>CM036775.1:3194392-3794392 GCA_020796225.1 Arion vulgaris | reverse complement strand
TTAGACGCGTTCTTATGATGAAATCGACTGTTGTCTGGAGCTCATCTCTAGTGCCATGTAGTTTTGAATGTAGTGTTGTGTTGTAGGGCCAGCATTCCTTTCTTGGGAGGACATACAGGGGCAGTCTTGCAGGACATGTTCTGTGGTTTGTTCAGCGGAGCCACAGGGCACAGAGGGGTTGGGGACAATCGCAGCCTGTGTAGGTGTTTGTTCAGTCTGTTATGACCTATCCTGAGTCGGAAGATGATAGTCTGTCCTTGTCTGTCAAGTGTGTGGTAGTCATCGTTGGATGGTTTAGGTTCTTTTCTAATGTCCATGATAGCTCTTTTTCTTCAAAGTATGTGATTTCATTATCTATTTGTTCACGCTCTGCTCCCTTTTTAGCAAGTTTGTCTGCCTTCTCGTTACCTGGTGCTCCGCAATGTGATGGTACCCACTGAAGTGTAACTCTTTTGTTGGTAGAGAATGGTGTCACTCATGGAGTCACTGAGTATAAAAACATTAACAATACACAGCAACGTTTTGTCCAAAAGAAGATTTTATCAAGCAAAAGATACATCAAAAGGGAAGTAATTCACTTCTTAAACGTCAAACAATACAATGGGACAATAAATCCCGGACGGTCTTAAAATGAAAATATGTAACTAAAAATTAAAGAAATGTAAAAACTGGGAATGGATTTTATTCTAAACTAACCACTACACCACAGAGACTCAAAATATTAATAAATAACAAACATTATAGAAAACTTACACGTCGCTCTTCTCTGTATACTTTAAATCCATCAAAGCCTCAGGCGGCATCCATTTTACTGGAATCTGACCCTGTAATAAATACATGAACTATTTACTGTAAATATTTGTAATTGTAATTTGTAAATATTCACAAGAACCAAAATATCACTTTTTAGATAAGTGATCTTCTTCTTCGAATATTACATATTGACCACTTGTTAAACTGTGTGATTTGTATGTGATCTGAGCCTAGAGAGATGTGTTATGCCAGTTATGCACCTACAAGTATACTTCCGATTTCTGCTACACTTCTTATTTACTAGGGTAGCTACCCTATATTAGTTGCCTCTTACAACATGCATTGTAGGTCACAGTGGTACTATTCTTTGCTTCCTTCAGGGCCCTGGCACCACATGGGCGCACCTGTATTTCAAAATTGGTTTCCTATAATTTGGTTTACTTTATTGTATCTATGTTGGACTTCATTTAGTCTTTCATGTGCCCAAAAATGCTCCTAGGTATGTAAAGTATGTGACTTGTTTTAATGAATGTTTATCGAGGGTGATATTGGCAGCGTTTTCCTCTCTAGCAAATGTCATTACTTCATTTTTGTCATGCTTATTTTTAATGTTTATTCTTAGAGGGTGCCCGAGTGGTTACCGGGCCCAAATTGGGGTGTAAAGAATAGAACCACTGTTACCTGCCACGCATGTCGTAGGAGGCGACTAAGGAGGTTGGGCGTGGGGCTAGCTACCCCATCCCGTAAAAAACACTGGATAGCTACAGAAACCACAACCAGAAAAATTCATAGCTTGCCACTCGAGGAAAAGAAGGACCCCGCAAGGAGGGACTTATGAAGCGACCTTGGCTGAAATCGGATACACATGTCCTAAACGTGTAGAAGTCTATACGTTTAGGGGCCTACAAACCAATGTGCAACGTATACACGTTCTTGGCAAATATCAAACATATCACAAAGTGTGATTAAAATTGGTTGTAAAGAACGAACGCAAAGAAGAAGAAGATGAAGCGACCTGGAGAAATAGCACCTGTAGACGGGAGTTGGAGATGGAATGCAAGAAAATGGGAAGAGAGTGGAGAGATCTGGAAAGATGGCCTTGGATAGGCGGGCTTGGAAGGCCTTGGTTGCGGACCTAGCCTTGGATAGGCAGGCTTGGAAGGCCTTGGTTGCGGACCTAGCCTTGGATAGGCAGGCTTGGAAGGCCTTGGTTGCGGACCTGTGCCTCCCTAGGGGTGAAGGGTGTAAAAGAAGAAGAATAATTCTTAGAGGAGCGTCTGACCGAAGGGATCAGAGCGAGGCTCCCGTGCGGGAGACCTGTGTCCAATTCACAGTAAGGTCAAGGATTTACTTCTGTTGTGGTCATAAATGAAAAATCCTAATCTGAACAGCTTTGCAGTGAGTGCACTAGCCATGTCATTAAATTCCCCAGGTTCTCGTCCCACTCGTACTACACCGTCGTAAAAAGCGTTACTACAGGCACAGTAATGACAGTTTTAATTTTTTTTAAATTCTCATACTCTATTCACTGCATGCTAAATGGAGTCTGTTAATGTGTTGCTGTAGAGTTGCTAGAGTTATGTTCAGCGACGGCCATACTACATGAAGTGAACATGCTACATGAAGTGAACATGCTACATGAAGTGAACATCCTACACGAAGTGAACATCCTACATGAAGTGAACATGCTACATGAAGTGAACATCCTACATGAAGTGAACATCCTACATGACGTGAACATCCTACATGAAGTGAACATTCTACATGAAGTGAACATTCTTACATGAAGTGAACATTCTATATGAAGTGAAATTCTACATGAGGTGGACTTGCTACATGAAGTGAACTTGCTACATGAAGTGGACTTGCTACATGGAGTGAACATTTTATGTGAAGTGAACATGCTACATGCAGTGAACATGTTACATGAAGTGGACTTACCTTTGACTTTTTCTTATAATAATCTCCATTTCGTGCCAGTCCAAAATCTGCAATCTTTAAGATATTGTCCTCAGTAACGAGAACATTTCTTGCTGCCAAATCTCTATGAATAGTCTGTAGGGAAAGAAAATAATTAACCTTATCCAAAGATAATAAACTTCTCAGTTAACCTTATCCAAAGATAATAAACTTCTCAGTTAAACTTATCCGGGATCGAGAGAGAGAGAGAGATTAAACTTATCCGGGGATCGTGAGAGAGAGAGAGATTAAACTTATCCGGGATCGTAGAGAGAGAGAGAATTAAACTTATCCGGGGATCGCGAGAGAGAGAGAGAATTAAACTTATCCGGGGATCGCGAGAGAGAGAGAGAATTAAACTTATCCGGGGATCGCGAGAGAGAGAGAGAATTAAACTTATCCGGGGATCGTGAGAGAGAGAATTAAACTTATCCGGGATCGCGCGAGAGAGAGAGAGAGAATTAACTTATCCGGGGATCGAGAGAGAGAGAGAGAATTAAACTTATCCGGGGATCGAGAGAGAGAGAGAGAGAATTAAACTTATCCGGGGATCGCGAGAGAGAGAGAGAATTAAACTTATCCGGGGATCGCGAGAGAGAGAGAGAATTAAACTTATCCGGGGTCGCGAGAGAGAGAGAATTAAACTTATCCAGGGATCGCGAGAGAGAGAATTAAACTTATCCGGGGATCGCGAGAGAGAGAGAGAGAGAGAGAATTAAACTTATCCAGGATCGCGAGAGAGAGAATTAAGCTTATCCAAAGAGAAACGCTCCACGCCTCTAGCTATCTGATGATTAACCTTGATTGATTACTTTATTGATTGATTGATAGGACAATCATCATTGCACTTCGGTGATTAACTATCTATGGTCCGATCTCTTTCTTACACAGGAAGATTTCAACAGCAGTGCATGAACTCTGTAGCACCTACGAGGGTCCCCGATGTAATTTAGAAATTGTTGTAGGAATTTTATTTTAAAACTTTTCTAATACATTTTTCCTGGGCAGCGGCTTTCCAGCCTGTTCTCAATTTTGAACTGCCAAGGGTTCTTTTACATGTTCAATTTGAATACGGGACTTACGTTTTATCATCCGTCTCTGATAGGACTAGGAACTTGATCTCACCTACACTGAAATCAGGAGCCTCTGGAAAAATATCTCGATGGCTCCCCGAGAGAGCAAACCGAGTGCCTTTGTAACGGGAGGTGAGCAATTAACCTCTACGTCACAGAGACCTACATAACTAACCTTATCCAAAGATTTAAAAAATCCATGCCTCTATCTATAAACCTTATCCCCAAAACTGTTCAACTAAACAATTAACCGTTTAGTTTAGTGGTCAGATCATCATCACTGCACGGCGAACCAAAAGTCCATAAGTGTTCGAATCCCCCAGTATGTCTCTCAGCATGTGGTGACTAACGACCCGGTTATTTGTTGGTTTACTATTCTTCTTTGGCTACCAGTATAGTGTTCTTGTCTAGCTACACCACACTTGACTTGGAATTCTTGCAGTCTGGTTAGTGTTGTAGATTCATCACTATTACTTGAATCATGTACACATCCTCTCTCTCCCTTATGGAATTTATAATATCAGCCTGGTCCATTGCTCGCCCGCTTTCCACAGCAGCGATAACTGTAATCCTATTGACGCGTTCATTCCCCTTACATCTGCATGCCCTGGTACACAAATAAACAGATCTTTTGTCAGCTTAGACCTCCTCAGTGACTCCATCCATCGTCTCCGAGCCCATCCTGATGTTCTTAACCTTATGAAAAGATAAAAATTTCAAGCTTAACCTTATCCAAAAGATAAAATTCCAAGCTTAACCTTATCCAAAAGATAAAATTCCAAGCTTAACCTTATCCAAAAGATAAAACTCCAAGCTTAACTTTATCCAAAAGATAAAATTCCAAGCTTAACTTTATCCAAAAGATAAAAATTCCAAGCTTAACTTTATCCAAAAGATAAAATTCCAAGCTTAACTTTATCCAAAAAGATAAAATTCCAAGACTAACCTTATTCACAGATAAGAATTCCATGCCTCTAGCTATTTGATGACTAAATGACAACAGAACTTTCTGTGACAGCATATTTTTAACATGGACAGCCTCTTCTCCCTCCATTCCTTGCATGTAGATCTCGGCATCTTCACTCCAGCCAGATAGTCTGTTGGGCTGAGTACGGAACGAGAGAAGGTAATCTCGGAGATTGCCTTTCTTACAGTACTCAACAATCACATAGAGTGGTCCTGCGGAGATAGAAAATAGAACAGGTTTCATAAGTCTATCTCTAAATCTATTATTCATCTGTGCCAAATCTATTTATCTTCTCTAACCCTATTTGTTTATCTCTAAGTCTATTTAATTGTCTCTAAATCTATTTTTCTATTCATCTATCTTTAAATCTATTTATCTATCCATCTATCTCTAAATCTATTATTCTATATATCTATCTCTAAATCTATTTATCTATTCATCTATCTCTAAATCTATTATTCTATTCATTTCTAAATCTATTTATCTATCCATCTATCTCTAAATCTATTTATCTATCCATCTATCTCTAAATCTATTTATCTATCTCTAAATCTATTTATCTATCCATCTATCTCTAAATCTATTTATCTAACCATCTATCTCTAAATCTATTTATCTATCCATCTATTTCTAAATCTATTTATCTATCCATCTATCTCTAAATCTATTTATCTATCCATCTATCTCTAAATCTATTTATCTATCCACCTATCTCTAAATCTATTTATCTATCCACCTATCTCTAAATCTATTTATCTATTCATCTATCTCTAAATCTATTTATCTATTCATCTATCTCTAAATCTATTTATCTATTCATATATCTCTAAATCTGTCTATCTATTCATCTATCTCTAAATCTATTTATCTATCCATCTATCTCTAAATCTGGCTATCTATTCATCTATCTCTAAATCTATTTATCTATTCATCTATCTCTAAATCTGTCTATCTATTCATCTATCTCTAAATCTATTTATCTATTCATCTAAATCTATCTATCCATCTATCTCTAAATCTATTTATCTATTCATCTATCTCTAAATCTATTTATCTATTCATCTATCTCTAAATCTATTTATCTATTCATCTATCTCTAAATCTGTCTATCTATTCATCTATCTCTAAATCTGTCTATCTATCCATCTATCTCTAAATCTGTCTATCTATCCATATATCTCTAAATCTATTTATCTATTCATCTATCTCTAAATCTGTCTATCTATTCATCTATCTCTAAATCTATTTATCTATTCATCTATCTCTAAATCTATTTATCTATCTATCTATCTCTAAATCTATTTATCTATTCATCTATCTCTAAATCTGTCTATCTATTCATCTATCTCTAAATCTATTTATCTATTCATCTATCTCTAAATCTGTCTATCTATATGCCATCTTTCTTTCTTCTTTCTCTAATTCTGTTTTGCCTTCCAGTGTTGGCTTCAGTTTCAGTTTGGAATATTTTCGTTGAATCCGGACATGACCATAGGTGCTCAGATCTCCTTCGCAATATCTCCAACAGCGTCCAGCGACTAACTGTACCAGTTCGATGTTGATTGATGAACCTACTCGTATACATATTGTACTCTTCTTCTCTGACCGCTCCGATCTGCAATCCAAGCTCTTGCAATCTAGCAGTTAACGTGAATTGGTTGAACTGAAAATCCTCTTTGGGGCCACACTCTATGAGAGCGTTCACAATGTCAGCATTGACTTGTGTTGTTGCAACTCTCCGGTGCGTGCAGTGACTGTAGAATCCAATCCTGGTACGCAATCTTCTACCACAGGAGAAACATACAGGATCAAGGTCAAATGTGTGGATGGTGTGTGTTCTGCCTTTTCACGCTGCTCATTTCCTCCATGCCACAGCAGTACTATGAGTCTCTTGTGTGTTTGAAAAAGCAGGCTGTCAGTTTTCCACCACTCTGTCTTCGCAGAATCTTGGGAATCTTTTGGCCAGTAAAATATCCAATAACCAACTACTCCAAGACACAAGACAAGAGGCAATGAATGACATACTCAAAAGAGAAGATGGAAATGGCTCGGACATGTTATGAGAATGAGACAAGAAATGCCTGCAAGGATAGCCTCACTTGGACACCAGAGGGAAAGAGAAAGAAAGGCAGACCACGGACAACATGGAGGCGCATGATGGAAGAGGAACTGGACACCGCATCTCTGACGTGGGACTGCGCTGAAGGTTGCACGGGACAGGAGAGCATGGAAAGTCCTTTCTGAAGCCCCATGTGTCACTAGGCATGACGGGATTAAGTAAATAAGTAAGTAAGTGTGTTTGAAATGAAAGAAAACTGTGGCATATCCTTTTTACAGAGCATCACCATCAATCCCAGTAACAAGATGTTGATTTTCGAAACACCAATTATACGTTGAGTGGCTTGCCATTGCTTTCTGAATGTTTAAGGCCGCCTGAGTGGTTACGGGGCCCAAATTGGGGTGTGAAGAATAGAACCACTCTTACCTGCCATGCATGTTGTAAGAGGTAACTAAGGAGGTTGGGTGTGGGGCTAGCTACCCCACACCGTAAAAACTAGATGGCTACAGAACGGAGAGCGAATCGAGTAAACGCTGGCTGAAACCGGACACATTGCCAAAGGATAAGCACCAGAGCTCCAAATGGTGCTGAAGATGTGGCGTAAAACACACCAATGCTAAGGCTGCATGAATCAGATATCCAGATGAATAGAATTTATTGGGAGATCTGGTACATCGGTCTGGACGGTGATCATGAGAGAGAGAGAGAGGGAATGATGAGGTCTATTTTTAACATTTGTAAAAATCCAAATTTGCTACCAAATTTCCGTCCGCGGTGTTTGAACCAGATATTCTTGGGTTGTGATTGTGTTCGCTACAGCTAGGCCACAGACGCCCATTTCGGAGTTTGCTGAGTAGAAATAAAATCATACGAATAGTCATTTAGCCAAACAGGACACTTACCATTGACAGTGCAACACCCGAGAAAGTTGACAATGTTAATGTTGTGACCTAGTTTCTTGACCGACTTCATAACCTCGACCTCTTTAATGAACTCACACTTTTCCTCACGGCTTGCTCCCTCTGTGAATTAATTTGCATAAATTAATATTAATTGTAGTATTATGTTTGCGAACTTGTGGAGAGAGCGGGACGGATTCCAGTGGGCGAACGGGTTGGGAAAGGACGCTGGCGCTGGATGGGACACGCTTTGCGAAACCAGAGGGAATATAACAGGAGGGTCCTTGCCTGGGCCGCGGGGACGGCGAGAGAAGGGAGGCCGAGAGGTGCATGGAGGCGGGATTTGGGGCGGAGATCGACAATATAAAGAAGAGCTGGAGGAGCTGCAGGAGATAGCTAGAGATAGGAAGACTGGCATGAGTTGGTTGAGGGCCTATGCCCAACCCGGGGTAAAAAGGCAAAGAGAGAGAGAGATTATGTTTGCATAACATAGTAATCTCAAGTGATTTGAATGTATGCGTATTATCGGGGCTCAAGGGAGCAAAGAACAGTAACACTGCAACCTACAAGGTGGTCTTGATGGTAGTCTTTCTACCACTATTCTCTATATCACCATCCGATGGTTGTTTTAGCCTCCTCGTAGCTGATTTCGTAATCATTCTGCGGCAGTCGCCCTCCTGCCTTCGCCAGCTTCCTTGCTATTTGAGCAAACCTTACTCCACCTTCACAGCTACTTATAATTTAGATACCCAAGTAACAGAGAAGAACAGATTACATCGCAACTGACAAGTCAGAGAAACAAGTCTCCATATTAAATGTAAATAATAATTATACTGTTTTTGGTTATTAAATTTTTTTATAAGGCCCTGTTTATTCCTATTTTGTCACTGAAAATGAAAATAATGGCATATCCATTACAGGACTTAGACATCAATCACAGTAAATGAGTCATCTATTTTCTAGACATCAATCACAGTAAATGAGTCATCTATTTTCTAGGCATCAATCACAGTAAATGAGTCATCTATTTTCTAGGCATCAATCACAGTAAATGAGTCATCTATTTTCTAGGCATCAATCACAGTAAATGAGTCATCTATTTTCTAGGCATCAACCACAGTAAATGAGTCATCTATTTTCTAGGCATCAATCACAGTAAATGAGTCATCTATTTTCTAGGCATCAATCACAGTAAATGAGTCATCTATTTTCTAGGCATCAATCACAGTAAATGAGTCATCTATTTTCTAGGCACCACTTATGCGTTCAGTAGTTTGTCATTGCTTTCTGAATGGTGAGGTCTATTTTACTGTTCTTTTTGGGAACGAATTTGCTTCCAAACTGCCCGCCGCGAAGTTTGAACCAGGTATGCTTGGGTTGTGATCAAGCTCACTACCGCTTAAGCTACAGACCCTCATGTCTGTCATTAGGAAAACTAAATTGAAAAACTAATATTAATCTTATAGACATGGTGCAGTCCTATGCTCTAATGGGAGCGTAAAGAAATATAATAGAGAGAGAGAGATCACCTTTCAATGTTTTCACAGCTACTACACTCGCTTTTGTCTGAACTTTGCCGATGCCATAAACAACTGCTTTATTCACAACACCAAACGCTCCTTCACCGATTGTTTCTTGAATTGTCAGCCTAGAACAAAAAAGAGAAGATTAGATTTAGAACAGACACACACACAAGTATTTTGTATCAACACTTTGTTACCAGTATCAAACTTGGTCCCTGACAGCCGCCCAAGTATTGCCGGGCCTCAGGAGAGACATAATAGTAACACTGTGATATAAAGGCATGTCATAAGTGACAACTGAGGTAGGGGCCTCGGGAAGCTATCCTAGTAAATCTTCTTCTTCTTCTCTCGATCATTCTTCACGGCCAATTTTATCATTCTTTTTGTGATGTATAATTGGTCCACTGACAAGAATGGGGTGATCTACGTCGGGTCGATTGTGCGCCCATGGTGACTAGGCCCGTCCGTCTGGTTTCAGCCAGCTTTTGATTTACTAGGGTGAACTTTCCTAGGGCCTGGATCTTCTCCTTTTCGATCAGCTTTGTCGTATATTTGGGCTTTGTGATCTACGTCAAGACAGTGAGTTACGCTGTTATGCCCTTTCTGACTATGAGGTTGTTCCATCCTAGTAAATAAAAAGCGTTGCAAAAATCGAATGTGCTGGCCGTGTGACCTACTTATAGATGCATAACTGACTCAACGTACAATCACTCTTAGGCTCAGATCACATACAAATCACAAAGGGTGGTTAACAAAACAGACAAAACAGAAGTAATGACATTCGCCAGAGAGGAAAGCACTACCAATATCTCCATCGATAATCACCTACTAAATCCAGTAAAAGATTTCACATACCTGGGGAGCATTTTTCAGCAAATGGAAGAATAACTAATGAAATTCAACACAGATGCAGCAAGGCAAATCAAATGATAGGGCAAATGGCGCCAATTTTAAGATGCAAACACGTCACCATGAACACAAAAGAGCAATGTTCAACACAATATTTCTCCCCACATTATGTTACCAGTGCCAAACCTGGACGCTGACAACAAACAATAGAAGAAAACTAGGCACAACAGAGATGAAATGTCTACGCAGAATGCTGGGTGTAACAAGAAGAGACCGCTTGAGAAATGAAGACATCAGGAAAAAGTGGGTACAACATCAGTACTAGACTTCATCAAGAAACAACAAATTAAATGGTTCGGCAACGTAAGCAGATTACCATCAGACAGTGCACCCCAAAGAGCAATGCTGCTCCGATACAATGGGTACAAAGCAAAAGGCCGGCCAAATAAAAGATGGACCTCAGAGATAACAGAGGCGACGAAAGAGACCATCTACGAAGCGCATACTAGGCCCGTTTTAGAAATCTCTTCCTGACCTGACGCTGTGAAGCATACAGGATTCGAGAAAGAAGAAGAAGAAGAAGAAGATATGGAGGAGCGTTCGAAAAAGAAATTCCCTAACAGTAACACACAACAAAGAAAGTCCCTAACAGTAACACACAACAAAGAAAGTCCCTAACAGTAACACACAACAAAGAAAGTCCCTAACAGTAACACACAACAAAGAAATTCCCTAACAGCAACACACAACAAAGAAATTCCCTAACAGCAACACACAACAAAGAAAGTCCCTAACAGCAACACACAACAAAGAAAGTCCCTAACAGCAACACACAACAGAGAGCTCACCACATGTGAAATGAAATGCTTGAGGAAGGCGGTAGGCCAGCACATCCGATTTCTGCGATTCTTTTTACTTACTAGGATAGCTTCCCTAGGTCCTACATCAGTCGCTTCTTACGACATGCCTTGTAGGTAGCAGTAGTACTATTCTTTGCTTTCCTTGCAAGCCCCAACAACACGCAGGCGAGAGAACGAACTGAGGACCCCTGAAGGAATAGACTAGCATCTTACCACTAGGCCATAGAGACCCTACAAACTCACCTGTTTCTTGGAAACTCAAAAGAATCATCAGGAGGTACGTTGAGCCTGGAAATCCCTGAACCCACGGATCGGTAACTGCTTGTGGATGATCTTGAGGAATACCTTCTTGGTTTGACAATGGGTTCGCTGAACACAACCTGCCATAGGATGAGAAAGTCGGCATTGAACATTTTGAAATCTGTCAGTCATAAGTCAGCCATACAGTCTGCGTTAGTAGATCCCACATGCAATCAGTCAGATAGTCAATAAATCATACATTTTGTCAATCACACAGTCAGTCAATCATTGTCAGTAAGTTAGTCACAGTCAATCACACAGTCAGTCAATCACACAGTCAGTTATACAGTCAGTCAGTTCTGTTGTCACTCAGTTCTGCAGTCAGTCAATTCTACAATCAGTCAGTCACACAGTCAGTTCCACAGTCATTCACAGTCCATCAGTTCTACAGTCAGTCCCACAGTCCATCAGTTCTACAGTCAGTCAGTCATACAATCAGTTGGTCATGCAGTCAATCCTAGTCGGTCAGTCAATCAGTCAGTCAGTCAGTTCCACAGTCAGTCACACAGTCAGTTATTCAGTCTCTCAGTCAGTCAGTCTCACAATCAGTAAGTCACACAGTCACTGTCAGTAAATTAGTTACAACTGACTGACCCATGTAAACCTTTTAAAGATGTAAAACAAAATCAATATCTGACACTTAACCTTGACATAAATCAATATCTGACACTTAACCTTAACATAAATCAATATCTGACCCCTAACCGTAACACAAACCAATTTGGGACCCTTCTTCTTCTTCTTCAAATGCTTCATATCGACCACTTGTTAAACCACTCTTTGTGATTTGTTTCAGTTTCAGTTTGGAATATCTTCATTGCACTCCGGACATGTCCATAGGTGCTTCGATCTCCTTCGCAATATCTCCAACAGCGTCCAGCGACTGACCGTACCAGTTCGATTTTGATTGATGAGCCTACTCACGTACCTGTTATGCTGTTCTTTCTTGCTACTCCAATCTTCAAACCCAGCTCCTGCAATCTAGTAGTTGACATGGTTTGGTTTAAATGAAAATCTTCTTGCGCCACACTCTATGAGGACGTTCAAAATATCAGCTCTATCCATTGGCTGGCCCTCTGATATGCTGGCAGAGCCAGCCAGCCTGTCTGCTCTCTCATTGCCAACGACATCTATGTGATTTGTATGTGATCTGAGCCTAAGGGTGATCGTACGCTGTGCCAGTTATATTTTGTATACTATACATGTACACATTCTGTACTTATGCTTCAAGGTGAGCTATGAGGAGAAGAAGAAGAAGAACCCCGACATCAATATCTCTGCACATTTCTGATACTAGACATAAGGAGAGGCTGATTTAGAAATGAAGACATCAGGAAAAAGTGGGTACAACATCAGTACTGAGCTTCATCAAGAAACAACAAATTAAATGGTTTGGCCACATAAGCAGGTTACCAACAGACTCAATCAATCAGCTGCCGTGCCTGCCGGCGTAGGCGATCATGTCTCTCCACAACTCTCTTTGCTTGGTGCATGTAATCAGTTCTGACGTCGATCTTTTGTCGAACCATGATGTCAGTTCATCCAACATCTTCTCCCTTTGTCTTCCACGGTCTCTCCTTCCCTGAATTTTACCTGTAGTCACCGAATGTTCTAAACCTTCTCTTTTCATTATATGCCCAAAGAACCCTGATTGTCGGATTCTTATTCTTTTGATGCGGTTTCTTTGTGTGCAGGCCTGATTTAAAACCTCCACATTTGTTTTCTTTGCAGTCCATGGAATTTTCAATATTCTTCTGTAAAACCACATCTCACAGACAGACAGTGTGCAGACACACCAACAGACAGTGTGCAGACATACCAACAGACAGTGTGCAGACATACCAACAGACAGTGTGCAGACATACCAACAGACAGTGTGCAGACATACCAACAGACAGTGTGCAGACACACCAACAGACAGTGTGCAGACACACCAACAGACAGTGTGCAGACACACCAACAGACAGTGTGCAGACATACCAACAGACAGTGTGCAGACATACCAACAGACAGTGTGCAGACATACCAACAGACAGTGTGCAGACATACCAACAGACAGTGTGCAGACATACCAACAGACAGTGTGCAGACACACCAACAGACAGTGTGCAGACACACCAACAGACAGTGTGCAGACATACCAACAGACAGTGTGCAGACATACCAACAGACAGTGTGCAGACATACCAACAGACAGTGTGCCTTAAAGAGCAATGTTACGACGATATACAGTGGATACAAAACAAAAGGTTGTCCATATAAACAGTGTTGATAACAAAGACAATGAAAACTCTATTTATGAAGTCCCCACAAATGTCTATTCTATAAATCATTTCTTGCCTATGAGGACAAATATAGTTTTAAAGGAGAGAGGATGCCTGCCTGCCTGCCCAGCGTGTTCGTAGGGGTTGGACTACAGGTGACTAGCCTCTGTGAGTGCGGGTTCAATTCCACGGGCTGGCAGAAAAGCCACAAGTTCCCCAGAATTACGGTGTTCGTGGCACCGAACCGAAGGGTTACGATGTCCATGGCACCGAGCCGAAGAGCTGAAAGCTCAAGTGCATCTGGATCGGGGAAGAGAAAAAGGAGAGGGGATGGGGTTTAAGCCGAAGGATTAACTTTATTGCACCGGGTTTTACCCCATATGGCTCGGCCCTCTCCGCAGAAATGGCACACCACCTGCCGAGAGTATTGCACAAACTCCTGCAACAATTCTAGAGGTTTCTGAAAAAAGAAATTGCACTCGTGAACAGAACGGCGCAGTCCAGATTTGAACCCACAACCTTCTGACTCGCTAGGCAAAGGCTTAACCACTTAACCCTTAGCCAGATATCCTCAAGGCAAAACAGGATTAGAGAAATGACAGAAAGAAGACATGTACATATTATGTACACACTTTCGTACAGTACAACACTCGGTACAACTTGCATTTCTGTAGTACAACTTGCATTTCTGTAGTATAACTTGCATTTCTGTAGTACAACTTACATTTCTGTAGTACAACTTACATTTCTGTGGTACAGTTTGTACTGTGTCATCTTCAGTTTTTTGTTCTTGTAATAGAAGACGGTACAGCTGATGATGGTGATTATCAGAAGAACGATGAAGAGGCTGATACTGGTAATTATTATGTATGTCATATCAGCGGCTTGTTCTTTCTCTTCTTTGACAGCTTTTGCTAGGAAGATAAGAAACATAGAAATTAAAATTAATTATCAACAATGGCGTGGATACTTTATATACACACAAGACGTTTTATCCGTTCTTCACATGGAGAATTTAGTTGCATATTAAAGAAACATACCCCATTGCCTCAAAATCAGCTTCTTCCCATTAAAAACAATACGTTTTCTCTCCATGCTTGGTGGGAAAACTTTGTCGGTTGACCACATAAGATTAAAATGTCGCTCATTCCGATTGCCAGAATTCCGTGATTATCCCAGATTACAATAGAATTCCGTTAAAGTTGACAAATAACACTTTGCAAATTGAATTTATTCAGTTAGTTCTATCGTTGCAAATGAAATTTCTGTAGTTCTCATAATTAAATGTGTTAATAAAAATAAAATGTTTAAAAAATTTGGTTCTTCCGTGAATTCAACATTTTTTCTCCGGCATAGCAGCCAAGATTCTAAAGCATTCGGCCACAGGAAAAACATGTTGAAATACCATTAAATATGTTTGTATTCGTAACATGCAACTGCTGTGCGTATCACGGGACCGGAAAGTAACAACATGACCGCTGAGAGTATAACATGACCGGAATGTGAAAATATGGATACATGTATTCGGCGATTTCTGTACATGACCATTTGCGTTAAATTGAAATATGGTTATAGAAAAGAACAAATAGTCAAATTTTATAATTTTTACATCTTTCCATTTATGAAAGTTACCCTCTTGCCAAATTTCAAGACCGTATGATGTTCAGATATCTTCAAACAATTGGGACAGATATATATACAATTACATTCAACTTTCGTTTATATATATATATATATATATATATATATATATATATATATATATATATATATATATATATATATATATATATATATATATATATATATATATATATATATATATATATATATATATATATATATATATGGACGAATTCAGGAGAAGTGATGAAATCAGAGAAATATCTGGTCAACTACTAGTAATAACTGTTATAAGAAGAAGATGGAGATATGTTAGACACACCTTGAGAAGAAATGATCAAAGAATACCAAAGCAGGCATTGAAGTGGATGCAAAGGGTTCCAGAAAGAAAGGCCGCACTAGGGCCCTGAAATTAGCTTTGTTGAGAGAGGCAAGAATTATCGGTCTCAATCAATTCTATGGAAGAGATCAAGCGAGTTGCCTAGGATAGAGCGGTATGGAGAAATTACTTGCAGGCCCCTATGTAACGTATAACGGTACAAGAGGAATATATATGTATATAGGGATACATGCTGCGCATAACATGCTGCGCTATAACATGCTGCGCAAATTCAAATTCGGGTTCTGTTCAGTCTGTGATTCACAGTTGCCTGTGTGTTGCAGGAGCTCGCAAGGGGAGCAAAGAATAATAACACTGCCACCTACAAGCCATGTCGCAAGAGACGATTGAGGTAGTGGCCTAGGAAAGCTACCCTAGTAAATAAAAAGCGTCGCATAAATCGAATGCGCTTTCCTACCTGTAGGCGCATAACTGGTACAACATACAAAACACGTAATCACAAAGTACTGTAGTTTTACAAATTACAAAAACAATGACAAAATACAGCAACGTTTCGACCAACAAGGCCTTTATCAAGCAAACGAACAGGAGTGACAAATTTAAACAAACAAATGGACGACCAAATACAAACGTTTCTAATGAAAATCTGATAACTACAGTACTTTGTGATTACGTGTTTTGCCAATCAAATAGTTTTACTGCAGTCTCATCTATTTTGTGAATATTACAACATACAATCACTCTTAGGCTCAGATCACATACAAATCACAAAAGTGGTTTTAACAAGTGATCGATATGGACCATTCAAAGAAGTACACAGTAATCTAAGCGCATGACCAGAGATCGCTGAAGAAGAAAAATGAACAATGAGCTTCGTCAGGTACCAAAGCAAACACACAATTTTCAAAATTACCTTCTACAACTGTTAAAAATGCGGCTTCATAGGCGTATCCAATACTGTTTCTGAATCCACATAAGTACCACCCTCGTCCTTTTCTGTACTTCATCAAACTCCAGGGTGAGTGCATAAGACTCCAATTCTGGCATGGAATAAAGTAACTAACAGAATTAAAAACTATTTTTTATTTATAACTAATTCTTCTTCTTCAAACGCTACATATCGACCACTTATTAAACCACTCTTTGTGATCTGTATGTGGTCTGAGCCTAAGAGCGATTGTACGTTGTACCAGTTATGCGCCTACAAGTAGGCCAGTACATTCGATTTATGCCATGCTTTTAGTTACTGGGGTAGCTTCCTAGGTCCCTACATCAGTCGCCTCTTAAACATGCCTTGTAGGTCGCAGTGGTACTATTCTTTGCTTCACTTCGTGCCCGTCACCACACTGGTGATAAATGATCCAACTACATACATAATGGAAAACAATACAACTTGACCTCATTAATGGTTATCTTAATAATAGTATTGGATCATCATCATCATCAAGGTGCGTGTTGTTTATAGGACGTTGCTCTCTTTGCAGCACATCTGAAATTCATTTGTCTCTGAACTAGTTCACCCACTTCGTCGATGGTCATATTATGGTTTCTTTAATATCTTGTAGCCATCTTCTTCTTGGTCTGCCTCTGTGTCCTGGGACCCTGCCCTCTAGTATTGTTCTTACCAGGCCATCGTGACGCTTGATGTGCCAACTTAATCTTTTCTTCTTCTTTGCGTTCGTTCTTTACGACCAATTTTAATCACTCTTTGTGATATGTTTGATCTTTGCCAAGAACGTGTATACGTTGCACATTGGTTTGGTAGGCCCCTAAATGCATAAACTTCTACACGTTTAGGACATGTGCATCCGATTTCACCCAAACCTCGTTAGTCGCCTCTTACAACATGCATGGCAGGTAACCGTGGTTCTATTCTTTACACCCCAAATTTGGGCCTCAGTAACCACTTGGGCGACCAACTTATCTAATTTTTCTGTATAATATTGGATCAGTAGATCTTAAATCCCCTCCTTTTGCGTCATCGCCACACCCCACACTTCCATTACCCATTTTAATTTTATCGTACACGTAGGGCGTTTCATAGTTCCCAAGGTGCAATATCGCAATCGTACGTCGTCTCATAGTTCCCAAGGTGCAATATCGCAATCGTACGTCGTCTCATTGCTTCCAAGGTGCAATATCGCAATCGTACGTCGTCTCATAGTTCCCAAGGTGCAATATCGCAATCGTACGTCGTCTCATAGTTCCCAAGGTGCAATATCGCAATCGTACGTCGTCTCATTGTTCCAAGGTGCATCATTCGCAATGTGCGTCGTCTCATTCCCTGAGGTGAATATGCACCGTAGTCGTCCATGAGTCCTCGGCGTGGTGCATACCGCAATCATGTACGTCGTCTCATTGCTTCCAAGGTGCAATATCGCAATCGTACGTCGTCTCATAGTTCCCAAGGTACAATATCGACAATCGTACGTCGTCTCATTGCTTCCAAGGTGCAATATCACAATCGTACATCGTCTCATTGCTTCCAAGGTGCAATATCACAATCGTACGTCGTCTCATAGTTCCCAAGGTGCAGCAATATCACAATCGTACGTCGTCTCATTGCTTCCAAGGTACAAAATCGCAATCGTACGTCGTCTCATAGTTCCCAAGGTACAATATCACAATCGTACGTCGTCTCATTGCTTCCAAGGTGCAATATCACAATCGTACATCGTCTCATAGTTCCCAAGGTGCAGCAATATCACAATCGTACGTCGTCTCATTGCTTCCAAGGTGTGGTCCATTCCTATGAGCATGGTCCTGGTTCCATTCCACAGTGGGAGTGGAATATTGTTCCGACCGTAGTAGGTACCACTGAGAAGTAAAGACGCTCGGCGTGATGTTGACCACATCACCAATCATGTGCCGACGATCAATGAAAAATACGATCCTAACACTGTATTACCCAAATAGACCTCCTAGTTGGAAAAAAGGCTTCCTTTCTTTACCTTTCCGAATGCAGCGTCTGGTGGAATGGATTAGAGCGCGGCTTCCATGCTGGAGACCCGGGTTCAATACACGGTAAGGTCAAGAAGTTGTTTTTTTCTGTAGAGGGCATAAAGAAAACATCATAAAATGAACAATTTCACGGCGACTGCACTAACCATGCGGCCATTTTAAAAAAAAATTTCCCGATCCAGAAGCACTTGAGCTTTTCGGCTCGGTGTCATAGACATCGTAACCCTTCGGTTCGGTGCCACGAACACCATAAATCTGGGGAATCTGTGGCTTTTTCTGCCAGCCCGCAGAATTCAACACGCACACACAGAGGGATAGTCACCGTAGTCCAACGCGCTACGAACACGCTGGGCAGACGGGCATGCGGATCTTCAATTCCACAGACTCATGTCCCACACCGCCCAAAAAGTTGTATTACAGGCAATAGCAATAGCTTTTTCTCTTACCTTCAAAACTGTAACGTGTGGATCCCCATGAAAAAGAGGACCCGATCCATAAGAACCGTTGATACGATGAAGTTTTGCCCAGATCATCTCCACTGATGGTATTGATAAACATGAACATATGAAGGTGACCTTTGAACCAGCAACAGCGGTCTTATTAGATGGGCGGTTGTTTATAATTGGGATACTTTCCGGAGCGTCTGGGGACAGGAAGTAGATAGAACATTGTAAATTCATTTGATAATTATATCATCATCATCAAGTAGCTTGTCGCTTCCGGAACTTGGCTCCCGTGAAAAACTCTGTTCTGTGCAAGTTGACCGGCGTCAACAGCAGTCATTATCAGATCGTCAATGACATCTTGCACTCATCATCTTCTAGGTCTTCCTCTCATTCTTCTTCCAGGCACCATTCCCTCCAAAATTATCTTCTCTATGCACTCATGTCGTTTGATGTGTCCGAAATATTTAATTTTCCTTAATTTTATGCTCTTTAATAGCCAGCTCTCTTTAATATCAAGCTGTTGCAGAACAGAAGTGTTTGTTCTTTTCTCTGTCCATGACATTCTAAGTACTCTTCTGTAGCATTTGCATTAAAAGGTGTCGATGTTCGAAAACCACGACACTGGGCAACAACCCGGTAGCAGTGTGACGACAAAAGAAGAAGAAGAAGATGTTCCTCTCCGCCGCTTTGTTAATGGTTCATGTCTCACAACCATATGTTGCCAAGGAAAAAACACATGCTCTTAAACACTTGATTTTTGTTCTTACGTCATTTGATAAATATATATATATATCGCATAAAATTAAAGTGATACAGATTCTACTAACCTCGCCACTGCAACCAATCTCGCAACAATCACCGCTTTCACTGCCTCCCCCACCGCAATGACAACTACACCACAGCTATCGCAAGCATTACTACTACAGCTACCACCACAAATAACGTAACCACCTCCATCCCAACTATTTTTTTCCCGATCCAGAAGCACTTGAGCTGTCAGCTCTTCGGCTCGGTACCATGGACATCTAAACCCTTCGGCTCGGTGCCACGAACACCGTAAATTTGGAGAACCTGTGGCTTTTCTGCCAACCCGCGGAGTTGAACCCGCACTCACAGAGAGCTTGTCACCTGTCATCCAACGCGCTACGAACACGCTAGGCAGGTATCGCAACCACCACTGCCACAGTAGCCACCACCACTACAACCGCCACAAGACTACCACTGTAGTGACCATCACTACTACCGCTCGTACAACTACAGCTACTATCCATCATTGCTACCACCACCACCACAACTAGCCCCTACTACCATTATCAATACTGAAATGAAAATCGTGGCATATCCTTCACAGGACGTAGCCATCAACCACAGTAAACGAGTCGTTGATTTTACAAGCACCACTTATACGTTCAGTAGTTTGCCATTGCTTTCTGAACGGTGAGGTCTATCTTTACCTTTCGTAAAATCCCACGAAACGAATTTGCTTCCAAATCTGCCCGCCACGGAGTTTGAACCAGGTACACTTGGGTTGTGATCGAGCTTACTACCGCTTAAGCTACAGATGCCCACTACACCTGCTATTGCTACTACTATTACTGTCTTTACTACGACTACCACTACTACCACTACTACCACTAGCCCCACCAGCATTGCCCCTATTGTTGCTACTAGTATTACCACTACTACTACTATTACTACTACTACTATTACTACTACTACTCATTACTACATACTACTACTATTACTACACTACTATTACTACTACTTACTATATACTACTATTACTTCTAGTATTGCCACTATTACTACTACTACTACTACTACTACTAATACTATTACTACTACTATTACTACTACTACCATTACTATTGCCACTACTACTACTTTCGAAAATACTATTACTACCATTAATATTACAGCCATTCCCCTACCAACCACAACCACTACTACCGCCATTACTACTACTACTACAACTACCACCGCTGCCTTACACTACTTCTATTGCTACAATTACTACTACTACTATTACAATTACCACTACTAATACTACTACTGCAATTAGTCCTGCTACAACAATTACCACTACCACTACTACAAGTACCACTACTACTACTACAATTACTACTGCTACTACTACAATTACTACTACTACTACAATTACCACTACTACTACTACTACAATTACTACTACAATTACTACTACTACTACAATTACCACTACTACTACAATTACTACTACTACTACTACAATTACCACTACTCACTACTACTACACAATTACCACTACTACTACTACTACTACTACACTACTACTACTACAACTACCACCACTACTACTACTACTACTACTACAATTACCACTACTACATCTAAATGATCAAGAATCGTCAACTTACTATTCACTTTCAGAAAGAATGTCCACTGAAGTTGATGCACGTCAGAATACACAACACATGTGTAGTTGCCGCTGTCGGTGGGGTTGAGGTTGGTGATCTTCAATGATAACTCCTAGAACAGGTAAAAAACATGAATGATAACTGGATGGATATCTTCTTTCTTTTCTGTTGTCCTGTTCTGCTTTTTTGCCGCTAGGCGTAGCAGGTTTAACTGATGATCGGTTTCCCATTGATTGATTGATTGATTGATTGAACCATCATCATTGCACTTCGGTGAGTAACCGTGTATGCTCCGATCTCTTTCCCACAAAGGAATATCTCAGCGGCAGTGCACGAACTTCATAGCACCGGCGAGGTCCCAATGTAATTTAGAAGATGGTAAAATATTTTGTAGGAATTTTATTTGGAATCATTTTCTAATAACTTTTGTTCGGGCTGCGGCTTTCCAGCCTGCTCTTCTCGATTTTGAACTGCCAAGGGTTCTTTTACATGCTCAAATTGAACACGGGACCTACGTTTTATCGTCCGTCTCCGATAGGACTAGAAACTTGATCTCACCTACACGTCTTCTTCAAACGCTTCATATCAACCACTTGTTAAAACACTATTTTTGATTTGTATGTGATCTGAGCCTAAGCGACTGTACGATGTCCCAGATATGTGCCTACAAGTAGGCCAGAACATCTAATTTCTACGACGCTTTTTATTTACTAGGTTAGCTTCCCTAGGTCCCTACCTCAGTCGTCTCTTACGACATGCCTTGTAGGTAGCAGTGTTTCTATTCTTTGCTCCCCTTGCGAGCCCCGCCCCGGCAACACACGGCCGTCACCTACACAGGGATCAGGGATCTCTGGCACCCGAGTGGTTACCGGGACTCAAATGTGGGGTGTAAAGAATAGAACCACTGTTACCTGCCTCGTCTGTCGTAAGAGGCAACTAAGGAGGTTTGGCTGAAATCGGATGCACATGTCCTAAACGTGTAGAAGTCTATGCGTTTAGGGGCCTACCAAACCAATGTGCAACGTATACACGTTCTTGGCAAAGATCAAACATATCACAAAGAGTGATTAAAATTGGTCGTACAGAACGAACGCAAAGAAGAAGTTCAACACAGCAGACTTCAGCATACCCCTTTTTAGATACCGGGTTAGCTTCTCCCTCTTTGATCTCCACAAACTTAGCCAGGCTTCTTGGTAGTCGTCTGTTTCCGAGACCGCCACAGGGAGGTGCTGGAAAAAATGTTGCCTCTCCTGTTTGTTGTTATTTGTATGCGTTTAGGGCCTACCAAACCAATGTGTAACGTATACACATTCTTGGCAAAGATCAAACATATCACAAAGAGTGATTAAAATTGGTCGTAAAGAACGAACGCAAAGAAGAAGATGAAGAAGGATCTCTGGAAAAAAAATCCGATTTCTCCACGAGGGAACGATCCAGGAACCTTTGGAACAAGAGGCGAGCAGAAGTATGGACAGAGCCGATATCCAAGTATGGACAGAGCCGATACCCAAGTATGGACAGAGCCGATACCCAAGTATGGACAGAGCCGATACCCAAGTATGGACAGAGCCGATACCCAAGTATGGACAGAGCCGATACCCAAGTATGGACAGAGCCGATACCCAAGTATGGACAGAGCCGATACCCAAGTATGGACAGAGCCGATACCCAAGTACGGACAGAGCCGATATCCAAGTATGGACAGAGCCGATATCCAAGTATGGACAGAGCCGATATCCAAGTATGGACAGAGCCGATACCCAAGTATGGACAGAGCCGATATCCAAGTATGGACAGAGCCGATACCCAAGTATGGACAGAGCCGATATCCAAGTATGGACAGAGCCGATATCCAAGTATGGACAGAGCCGATATCCAAGTATGGACAGAGCCGATATCCAAGTATGGACAGAGCCGATATCCAAGTATGGACAGAGCCGATATCCAAGTATGGACAGAGCCGATACCCAAGTATGGACAGAGCCGATATCCAAGTATGGACAGAGCCGATACCCAAGTATGGACAGAGCCGATACCAAAGTATGGACAGAGCCGATATCCAAGTATGGACAGAGCCGATACCCAAGTATGGACAGAGCCGATACCCGAAGTATGGACAGAGCCGATACCCAAGTATGACAGAGCCGATATCCAAGTATGGACAGAGCTGATACCAAGTATGGACAGAGCCGATACCCAAGTATGGACAGAGCCGATACCAAAGTATGGACAGAGCCGATACCCAAGTATGGACAGAGCCGATACCCAAGTATGGACAGAGCCGATACCAAAGTATGGACAGAGCCGATACCCAAGTATGGACAGAGCCGATACCCAAGTATGGACAGAGCCGATACCCAAGTATGGACAGAGCCGATATCCAAGTATGGACAGAGCCGATACCCAAGTATGGACAGAGCCGATATCCAAGTATGGACAGAGCCGATACCCATATGGACAGCGATCCAAGTATGGGCAGAGCCGATACCCAAGTATGGACAGAGCCGATACCCAAGTATGGACAGAGCCGATACCCAAGTATGGACAGAGCCGATCCGATGGACAGGCCGATCCAGTATGGACAGAGCCGATACCCAAGTATGGACAGAGCCGATACCCAAGTATGGACAGAGCCGATACCAAAGTATGGACAGAGCCGATACCCAAGTATGGACAGAGCCGATACCCAAGTATGGACAGAGCCGATACCCAAGTATGGACAGAGCCGATACCCAAGTATGGACAGAGCCGATACCCGAAGTATGGACAGAGCCGATACCCAAGTATGGACAGAGCCGATACCAAAGTATGGACAGAGCCGATACCCAAGTATGGACAGAGCCGATACCCAAGTATGGACAGAGCCGATACCCAAGTATGGACAGAGCCGATACCCGAAGTATGGACAGAGCCGATACCCAAGTATGGACAGAGCCGATACCCAAGTATGGACAGAGCCGATACCCAAGTATGGACAGAGCCGATACCCAAGTATGGACAGAGCCGATACCCAAGTATGGACAGAGCCGATACCCAAGTATGGACAGAGCCGATACCCAAGTATGGACAGAGCCGATACCAAAGTATGGACAGAGCCGATACCCAAGTATGGACAGAGCCGATACCCAAGTATGGACAGAGCCGATACCCAAGTATGGACAGAGCCGATACCCAAGTATGGACAGAGCCGATAC
Source organism: Arion vulgaris (assembly GCA_020796225.1). NCBI lineage: Eukaryota > Metazoa > Mollusca > Gastropoda > Stylommatophora > Arionidae > Arion > Arion vulgaris. The sequence continues at coordinate 3,769,926 of CM036775.1, read as the reverse complement.
GCAAGTATGGACAGAGCCGATACCCAAGTATGGACAGGCCGATATCCAGTATGGACAGAGCCGATACCCAAGTATGGACAGAGCCGATACCAAAGTATGGACAGAGCCGATACCCAAGTATGGACAGAGCTGATACCCAAGTATGGACAGAGCCGATACCCAAGTATGGACAGAGCCGATACCAAAGTATGGACAGAGCCGATACCCAAGTATGGACAGAGCCGATATCCAAGTATGGACAGAGCCGATACCCAAGTATGGACAGAGCCGATACCAAAGTATGGACAGAGCCGATACCCAAGTATGGACAGAGCCGATACCCAAGTATGGACAGAGCCGATACCCAAGTATGGACAGAGCCGATACCCAAGTATGGACAGAGCCGATACCCAAGTATGGACAGAGCCGATACCCAAGTATGGACAGAGCCGATACCAAAGTATGGACAGAGCCGATACCCAAGTATGGACAGAGCCGATATCCAAGTATGGACAGAGCCGATATCCAAGTATGGACAGAGCCGATATCCAAGTATGGACAGAGCCGATACCCAAGTATGGACAGAGCCGATACCAAGTATGGACAGGCCGATACCCAAGTATGGACAGAGCCGATACCCAAGTATGGACAGAGCCGATACCCAAGTATGGACAGAGCCGATACCAAAGTATGGACAGAGCCGATACCCAAGTATGGACAGAGCCGATACCAAAGTATGGACAGAGCCGATACCCAAGTATGGACAGAGCCGATACCCAGGCAGAGCCGATACCCAGTATGGACAGAGCCGATACCCAAGTATGGACAGAGCCGATACCCAAGTATGGACAGAGCCGATACCCAAGTATGGACAGAGCCGATACCCAAGTATGGACAGAGCCGATACCCAAGTATGGACAGAGCCGATACCCAAATATGGACAGAGCCGATACCCAAGTATGGAAACAGGAGCCGATATCCAGTATGGACAGAGACGATACCAAGTATGGACAGGCCGTAGCAAGTTGGACAGGCGATACGCAGTATGGACAGAGCCGATATAAGTATGGACAGAGCCGATTCGTCAAGTATGGACAGAGACGATAACAATAACTTCGCAAGTATGGACAGAGCCGATAACCAAGTATGGACGGCCGTACCAGAGTATGGACAGAGCCATCCCAATATGGCAGGCCGATGCCCAAGTACTTGGACAGGCCGATACCCAATGGACAGAGCGATACCCAAAGTATGGACAACCTACCGTTATGGACAGAGCCGATCCAAGTATGGACAGCCATCAAGTATGGACAGAGCCGATACCAAGTATGACAGAGCCGATACCGTTGGACGAGCCATCGTATGGACAACCGATAGCCCATATGTACAGAGCCATACCCAAGTATGGACAGAGCCGATACCCAAGTATGGGCAGGGTCGATACCTTGGACAGAGCCGATGCAGTATGGACAGGCCGATACAAGTATGGACAGCGATCCTAAGTATGGACGGCCGATACCAAGTATGGACAGAGCCGATACCCAAGTATGGACAGAGCCGATAGCAAGTAGGACAGAGCTGTACAGAGTATGGAAGAGGATACAAGATGGACAGGCCGTATCCAAGTATGGAAGCCGATTCCAAGTATGGACGAGCCGATATCATAGCTATGGACAGAGCGATATCAAGATGGACAGAGCCGATACGAAGTATGACAGAGCCAATGCAAGTATGGACAGAGCGATCCAAGTATGGACAGACCGATACCAGATGGACAGACCGATACCCAAGTATGGACAGAGCCGATACCAAGTATGGACAGAGCCGATACCGTATGGACAGAGCCGATACCCAAGATGGAGACGATACCCAAGTATGGACAGAGCCGATAGTATGGAACCGTACCATAGTATGGACAGAGCCGATCCAAGTATGGACAGAGCCGATACCAAGTATGGACAGGCCGATCCAGTGACAACGTCCAAGTATGGACAGAGCCGATACCAAGTATGGACAGGCCGATATCCAAGTATGGACAGAGCCGATACCCAAGTATGGACAGAGCCGATACCAAAGTATGGACAGAGCCGATACCCAAGTATGGACAGAGCCGATACAATATGGACAGGCCGATACCAAGTATGGACAGAGCCGATACCCAAGTATGGACAGGCCGATCCAGTATGGACAGAGCCGATACCCAAGTATGGACGAGCCGATACCCAAGTATGGACAGAGCCGATATCCGAAGTATGGACAGAGCCGATCCCAAGTATGGACAGGCCGATACCCAAGTATGGACAGAGCCGATACCCAGATGGCAGACGATCCCAAGTATGGACAGAGCCGATACCCAAGTATGGACAGAGCCGATACCCGAAGTATGGACAGAGCCGATACCCAAGTATGGACAGAGCCGATACCCAAGTATGGACAGAGCCGATACCCAAGTATGGACAGAGCCGATACCAAGTATGGACGAGTCGATACCCAAGTATGGACAGAGCCGATATCATCAATGCGGTACGCTCTCAATTATGTGACATGGGCAGTCTCAGACACTGGAACGAGTTCGAGAATTGGAGTTAAGTTTGAACATGCCAGACAGTGTCGTCTTCGTGGTAGAGAGAGAAGATATACTAATCAACTTCTCATGGGTACGGTAAGCAAACGCGCTTTGGGATGGCTGCTACAGCAGAGGACAGGGCACGAATGGGAATGCCCAATGTACCTTGACGTCGATCGCATAACATGACATAAAATAACAACCTAACCTCTACGACACAGCTCCCAAAGAAAAATATAAAAAGCAACACTCACATGCTTCGTAACTCTGCTTCCTGAGCCTCTAAGATCAACTTGAAGTCCATCTTTAAACCATAAAATGTTGCGCTGATGTTTCTGTCCCTCTCTGATGCTTGATACCTCCTGGACCTTACAGTTGAACTCCACCATCGAGTTAGCAGATCTCTCAATAACGTTTACAGGCATAGACTTGGATGCCCACATTATGCCAACGCCACTAGCTGTGGAAAAGACATAAACATTGTTAATTTGTATTGTTAGAGTGCAAAAAGCAAATGATGTAACCTACCAGCTAGCCCCATTGTTAAGGCACCACACATTTCACTGGCAGCTAACAACAGATGATCAACAGCATTTTCAGACCTACTTTGTGTTACCAGAGCCAAACATGGACAATGAGCAAAAGCGCAGTTGCAAAAAATAACTACATGTGAGATGTGCTGCCTGAGAAAAGTTACCAACAACACCAGAAAAGACGGAGCACCAACATCAGCGTAAGAGAAGAGAGAGAGATTGGGACAGAATGTTGTTTGAATTACATAGATAAACAAAGAATGAAGTGGTTTGGACACTTAATAAGAATGCAACCAAACTCCACAGTATACATAGTCTTCTACAACAGAACATCAGGAAAGAAGGCAAGAGGAAGACCACGAAAAAGATGGTTAGATGGCATAGCAGATTCCTGTCAAAAGCAAATATAACAATCACCCAAGCCACCAGAATAGCACAAGACAAAAACAGAAACCACGACACTGGACAACAACCCGGTAGCAATGTGACGACAAAAGAAGAAGAAGAACTCTAATTATACGGAGGGTGATATGAATAGATTTTATTCCTGTCTTGCTTTTTAGGAGTCTCATCAAAGTTCAAACGATAATCTATGTATGTACTCAGTGGCGGCTCATGATCGTTTTGTTTGTGGACCAGACACAAATTTTCGGGAAAATCATGGCTTAGGGTTAGGTTATATTTTAATTTATTAAATAATAAATACACGTTACATATTATTTTGGTGGGCCTGGCCTCTGGCCCTTAATGACAAGCCGCCGCTGAATGTAACTGTAGGAAGGATTAACGTAAGCGTTAGCCTATCTTTCTCTTCTGCTTCTCCGAACGCTCCATATTGACCACTTGTTAAACACTCTGTACGATTTGTATCTCTTCTTCTTCTCTGCGATCGCTTTTTTGATGATTATACCGTTAGACACGTTCTTATGATGAAATCAACTGTTGTCTGGAGCTCATCTCTGGTGTCATGTAGTTTTGATGATTATACCGTTAGATGCGTTCTTATGATGAAATTGACTGTTGTCTGGAGCTCATCTCTAGTGCCATGTAGTTTTGATGATTATACCGTTAGAGACGTTCTTATGATGAAATTGACTGTTGTCTGGAGCTCATCTCTAGTGTCATGTAGTTTTGATGATTATACCGTTAGATGCGTTCTTATGATGAAATTGACTGTTGTCTGGAGCTCATCTCTAGTGTCATGTAGTTTTGATGATTATACCGTTAGACGCGTTCTTATGATGAAATCGACTGTTGTCTGGAGCTCATCTCTAGTGCCATGTAGTTTTGATGATTATACCGTTAGACGCGTTCTTATGATGAAATCGACTGTTGTCTGGAGCTCATCTCTAGTGCCATGTAGTTTTGAATGTAGTGTTGTGTTGTAGGGCCAGCATTCCTTTCTTGGGAGGACATACAGGGGCAGTCTTGCAGGACATGTTCTGTGGTTTGTTCAGCGGAACCACAGGGGCACAGAGGGGTTGGGGACAATCGCAGCCTGTGTAGGTTTGAATCGATTTGTATGTGATCCGATCCGAAGAGCGATTGTACGTTGTGCCAGTTATGTGTCTACAAATAGACCAGCACATCCGATTTCTGCGATGTTTTGTATTTACTAGGGTAGCTTAAGGAACCCTTTCATACCTCGTGGTATATAGGTCAATACAGTGTTAGGCCTGTATTTTCATTGACCGTCGGCACACGATGGGTGATGTGGTTAGCATCACGCCGGCCGCCTTTACTTTCCCAGAGCATGTCTGGTACCCAGTTGAGGCTGGGTCGACCTGAGAGCCGTCGCGGTCGGGAAAATTCCACGCGCATTGCGGGAGCTGAACCCAAACCACCAGCCTTGAGAAGCGAGTTGACTAACAACTACGCTACAGCGGCTCTCTATGGTAGCTTACCTAGGTCCTACATCAGTCACCTCTTACAGCATACCTTGTAGGTAGCAGTGATTCTATTCTTTGCTTCCCTTACGGGCTCTGACACCACACAGGCGGTTCGCCTATTGATTCGGACTCAAGAGGGTGGAATGGGTGAACATCATTCGGAGATCACATCTCAAGAAAATGACTTGGCTGTACACGCCTGGACATGCTGGAGTGCGGGTAACGAGCGTGCTGACTCTCTTGCAAATAGTGCCCCGACTCAAGTGGGCAGAAGCATGGACAGAGCCGATATCATCAATGCGGTATGCTCTCAATTGGGTGACATGGGCGGGTCTCAGACACTGGAACGAGTTCGAGAATTAGGCGTTAAGTTTGGACATGCCAGACAGTGTCGTCATCGTGGTAGAGAGAGAAGATATAGTAATCAACTTATCATGGGTACTGTGAGCAAATGGACTTTGGAATGGCTGCTACAACGGAGGACAGAGCACGAATGGTAATACCCATGCGCCCAATGTGCCATGACATCGATCGCATAACATAACATAACATAACATAACCATAACCCAAGAGGGTTGTGGGTTCAATCCCACATTCGACGCTCCACGCGTGAGGAAAGGAATTGGCCCTTCTACCTCCTGCACACTAGGGTATAGAAATGTGAAGTGAATTCACACCCTAAGGTCTGAAAAGGCTACCAGAAGTTGTATTTTGATGTAGTAACATCAATGCAGCAGAGAAGAACATCAATGCCCTTGAATGCAAATGTTACAGAAGAACACTTAGAATATCATGGACAGAGAAAAAAACAAATGTTTATGTTCTGCAACAGCTTGAATTTAAAGAGAGTTGTCTATTAAAGAGAATGTCCTGGTATCGCCTACCACAGAGAGTCAAACAGAAAAAGTATAATGAGTACAAAACAAGAGGAAGACCACGCAAAAGATGGAGCTACGGCATCAAGAATAGCCCTAAAAATGAATATCAGCTTACAAAGTGCCTTAAAACAAGCACACACAAGATCACTAGCCCCCCAACACTGCTATAAAGAAGTAAATGGTGGAAGAGAAGAAGACTATTAAAGAGTATAACATTTTTTAAAAATGTTTAATATTTCAGACACATCAAAAGACATGAGTGCCTAGAGAAGATAGTTTTAGAGGGAATGGTGCCAGGAAGAAGAATGAGAGGAAGAACCAGAAGAAGAATGAGAGGAAGAACCAGAAGAAGAATGAGAGGAAGAACCAGAAGAAGAATGAGAGGAAGAACCAGAAGAAGAATGAGAGGAAGAACCAGAAGAAGAATGAGAGGAAGAACCAGAAGAAGAATGAGAGGAAGAACCAGAAGAAGAATGAGAGGAAGAACCAGAAGACGAATGAGAGGAAGAACCAGAAGACGATGGGAGCAAGATATCCATTGAAGATCTGAGAATGACTTTTGCTGACGCCGGTCATCTTATACAGAATAGAGAGTTTTCAGGACTGCTGTCTTGGGAGCCAAATTCCGGAAGGGACACGCTACTTGATGATGATGAACACAGGGCGCCATAGACGTATAATGCGGGTAACGTGTTGGACAGAGCTGTTTTCCCATCAATAAAATTTAAAAACATCCCCACCCCACAAAATCTGCCCCCTCTCCCTCCTATGTTGCTGTTAAGTCCTATACGTAAAGTATCGTACTCGTCCTGAACTGTTTAGTTCACAAAGAACGATACCTAGCTGTCATTGAAAACGATCATCAAAACCCCTTTACCCCACGCACGATAACGGTGAACCATAATTCCACGATAACAACAGCTAACCCTTCTAATTTGTTACTAAAGTACACATTTCAGACCGACCTGGTTATCTTTTTTCTATGATAACTCGACCAGATCGGAGACCACTTCCGTTATCGTAATTTGAAATGTAAGTACCATTGACATGAGAGCAGACGAGACTTCAGTAATGTCTTAGATAAATCTGACCTCCACACAGAAGAGTGACAAGAATGTTGACATCGCAGTATAATGAATCTCACGTTGCCATGCTTCTCTTGATAGTTCTCTTTAACACAGAGTTCATCATTATAGGAGTTCATCGTCAGGGTTCTGTGTCAATTTTCTTTCTTATGCTGATGCTGGTGACACCAGAAAAGACAGAGTCACCAACATCAGCATAAGAAAGAAAGTTGGGACAGAACCTTGTTTGATTTTACATTGAGAAACAAAGAATGAAGTGGTTCAGCCACTTAATAAGAATGCATCCAAACTCCACAGTATACAGAGTCTTCTACAACAGAACATCAGGAAAGAAGGTGAGAGGAAGACCACGTAAAAGATGGTTAGATGGCATAGCAGAATCCTGTCAAAAAGCAAAAATAACAATCACCAAGCCACCAGAATTAGGCAAAACATGGAAAGAATTGGAAGGGATGGCAGAGAGAGGAAGAGATGGAAGAAGTTTGTTGAAGACCTGTGCTCCGATGGGAGTTGAAAGGTGATGAAGCCACCAGAACAGCACAAGACAAAAACAGAAAACCACGACACTAGGCAACAACCCGGTAACAATGTGACGACAAAAGAAAGAAAGAAAGAAAGAAAGAAAGACAGAAAGAAAGAAAGAAAGAAAGACAGAAAGAAAGAAAGAAAGAAAGACAGAAAGAAAGAAAGACAGACAGACAGACAGACAGACAGACAGACAGACAGACAGACAGACAGACAGACAGACAGACAGAGCAAACAGACAGACAGACAGAAAGAAAGAAAGAAAGAAAGAAAGAAAGAAAGAAAAAAGAAAGAAAGAAAGAAAGAAAGAAAGAAAGAAAGAAAGAAAGAAAGAAAGAAAGAAAAAAAAGAAAGAAAGAAAGAAAGAAAGAAAAAAAAAAGAAAGAAAGAAAGAAAGAACATAGAGTTATATATATATACTTTCCGTACCTTTATACGTTACATTTTCTTCTTCTTCGCCCGCCCCTTTCCTTTGCGCCGCCCCCTTTCCTTTGCCCCCTTCCCAGGGAAGCATAGGTCAGCAACCAAGCCATCCAAGCCCGCATATCCAAGGCCATATTTTTCAGATCTCTCCCCATTCTCTTGTTTTCCATCTCCAACTTCCGTTTCCAGGTGTTTCTGGGTCTTCCGCTATCTCTATTGCCTTAGGAGTTACATCGGAGAGCCTGTCTCGTGATACTATCAGGGTTTCCTCAGTGTGTCCTACCCGTCACAACCTTCTGTCCCTTATCTCCTGTTTCCCCTGCCGTTGTCCTGCTCTATCCCACATTTCCCTGTTTGTAGTCGTCATATCATCGCAGATGGAGTATCCTGCGCAAGCATCTATTGATGAATGTCTGCAACTTTTGCCACTGTTGCATAAAGAAGGACAGCCTTGACATTTGAATCTGACCTCCACACAGAAAAGTGACAGGAATGTTGACAACGTAGTATAAGGAATCTCATGTTGCCATGCTTCTGTTGATAGTTCTCTTTAACACATGTTTATATATATTCCTCTCGATGTTACATATGCCCTGTAAGTAATTTCTTCATACCGCTCTGTCCTGGGCAACTCGCTTAAATCTCTTTCATAGAATCGAATCCGATATTTCTTGACTCACAGTAAATATCATGATGGCTCCACGAGGAGCGAATCGAGGCCTTCTGGAACGTGATGCGAGCACGTAACCTCTACGCCATAGAAACCCCCCAATGCATAAGTGTTCGCCTATCGACTCGGACACAAGATGGTTGTGGTTTCAATCCCACGCGATGTTCCACACGTGAGAAAAGGAATTGGCCCTCTTACTTCCTGCATACACACACACACTCTCTCTCTCTCTCTCTTTTAACCCAGATTGGGGCATAGGCCCTCAACCAACTCATGCCAAGTCTTCCTATCTCTAGCTATCTTCTGCAGTTCCCTCCAACTCTTCTTTATATTGTTGATCTCTACCTCCAAATTTTGTCTCCATGTATTTCTCAGCCTCCCCTTCTTTCGCTGTACCTGCGGGTTCCAGAAAAGACCTGCACACTAGGAACTATATATATATGATGTTGCAGACATCTCATACGGATCCGCAGGGGCAATAACGTAAGGATATACAGTGGCGCCAGGATCAGTGAGCTGGTACTGATCACGATCCTACCACCTCCAAGTGGTGGCCCTGGTAACAGAGTAATGTCTGGCTAGGCGGGTAGGGATCGAAGGAGAGCTACTTGGAATTTGTAGAAGGGTAGGTGCATACATCTCTGATATGAGATCTGATCGCAATATAGACGATGAGAATTTCAGTACACATGCCTACACGTCTCTCCTGTCTAATAATGAGTTAAAGATGATTCATCATACAAATCGGACGCCCGTATGGTTACCGGGGCCCAAATTCGGGGTAAATAATAGAACCACTAATACCCACCACATACCATATACGGCGAAAGTGGAGGTTTGGAGTGGTATTAGCTACCCCATCCTGTAAAAATATTTCAGCTATAAAACCGCAACCATGTGCACGAGAGCATGCAAGGTCTTGATTGGGGACCTATGCCTCCTTTGGGGCGAAGGATAGAAAAAGACGAAGGCACCTCATACCCTAAAGTCTGAAAAGGTTACTGGAAATGTTATTGTTATTTATAAACGTTAGCATATCATCACAAGATTATGGGCACAGTTTACTACAGCTGCATCAATTTGACATACGATTGATTGAGTGATTGATTGATTGATAGGACCATCATCATTGCACTTCGGAGAGTAACCATGTGTACTCTGATCTATTTCTTACATATTGAAATCCCAGTGGTAGTGCACGAACTCCGTAGCACCGGCGAAGGTACCCAGTGTAATTTAGAAGATGGTGAAAATATTTTATAGGAATTTTATTATTTAATCTTTCTAATCCGGAAAGAAGGCAAGAGGAAGACCACGGAAAAGATGGTTAGATGGCATAGCAGAATCCTGTGAAAGAGCAAAGATAACAATCACACAAGCCACCAGAACAGCGCAAGACAAAAACAGAAAACTACAACACTGGGCAACAACCCGGTAGCAGTATGACGACAAAAGAAGAAAAATCTTTCTAATAAAGTTTGCCGGGGCAGCGTTTTTCCAGCCTGTTTTTCTCGATTTTGAACTGTCACGAGTTCTTTCACGTGCTCAAATTAAACACGAGAGCTACGTTTTATCCTTCGTCTCCGATAGGACTAGAAACTCGATCTCACTTACACTGACATCAGGGATCTCTTAAAAATATCCGATGGTTCAACGAGGGAGCGAACCAAGTACCTCTGGCACTAGAGACGAGTACCTAAGCTCTACGCCCCAGAGATCCCAATTTCATAATCTGACATACGCAGGCGACAAACATGTGTCTTTTGTCCTAATTCCAAGGTAACTTTGCACTTCTGGTATGCAATATTTGTCCCCAGTGTACTTTTATCGTCCTGTGTCTGCTCTGATCAGCTGAAAGCACATCGGTAAAAAATATATAGTGAAAAAAAATCACGTATCGCAATGTTTGAAGTTCACCGTGTTAACTAAAGTCGTGATGAACTTAGGTTGTTTCCCTTTGAAATCAAAAGCGGGCGTATTCACATGACTATCCTTTACTTGTAAAAGTCTTTCTCTTAAGTTTGGTGTTGCAATTCCTGATTCCTCGTATTCGCGTACTTTGCTCTTCTTCATTCTTCCTACCAGTGATCGTTAAATCGATTGATCTGTCGATTGATAAATTGATTGATTGATAGGACGGGCGGACATCATTGCACTACAGCGAATAACCATAAGTGCCGCATTTTATTTCTTACATAGGAAAATCTCTCTCTCTCTCGATCGTTCTTATGCCGCTTTTATCATTATATTATGATATATAAGCAGCCAAACATCAAGAACGGATGTACGTGCACAGCCTTCAGTACTTATTGGAGCTCAGGTGCTTATCTTTCGGTGGTGTGTTCGATTTCAACCAGCGTTTACTGGGTTCGCTCTCCGTTAGCCTTTTGCTGTCCCCAGCCAAAACCCACAAGGCAGCAGGTTGCTATTTTCTTTCAGGGCAGCGACACGTAGACGACCTGCCCTCCCGGACTGATGAGCGTCATCTGCCCAGGAACTACATATCACCGGCGAGGGTGTCCGAAGTCAATTTGATGATAGTGAAAATTATTGTTGAAATTTTATTTTATTTTTTATGAATTTTAACCGGGCAGCTGTTTTACAGCCTACACTTATCGATTTTCAACTCAAAGATTCTTAAAGGGTTTTTAAGCCGAAGGATTGACTTCATTGCACCGGGTTTTACCCCATATGGCTCGGTCCTCTCCGCAGAAATGACACGCCACCTGCCGAGAGTATTGCACAAAGTATTGCACGAACTCCGTAGCTCCGGCAACAATCCTAGGGGTCTCTGGAAAAACTGCACTGGTGAACAGAAGGCCGCGGTCCGGATTCGAACCCACGACCTTCGACTCGCAAGGCAAAGGGCTTAACCACTCAGCCACAGAGACATTCTTTTACATGTTCAACTTGAATATGGAACCTACGTTTTATTGTCCGTCTCCGATATGGCTATGAACTCAATCTCATCTACACTGAAACCAGGGATCTATATAAGAAAGAGGCAGTCATCATTTTTCGGACATGTAGTGAGAAGAGGAGGTTTAGAACACATTGTGACAACCGGTAAAATCGAGGGAGACGAGACAGAGGAAGGCAGAGAGAGAAAAATGTTGGATAGCCTGACTTCATGGCACGGAAGAGCGTCAACATCTGAGATTATAGCAACCACTGAAGACAGAGATTTGTGGAGATCAATGATCGCAAATGCCAACCTGCATGGCACCTGGTGATGATCCCTTTTTTGCGATGATGACAGTAACGCTGCATCAAATGGGTCGATGGATTCATCGTGCAGTTGAGGCTCAGAAAATACATAGCACACAACATCCAATGTCCTATTCTACATTCGTCCGATATGAATACAGCCGCAGCCATGGCACATTGGGTGGCGCTTCTGGCTGATTTTTGCGTGAAAGCCTGTTTACCGTTTTATGTGTGTCCCTCGCCATGAAGGTGGGACTTCAGACTTCAGACGTACCCACATGTCTAACCTTGATCATATATGCCCCACCTGTTGTAGGGGATTGTGTTCTAGGATTTGACTCTACAGTCACCTCCGCACACACCATAGAGGTGCAGTAGCACACGTATGAGACTATTGTCAGCATTGCTTGCGATGGACGGCTATTATTATTATCAAATGGGTCTATGGGACAAAAATAGTTGGAGAACCCTTGATCTAACGGTGCATTCAAAAGATAACCCTACGTGACCAGATTATCACTCTGAATACGCCCTTACTTCTTTTACGTCTTAGGACAACCTATACACCGGAAGTGTATTGAAAACATGATACAATGCCTTGGCCAAATAACCCTTCGCTGTTTACAAAACGCTTTTCACAAATTCTTTGCCCTGATTATCGTCAAGTTCTGACACTCGAATGTACAAACCAGTGGTATATTATTTAAATATTCTAGCGAATCAAACGAATGCCATAAACTTATCACACCCAACGTCCTATATTCCATGCCGGCATACACCGTGTTTTTAGAAATGTTGATATCGTCATGTGACCATCACATGATCAATACGTTTCAAAACAATAGTATTTTGAATATTCAAACATAGTATGGGAAAGTCCACCTTTTCTCACACTGTAGAAATTATATAATACAAATATTATTGCTATTATGCATATAAATAGAATAGAACAGTCTAGAACAGCATTTCTCAAACTGGGGTCTGCAGACCCGGGGTCTGCAAAGCTTTCACATGGTGTCCTCTAGTGCTTGAAGAAATATTATGATCTTTGACGGGGGACTGCCTAGAGTAGTTGATAGTAGCTCGGCCTGCTAGCTGTGAGACGCCTCATAGCTCGGGTTCGAACTTACTGTCCGGCATTTGTTCGAGTCCCTGGTCTTACTCAGGACGATAACGTGAGTACCTCTCAAGTCGGAGAAAATCTGCCTGTATGGCGAGGGAATACTAATTACGAGTACATTGAGCACACGGCTGCCAGTGTAAAGTAATTTACAATGTGCACGCTGCTGCCATTGTAAGAAATTGGAAAAACGGATTTTCACGCAAAAATCAGTTTCAGAGATGAAACTTCGTCTGAGTTGAAAGCGGACGAAAGAAAACAAAAATGATCTTTGACATTTTAAACAGAAAATAAATTTTACGCCCAATTCTAGGTCTAATATTTTCTTTGTTGTTGACTAAATGATTAAATTGCATACATTGTTTTGTTTGTATTGTAACGCATCGATAATTCATTCCTGTCCATTTTCATATATATATATCTCTCTCGCGCGCGATCACCGCCCAGACCGATGCCCCAGACCGATGCACCAGACCTCCCCATAAATTCTATCCATGTGAAAATCAGATTCATGTAGCCTTAGCATTGGTGTGTTTTACGTCACATCTTCAGCACCATTTGGACCTCTGATGCTTATCATTCAGCGATGTGTCCGGTTTCAGCCAGCGTTTACTCGCTTCGCTCTCCGTTCTGTAGCCATCTAGTGTTTTTTACGGTGTGGGGTAACTAGCCCTACGCCCAACCTCCTTTGGATCCTCTTACGACATGCGAGGCAGGTAACAGTGGTTCTATTATTTACACCCCACTATGAGCCCCGGTAACCACTCAGGCGATTTTCATTATAGAACATGTTGGGAGTCAGCAGCAGAAAAAATGTATTTAAAAGAGCGTCAGCGGTAATGTAAAGTTTAGGAACCGCTGGTCTAGAAGCACACAATTGGTAGATAATGTAGGGCATTTCATGCAACCTGTGTCTGTCTATTGAGAAGAAGAAATATTTCTTCCTACCTTCTCGAAGTAGTACGAGTTTGCACTCTTGTTATCTGTGTCAGACAGTAGAGCAGTGTTTCCCAACCTGTTTTGTGCCATGCCCCACCAAAGCTTTTCAAAAATTCGTAGTGCCACCCACCTCCCCTTTTTTTTAAAATATTATTTTTAAACTTCAGTAACGTGATTGTGAAATAACATTCAGTTTTATCAAAAGACATACTCTTCGTCTTTGCGTTCGTACTTTACGACCAATTTTAATCACTTTTTGTCATGTTTGATCTTTGCCAAGAACGTGTATACGTTGCACATTGCTTTGGTAGGCCCCTAAACGCATAGAGTTCTACACGTTTAGGACACATGCATCCGATTTCAGCCAAACCTCCGTAGTCGCCTCTTACGACATGCGTGACAGGTAGCAGTGGTCCTATTCTTTACACCCCAAATTTGGGCCCCGGTAACCACTGGCGAAAAGACATACAAAAGCCGATATATCAGTTTTGCAACGTCATGAACATTAGTTAAACTCTAAACGAGTCCATTGCCCCCTTAACGATGAAAATGCCCCTATGGGGCGTGGGCCCACGTTGGGAAACAGGGCAGTAGAGTCTTTACTTTCGACCACTACTTTACGAATCTCACGAATGTCCCTCGCTATCTTACTCTTATTTGTTTCTTAATGTTGCTCAAGACAGATCAGCTTGGCGTACACTTCGTCGACACTGTTCTCCAGCCTGCAAGGCAGGTAGAACTGCACGGATGGAACCATCATCGTCATCAGTTGCCGTCTCCGCATTGAAGGTTGGCTGCAATCAGTGGCGGCTCGTGATCATTTTTGTTGGTGGGGCCAGACATTTTTTCCGGATAAATCATGGTTTTTGGTTGCTATATTTTAATTTATAAACTAATAAATACACGTTATACATTATTTTTGTGGGACCCGGCCCCACTGGCCCTTAATGACGAGCCACCACTGGCTGCAATGAATCTCCAGCATCCTCTGTCTTTCGCCTTGGTGTTGCACACTGCCAGACTGTAACCTGTCTATTTCTTAAAGTTTCCACCCCACTTATCTCTCGGTCTTCCTCTTGCGCTTCCCTCAACTTTCCTCTAGTAAATGTTTTATCAAGGTGTCATGTCTTTTATGTGCCCAAAATGCTTTACTTGTCTGAATTTTATTTTTCTTAATAGTTGTTATCTTCATGCCTAATTTTCCTAAAACTTGTTTATTTGTCTGTTTCCCTGTCCATGAAACCCTGCCTATTCTTCTATATATCCACATCTCAAATGCATCAATTCTGTTTTCTGGAACGGATGGAACAGAAACGTTAAAATAGAAAGGCAGTAAAACTCCCACAAGTGCAAGTATACCTTGCCCACACTGTACAAGAATATTTCAAGCCCGTATCGGGCTCACTAGTCATCTACACACACACAGACAAACATAGCGCAACTACATTCCCTTGGATGAAAATTGTGTGGTCATCACCCGTGATAAACGAGCATCATCACTCTTACTTAAGAGGTACCTGTAATTTAGATCCCTAAGTGGGGGACTGCCTAGAGTAGTTGATAGTAGCTCGGCCTGCTAGCTGTGAGACGCCTCATAGCTCGGGTTCGAACTTACTGTCCGGCATTTGTTCGAGTCCCCTGGTCTTACTCAGGACGATAACGTGAGTACCTCTGAAGTCGGAGAAAATCTGCCTGTATGGCGAGGGAATACTAATTACGAGTACATTGAGCACACGGCTGCCAGTGTAAAGTAATTTACAATGTGCACACTGCTGCCATTGTAAGAAATTGGAAAAACGGATTTTCACGCAAAAATCAGTTTCAGGATGGAACTTCGTCTGAGTTGAAAGCGGACGAAAAAAAAAAAGAAAAAAAGATCCCTAAGTAAATGATCCGATAAGAAGCGGTAGTGAGCTCGATCACGAGCCCAAGCGTGCCTGGTTCAAATCCCACGATGGGCAAATTTGGAAGCAAATTCGTTTTGTTGGATTTTACAAAGAAGTAAAAACAGACCTCACCGTACAGAAAGCAATGGCAAACTACTGAACGTATAAGTGGTGCCTAGAAAATCAACGACTCGTTTACTGTGGTTGATGGCTACGTCCTTTGGGATATGCCACGATTTTCATTTTTTCAAGTAAATGATCAAGGTTTCATACAGTCCCGCATACCGTGTGCACACCGAGAATTTGTGGTCAAGCTGGACTCGAACACATACATTTTTATAGTACATAGCCACTAGCGTAGCGTGTATTTTACTTCGTTATCGTCAACCCTAGGGATCTCTGTGGCGGAGAGGTTAGATGCTGGTCTCTCGTGCCAAACGTACTAGGTTCGCTCCCTCGTGGCGCTATCTAGATATTTTTCAGAGATCCCTGATCTCAGTGTAGGTGAGATCGAGTTCCTAGTCCTATCGGAGACGGAATATAAAACGTAGTTTCCGCCGCTGACAAGATTCATTAGAAAGATCGCCCGATTGGTTACAGGGGCCCATATTTGGGGTGTAAAGAATAAAACCACTGTTACCTGCCATGCATGTCGTAAGAGGCGCCTAAGGAGGTTTGGCTGAAATCGGATGCACATGTCCTAAACATATAGAAGTCTATGTGTTTAGGGGCCTACCAAACCAATGTGCAACGTATACACGTTCTTGGCAAAGATCAAACATATCACAAAGAGTGATTAAAATTGGTCGTAAAGAACGAACGCGAAGAAGAAGAAGATTAGAAATATTACAAAATAAAATTCCTAAAAAATATATTCACCGTCTTCTAAAAACATCGGACCTCGCTGATGACAGTCATTCACTCGGGACCCTCGCTGATGTAACGAAGTTCATTCACTCGGGGACCCTCGCTGATGTAACGAAGTTCATTCACTCGGGGACCCTCGCTGATGAACGAAGTTCATTCACTCGGGGGCCCTCGCTGATGCGCAACCGGGACCCTCATTCACTCGGGGACCCTCGCTGATGCAACGAAGTTCATTCACTCGGGGACCCTCGCTGATGCAACGAAGTTCATTCACTCGGGGACCCTCGCTGATGTAACGAAGTTCATTCACTCGGGGACCCTCGCTGATGCAACGAAGCTCATTCACTCGGGGACCCTCGCTGATGTAACGAAGTTCATTCACTCGGGGACCCTCGCTGATGAAACGAAGCTCATTCACTCGGGGACCCTCGCTGATGTAACGAAGTTCATTCACTCGGGGACCCTCGCTGATGTAACGAAGTTCATTCACTGGCACTGATATCTTTTTTTGGTGTAAGAAAGAGATCGGAGTTACTGACCATGGTTACTCATCGAAGTGCAATGATGATAATCCTATCAATAATCAATGTCATAGAAATGCTACTTACCAACAGTGATGTCCTGGTTTCTGTCAATAACTCTGGTCGTAAAACCGCACACAGATCCCGCAAAGACAGCCACCATCCCTAAAAATGCGAGATAGGAATGTCCAACCGTGAGACGACAGTGATGACCTTTGACCAGCCTTGTGTTTGCCATCATGCCTGGAGTGCTTCAGGTTCTATTCTGCTTCAATCTGAAAGAAAAAGAACAAATGATCTCAGTTTAGTTGGAGTTTTGGGTTTAATTTGGTAACATTCTAGGCCAGCGTTTCTCAAACTGGGGTCCACGAACCCCGAAGGGTCCACGAGGCACTCACAGGGATCACCAAGCACTTGAAGAAATATGGTCTTTGATATTCCCCAAGCACTTGAAGAAATATGGTCTTTGATATTCCCCAAGCACTTGAAGAAATATGGTCTTTGACATTTCAAACAGAAAGACAAAAATGTAAACATGTATTAAAAAAACAGTGGTAAACTAGTTCCGCTGCGAAACCCAAGAACCCGGACCAGACCGGAGTCTAAATGTCTGACAGGACAAAATGAAAGATCATTTGAAGTTTTCCGCAGTCTGAGAAATTGGAGCCAGCTTGACTGTTGGTGTGGTGTAATAATAACTCCATCGCTAGAAGAATGACATTTAAGTAAGTAATTGACTGAAATGATCTAGGGAAAGATGGGATAAGTAACGTGGACGTGCGTTGGAGTTTGCTACCATACATTTTGAATGAGCTTCAGGGTGGATCGCTGGCTGAAATTGAAACGCAAATGTACTGATGATGCTAATGATGGCGCGTCTTCTTCCATGCAAAAGGAAATCTCATCCTGTTTATAAAAATGTTAAATTGCAGACATTGTTTACTATTGTAACACACAGATAATTCATCCCTGTCCATTTTCATATCTAGAAACTTGTGGAGGTGAGTAGCAGCAAAATGTATTTAAAAGGGTGTCCATGGTAACGCAAAGTTTGGGAACCGTTGCTCTAGGTAACTGGGTCATTTAAGAAATCCTGAGAGAGTACACAGAAAGTGGGGACTTTGGAAAATTGGAGGACACCACCTGACTATTGAGAGTGGCAGTAACGTTGTTGTTCGTGAATTCGCCCGTGTGTTGTCGGGCTCTCAATGGGAGCAAATAATAGTAACCCTGCTATCTACAGGCGAATGAAGTAGGGGCCTAGGGAAGCTACCCTTGTAAATAAAAAACAGCGCATAAATCGGATGTGCTGGCTTACTTGTAGGCGCATAACTAACACAACTTACAATCGCTCTTAGGCTCAGATTACATACAAACTACTTCTTCTTTGCGTTCGGTTTGGTATGCTCGTCTAAACCATGAGATGGGTTGCCTCTATGAAGCTGCATGTCAGCTGGAGTTCTTCGAGAGTTCCCCATAGCTTGCTCTGTAAGCTTTGTTCATGAAGCCATGTTTCATTTCGTTGGTGTATGTATGATGGACATGACTGCAGGATGTGCTCTGGAGTCTGTGTTTCTGTCTGGCATGCACACTGTGCAGTCTCATCATCATCACCTTTCAACTCCCATCGGAGCACAGGTCTTCAACAAACTTCTTCCATCTCTTCCTCTCTCTTGCCATCCCTTCCAATTCTTTCCATGTTTTGCCTATCCTCTTTATATCCGCCTCCAGCTCTCTTCTCCAGGTCTGCCTAGGCCTTCCCTACTCCTCTTTCCCTGCGGGTTCCAAAACAATGCCTGTCTTGCGATGCTTCCGGTCGGTCTTCTCAATGTATGTCCTATCCATCGCCAGCGTCTCTTCCTTAGCTCTTTCTCCACTGGTATCTACTTTGTTCTCTCCCTGAGTTCCTCGTTTGTAATCTTATCATACCATCGCAATCCCTCTATCCTACGTAAACATCCATTTACGAAGGTCTGCAGTTTTCTGATAGTTTCCTTTGTGGTCTTCCATGTTTCCGAGCCATAGAACAGCACTGACTTCACATTTGACTGTGCAGTCTGAGCAGGCTTTATTCTGTGCATGTGATGGTTGAGCCTGCAGTGACCTGTTCTTAGTCGAAAGATTGTGTTGTGCTGTTTTCTGTTTAGTCTGCTGATGGGATCTTGTGGATGTTTGCACATACAAATTACAAAAAGTGGTTAACAAGTGGTCGATATGGAGCGATCGAAGAAGAAGAAATTAGAGCTCTCGCTTCTGCGGCTAATGGTCAGGGTTCAATTCTACAGTGGGCGTAAAATATTTTTCCGAGCGTAACAGTTCTCAGGTCGACCAGGAAAATTACCGGGACGTAAAGGTGACCGGCTTGATGTTGACCACATTACTCGTCGTGTGACGACGGTCAACCTCTTATCCATCCTAAGCTACCCAAAAATCGATACGTTCGATGCAAGCTAGACCGCTCTCTCATTGACGTAAACTCCCTCAGGTCCAGGACAGTAGATCCACATTAAGTCTGGAAGTTTGACATGTATATAGACAACATCCACTCATACCGCAATCTGCCATTCTTAATCTTCCGAAGCATCGACTGGGAATCAGAAACAACAGGGACTGCTATGATGACAAAGTTCTGCTCAGAAAAAGCTACTAGATGATAGTGAGCTATATTGGGAAATAGATCAGGTATTTTTCAGTGACCTTACATTAAGACAAAATAACAAAATCATTCTATCAGTGCCAAACATGGCCCTGACTAAGATAAAAGAAGGAAAGATTACTACATGTGAAATGAGATGTCTACGAAAAGCTGTCAACGTTACAAGGAGAGATAGAGTGAGAAACGAGAATATCAGAAGCATCGTTGGTACATCGAGAAGCAAAGAATCAAGTGGTTCGGCCATCTAATGAGAATGGAACCACATTTACTACCATCACGTGCCTACAATAATCGACGCTCAAGGCGCAGAGCACGAGGCAGGCCAAGAACACGATGGATAGATAACATCTCAGAGTCATGGACTGGTAACATCAAGCGCAACACACCTGGCACAAGATAGAAAACTAACTCTCCCCACGACGTTTCACGGCAAACGTGGTTAAGATAAGATAAAATAACAAAATGATGACAAAACAAACCCCAAAAAGACGAATAAAGAACAAAGCAGAGGAAAAACAAACACAATTTAACCCTCAACTTCCCTATTAACCCTCATTCGTCAAACAATCATGTAAATGTTAACCATAGACTCATTTCTCTGTTCAAACATTGACTATGTTTCCAATCTTGTCCAATGTCATACCTTTGATGACATACTTGCATTCTTGAATCTTTAATTACCTGAATTTAAATTGGATTCTTTTTTATTTATCTCGTACACTGTGGCATACCAGGAAATGAGAGAGCAGACAAATTAGCTAAAGAAGGAGCAACACAGGAACAAAGAAATCAAATAATCACTTTCTAGGAAAAGAAAACACTCATCAATGTCATTAGAAAAGAAGAAAAGGAAAGAGACAATTACCAATGTCTAGATAGAGCAAGGCATGTGATATTGTTTCGACTCAGAACTGGACACAACAAACTGAACAGACACACAGACTAAAACTAGGTCCATCATCCACATGTTCTTGTAGACAGACTGAACACATCCTGCAAGATTGTCACCTGATGAATCTACTGCGGAAAGAACACTAGCCAACAGAGACAAACATCAACACAAAGCTTTTTGGAAGCTTTGATGAACTAACAAAAACAACAACATACATCCAGAGAACCAGAGACTCATTGTGTAGACATTGAACATCAGCCAACGAGAACCAGAGACTCATTGTGTAGACATTGAACATCAGCCAACGAGAACCAGAGACTCATTGTGTAGACATTGAACATCAGCCAACGAGAACTAGAGACTCATTGTGTAGACATTGAACATCAGCCAACGAGAACCAGAGACTCATTGTGTAGACATTGAACATCAGCCAACGAGAACCAGAGACTCATTGTGTAGACATTGAACATCAGCCAACGAGAACCAGAGACTCATTGTGTAGACATTGAACATCAGCCAACGAGAACCAGAGACTCATTGTGTAGACATTGAACATCAGCCAACGAGAACCAGAGACTCATTGTGTAGACATTGAACATCAGCCAACGAGAAGGAGAAGATCTATCTCGTCTCTGTTCATTATCAATTTTTTGCTTCGATCGTTCTAAATGATTGAGTGTTACCATCATCATTGCACTTCGTTGAGTAACCATGTGTGCTCCGATCTCTTTCTAACACATGAATACCTCAACAAACTCCGTAGCATCGGCGAGGGCACCCAATGTAATTTTTTGAAGATGGTAAAAATGTAGGTAGGAATTAATTGTAATCTTGTTAATGAATTTGTCTCAGTCAGCAACTTCGCAGCCTACTCATGAATTTTCTACTGTTATTTGCTCAGCTTAAGCAAGGGGCCTTCTTCTTCTTCTTCTTCAAACGCTTCATATCGACACCTTGTTAAACCACTCTGTGATTTGTATGTGATCTGAGCCTAAAAGCGAACGTACGTTTTACCAGTTCTGCGCCTACAATTAGGACAGTACATCCGGTTTATGGGACGCTTTTTATTTACCAGCGTCCAAGACAAACTGTAGGGCGCGGCTGATAATCTGAGACAGACGGCTGCCCTTATTAGAGAATCCGCCCGCGTGCCCAGAGTGTTCGTAGCGCGTTGGACTACGGGTGACTAGTCCTTTTTAAGTGCGGGTTCAACTCCGCGGACTGGCAGAAAAGCTACAGGTTCCCCAGATTTACGGTGTTCGTGGCACCGAGCCGAAGGGTTATGATGTCCATGACACCGAGCCGAAGAGCTTTCAGCTCAAGTGCTTCTGGATCGGGAGAAAAAAATAAAAATTAGAGAATCCAAAATCCCAATCTAGTGGGAACGCAGAAGAAGAGATTTACTAGGGTAACTTCCTAATCCCTTGCTCAGTCGCCTCTTACGACATCCTTATATGTCGTAATATTACTATTCGTTTTCCCTTGCAATCCCCGGCAACGCACGGGCGAAGCACGGACCCAACTAATAAAATAACTCCTACACTGCTGCTCCCAACCCCATGGGTAAACAACATTTACATTTCAGAATTCAGATGAATCAACGTATAACACCTGCCCTTCATGACATAGATAAACAGTATCCAATGAAAGAACGTAAGTAGTTTCTGGCATGGTCTTAAGAACTCGGCATCACAGAAGCGTGCATTCATTATACAACTTACAGAACACGACTCGTCACGTATGAAAGAACAACATGCATAAAGTTGGTCATCCGAAACCGAGCTAGTAAGCGAGAGCAAAAAATATGTTCCGATTCTTGAACCTGGTGGACAAAAGACCGGAAGAGACTTAAGACGGGCTTTGAATTATAACAATTCAAAGTACATGGACGTAAAAGGGGCAAGTAAGAATGGGAATAATATCTTCTTTGCTTTCATAGTTTTATGTAGATTGTGTGGTGTATCAAAGATTGGGGGGGTATCTGTAGCCTAGAGGTTAGATACTCGCCTCTCGTCCGAAAGGTAACCGGTTCGATCCCTCATACCTTATTTGATTTCATATTTTAAGATTGAGTGGGGTATCAAAGATTGGGGGATCTCTGCAGCGTATAGGTTAGACGCTCGTCTCTCGCGCCGAAGGTAACCGGTTCGCTCCCTCGTGGAGCCATCGGGATATTTTTCCCTGATCTCAGTGTAGGTGAAGTCGAGCTTCTAGTCCTATCGGGGACAGACGATAAAACATAAGTTCCGTGTTCAATTTGAGCACGTAAAAGAACCCTTGGCAATTCAAAATCGAGAAGAGCATGCTGGAAAGTGCAATGTATCTTAGATTTTCCTGTGATTTACCATAGATTGTAGCACGCATGGTTACTCACCGAAATGCAATGTATCTGAGATCTTCCTGTTATTTACCATGATTAGCGCCAGTTTGTAGTACCATAGATTGTAGCACGCATGGTTACTCACCGAAGTGCAATGATGGTCGTTCTATCAATCAACCAATCAAACAAACAGCAATCACGCGTTAGTGGATCACGTGGGTCTACCTCTGAAGTCGGATAAGGCATGTAAAACGGGGAACACTTCTTCTTCTTCAAACGATCCATATCGACCACTTGTTAAACCACTCTTTGTGATTTGTATGTGATCCGACCCTAACAGAGATTGTACGTTGTGTCTGTTACATGTCTACAAGTAGGTCAGCATATCCGATTTCTGCGACGCTTTTTATTTACTAGGTAGCTTCTTCAAATCCCTACCTCAGTCTCCTCTTACGACATGCCTTGTAGGTCGTAGTGTTACTATTCTTTACTCCCCTTGCAAGCCCTGACAACACACGGGTGACGGAGACACCGATTAAAAATAAAGCATGCCATAAGTCAATCAGAAACGTCATACCATGCGACCTGACTACTGAATTCATAGCGGGCAAGAAGAAGAAGATCACGTGGGTCTAGTTTTAAATGAGGAAGGGAGGAGATATGGAAGAGTAGAAGGAGAGTGAGAGAAAGCAGGAGATTCTTCTTCTTTGCGTTCGTCCTTTACGACCAATTTTAATCACTCTTTGTGATATGTTTGATCTTTGCCAAGAACGTGTATACGTTGCACATTGGTTTGGTAAGCCCTAAACGCATAGACTTGTACACGTTTAGGACACATGCATCCGATTTCAGCCAAACCTCCTTAGTCGCTTCTTACGACATGCGTGGCAGGTAACAGTGGTTCTATTCTTTACACCTCAAATTTGGGCCCCGGTAATCACTCAGGCGAAGCAGGAGATAAAATGGGGGAGAGAAAGAGAACAAACAATTGAAAGAGATTTACGATTAGTGGAAGATAGAGACGAAGATAGAGAGAGACGAAGATAGAGAGACGAAGAAAAGCGAAGATAGAGAGAGACGAAGATAGAGAGAGACGAAGATAGAGAGAGACGAAGATAGAGAGAGACGAAGATAGACGAAGATAGAGAGACGAAGATGAGAGAGACGAAGATAGAGAGAGACGAAGATAGAGAGAGACGAAGATAGAGAGAGACGAAGATAGAGAGAGACGAAGATAGAGAGAGACGAAGAAAAGACTGAATAAAGAGAGAGAACATGAAGAGAGTAGAAGAGAGATCGATGAGAGAAGAGAGATATCGAGTAGAACGAAGAGAGTAGACGAATGAAGTAGAGAAGAGTAGAAGTAGACGAAAAGTAGAGTAAGAAGAATGAAGTAGACAAGAAAAGTAGAATAGACGAAAGAAATAGAAGTAGACGACGAAGTAGAAGTAGACGACGAAGTAGAAGTAGACGACGAAGTAGAAGTAGACGACGAAAGGTAAGTAGACGACGAAGTAGAAGTAGACGACGAAGTAGAAGAAGTAGAAGTAGACGACAAAGTAGAAGTAGACGACGAAGTAGAAGTAGACGACGAAGTAGAAGTAGACGACGAAGTAGAAGTAGACGACGAAGTAGAAGAAGTAGAAGTAGACAGACGACAAGTAGAAGAAGTAGAAGTAGACGACGAAGTAGAAGAAGACAGAAAAGATTGATGTTAAAGGAAGAAGTAGAAGAAGGGAAGAGGTATAAGAAAATAACGAAGAAGTAAAAGAAGAAAAAGAAGAAGCAGGTCCGAGTGTTGTCTTTCTTGCTAATTACCCTGCCAACATCTACCACCAGATGTCGCTAGGTAGTTAGTTTGACCAGAGCCAACTATAAACTACTAGGCCTTCGGGCTCAGGTAAGAATTGTGGGAAATCAGACCCCAACTACACCACGTGACCTCGTATTCCAGTATTGGTGTATACAGACGAATTCATTTTAAAATCAACACAAAATGCTAACTCGAAGTTATATTATGCAACAAGTTCAGTTTAACAATAAGGAATATCAATATTATAAATATTTTTCACCAATAAATAACCATAGACTCACAGAATTGAGTAAAATTGCAAAAAAGCGTGCAGTGTTCTATCAAACATCTGTAATTTCCAGATCCCTTTTCTTATCTAGGTCAGGAAATACCAGACCAGTTGTCTGGCCTGTGCTAGAGCTTGGCTGTGGCTAGAGCCTGGCTGTGGTTTGACGGTGTTTCTGAATTCCTGAACGGCTTCATTTATCTTCCGCTCCGTCTCCACCGGTGACACTTATTAAATGCTCATTACGGTATTCATATAGACACGCCGTATCCGATAATCACCGGGGATATGTGTATGATTGGTTTACATTTCCTTACCTTTATTTTAGAAGAGTGACATGAGAGAAATGACAGAACGTAAATAGAAAGAAATAACTGATAATGGTTGAAATGGCTGTGAAGTCAGGATATGAGACAGCAGATAGTAGCAGCTTTACGATTTGGGGAAGAAAAATTAAATAATAAATATATGTAAAAAAAAAATGCAAAGTAAAGGGAACAATTTGTATTCCATGCGCCATGTGGTGTTTTGGGGGATGTGGTGTCAGGTCCGTGTTTTCCGTTGATTATCGGTACACGGAAAAATGCAGTAGAGCCCTACGCTTATACGATGAAAAATAGCAAGGCGCTACCAGGAAATGGCAGAAAGGAACTACGGGAAAGTGTAGCAAGGTACTTTTTTATCGATCCAGAAGCGCTTTCAGCTTCTCGACTCGGTGTCATAGACATCGTAACCCTTCGGTTCGGTGCCACTAACACCGTAAATCTGGAGAACCTGTGGCTTTCTTCCAGCCCGCGGAATTGAACCCGCACTCACAGAGGGCTTGTCACCTACCGTCCAACGCGCTACGAACACGCTGGGCAGCAAGGTGCTATAGGGAAGTGCAGCAAGGAACTATGATGAAGGGCAGCAAGACAGTGCTATGAAGAGTAGTAAGACACTGCGATAAAGGACAGCAAGACACTGCGATAAAGAACAGCAAGACACTGCGATAAAGGACAGCAAGACACTGCGATCAAGAGTTAGCAAGGCGCTACGGGGGAAGAATGACAGACACTACGGGAAAGAACATCAAGACACTACGGGAAAGAACAGCAAGACACTACGGCGAAAGAACAGCAAGACACTACGGGAAAGAACAGCAAGACACTACGGGAAAAGAACATCAAGAACACTACGGGAAAGAACATCAAGACACTACGGAAAGAACAGGCGAAAGACACTACAGGAAAGAACAGCAAGACACTACGGGAAAGAACATCAAGACACTACGGGAAAGAACAGTAAGACACTACGGGAAAGAACATCAAGACACTACGGGAAAGAACAGTAAGACACTACGGGAAAGAACAGCAAGACACTAAGGGAAAGAACATCAAGACACTACAGGAAAGAACATCAAGACACTACAGGAAAGAACATAAGACACTACGGAAAGAACATCAAGACACTACGGGAAAGAAATCATCAAGACACTACGGAAAGAACAGTAAGACACTACGGGAAAGAACATCAAGACACTACGAGAAAGAACATCAAGACACTACGGGAAAGAACATCAAGACACTACAGGAAAGAACATCAAGACACTACGGGAAAGAACAGCAAGACACTACGAGAAAGAACAGCAAGACACTAAGGGAAAGAACAGCAAGACACTAAGGGAAAGAACATCAAGACACTACAGGAAAGAACATCAAGACACTACAGGAAAGAACATAAGACACTAGGGAAAGAACATCAAGACACTACGGAAAGAACATCAAGACACTACGGGAAAGAACATCAAGACACTACAGGAAAGAACAGCAAGACACTACGAGAAAGAACAGCAAGACACTACGAGAAAGAACAGCAAGACACTACGGGAAAGAACATCAAGACACTACGGGAAAGAACACAAGACACTACGGGAAAGAACATCAAGACACTACGAGAAAGAACAGCAAGACACTACGAGAAAGAACATCAAGACACTACGAGAAAGAACAGAAAGACACTACGAGAAAGAACATCAAGACACTACGAGAAAGAACAGTAAGACACTACGGAAAGAACACAAGACACTACGGGAAGAACAGCAAGACACTACGAGAAAGAACAGCAAGACACTACGGGAAAGAACAGCAAGACACTACGGGAAAGAACAGCAAGAGACTACGGGAAAGAACATCAAGACACTACGGGAAAGAACATCAAGACACTAAGGGAAGAACATCAAGACACTACGAGAAAGAACAGTAAGACACTAAGGGAAAGAACAGCAAGACACTACGGGAAAGAACATCAAGACACTACGGGAAAGAACATCAAGACACTACGGGAAAGAACATCAAGACACTACGGGAAAGAACATCAAGACACTACGGGAAACGTAGCAAAACGCTATAGGAAATATCCATGTGAAACATCAAGACTTCCGCAAAAGACTTGCATTGTTATCGTTCTGTGACCATTCTAGCAATTGTTTCCCATGACAAGTCACTATCTGTCAACTTTCTCTCTACAGTTCTTCTCTCTGTTTCCTTTAGACGTCCAGCTTGCTTCTCCCATCCGCTGTCTATCGAAAAACAACATCCGATAACAGATGTGGATTCGGGGGATAGTTTAGCCGTCTTGGTTGAGACATTTTATGATTTGTTTCCCTCCTTCTTGAAACAAGTTGAATGAAATGCAAGATATATATATTTAAACACTTGCCAATTGACCGTCTGTAAAGATGGAGATAAATATATATATATTGAGCCTGTGTAATTAGTTCTTTACTATATGGCTCAGAAACATGGACATCCTACTCAAGACACGAGAGGAGACTTAACATCTTTCACCTTCGATGTCTCCGCAAGATTATAAACATCAGGTGGTACGACAAGATAACCCAACTCTGAAGTACTGCAACGTGCAAATCTGCCTTCCATCATGGGCATGGCTCAGCAGTAGACAACTAAGATGGTTGGGGCATGTGAGAAGAATGGAAACTTATCACATACCAAAACAAATGTTGTTCTGTGAACTTTCGGAGGAAGAGGCACCAGGACAGACCACTGCTCAGATATAAAGATATCTGCAAAGCCTCAATGAAAAACTTTATAGGTGCCAGCACATTTGAAAAACTAGCTGATGACAGAGTTGTGCGGAAAGCCAAACTGGAAAAGGGCGCAGAGTCTTGTGAGAAGAGACTTATGTATGAGCTGAACAACAAGAGAGAAAAGCGAAAATTTAGAAGTTGTCACAGTAAAACACTTGCCACTTGTCTGTCTGTAAAGACGAAAAAAGGCCATATATATATATATATAATTTTCCTCTCTTACCGCTATACGTAACGTAGGGTCTGCAGTAATTTCTCCATACCGTTCTGTGCAGCTCGCTCAATCTCTTCCATAGAATTGAAGACTGCCCCAGCCTGAGCAGCGTAAGAATGGAAATCTGGCCAACAGAAACAACACTACAAGACAAACTATGGGAACCGGTGAAGACCTCAAGCACACCTCCCTGTTTATGACACATACCGGAGTAGTCGCATAGCAGAAGTTGATCGCAGAAGACCTCAAGCGCACCGCCCTGTTTATGACACATACTGGAGTAGTCACATATCAGAAGTTGATCGCAGAAGATCTCAAGCACACCGCCCTGTTTATGACACCTACCGGAGTAATCACATAGCAGAAGTCGATCGCAGAAGAAGAAGAATTCTTGCCTCTCTCAGCAAAGTTCGTTTCAGGGCTTCCCTATGGCGTCTTCTTTTTCTGAACTTCTTGTGTTCCACTACAATGCCTGCTTTGGTATTTTTAAATCTTTTTTTCAGGGTATGCCCAACATATCTCTATCTTCTCCTTCTTATAACAGTTGATACTAATGGTTGACCAGACATTTCTGAGAGGTCAAGAAAGACACAGGAACACCTGGAGACGGGAGTTGGAGACGGAATACAAGAAAATTGGGTGGGGGGTGGAGAGATCTGGAAAAGATGGCCTTGGATAGGATGTTTTGGAAGACCTTGGTTGCGGATCAACTATCTCAAACCTGTTGTTTGCTGATGACTGTGCCCTCGCTACCAACTCTGAGGAAGAAATGCAGACTTACATGGACAAGTTCTCAATGGCCTGTGATAGGTTTGGCCTCACCATTAACACCAAAAAACAGAGGTCATGTTCCAGCCCACCCCTGGAGAACAGTATTACGATCCAGTCATCAACATTAAACACCAGCGTCTCCAGTCAACAGACAACTTTGCTTATCTTGGCAGCCTCCTATCCAGATCGGCAAACATAGATTCTGAGGTCCACAATAGGATATCCAAAGCCAGTGCTGCGTTCGGAAGGTTACGTGTCACTGTGTGGGAACGGAAGGGGATAAGCATAGTCACAAAGCTGAAAGTTTACCAGGCCATAGTGCTAACCACGCTGCTGTACGCAAGCGAGACATGGACAGTGTATAGCAGACACGGAAGAAAATTAAACCATTTTCACACAAGCTGTCTACGCAGAATACTAAAAATAAACTGGCAGGACAAAATTCCAGACAGCGAAGTCCTCACAAGAGCAAAGATCCCAAGCGTCAACACCCTGTTGCAGAAGGCCCAACTGAGATGGGTCGGTCACGTTGCTCGAATGCGTGATAAACGCATCCCAAAACAGTTGATGTATGGCGAGCTTGAAGGGGCAGACGTTTAGCTGGTGGACAGAAAAACGCTTTAAAGACACTCTTAAAGTGTCTCTGAAATGCTTCGATATAGACAATACGTGCTGGGAATCCCTTGCGCAAGATCGCCAAATGTGGCGCTGTAACAACAAAGAGGAACCCGAATAGCTGAGAATCATCGTATTGTTGAGTCACAGAGAAAACGAGCAGCGCGAAAGACAGAGCACACAACACGCACATGTCTAACCTTGATCATGTATGCCCCACCTGTGGTCGGGATTCTGTTCTAGGATTGGACTCTATAGTCACCTCCGCACACACCAGAGAGGTGCAACAGTACACGTCTGAGATTGTTGTCATCATCGCTTGCGATGGACGGCTATTATAGGTGTGTAAGGTGACGAAGATGGACATTACAGCATCACAAATACTAAACCGAACACATAATAAAGCTATCATTTTCAAACAATAAAATTCAAATGCATGTACTAACCTTGAACCTCCAACAGCCACGACAAAAAGTATTTACAGAATTGTTTGCAAACTTCTATTCCACATCCACCACGCTCAGACTGGTAAAATCTTGCTGACCTAAAACTTCAGTTCCTTGCAATAATTGTCACAACAGAAATCGATCTAATTGCGATCACAATCACTTATGTCTAGTTTCATTTGTTCCAGTTTTATATATCTTATTATAATATTATTATTATATCTGTCACGTGATAAAAATTTACATAATATTTATTGATAATTTATTTCGTTAACTAAAACCAGTAACTATTTTCTTCTCCCAAAAAAGGTATGTGTCGATTTGATCGTATCTAAACCGGAAATGAATCATTGAAATGCTGGGCATGTGTGAAAGAGTAGTGTTACTTGATTTTGTAAATATATTTTTAAAAACATGGTTAGCATACCAGACAGTTTTTATTTTAAATTTATTATATTATTATTTTTTTTGCCCACATTTAAATACATGCATAAATCTATTGATCCTGTTCGCTTTTGAATGTGTGTTTTATATTCATTGGTTGGTTTAGTCCGACTTTTGAATTTAAAGAAACAATTTGGGTGTGCGTCATCGATAGGATTACTATAATATTAAAATTGGATGAGATATTTAAATAAAAGGACTGCGGTATTTGACCCATGCTTTGAGAGTATTGTCCCAGGATAGATGTTACAGTACGCGTGAGGAATGTTGTAAAATAGAAAATAGTAACATTTTCGTTTTAATACAATGAAGAACATTAGCGACTCTACCTCTCTTCTTCTTTGCGTCTTCAGGTAGCATTACGTCTTCAGGTAGCATTA
Source organism: Arion vulgaris (assembly GCA_020796225.1). Lineage (NCBI taxonomy): Eukaryota > Metazoa > Mollusca > Gastropoda > Stylommatophora > Arionidae > Arion > Arion vulgaris. Next base: position 3,738,934 of record CM036775.1, on the reverse strand, counting down.
CGTCTTCTGGTAGCATTACGTCTTCTGGTAGCATCGTCTTCGGTAGCATTACGTCTTCAGGTAGCATACGTCTTCAGGTAGCATTACGTCTTCAGGTAGCATTACGTCTTCTGGTAGCATTACGTCTTCTGGTAGCATTACGTCTTCTGGTAGCATTACGTCTTCTGGTAGCTTTGCGTCTTCTGGTAGCCTTGCGTCTTCAGGTAGCTTTGCGTCTTCTGGTAGCCTTGGGTCTTCTGGTAGCTTTGCGTCTTCTGGTAGCCTTGCGTCTTCAGGTAGCTTTGCGTCTTCTGGTAGCCTTGCGTCTTCTGGTAGCCTTGCGTCTCTGGTAGCTTTGCGTCTTCAGGTAGCCTTGCGTCTTCAGGTAGCCTTGCGTCTTCTGGTAGCCTTGCGTCTTCAGGTAGCCTTGCGTCTTCAGGTAGCTTTGCGTCTTCTGGTAGCATTGATGCGTGTACAAACCATTTGACCTGTTGTTTAATATATTGTAGCACCGGCAAGAATCCCATAGTTTTCTGATTTCCTTGTTTATGATTTGATCTCTTCTTGTTACACTTAAAATTCGTCGTCAACATTTCATCTCTGTCCTTTAGTTTCTTCTGTTCTTATTTGTTGTCAGAGTCCAGGTCTGGCAGTCTCCTTCTTCTTCTTCTTTGTGTTATTTCTTTACGACCAATTTCAATCACTCTTTGTGATATGTTTGATCTTTGCCAAGAACGTGTATACGTTGCACATTGGTTTGGTGGGCTCCTAAACGCATAGACTTCTACACGTTTAGGACATGTGCATCCGATTTCAGCCTAACTTCCTTAGTCGCCTCTTACGACATGCGTGGCAGGTAACAGTGGTTCTATCCTTACACCCCAAATTTGGGCCCCTGTAACCACTCGGGCGCCCCGGTAACCACTCGGGCGCCCCTGTAACCCATCGGGCGCCCCTGTAACCACTGGGGTGACTCGTTTACTGTTGTTAATGGTGACATCCTGTTTTTTTTTTTTTCCCGATTCAGAAGCATTTGAGCTTTTCAGCTCTTCGGCTCGTGCCATGGACATCGTAACCCTTCGGTTCGGTGCCACGAACACCGTAAATCTGAGGAATCTGGCTTTTTCTGCCATCCCGCGGAATTGAACCCGCACACACAGAGGGATAGTTACCCGTAGTCCAACGCGCTACGAACACGCTGGGCAGACAAGCAATGTGACATCCTGTAAAGGATATGCCAAGATTTATTTTTATTTTTAAACTACCAACTAAAGAATATTCACCCCCTCCTCCGGCAAAATGTCTGTTTACGCCCATGCCCACTTTATGGTGAAACTTAGCACGTAGTACACACATCCTATTGTGTAAAAGGATCAGGTCAAACTTCTATTTAGTCCTGGTTTGTTTTTCTAACTTGTTTTTCTAAACCCCCCAAACACTTGTTTCCTTTCTTGTCCATGAGGTAACGCTCTTCACCTTAATGTTTGTCCGATTCTTTAAATGTTGATGATAAATCTAAACACAACACACGGAGAGCTTGTTTGCTGTTGGTTTTTTCAAACAAGAATGTCCCGTCCCCGTTGTCGACTGACCTTTCTGTACACACACGCCCTGACAGTTGTGACAACCGTTACTGCTACTGTGTATGTACACTGGATTCTTAGCGTGAACTCACGACCCTTACTGTCTCTTTTTAGATTTGACCCTTGGCTGGTCAAAGTTTAACAATGGGTTTTTGTTATCTGATGCTTTGATGGGCCTGCAACAAGAAACTATAGTTCCTGAAATCTGCACTCGCCAAGTGTATAAGCCAATGGATAGAGCTGATATTTTGAACGCTCTCATTGGGTATGGCGGCAAAGCTCTCATTGAGTATGGCGGCAAAGCTCTCATTGAGTATGGCGGCAAAGCTCTCATTGAGTATGGCGGCAAATCAGATTGTCATGTAAACTAAATTACCCTAATCAACGCCAATTACTAGATTGCAAGAGCTTCTCCTTTGCGTTCGTTCTTTACGACCAATTTTAATCACTCTTTGGGATATGTTTGATCTTTGCCAAGAACGTGTATACGTTGCATATTGGTTTGTAGGCCCCTAAACGCGTAGACTTCTACACGTTTAGGACACATGCATCCGATTTGAGCCAATGTTGCAAGAGATAAGATTGAAGAGACCATCATTTACTTCCCTTGCGGGCCCCGGTACCACGCGGGCACCATATGTTAGTAATTAATGTAATGTTATTCGATCGAGATCATAGCGCATTGGGCATTACCATACACTCTGTTCTCCGCTGTAGCAGCCATCTCAAAGTCCACTTGCTCACTGTACCCATGAGAAGTTGATTAGTATACCTTCCTCTCTACTACAAAGATGACGCTGTCTGGCATGTCCAAACTTAAGGCCTAATTCTCGAACTCGTTCCAGTGTCTGAGACTCGCCCTTAAAGAATATGCAATTAACTTTAAAAACAGACCTCATCGTTCAGAAAGCAATGACAAACTACTGAACGTATAAGTGGTGCCTAGAAAAATCAACGACTCATTTACTTCTCCTTCTTTGCGTTCGTTCGTGTAATTGAGAGCGTACCGCATTGATGACATCGGCTCTGTCCATACTTCTGCCCGCTGGAGTCGGGGCATTGTTTGCAAGAGAGTCAGCACGCTCGTTACCCTGCATGTCCAGCATGTCCAGCCAAGTCATTTTCTTGAGATGTGACCTTCACATGCTGTCACCCATCTCGCGTGAAGACTTTCAGATTCAATCCTTTGAAGCATATCCGTGATCTCTGGTGCCGGGACCCGCAAGGGAAGCAAAGAATAGTACCCCTGCGACCTACAAGGCATGTCGTAAGAGGCGACTGATGTAGGAGCCTAGGAAAGCTACCCTACTAAATTAAAAACATCGCAGAAATCGGATGTGATAGCCTACTTGTAGGCACATAACTGGCACAACGTACAATCGCTCTTATGCTCATATCACATACTTCTTCTGCGATCAACTTCTGCTATGCGACTACTCCGGTATGTGGCATAAACAGGGCGGTGCGCTTGAGGTCTTCACCCGTTCCCCATAGTTTGTCTTGTAGTGTTGTTTCTGTTGGCTAGATCTCCATTCTCACACTGCTCAGACTAGGGCAGTCTTGCAGGATGTGCTCTGGGGACTGCTTAGGTGCTCCACAGGAATGAGTCCCTGAGACTCATTCTGTGGAGGTGTGCTCCGAGACTGCAGTGTACCGTTCTAAGTCTGAAGACTGTGGTCTCATATCACATACAAATCACACAGAGTGGATAACAAGTGGTTATCGCTATCAAGTATCGTTATCAAGTATCGCTATCAAGTATCGCTATCAAGTATCGCTATCAAGTATCGCTATCAAGCGTTCGAAAAAGAAGGGTACCAGGAAAATCACTGAGAAGTAAAGTCGGCCGGCATGATGTTGACCACATCACCCATCGTGTGCCGACTGTCAATGAAAAATACGGGCCTAACAACGTATAAATAAACTGTCGTTACTGCCTGTAGTACCACATTTGATGGCGGTGTAGGACAGGTGGGACGAGAGGCTGAGAAATTTAATGGTCGAATGGCTAGTGCAGTCGCAACGAAACTGTTACGGTTAGGGTTTTTCTGTTATGCCCCGACAAAAAAATAATTCGCCTTACCGTGGATTGAACACGGCTCTCTTTAATAGGAGCCGTGCTCTAATCTATTCGGTCAGACGCTCCTTGACATGCCGTATTGCACAATATAAAAAGAGTTCCTCTACTTTTTTACTATGACTTTTCTCTCTCTCGCGATCTCCTTACTATGTCTTCTCTCTCTCGTGATCCCCTTACTATGTCTTCTCTCTCTCGTGATCCCCTTACTATGACTTCTCTCTCTCGCGATCTCCTTACTATGACTTCTCTCTCTCTCGTGATCCCCTTACTATGTCTTCTCTCTCTCGTGATCCCTTACTATGTCTTCTCTCTCTCGTGATCCCCTTACTATGACCTCTCTCTCTCGCGATCCCCTTACTATGACCTCTCTCTCTCTCGGATCTCCTTACTATGACTTCTCTCTCTCTCTCTCGTGATCCCCTTACTATGACTTCTCTCTCTCTCTCTCGTGATCCCCTTACTATGACTTCTCTCTCTCTCTCGTGATCCCTTACTATGTCTCTCTCTCTCTCTCTGTGATCCCCTTACTATGACTTCTCTCTCTCGTGATCCCCTTACTATGTCTTCTCTCTCTCTCTCGTGATCCCCTTACTATGTCTTCTCTCTCTCGTGATCCCTTACTATGTCTTCTCTCTCTCGTGATCCCTTACTATGACCTCTCTCTCTCATGATCTCCTTACTATGTCTTTCTCTCTCTCGTGATCCCCTTACTATGACCTCTCTCTCTCTCGCGATCTCCTTACTATGACTTCTCTCTCTCTCTCTCTCGTGATCCCCTTACTATGACTTCTCTCTCTCTCTCGTGATCCCCTTACTATGACTTCTCTCTCTCTCTCGATCCCCTTACTATGTCTTCTCTCTCTCGTGATCCCCTTACTATGTCTTCTCTCTCTCGTGATCCCCTTACTATGACTTCTCTCTCTCTCTCGCGATCTCCTTACTATGTCTTCTCTCTCTCGTGATCCCCTTACTATGTCTTCTCTCTCTCGTGATCTCCTTACTATGACCTCTCTCTCTCGCGATCTCCTTACTATGTCTTCTCTCTCTCGTGATCCCCTTACTATGTCTTCTCTCTCTCTCGTGATCCCCTTACTATGACCTCTCTCTCTCGATCTCCTTACTATGTCTTCTCTCTCTCTCTCATGATCTCCTTACTATGACTACTCTCTCTCTCTCTCTCGTGATCCCCTTACTATGACTTCTCTCTCTCTCTCAGATCTCCTTACTATGTCTTCTCTCTCGTGATCCCCTTACTATGTCTTCTCTCTCTCGTGATCCCCTTACTATGTCTTCTCTCTCTCTGCGATCCCTTACTATGACTTCTCTCTCTCGTGATCCCCTTACTATGACTTCTCTCTCTCTCGCGATCTCCTTACTATGACTTCTCTCTCTGATCCCTTACTATGACTTCTCTCTCTCGTGATCCCCTTACTATGTCTTCTCTCTCTCGCGATCTCCTTACTATGTCTTCTCTCTCCATGATCCCCTTACTATGACTTCTCTCTCTCGTGATCCCCTTACTATGTCTTCTCTCTCTCTGATCTCCTTACTATGTCTTCTCTCTCTCTCTCTCTCTAGCGCGATTCCTTTACTATGACTTCTCTCTCTCACGTGATCCCCTTACTATGACTTCTCTCTCTCTCTCTAGCGTGATCCCCTTACTATGACTTCTCTCTCTCGTGATCCCCTTACTATGACTTCTCTCTCTCTCTCTCTCTAGCGCGATTCCCTTACTATGACTTCTCTCTCTCTCTCTCTCTCGTGATCCCCTTACTATGACCTCTCTCTCTCTCTGCGATCCCTTACTATGACTTCTCTCTCCACGTGATCCCTTACTATGTCTTCTCTCTCTCTCTCTCTCCGATTCCCTTACTATCACTTCTCTCTTGCGCGATCCCCTTACTATGACTTCTCTCTCTCGTGATCCCCTTACTATGTCTTCTCTCTCTCTCTCTCTCTCTCGTGATCCCCTTACTATGACTTCTCTCTCTCACGTGATCCCCTTACTATGACTTCTCTCTCTCTCTCTCTCTCTAGCGCGATTCCTTTACTATGACTTCTCTCTTGCGCGATCCCCTTACTATGACTTCTCTCTCTCTCTCGCGATCCCCTTACTATGACTTCTCTCTCTCTCTCTCTAGCGCGATTCCTTTACTATGACTTCTCTCTTGCGCGATCCCCTTACTATGACTTCTCTCTCTCGTGATCCCCTTACTATGTCTTCTCTCTCGCGATCTCCTTACTATGTCTTCTCTCTCTCGCGATCCCCTTACTATGACTTCTCTCTCTCGTGATCCCCTTACTATGTCTTCTCTCTCTCGCGATCTCCTTACTATGTCTTCTCTCTCTCTCTCTCTAGCGCGATTCCTTTATTATGACTTCTCTCTCTCACGTGATCCTCTTACTATGACTTCTCTCTCTCTCTCTCTCGCGATCCCCTTACTATGACTTCTCTCTCTCTCTCTAGCGTGATCCCCTTACTATGACTTCTCTCTCTCGAGATCCCCTTACTATGACTTCTCTCTCTCTCTCTCTCTCTAGCGGATTCCTTACTATGACTTCTCTCTCTCTCTCTCTCTGTGATCCCCTTACTATGACCTCTCTCTCTCCGATCCCCTTACTATGACTTCTCTCTCACGTGATCCCCTTACTATGTCTTCTCTCTCTCTCTCTCTCATGATTCCTTACTATGACTTCTCTCTTGCGCGATCCCTTACTATGACTTCTCTCTCTCCGTGATCCCCTTACTATGTCTTCTCTCTCTCTCTCTCTCTCTCTCGTGATCCCCTTACTATGACTTCTCTCTCTCACGTGATCCCCTTACTATGACTTCTCTCTCTCTCTCTCTAGCGCGATTCCTTTACTATGACTTCTCTCTTGCGATCCCCTTACTATGACTTCTCTCTCTCTCTCGTGATCCCCTTACTATGACTTCTCTCTCTCTCTCTCTCTCTAGCGCGATTCCTTTACTATGACTTCTCTCTGCGCGATCCCCTTACTATGACTTCTCTCTCGCGCGATCCCCTTACTATGACTTCTCTCTCTCGCGATCCCCTTACTATGACTTCTCTCTCTCGCGATCCCCTTACTATGACTTCTCTCTCTCGTGATCCCCTTACTATGACTTCTCTCTCTCGCGATCCCATTACTATGACTTCTCTCTCTCGCGATCCCCTTACTATGACTTCTCTCTCTGCGATCCCCTTACTATTACTTCTCTCTCTCGCGATCCCCTTACTATGACTTCTCTCTTGCGTGATCCCCTTACTATGACTTCTCTCTCGCGATCCCTTACTATGACTTCTCTCTCTCGGATCCCTTACTATGACTTCTCTCTCTCGCGATCCCCTTACTATGACTTCTCTCTCTCGCGATCCCATTACTATGACTTCTCTCTCGCGATCCCTTACTATGACTTCTCTCTCTGCGTCCTACTATGACTTCTCTCTCTCGATCCTTACATGACTTGATAATAATTCCTCTCGTACCGTTATACGTTACATAGGGCCTACAAGCAATTGCTCCATACTGCTCTATCCTGGACAACTCGCTCAATCTCCTCCATGGAACTGAGACCGATATTTCTTGCCTCTCTCAGCAAAGTTCGTTTCAGGGTCTCCTTAGGTCGACCTCTCTTTCTTGAACCCTTTGCATCCCACTTCAATGCCTGCTTTGATATTCGTTGATCATTTCTTCTCAAGGTGTGCTCAACATATCTCCATCTTCTCTTTCTTATAACAGTTGTCACTAGTGGTTGACCAGACATGTCTATGATTTCATCACTTCTCCTGAATTCGTTCCATTTTATATTCATTATTTTTCGCATACATCTATTTTCAAATGCATTCAACTTGCTTTCTATATCTTTAGTCATTTTCCAACTCTCGCTAGCATATGTTAGAATTGATACAACATTTGAATTGAAAATTCGTAATTTAGTTTTAATTAAGAATGACCGCACAAATTAACTTTCACAATTTTTGCGCACACATATATTAAAACTAGCATTAAAATAATGAACACATTAACTTACTTTCCAAACTTTTAAACAGAAAAAACACTGGTAATGTACACACTAGTAATGATAAACACCAGAACTCGCTCTCACAAATTTGCCATCAGGAAAAGTGTTGAAATGTGCACTGGAAAAAATGACCACACTAAACCTGCTGCGCTAAGAAATACGTTTAAGTTGACAGTGAAACAAAATAGTCCCCAAGTCTGAGGGTGTTTACAATGACCTTAACCTTGATACCAGAGGTCTTGTTTAGTGACGCTGGGGATCCAGGAAATGCGACCTATTTAAGACCTGGTGATCTGGTTTCCTTGCTGTTTTTTTAAAGCGTGCCTTTCAAAACTCTTATATCACAATCTGGCTGCTGAGAAGTTTGTTGATATGAGTCAAAACAAACCATACAGGTTTATAAATTATTGCTTGCTTCTTGGGGAGGGAGGGGAGAGTCAGCTTTGAGGACCTCCAAATATTCTTCTTCCAGCCTGCAAATATTCTTCTTCCAGCGTTCTCAGGCATCTCCTTTATTTATATATTCTGCCCGCCCGTCTGCCCAGCGCGTTCGTAGCGCGTTGGACTACAGGTGACTATCCCTCTGTGTGTGCGGGTTCAATTCCGCGGGATGGCAGAAAAGCCACAGATTCCCAGATTTACGGTGTTCGTGACACCGAACCGAAGGTTACGATGTCCATGGCACCGAGCCGAAGAGCTTAAAAGCTCAAGTGCTTCTGGATCGGAAAAAAATATATATATATTCCGCCCGAGTGGTTACCGGGGCCCAAATTTGGGGTGTAAAGAATAGAACCACTGTTGCCTGCCATGCATGTCGTGGGAGGCGACTCAGAAGGTTTGGCTGAAATCGGATGCACATGTCCTGTAGAAGTCTATGCGTTTAGGGGCCTACCAAACCAATGTGCAACGTATACACGTTCTTGGCAAAATCAAACATATCACAAAGAGTGATTAAAATTGGTTGTAAAGAACGAACGCAAAGAAGAAGAAGTTTATATATTCTCTCGTACCTTTATACGGTGAGCGCCCCGTCTGCCCAGCGTGTTCGTAGCGCGTTGGACAACAGATGACAAGCCTCTGGGCGCGCCGTCTGCCCAGCGTGTTCGAGCGCGTTGACACATGACAAGCCCTCTGAGCGCGCCAGTCTGCCAGCGTGTTCGTAGCGCGTTGGACAACAGATGACAAGCCCTCTATGAGCGCGCCCGTCTGCCCAGCGTGCAGTCTGTAGCGCGTTGGACAATCAGATGCACAAGCCCTCTGTGAGCGCGCCCAGTCTGCCCAGCGTGTTCGTAGCGCGTTGGACAACAGATGACAAGCCCTCTGTGAGCGCGCCCGTCTGCCCAGCGTGTTCGTAGCGCGTTGGACAACAGATGACAAGCCCTCTGTAGCGCCCCGTCTGCCCAGCGTGTTCAGCGCGTTGGACAACGATGACAAGCCCTCGAGCGCGCCGTCTGCCCAGCGTGTTCGTAGCGCGTTGGTTGGACAACAGATGACAAGCCCTCTGTGAGTGTGGGTTCAATTCCGGGGCTGCGGAAATCCACCGGTTCTCCAGATTTACGGTGTTCGTGGCACCAAACCGAAAGATTACGATGTCCCTGGCACCGAGCCGAAGATCTGAAAGCTCAAGTGCTTCTGGATTGGAAAAAAAACCCGGTGAGCGTCTGTAGCGTTAACTGGTAGTAAGCTTGATCACAACCTAGCGTACCTGGTTCAAACTCCGCGGCGGCAAGTTTGAAGCAAATTATTCTTCTTGGATTTTACTAACGATAAAATAGACCTGACTGTTCAGAAAGCATGATCAACTACTGAACGTATACTGGTGCTCTTCGGGATTAGTATTAGGGATCGTTAAATGATCGCTTTAAGCTGATAAAATTATAACTCTGGAATTTCTTCTTCTCTTCTTGACTTTTTATAGAATTTGGGGGCGGGGGCGTGTGGATGCGCTTTGTAAGCTGTATTCATTTCTTAAGGCTGTTCTTAATGCCGTAGCTCCATCTTACGCAGATCTTCATCGTGTCATGTATCGTTATACTTTTTCATCTGGTTCTCTGTGGTTTTTTTTTTTTCTTTGTCCGCTTTCAACTCAGACGAAGTTTCATCTCTGAAACTGATTTTGCGTGAAAATCCGTTTTTCCAATTTCTTACAATGGCAGCAGCAGTGCACATTTGTAAATTCTTACACCTGGCAGCTCCAATGTACTCAGTAATTAGTATTCCTCGCCATACAGGCAGATTTTCTCGACTCAGAGGTACTCACGTTATCGTCCTGAGTAAGACCAGGGACTCGAACAAATGCCGGACAGTAGGTTCGAACCCGAGCTATGAGGCGTCTCACAGGCTGGCAGGCCGAGCTCTATCAACTACTCCTTTGAGGCAGTCCCTCCTCTCTGTGGTGTACTTTTCTCTTCTTCTTTCTTCTTCTTCTTGCGTTCGTTCTTTACAACCAATTTTAATCACTCTTTGTGATATGTTTAATCTTGACAAGAACGTGTATACGTTGCACATTGGTTTGTAGGCCCCTAAACGCATAGACTTCTACACGTTTAGGACACATGCATCCGATTTCAGCCAACTCTCTGTTCCGTGTATATTGGACATTCTTGCAGTATGTGTGTCACTATCATCTTGATAAGAGGCGACTGATGCAGGGGTCAATGGAAGCTACCCTAGTAAATAAAAAGGGTCGCATAAAAAAGGATGTGCTGGCCTACTTGTTGGCGTATAACTGGCACAACGTACAATCGCTCTTAGGCTCAGATCACATACAGATGACGAAGAGCAGTTTAACAAGTGGTCGGTATGAAGCGTTCGAAAAAGGAAAAAGCAGTTAAACCACTCTTTGTGATCTGTATATTTAATTTGCACCTTAGAGCGTGAGTTTATTGTGCCAGTTACTTCCTCTTCTGCATTCGTCTGCTATGAATTCAGACGTAGCCATGCGCCAGGTGTGGCGCTTCTGACTGATTTTTGCGTGAAAGCCTGCTTACCATTTTATTGGTTTTCTCGCCATACATGCGGGCATAATAGTATCACATAAGTAAGCATAATGAATAATTAAATCATAAAACAACATTAAACATGCATTTGGGGACTGCTAGAGTAGTTGATAGTAGCTCGGCCTGCTAGCTGTGAGACGCTCATAGCTCGGGTTCGAACCTACTGTCCGGCATTTGTTCGAGTCCTGGTCTTACTTCAGGACGATAACGTATACTCTGAAGTCTAGAAAATCGCCTGTAGGCGATTGAATACTAATTCGAGTACATTGAGCACACGGCTGCAGTGTAAGTAATTTACAATGACGCGCTGCCATTGTAAGAAATTGGAAAACAGATTTTACGCAAAATGTTTCAGAGATGAAACTTCGTCTGAGTTGAAAGGGACGAGAAAAAAAAAAAAAACATGCATTTATGATTTTCCGTCTGAGCTATTCGGCCTTGTGAGGCCGGTCGCCATTGTCGCAGTTACTTTCTTGCCCCTTGCAAGCCCCGACAACACACAGGTGAGACGGGCATTTAACTAACAAAATAAATATGGTGATGCAACAGGTAACCATCACGATCATCATATTACACTATGAATATGCTTCAAAGGATTGAATATAGAAGTCTGTGCACGTGGACAGCATTCGGAGATAACATCTCAAGACAATGACTTGGCTGTACTGTACACACCTGGACATGCTGGAGTACAGTGTAACGAGGTACGACTTTCTTGCACACAATGCCCTGACTCAAACGGGCAGATGTATGGACAGAGCCGATATCATCAATGCGGTACGCTCTCAATTATGTGACATGGACAAGTCTCGGACACTGGAACGAGTTCGAGAATTAGGCGTTACGTTTGGACATGCCAGACAATGTCGTCTTCGTGGTAGAGAGAGAAGATATAGTAATCAACTCTCATGGGTACGGTGAGCAAATGGGCTTTGGAATGGCTGCTGCATCGGAGGACAGAGCACGAATGGAATGCCCAATGTGCCATGACGTCGATCGCATAACATAACCATAATATTACGGACATTTAAATGATAAAACGAGCACATTAAACTCATAAAATTAGCTGGCACAAAGGGTGTTTGGCAGCACCTGTCATTTGTAACTGTACCCAGCTCAAAGCTTTCACTACTGGCGTCCTTTACATGAAATATTTTAACAGGTCATAGTATCAAACATCTGGAAATCCCAGGGTAGTCGGCTGTGACACTTAAGGTGGTATGTCATTAAAGGGGTTATAACGGACTTCTATTCAAATCTCTGGTTGCGAAACATCCCACGTGATAACAGCAATTTTTTTAAAGAAATGGAATGCACTTGAACTTTGTCCAAATATGTTGTCGTTAATGTCTTTTGTATTTTTGTATTTTCTTTTCAAACTTCGTTTCTAATACTACTACTACTACTACTGCTGCTGCTACTCTATTCTACTACTGTTACTACTACTACTAGTGTTACTACTACTACTACTACTATTACTACTGACCCTACTACTACTGTCACTACAACTGCTACTGCCACTACTACTTTACTGACTGCCACACTGCTGTACTACCACTGCTCAACTACTGCTGCTAACTACTACTGCTATATTGCCCACTCGCACTACCTACCACCACTACTACTACTGCTATACTACACTGCCATGCCTACCACTATTACTACTATTACGCTACTACTACTACCACTGTTGCAGCTACTACCACTAATCTACTACCACTTTAGCTACTGCTACTCTACTGCTACTACTGGGACTACCAATTACTGTATTATACTATAAGTCTGTCCATTATTCGTGAGCACGTTTGAAATTGGTTTTGAAAACACTGTTGGATCTCAGTGATTTTTGTGCAAGCCAGAATATCATGACCTAAAATAAGCTACCATGAGTTCTATGATCTGGATTTTGCACATCGGCAATCCTTTGATCTTTTTGACAATTGCAATGCAGGGGCTCAAATTTTAGATTTTACAGTAATCCTGAATTTGTCCATGTCAATTCTATTCATAGGTGTATCTCCATATTAACTTGATAGGTCAAGTAGTAAGTGTTGCCTTTATGTGCAATCGTGAACTTGGATACAATATGCAACAGTTAGTCATCCCCTTCGGTCACCATTAGACCCAGGGTGTCTTAACTTTACCACAAATTGTATGATGGTAGACGCATTTGGATATGGAAATGTATACGTTGCTATTTCTCAGTCTGTAATCAAAATATGATTTGTATCATCCCACTGACGATTCCATGAGGTTGATAATTGTTACTGGCTGGACAAATTGCAATCCATCTCGGTGCCAGTATAATGTTCGTCTCTCAGGACACATGTTCAACACTTCTTCCAGAACTGCATGTCATCATTGAGAGGACTCACGTGTCAGAACTTCAACATCACACATTTTAAACGTCTGTTCTGTTCAGCAACTTGCCCTTTTACTGAGCCAGACATGCTCTATCGGATTGAGTGAGCATGATATGGAAGTAGTCGCAAAGACGTGTGGCCGTATTCCGCAATGATTTGTCAATATGAAACACCTTTGTCTTATTTGTCATCCTCCCCAGGTGCAACAACTCGGGTTTCAAATATGTATCATCGAAGCTGACATTTTCCTTAGAATGCAAGTCCTAATTTGATCTTTTGTATTTGATGCAGTGGTACTTTGTCTTCCGCTGATACTGCGTTGTGATAGAGTGCATTATCATTACCAGCATGATGGTCTGTTTAGAATTGGAAGTAGATCTTTCTCCATCAGTGCCTGAAAATATGTCCATTCATTTCTGTGAGTAGTCCCTACCGTCAGTACTTTTTGATTGGAAAATAAGTCCAGCGTCATGGACAGACCTTCTTCATGCTTCTGCATGGTGTAGTATAATACGCTGGCCTTTTAGCTGCTTGGTATTTTTCTTTTCTGTTCACCGTCTACTGATTGCCATTCTTTAGCATTGGTGAGGTGAGCATTGACCCAGGATTCGTCCAAATATACAATATCATAGCCTTGCCTCCTAAACTCACGGATCTGCCTCAGGTATTACTTCAAGGCACATTAAATGTGGCTTTCACAAATAATATTTCTGCGCCTATAGTTTTCTGAAGGTGAAGCCAGCGGCTCTTCCATTTTCCATGAGTACTTTTAGAAATGTCTATGCTGCAATCTGATTGCAGTTAATTTCAGTTTCTGAGAGAAATAGTTGATTTGTCGCAAACATTTTCAAGAGCTCCGTCTATGACATCTATGTCAAAGTCGTCAATTGTTCTTTTCCTCCTTGCTTGACAAAAAAAAAAAAAAAAAAAAAAAAAAAAAAAAAAAAAAAAAAAAAAAAAAAAAAAAAAAAAAAAAAAAAAAAAAAAAAAAAAAAAAAAAATATGCTGTCGTTAATGTCTTTGTATTTATGTATTTTTTTCAAACTTCGTTCTAATATACTACTACTACTCTGCTGCTCTACTATTACTACTACATCTACACTACTAGTTGTTACTTATACTACTATTACTACTGACCCACTACTATGTCACAAACTGCATGCCAATTACTCAACCAACCACTACTCTACCAGCTCCCTGATACTTCACACTGCCTCCATATTACTATATACTGCACTATATACCACGTGAACTATACCATAATATATCACATGCTTACATACCACTGCTACTACTACTGAGATTCAATACTACAGTATTACTACTACTACTACTTCCACTTCGCAAGGAGCTAAGAATAGCAACACTGCGACCAACAAGGAATGTGATAAGAGGCGACTGAGGTAGGGGCCTAGGGAAGCTACCCTAGTAAATAAAAATCGTGGCAGAAATCGGATGTGCTGGCCTACTTGTTGGCGTATAGCTGGCACAACGTAGAATCGCTCTTTTGCTCGGATGACATACAGATCACAAAGAGTGGTTAACAAGTGGTCGATGTGTAGCGTTGAAGAAGTAAATAAGCTCCTCGTTGAGCCATCTGGATATTTTATCAGAGATCCCTGATCTCAGTGTAGGTGAGATTGAGCTCCTAATTCTATCGGAGATGGATGATAAAACGTAGGTCCCGTGTTCAATTTGAGCACGTAAATAAACCCTTGGCAGTTCAAAATCGAGAAGAGCAGGTTGGAAAGCCAATGCGCGGGCAAAATTCAGTAGAAAAGATCTTAAATAAAATCCCTACATAAATATCTTCAAAATTACATTGGGGACCCTCGCCAGTGCTACGGAGTTCGTGCACTACAGTTGAGATCTTCCTATGTAAAAAAGAGATCAGAGCACACATGGTTACTCACCGAAGTGCAATGATGATGATTCTATCAATCAATCAATCAATCAATTTCAAGACCACACTAAATAAACACGGATATAACACAAGGGCAACTCATCTGACACTAGAACGCAAATTAACGCTCCCATCCCTACGCTTAACGGCAAGAGTGGACAACCAATTCCGTCATCCACCTGGGGAAAGACAATAGACAATTGACGCTTGAAAAACTCTCTGCCTCTAGCAAGTTCTCCTGCCTCCTCCAGCGTCATGCTCAATGTGTCTTTAATGTCCAGCTACTACCTTCCCCTTAGTCGTTACCTGCCTCGTACTCCAGGAACAATGTCATCCATTACCGTTATCTCCAAACCACTGTAACGTTTAAGGTGGCCAAAATATTTCATCTTCAGGGACAGCATATTATTTATGAGCCAATGCTCCTCGATATGCAGGTCTTGTATGATTGCTTTGTTTTTTCTCTTCTCTGTCCAGGATGTTCTAAGGACTTTTCTATTCCATCTTGTTTCGAAAGCTTCAATTTTGTTTTTGAATGTTTGTGTTATGGTCCACGATTCACACCCATATTGTAACGTGTTATTAAGAATTATTACAAGAACTCAACGGGGCTTTCTGTGGCTAAGCAGTAGTCTTGGGTTCGAATCCAGACCGTGCCGTTATGTTCACGCATGGTAGGCATGGTTGTAACTGATACCACTAATATCACACTAAGACTAGACTACACTATCATTATTATCATGCATTTTTTCTAAAATTGTTGCCGGAGTTAGGGAGTTCATTCTTTGTACAATACTCTCGGCAGATGGCGTGCCATTTATGCGGAGAGGGACCGAGCCAAATGGGGTAAACCCGATGCAATGAAGTCAATCCTTCGGCTTTAGACAATAACTCAACGAAACAAAAGCTAGACAGCAGGTCATCGGTTTGTCTTGTAGTGACATGCACAAAGTCATAAATATTTGAAATTTTCTAACAAGCTTAATTACAGCAGCTAAACTAGGTTGAGAAGGAAAATTGGGGGTGGGTAGATATACCGTTATAGAACAAATTGGGGCGACATGAAATGTAGACCCAACCGGAGAAATGAAATATGAGATGGCGCAAGACAAATGGGTATTACTGAAAAAAACCAGCCATGGGAATCAAGAACTTTAACTCGTGACATTCCTGGTTGTCGTACATTCGTCCTTTCGCATTCTATCACGTCTGGGATTGTTTTAAATAGAGCGTTATAAACTTAACAATGCAAGGTTAATTAGGTATATTATGTTTTACGATTGGGCATTCCCATTCGTGCTCTGTCCATCCACAGTCAACTCTAGATAACTAGACCAGACAACTGACCGGGGAATTCCTGACCTAGATCAGAGAAGGGGGCTGGAAATTACAGATGTTTGATAGAGCACTGCAAGCTTTTTGCAATTTTACTCAATTATGTGAATCTATGGTTATTTATTGGAGAAAAATATTCATAATATTGATATTCCTTATTGTTAAACTTAACTTGTTGCATAATATAACTTTCATTTAGTATTTTGTGTTGATTTTAAAATGAATTAGTCTATATACAATAATACTGGAATGCGAGATCACGTGGTGTAGTTGTGGTCTGATTTCCCATCATTCTTACCTGAGTCTGAAGGCCCATAAGTTTATAGTTGGCTCTGGTCCATCGCTGCAGCAGCTATCCTAAAGTCAATTTGATCAGCGCTAATTAGTAATTATCCCATGTAGACATTAAGACCAACGCTGTCCAGTGCATGTGTGGTGCTTCTATGGTATCCTATTTTATTCCTCCGGCTTTAACATTAACTCTTTCGCCATTCTGAGCCGATGTACTGGCTCGCATTTTTTTAAGATGGCCAAAGCCAGTGTACTGACTAGTTCAGTATACTCTCTCTTTAACCTGTTACTTCCTTAGCGTTTAGGGCAGCAACAAATGTACACTATTCTTCTCTATTCATGGCCTTCCTCTGTATTGTGTTCCAGCTATGTTTCATTTCTTTCAGTTCTTGTTCTATCATTCTCCTCCAAGTTGTCTTGGGTCTTCCACGTTTTCGTTTAACCTCTGGAAGTCCATCTCAGTGCAGTTTTCGTGTCAGAGCCAGTTTCCATGCACATCACATGCCCGATCCATCTCCAGCGTTGTCTTCGGATGATGGTGCTCATATTCTCTTGTTGACATTGTGCGAGCAGTTCTTGGTTTAGAGATAGTATTTGGCCAGAACACACGCAAGATTAGTTCAGTATATAGAAAGAAAGTAAAGGAACCCTTTCATACCTCGTGGTATATAGGGCAATACAGTGTTAGGCCTGTATTTTCATTGACCGTCGGCACACGATGGGTGATGTAGTCAGCATCACACCGGCCGCCTTTACTTTCCCAGAGCATGTCTGGTACCCAGTTGAGGCTGGGTCAACCTGTGAGCCGTCGCGAAAAATTTCACGCCCACTGCGGGAGCTGAACCCGGACTACCAGCCTTGAGAAGCGAGTTCACTAACAACTCGCTCGCGGCTCTCAGTTCAGTATATATTGCAATATAAATGCGTCCTAATGTAAGCAATAATGAGGCGAAAGGTTAATCAGAATTTGAGAAGACCATCCAGAGGCATTGCAAGACAAGTACAATTTTGGAACCCACAAGGAAGAGGAATAGAGAAGGCCTAGAAATATCTGGAAGAAGCTGGAAAAGAGCTGAAACTGATATTAAAAGGATAGGTAAGCTGTGGTGGCTCCTGATAATTTTTGTTGGTGGGGCCAGACATAAATCATTGTCTAAATAGACCAGATTTCTAATAGTCATAAAAAATAGTGGGCTAGAAATACGTAAAGTTTACTAATTAGGGAGAAAAGGCGCTGAATTTCAGACTGTATGTGATCATTTTCAAACTGTATGTGAGTGTCTGTAACTCAAGCGGTAGTGAGCTTGATCATGAACCCAAGAGTACCTGGTTCAAACCCCATGGTAGGCACGTTTGGAAGCAAATTTGTTTCCGTGGGATTTTTACAAAGGTAAAAATAGACCTCACCGTTCAGAAAGAATGGCAAACTACTGAACATATAAGTGGTGCCTAGAAAATCAACGACTCATTTACTGTGGTTGATGGCTCCGTCCTTTAGGATATGCCACGATTTTCATTTCATATGATAATTTAGTGTTGTATGTTCTCATTTCAACGCTAATTATTATCGCGTTAAAAGTAATCTTCTTCTTCTTTGCGTTCGTTCTTTAGACCAATTTTAATCACTCTTTGTGATATGTTTGATCTTTGCCAAACGTGTATACGTTGCACATTGGTTTGGTAGGCCCTAAACACATAAGACTTCTACACATTTAGGACACATGCATCCGATTTCAGCCAAACCTCCTTAGTGCCTCTTACGACATGCGTGCAGGTAACAGTGGTTCTATTCTTTACACCCCAAATTTGGGCCCGGTAACCACTCGGGCGGTTAAAGTAATAATTATGAACAAATGATTTGGAAAGAATAAATACTCATTATACATTATGTTTGGTGAGGCCCGACCCACTGGCCTTTAATGAGAGCCGCCACTGTAGGTAAGACATGAAAAATTGAAAGGGATGGCAAAGAGAGGAAGGGATGGAAGAAGTTTCTTGAAGACCTATGCTCCATTGGGAGTTGAAAGGTCAAGAAGAATAATAGTCCAGCATCCTTCAGTTCTTCTAGAAGGCTCCGTCTAGACCTCTTTAGGAAGTCCATTTTCTATTTTCCTTGCTGGTTCCACTTAAGTGCTTGAGATGGAAATGTTACTCTCAGGCAGTAAAGTTGATTCGCCCGTGTGTTGCGGGGCTGCAAGGAGCAAGAGCAGCGGCACTGCGACCTACAAGGCATGTCGTAAAGGCGACTAAGGTGGGGTTTGGCGTAGGGCTGGCTACCCCATCCAGTAGAAAATTTTAGCCACAAAATCCAACCAACCATGAACAAGTCACGAGATAGGAAGACTTGGCATGAGTTGGTTGAGGACCTATGCCCCAACCCTGGGTAAAAAAGGCAAGAGAGAGAGTAAAGTTGATTGATTAATCAATTAATTGATAGGACCATCATCACTGCACTTCGGTGAGTAACCATGTGTGCTCCGATATCTTTCTTACACAGGAAGATCTCAGAGGCAGTGCACGAACTCCGTAGCACCAGCAAGGGTAATTTTGAAGACAGTGAACATATTTTGTAGGAATTTGATTTTTTAAACCAACGTTGAACACACAACCGCCTGTGTGTTGCCTGAGCCCTCAAGGTGAGCAAAGAATAGTACCACTGTGACCTACAAGGCATGTCGTAAGAGATGACTGAGGGAGGGGATTAGGGAAGCTGCCTTAGTAAATAAAAAGCGTCGCATAAATCGGATGTGCTGTCCTACTTGTAGGCGCATAGCTGGCACAACGTACAATCGCTCACACACTTCGTCGATGGTCATATTCATGGTTTCTTTAATATCTTGTAGCCATCTTCTTGGTCTGCCTCTGTATCCTGGGACCCTGCCCTCTAATATTGTTCTTTCCAGGCCATCGTGACACTTGATGTGACCAAAGTATCTAATTTTCCTGCATAGTATGTTGTTTGTCAGCCAATTCTCTTTAACAATTCTTTTCTAGGGAGGATGTACAGGGAACAGATCACATACAAATCACACAGAGTGGTTAAGAATTGGTTGATTTGGAGCGTTCGAAGAAAAACACAAAACCATCAGGTACTCAAGTCAAACTATAGGTATCATATTTATTGAGTTTAACATTTCACAGAAATTGTACACATACAACTCTCATCAAGTCAGACACATAGCATTAAGACCAGCAAAAATATGATGTATATATTATGTCCTTGCGCAAACATGTCCCTTGGGAGCATAGGCCATCAACTTCTTCTTTGCGTTCGTTCTTTCGACCAATTTTAATCACTCTTTGTGATATGTTTGATCTTTACCAAGAACATGTATACGTTGCACATTGGTTTGGTAGGCCTCTAAACGCATAGACTTCTACGCGTTTAGGACACATGCATCCGATTTAAGCCAACCTCCTTAGTTACCTCTTACGACGTGCGTGGCAGGTAACAGTGGTTCTATTCTTTACACCCCAAATTTTGGCCTGGTCACTACTCTGGCGCGTGAGAGACACTGATAATAAGGAAAGCAGACCTTCATGCAAAAATCAGTCAGAAGAGTCATACCAGTCACCCTAACTGCCTGATTTCATAGCGGGTGAGTACAAGAAGATGAAGAAGAATTTGTAAAGCCTTGGTTGCTGATCTCTACCCCCTGAGGAAGTGAAGCAGGAAGAAGAATTAGACAAATCAACAAATTACAAAATATTAAAAAATTGCTATCAGAGAATTTTACATTAAACAAATTTGTATCCGTTAGCACTGGTCCTCATGTCCTTTAACACAGAGACTTTTAATGTGACAAAATTTGGCCAGATTCACGAATGACTTCTGCATTTGTAAGCTGAGGCTGAATTTCTGTAGGATACTTGTGCCAGTATTTCTCCACAGAGTGAACTATCTCAAAAATGACCTGAGAAAAACAAACACAAAGTTCAAAGTTTAAAGTTCAAATCCCAGTCAAAATCAGTAAGTATCACACATTGATAATATTAGCTACTACTATACCCCCCACAACTCACATACTTATCATACAAACTCACCCATGCCCCACATACTTATCATACAAACTTATCAATGCCCCACATTTCATACATGTTCACTAATGCTAACACGCACATATACTTATACAAACTTACCAATGCCCCACAACTCACACCATCTTATCATACAAACTTATCAATGCCCCACAACTCACACACATACTTATCATACAAACTTATCAATGCCCCACAACTCCACACATACTTATCATACAAACTTATCAATGCCCCCACATTTCATACATGTTCACTAATGCCCCCACAACACGCACATATACTTATACAAACTCACCCATGCCTCCAGAACTCACAGATATACTTATCATACAAACTTACCAATGCCCCCACATTTCATACATATTCACCAATGCCCCCAACAACTCACACACACTCTTATCATATTTTATCTTCTTCCAATGCTCCACATCGACCACTTGTTAAACTCCTCTTTGTGATTTGTATGTGATCTGAGTCTAAGAGCGATTGTACTTTGTGCCAGTTATGCACCCAAAAGTAGGTCAGCACATCCAATTTCTACGATGCTTTTTATTTACTAGAGTAGCTTCCCTAGACCCCTACCTCAGTGCCTCTTATGGCATGCCTTGGTTGCAGTGTTACTATTCTTTGCTCCCCTTGTGAGTCCCGACAACATAAAGGCAACTCTAATCATACAAACTCCTCAATGCCCACACACACATATTTTCTATAATTGCATCCATGCCCCCACAACTCTCACACACACACATATTCTATACTTCACCAATGCCCCCACAACTCTCACACACACACTTCTCCTACAAACTCCCCAATGCCCCACAACTCCCTCACACACACACTATTATATATCTGCATCAATGCCCTCACAACTCTCACACACACACATATTCTATAACTGCATCAATGCCCTCACAACTCTCACACACACATATTATATAACTGCATCAATGCCCCCACAACTCTCACACACACACATATTATATAACTGCATCAATGCCCTCACAACTCTCACACACACACATATTCTATAACTGCATCAATGCCCTCACAACTCTCACACACACATATTATATAACTGCATCTGTAATAGTGTTCGTGGGTGAGCAGGACAAAAATGTATCAAATCCCAATAGGCCACAGAAAAACAAGTCAAAAGTTCAAAAGTTTAATTAAGTAGGGCGACCCACGAAGCTGTTTAAAATGCAGCGCTAGGTTTCCCCAAAATAAATTAGGCAGGCAAAGCCATTATGGAAATACTACATGAATTTCCGAAGATAAGTAGGATGACCTGATTTGTTAAAGACTGAGATTGGAAATTAAGCAGGGATGCAGGACAGATTTATGGACGATTTCTCAGGAAGATAGCGCGGTAGAGTCAGTAATCATTAGTATGATAATGAAACTAAATGGAGATATTTTGGGGCAAGACAAAGGTGGGTTTTAGTCCCATATAAATAGACGGTGACGGAAATTCAGGAAGAGAAGAGGCGTGCAGAGCGTGAAATTTGCAGAGCTGCTAAAGGGCAGACGGAATGGCCCAGTGTGCTGCGTTGAAGAGACCGGAATTGAGTTCGAATATGTGAGTATGGCTAGACACTCCGACAGCCGATAGGACACATAGAGAGAGAAACAACATAGCAGTAGCAACTTAGCAGAAGAGACTTAGCAGAAAGACTTTTAGAACTCGGATAGAGATTTGCCGAACATGGAGAGAGTCTTGCAAAACTCCCAAAGGGCAGACGGAATGGCCCAGTGTGCTGAGTTGAAGAGGCGACCAACGCTGACTTCGGATATGTGAGTATAACTAGACATGTGTAGTTGGACAGCAGATTCATAAATAGATCCACACAGCAGAGTAGCCACGATCAGACCTATAGACAAATCTGATAGAGAATAGAAGTAGCATCTTATAGAGACAGACAGCACTAGAAAGCCTTACCTGTTCAACTGGAAATATGTATCTTCTAAATTGCCATTTGTAGAAAAGTGACCAAGTTATCAGAGCCTCGTTTTACAGATATGATCTTAATGTATAAAAGCAAACTTTCATCAAGAGACAGAAAATAGACACTTTGAAGAAATAGATATCTTTGAAGTCACAAGTAACAGACCCATGGAACACTCAACCGAACAGCTGTTCCACAGAAAACTATTAACATTTTAAAATAGACAGAGGCATTCTAAGGACTTCAGACTAACCTGTACAATACAATTATGTGATGAACTTGTATTAGATATTCAATAGAGTGTAGGACTTGAATAGTGAAGATTTGTGCTTATATAATCAAGTGGTTATAGTTTAGCATTTTATATTGTAAGGTGATATATCATTTTCAGAGTGAGGTAATCATGTTGGGACTAATTTTGTATGTTATATATATATGTATGAATATGATATATGTGTTGTAGATGTAAAGGTGCTATATAGGTGAAATATATGCATATAATAAAGATTGAAATACAGAATTGGGTTTCATATATTTATATGAAGGTTAATTACGGCGTGATTAATATTAGCGGCCAGAGTGATCGCCCACACATCAATGCCCCCACAACTCTCACACACACACATATTCTATAACTGCATCAATGCCCTCACAACTCTCACACACACATATTATATAACTGCATCAATGCCCCACAACTCTCACACACACACATATTATATAACTGCATCAATGCCCTCACAACTCTCACACACACACATATTCTATAACTTCATCCATGCCCCCACAACTCTCACACACTTCTACAAACTCCACAATGCCCACACAACTCACACACATATCCTATAACTTCACCAATGCCCCCACAACTCCCTCACACACACCATGTTAAGACTAACCTCCACAAGGATAAGAATAATGATCATGACTTCAAGTCTCGTGTGATGTGCATCGCTTAGTTGACCGTTCAACAACTCAGTCAACTCACAACAGTGATTTAATTTCTGATTCATAATCTGGTTTCAAAATAAATCAACATAATTATCAATGTGATAAATGAATTTCTGATTCATAATCTGGTTTCAAAATAAATCAACATAATTATCAATGCGATAAATGAAAATCGTGGCATATCCTTTACAGGACTTGGCCATCAACCACAGTAAAGAAGTCGTTGATTTTCTAGGCACCACTTATACATTTAGCAGTCTGTCATTGCTTTCTGCACAGTTAGATCTTCTTCTTCTGCATTCTCACTAGATTGGGATTTGGATTCTCTAATAAAGGCAGCCGTCTGCCTCAGATTATCAGCCACTCGACAGAAAACTACACGGACCTCTGTGTGAGCTACAACAGACAGTGAAGTTCATACAAGAGACAACATTGAATATATAGACATATTTCAAGCGAACGAAAGGAAGGAAGATTATCAGCCACGCCATACAGTTTGTCTTGGACGCTGGTGTAAGTGGGCCACCTCTTTCTTCTCAGGTCTGCATACTGTGGGAAGTTCTGTAGGATATGCTCTGTTGTTATACTTGCCAAGCCACAGGTCGTTGGTGCCTATCTTGAATTTAGTATACAGGTGGTGTCTCATTCTGTTGTGACCCATCCGGAGGCGAAGTATGTCTGTCTGGTCCCTTCTGGACAGTTGGTAATATCCATCATTCTTGTTGTGTTTTGGCTGCTATTTATCCCAGTTTTCTTTGTAGTGCCCTTTGGCAGTGGTCTTTGCTTCTTCATAGCTAACCAGGTTGTCATCTTGGGGCATTCCTGCTCCTCTTTAGCCAGTCTGTCAGCATCTTCATTCCCTTGATCTTGCACAGTTAGATCTTTCTCCTTCTTGCGTTCGTTTCTTTACAACCAATTTTAATCACTCTTTGTGATATGTTTGATCTTTGCCAAGAACATGTATACGTTGCACATTGGTTTGGTAGGCCCTAAATGCATAGACTTCTATACGTTTAGGACATGTGCATCCGATTTCAGCCAAACCTCCTTAGTCGCCTCTTACGACATGCGTGGCAGGTAACAGTGGTGCTATTCTTTACACCCCAAATTTGGGCCCGGTAACCACTCGGGCGACAGTTAAATCTATTTTTACCATTCGCAAAAATTCACTCTGAACAAATTTGCTTCCAAACTCATCTGAGTGTTGCCGGGGCCCGCAAGGGAGCAAAGAATAGTAACACTGCTACATACAAGGCATGTTGAAAGAAGCGACTGCGGTAGGGGCTTTGGCAAAGATCTTCAGAGCATATTTTTTCTCGTATAGCATTGATGATGTTGCTTTCGCCCATAGAAGACCTATCCTCAATCGCAGCATTGCTGGTCAGTGCATCAACTCTCATTTCTCTGTTCCTCAGAATGACTTTACCTTTCCGATCCAGCAGTCACCTGAGCATTTGCCTTGAGGCAGTCATGGCAGTGAATTTACAGGTCTAAGTTGTGGTGTGCTAGCATAGGGAGTGTTTTCAATATCAGGATCGCCCGTGTAGTGCCGGGGCCCGCAAGGGAAGCAAAGAATAGTACCACTGCAACCTACAATGCATGTTGTAAGAGGCGACTGATGTAGGCCCTAGGAATGCTACCTAGTAAATAAAAAGCAGCACAGAAATCGGATGTGCTGGCCTACTTGTAGGCACATAACTGGCACAATGTACAATCGCTCTTAGGCTCAGATCACAGACAAATCACACAGCGTGGTTGACAAGTGGTCGATATGGAGCGTTGAAGAAGAAGAAGAGCATCAGGATAAGGAGGGTAGGTACTTGTGGCGTAGGTCACTGAATACAGGGCACTGGAAGAGATGGTGTGCAACAGTTTCTTCTGAATAGTCACACAGTTGACATTGTGTGGTAATCTTTAGTTGAATTTTGTTCGACAAGAACAAGTCATTATTTTCCACCTTATGACACAACATGTGCCCCTGAATGCTCACTTACATCATATCCCAAAGATTGCCACACAATGACCTGGGGCAAAAAGAAGGTAAATGTTTGGATTGTCGCATTCTGCATCAACTGTCTTTTTTTTTTTTTTTTTTTTCCCGTCCGCTTTCAACTCAGACGAAGTTCCATCTCTGAAACTGATTTTTGGGTGAAAATCTGTTTTTTCCAATTTCTTACAATGGCAGCAGCGTGCACATTGTAAATTACTTCACAGTGGCAGCCGTGTGCTCAATGTACTCGTAATTAGTATTCCCTCGCCATACAGGCAGATTTTCTCCGACTTCAGAGGTACTCACGTTATCGTCCTGAGTAAGACCAGGGGACTCGAGCCGGACAGTAGGTTCGAACCCGAGCTATGAGGCGTCTCACAGCTAGCAGGCCGAGCTACTATCAACTACTCTAGGCAGTCCCCCACTGTCTTTGTAAATTAGTTACTGTAAACATTCTAATGTTTGTGGGATCATAATACTATATTTACTGTAAATCCTCCAGAAATTAGAAGAAAGAAAACTGATGCAAGGCTCAACTGGCATCTTGTCTATACACTTCTTCACAACCCTTCGGTAGGTATCCATGATGTACCAACGATGAATCAACAATGTACAAAGGATGTGTCCATGATGAACCAGTGATGTAACAACAAGGTAGCCAATGATGTACCAGTGATGTATCAATGATGCATCATTGATGTACCAGTGACTTACCAGTGATGTATCAATGATGTACTAACGATGTACTAAGGATGTGTCAATGATGAACCAATATTGTAACAAGGTAACCAGTGATGTATCAATGATGTACCAGCGATGTATCAATAATGTATCAGTGATGTACCAAGGACGTACCAGCAATGTATCAATGATGTACTAGTGATGTACCAATGATGTATCAATGAGTTCAGTAAGTATTTTTTTTAAACCACACAATAACCAACAGAAATAATAAATCTCCCTACCTTTGTTCTCCTAGAAATACTTAGATAGTTACAGAGAGATATGTACAGCGGCTCCAGAGACTCTCTGTCCCAGTAGAAATCTGGAGTGTCCAGTAGATCAGAACTCAAGTTTAAAGCATGCCTGTTCACACACAAAAACCAGATAATCAATGACAGTACAAATTGCAGCAAAGCTACATCAATTACTTCAATACAAAATGAGACAGTATTGGTTATTAATCAAATGTGAAAGCTTCCTGGCCAGTGTGGGTTCAATTCCGTGGACTGGCAGAAAAGCCACAGGTTCACGGTGTTCGTGGCACTGAACCGAAGGGTTATGATGTCGATGGCACAGAGCCGAATGCTCAAGTGCTTCTGGATCTGTAATTTTTTTAAAAAAATGTGAAGTCAGTGCTGTTCTATGGCTCGGAAATATGGAAGACAACAAAAGAAACCACCAGAAAACTGCAGACCTTCGTAAATGGATGTTTACGTAGAATAGAGGGACTGAGATGGTATGATAAGATTACTAATGAGGAACTCAGAGAAAGAACAAAACAGGTACCAGTGGAGAAAGAGCTAAGGAAGAGAGGTTGGCGATGGATAGGGCACATATTGAGAAGACCGACCGGAAGCATTGCAAGACAGGCACTGTTTTGGAACCCGCAGGAGACGATGAGTAGGGAAGGCCTAGACAGACCTGGAGAAGAGAGCTGGAGGCTGATATTAAAAGAATAGGTAAAACATGGAAAGAATTGGAAGGGATGGCAAGAGAGAGGAAGAGCTGGAAGAAGTTTGTTGAAGACCTGTGCTCCGTTGGGAGTTGAAAGGTGAAGAAGAAGAATTGGTTATTGCTGAGGGCTATTGTGAAGGACTGATGTCACTGCACTCCTGGCAAACCCATAGGTGCTCAGTCTCCCCCAACAGATAAGGAATGGTTGATTGAGTGATTCACCTGTGTGGTGCTGGGGCCTGCAAGGGAAACAAATAATAGTACCACTACGACCTACAAGGTGTGTCGTAAGATGCGACTGAGGTAGGGGCCTAGGGAAGCTACCTAGTAAATAAATAGCGTTGGAAAATCAGATGTGCTGGCCTACTTGAAGGCGCATCACTCACACAATGGCTCTTAGGCTCAGATCACATACAAATCACACAAAATGGTTAACATGTAGTCGATATGGAGCGTTCGAAGAAGCAGACCTTTGGTGAGTAACCATGTGTGCTCCGATCTCTTTCTTACACATGAAGATCTTAGCAGCAGTGCATAAACTCCATAGCACCAGCGAGGGTCCCCCATGTAATTTGGAAGATATTTTTAGAATTTTTTTAAAAATCATATCTAATGAATTTTGCCAGGGTAGCGGCTTTCCAGCCTGCTCTTCTCATTTTGAACTGCTCAATAACACATTGATAAAATCTTTACTAGAGGGGAAAGTTGAAGGGTGAAGTGCAAGAGGAAGACCTAGAGATAAGTGGGAGGGAAATTTAAAGAAATGAACAGGATACAGTCTGGCAGAGTGCAACACCGAGGCGAAAGACAAAGGATGCTGGGGATTCATTGCAGCCAACCTTCAATGCGGAGACGGCACCTGATGATGATGATGATGAATGGTTCCTTTACATGCTCAAATTGAACACGGGACCTACATTTTATTAAACGTCACCATGACACTTGGCAATAATCTGGCAACAGTGTGATGACAATCCTCTTCTCATTCGCTGATGTTCAATGTCTACACAATGAGTCTGGTTCTCTGAATGTATGTTATTGTATTTGTTAGTTCATCAAGGCTTCCAAACAGCTTTGTGTTGATATCTTTGTTGGCCAGTGTTCTTTCCGCAGTTGATTCATCAGGGTGACGACAATAAAAGTAAGGTAAACATATGATCGATTACCTTAGTGAGAACAGTTCTCCTGTTTTCATTAACACTTGCCGACGAGTCATACTAATTTTGCGTCCTCTGCGCAGGTCCTATACGGAAGAAATGGAAAAATATTGCAATTAGTGTAACAAAGAGGGATATCAATATGAATGAACTAGATGGCGTTTTAATGACACATCAGAATACTAGTCTAATGAATGAAATATTCTTCTTCTGCATTCTCACTAGATTGGAATTTGGATTCTCTAATAAAGGCAGCCGTCTACCTCAGATTATACAGTTTGTGTTGGACGCTGGTGTAAGCGAGCCACCTCTTTCTTCTCAGGTCTGCATACTGGGGGCAGTTCTGTAGGATATGTTCTGTTGTCATACTCACCAAGCCACAGGAGCAATGGTCCTTGGTGCCTATCTTGAATTTAGTGAACATGTGGTGTCTCATTCTGTTGTGACCCGTCCGGAGGTGAAGTATGGCTGTCTGGTCCCTTCTGGACAGTTGGTAATATCCATCGTTCTTGTGTTTTGGATGTTATTTATCCCATTTTGCTTTGTAGTGCTCTTTGGCGATGGTTTTTGCTTTTTCATAGCTAACCAGGTTGTCATCTTGGGCATTCCTCCTCCCTCCTTAGCCAGTCTGTGCATCTTCATTCCCCTTGATCTTGCAGTGTGGGGGTATCCACTGGATTACTAGTGAAACACGTACAAACAAAGTACTATAGTTTTACAAAATACATAAACAGTGACGATAAACAGCAACGTTTCGACCAACAAGGCCTTTATCAACAAAGCGAACAAACAGGAGTGACAAATTAAAATGAAACACAAATGGGCGACCAAATACCAACGTATCTAAGGAAAATCTGGAATAAAAACGAATAACGAAATAAATGTAACACAAAAACACACATAAAAACTAGAAATAGAAAAGAAACAATGAAACATCTAGTAAATATATAACTTGAATACATGCAACATATACCCATATAGATTATAAAGCATGGGAAGAAAAAGTACTAAGAAGCATAAGAATGTAATACATGCAACATATACCCATAGAGATTACAAAGCATGGGAAGAGAAAGTACTAAGAAGCATAAGAATGTAATACGTTGAGCCGCGTGGTCGCAAGGTACCATACAAAGAAATCAACCGATTCTCCAGAGCAAATCGACTACGATCATCAGAGGAACATGATCGGATGGCTGTGACCTGGACATGCAAGCTCCTGAATGGCCAGTATCATTGAAATGGGTAGCTACAGGGTCACAGAGCATTGGCGTATATCGCGCAAGTGTTAGGCGAATCGGTCACTGAGTCTCCTGCCGGTTTCCCTAATATAGGCCTTGTTGCACCGCTTGCAGATAATGGCATAGATAATATTACGGGACTGGCACGTGAAACTGTCTTCAACAACGACGTGGCTTTTGGAAAAGACACCGTGCGGGTCTGTATTACATAAGCACAAGTGTTGCAGCGCCGGCGGCCACACTGGATGGTGCCAAAATGACTCTGGATGTTAGGCTTGGCGACTGTGAACCAACATATCCTTAAGGCTTCTGTCCCGTCTGTACGCCACCAAAGGATAGTGTTGGAAGATTGAGCGTGTCTCAGGATCAGACTGAAGAATGGAGAGATGACGGAATAAGACTTTCTTCACAAAGGGAACTATGAGGGTGGAAAGTTAAGACAAGTTTCACCTTGTCAGAATTGGAAGTTCTATGCTGGTTAGAGAGAGCCTCCTGGCGAGAATTTGTTGAACGCGCCGCATGCAGAAGCAAGCACCTTATCCGGGTATAGCGCTTACGAAAGAAATCCAGCATCTCGTGAGCTCTATCAAGGAAATCGTCGTCCTGCTACAGAGCGCGAAGGCGCAAGTTGAGAGAATGGTAAAGAATCACGACAAGCCTGGGAATGGGAAGAGGTATAAAGAAGAAAACTATGTGCATCAGTAGGCTTGTAGTATACTGATGTAGTGATGGTGGATATGCTGATAGTGATAGTGATGTCAAGAAAGTTGACACAAGAGGTAGAGATGTGAGATGTAAGCATCTCTGCCTCTTGTGTCAACTTCTTGACATCACTATCATTCAGCATATCCACCATCACTCATCAGTATAACAAGCCTCTGATCCCATAATTTCTTCTTTCCTTTCCCATTCCCAGGCTGTCGTGATTCTTTACCATTCTCTCAACTCTTCGCTTAATGCTCTGTGGAGACGCTTTCACGATAATCGCGAATGCTGAATTCTTTATGAAACGTAAGCTGCTTCTGCTATGCGGCGGCGTTCAGCGCAAGCCCGGCTCTCTCTACCAGCATAGAACTTCAATTCTGACAGGGTGAACTGTCACTCGCCTTTCCTTGTGAAAAAGTCTGTTCGTATCTCCATTCTTCAGTCTGATCTGATACGCGTTCAATCTTCAACACTATCCTTGGTGGCGTACGGCGGAGACGAAATGTGGTTGACTGCCTCAGCAACATCAAGTCATTTGGCACCATCGAATGACGCGTGCACACTGATCTTATGTAATCTGACCTGCGGTGTCTTTCAAAGCCGTGTGAACATTTCGATGAATCCGTATTCTATGCCATTATCTGCAGTGAACGACTTGAGAAACGGCAGAAACTCGTGACTTGCCCACTCCCGGCGATATCGCCAGTGCTCTGTGACCTTACCATTTCTGTCTGGCCATTCGAAGCTCGATGCCCAGGTGCGCATCGATCATGTTCTCTGATGATATGTGTTCTGAAAGCTCGATTGTTTATTGTATGCGTTGCGAGCTGCGCTCACATTCTTTGCTCTTGTCTCTTCCATGCTGTTCTCTATGGTATATTTTGCATGTATTACATTCTTTGCTTCTTATCTCTCTTCCCATGCTATATCTGTCTATGCATGTATTCAAGTTATGTTTACTAGATGTTTCATTGTTTCTTTTCTATTTCTATATGTTTTTGTGTACATTTATTTAGTTGATTTTATTCAGGCCTCAGATGCGTTGGTATTTGTAGCCCATTGTGTTCATTTATTTGTCACTCCTTTTGTTCGTTTGCGATAAGGCCTTGTTGTCGAGCGTTGCTTTATTATTTATGTATTTGTAAACTATAGTACTTGTTTATGCGTGTTTCCTATTTACCAAGTTTTACTGCAGTCTTCCCCTATTTGATATTC
The DNA here is from genome assembly GCA_020796225.1 of Arion vulgaris. NCBI lineage: Eukaryota > Metazoa > Mollusca > Gastropoda > Stylommatophora > Arionidae > Arion > Arion vulgaris. The sequence goes on along the minus strand of CM036775.1, from coordinate 3,707,454 downwards.
GTCACTGGATTACTACCTCTCAGATTCATGGGAACTGGGTTAAGGTTGACCTGAGATCACTTAGTTCTGTGTTCCTTTCAGATTTAAGTGCTGAGATAGCGGACAATGTGTCAGTTGAAAAAAGCGGACGGATAACCATAAAGAGATGAGAGTGCATCAGAGAATAGATGTGTGTTTAAAAACAAGAAACATACCTCTGTGACACTCTCTATTTCTGAAACAAATTTGTTAAATGATGATTCTAACATGGCCAGCTTCACTGACTGTGCAAGAGCGTTGGAGAATGTGTACATTTCCAACAGAATGGGTTGGCTGTCTCTATCAGTGTCGTTGAGTTGAATCATGTCACCAGCAAGACAGGTTTTTCCACTGTGGAAGGGTAGAACAATCATTTTCTTTTGGAAAAATTATACAAAAATCACAAATCAACCAAGTGCAAGAATTGAAATACTTAGGAAGCATAGTCACAGACTCCCCACGAGGTCATTACCGTGTAGTGGTGGGGAGCTTGCGTACCTCCATGATCCGGAAGCTATGACAGGGCTTTGCTCTAGTAGGGACACCCATGTCAGAAAGGTTGAAGGATAGAGAGCAGACAAAATGTGGCCTCCTGGTCCTCCAGGTTGGGCAATGGGCTAACAACACATTCCTTTAAAAAAAAACATCATGTTACGGAAACGAGAGATACCATTGTTACAACGGGTGAAGGGAGTGAGGTCAATCAGACAACTGATTGAAACATGGAGAAGAACAGTGGAGAGAAAGTTGAAGGAGTGTGGCCTGACGTGGGAGACGGTTGGTAGAAAGGTAGCAGAATGGCAACAGTGGAAGTCTCTTGTGGAAGCCGTATGTGTCAATTGGGACATGAAGAGGATATAGATATTCACAGATGAAATACTAGACAGAGAGATAGAGGCTAGAGTGCAAAAAAGCAAATGCTGTAACCTACTAGCTTGCTGCATTGTTAACTCCTTGTGGATCAAACGCCACACTATGTGGCTTTTGGATTGGACACATTTTTACTAGGAGTCACATCAAAGGACGTTTTTTATTCTTAAAATACATTACTTGTAAAAACATGGCTTTTGCCCTCGTCCAGTAAGAGTTACGGCACTCAAACATATCATTGACAGTTCCTTCTGGATAGATCTATTTGTTCTCTACTCTGTCCATAATATAGGGCAGACTCTTCTGTAACACTTATATTCTTCTTCTTCTTTGGTTTCGTATGCTTGTCTAAACCATGCGATGGGTTGCCTCTATGAAGCTGCATGTCAGTTGAAGTTCTTTGAGAGACACTTATATTCAGAAGCACATATATGTTTTTTTCCCACAGCTTTGTTAAATGTCCATGTTTCACACCCATACGTTGCCACTGGGAATATGCATGCTCTTAGTATCCTGATTTTTTGTTTTCTTATCAAATCCTTCTTCTATTTCTTGCGTTCGCTCTAATGAATTCAGGCGTAGTCGGGATGCCTGGTATGGCTCTTCTGACTGATTTTAGTGTAAAGGCCTGCTTTATTTTTTATCAGTGTCCCCCACCATACAGGCTTGCCGTCTTCTACTTCAGAGGTATTATCATTTTCATTCTATACTGTTTTTAGTTGTTTCATTTTTTTGTAATGCCATGTTTGTTCTTTTAATTTCCGTAACTTACTTTCCATAAATCTTCTTCTTCGAAATGCTCCATATGCAGTAGACTGGAAGACAAACACTGGATATGATTATGGAAAAGACTCCTCAAAGACCTAAGCAGAACAGACCAGGTCATTATATTTCGACTACGCACCGGACACTGCAGGCTCAACAAACACTTATACAGACTAGGAATAAGTCAAACAGCTCTCTGCCAGTGTCAGCAGGCAGAACAGACACAGAGCATATCCTGCAAGACTGTCCTCTTCTGTGGAGCTGAGAAGCAACATGTGCCACACCCAGTCGACCTGAAAACTAAGCTTTGGGGAAACCTGACAGACCTGAAGCTGTCTGCCCAGTTGTGGTCCACAGTAAATTAGCGCATGACCAGAGATCGCTGAAGAAGAAGAAGAAGAAATGCCCCATATCAACCACTTGTTTAACCATTCAGTGTGATTTGTATGTGATCTGAGCCTAAGAGCGATTGTACTTTGTGCCAGTCATGTGCCTACAAGTAGACCAGCACATCTGATTTCTGTGAAGCTTTTTATTTACTAAGGTAGCTTCCCTAGGTCTCTACCTCAGTTGCCTCTTACGACATGCCTTGTGGGTCGCAATGTTACTGTTCTTTGCTCTTCTTGAGAGCTCCGGCAACACACTATCGACTTTCCATCAATCGAAATAATTACCTTGAGAAAGTAAAGTCTATCTCCTCTTTCTCATACAACATCTGTACCGATGAGTAAGTTCCTTGCGAGAATTTAACAAGAGTTCTCAAAAATGCTGATCTCTGGGAACGAAGAAAACACACGCAAATAAAAAAACATGACCAGACAAGAGAATTACATTTCATGTCTATTTTGTTATTGATCTAGCAGGGGTTTCTGTAGTTAAGTGGTCTTCTTCTTGTGCACTGTTGTTCAATGTCTACACAATTAGTACCCAACCCAAAACAATTGATGTATGGCGAACTTGAAGGGGCAGATGTTCAGCTGGTGGACAGAAAAAATGTTTTAACTGATTGGCTCCCATGAGCCGCTGGGAGCACCACTGTGTCTTTCTTTTAGCTCTAATTTAAAGAAAATTTATTTACCTACAAAATGGTATATTACTCATAACAATCGGTTAATAATTAAGAAAACTGCAGCTGAATGTGTCCATACACCTGCAATGTGAAAATAGGACATAAATTTAATTCAGCTGCAACCCGTTGTTTCAATTCGGTAGCCAATCAGTTAAAGACACTCTTAAAGTGTCTCTGAAATTGCTTCGATATAGAAACCCCATGCTGGGAAACCCTTGGCGCAAAATCGCCAAATGTGGCACTGTAACACCACAAGAGGAACGCCCGCATAGCTGAGAATTGTTGCGTCGTTACGCCGCAGGGGAAGCGAAAAGACCAAACACACAACACTCAAATGTCTAACCTTAATTGTGTATGTCCCACCTGTGGTATGGGACTGTGTTCTAGGATTGGACTATACAGTCAACTCTGCACACACCAGAGAGGAGCAGCAGCACATGTCTGAGGCTGTTGTCATCATCGCTTGCGATGGGCGGCTATTGAACTAACACAATCTTCTTCTTCTTTGCGTTCGTTCTTACGACCAATTTTAATCACTCTTTGTGATATGTCTGATCTTTGCCAAGAACGTGTATACATTGCACATTGGTTTGGCAGGCCCCTAAATGCATAGACTTCGACACGCTTAGGACATGTGCATCCGATTTCAGCCAAACCTCCTTAGTCGCCTCTTATGACATGTGTGGCAGGTAACAGTGGTTCTATTCTGTACACCCTAAATTTGGGCCCGGTAACCACTCGGGCGACTAACACAATGAGTCCGGTTCTCTGGATGTATGTTGTGTTTGCTAGTTCATCTCCAACCAAATCCAACCACAAAGATTTCAACCTCTAGTTTGAACAAAATATTCGCCTGTGTGCTGCCGTGGCTCTCAAGGGGAGCAAAGAACACTGCGACCTACAGGACATGTCATAAGAGGTTATGTTATGTTATGCAATCGAAGTCATGGCACATTGGGCACTCCCATGTGTGCTCTGTCCTCCGCTGCAGCAGCCATCCCAAAGTCCATTTGTTCACCGTACCCATGAGAAGTTGATTTGTATATCTTCTCTCTCTACCACGAAGACGACACTGTCTGGCATGTCCGAACTTAACTACTAATTCTCTGACTCATTTCAGTGTCTGAGACTCGCCCATATCACATAAATGAAAGAGTACCGCATTAATGACATCAGCTCTGTCCATACTTCTGCCCGCTTGAATCGGGGCATTGTTTGCAAGCAAGTCGGCACACTCATTACCCTTCCCTCCAGCATGTCCAGGTGTCTACAGCCAAGTCATTTTCTTTAGATGTGATCTCTGAATGCTGTCCACCCATTCCACCCTACCTCAGTCGCAAAAGATGACTGAGGTAGGGCTGAAGCTACCCTAGTAAATAAAAAGCGTGGCAAAATCAGATCTGCTGGCCTACCTGTAGACGTATAACTGGCACAACGTACAATCGCTTCCAGGCACAAATCACAAAGAGTGGTTTAACAAGTGGTCAATGCGGAGCGTTCTTTCTAAGAAAAAGATAGGCAAGATGTGGAAAGAATTGGAAGGGATGGACAGAGAAAGGAAGGGATGGACAGAGAAAGGAAGGATGGACAGAGAAGAGCTGGAAGAAGTTTGTTGAAGACCTGTGCTCCGTTGGGAGCTGAAAGGTGAAGAAGTATACCATTGTGTACTTACTTCAACTTCAGGTACGCACCAGAATATCACACACCCATCACTGAAAAATAAAAATTAGAAAAACTGGAATAGAATTTGCATGAAAGATGATGAACCCTGAGAAGAAATACAAAACCATAATTGTCGCAACATTTTTCTTTACATTTCAACTATTGTTATTATTGTATTGTTCCTTCTCTTTAGTCTCACTCATTTTTGTAAGCACACACTTCTGTAGTTTGTTTTCGTTCGTTTAATCATTCTCCTTCTTTTTCAAACGCTCCATATCGACCACTTGTTAAACCACTCTTTGTGATTTGTATGTAATCCAAGACTAAAAGCGTACCAGTTATGCGCCTACAAGTAGGCCAGCACATCCGATTTTTGCCACGCTTTTTATTTACTAGTGTAGCTTCCCTAGGTCCCTACATCAGTCGCCTCTTACAACATGCCTTGTAGGTCAAGTGGTACTATTCTTTGCTTCCCTTCCAGGCCCGGGAACCAAACGGGTGAGATCACATACAAATCACAAAGAGTGTTTCACCACAAGTGGTCGATATGGAGCTTCGAAGAATGACTATACGTTGCGCCTTGGTTCACAAGTTCCTACTCATGTAGGACAGGCGCATGCAAAATTTTCGGTCTAAAGAAATGTTTGAGCTTGTCTGTCCTGACAATCAGTCTTTTTTTGTCATAGAATGTTTAATACTCTTCTTCAATCCTCTTTGCAACCAATTTGTTATTTCCATTCCAACTGTTTTTATTATTGTGTTGTTTCACCTCTTATTCTCACTCACTTTTCTATGCACACACTTCTTCTTTGCGATCAGTTTCATATGATCGGCCTACGCTATGAGACGGGTTGCCTCTACAAAGCTGCTCGACAGATGAGGTTCCTTCCAGTTTCAAGACGGCTGTGTTTAGACAATGGTGTCAGTGAACTTGGACTATCCTGTACTATTCCTCTGTGAGCTTCATTCATGAGGCCATGTTTAACTATCCCATATAGCCCTAGATATTGACAGCCTTAATACATCACATGACATCAAAATAACCATGCAGTGGATCCCTGGACATTCAAACACACCTGGAAATGACAAAGCAGATAGGCTAGCCAAGAAAGGGTCAACACAGGAACAACCAATCACAGCAACAAGTCTCCATACAGCAAAGCAAATCCTAATGACAACAAATAAAGAAATTTGGCTGAACAGATGGGCCATGGGAAACACAGGAAGAGAGGTGTACACCCATATGGCCAGCCCTAACCTTAATGACAACATCAACCACCTTACAAGAAGAGATCAGAGCACCATTTTTAGACTCAGAACCCAACACATAACACTTAATAATCAATTGAACAGAATTCATCCACAACACACTCCAGAGTGCCAACTGTGGGCACATCATCATGAAACCGTTCACCACCACCTCTTCAAGTGCCAAGCACTAGATGACATCAGAAAGACCCTCCTTCCTCCAAGGCCAGATAAATGGAACACATTATACAGAACAAAAGAACAACTTACAAACATATGCAGATACCACTACATAGCATTGGGCAAAAGCTCAAGTGCCGCTGGATCATTGAAGAAGAAGATGAGGCCATGTTTCATTTTACCAACATGTGTATGATATTGTTATTATAAACTATTCTACATAGCATTCTTCTTTTTCTCCGAATGCTCCATATCTACCACTTGTTAAACCACACTTTGTGATTTGTATGAGATCCAAGACTTAAGAGTGATTGTACCTATCGTCTATGGCGACTCTTTGCTACATTTATTATAGGAGCTCCAGTCCACCTCAGTCCTCTATGACAGCATGAAATTTTCATCTTCTGCACAGCACATTAATTACTTACACTGGCAGCGTGCTCAATGTACTGTAATTGTATTCCTCATACAGGCAGATTTCCACTTCAGAGTATACGTTACGTCCAGTAAGACAGGACTCGAACTCGGACATAGGTCGAACCGAGCTATGGCCTCAGCTGAGCGGCTACACATTCTAGCAGCCTCACAGTGTTACTATTCTTTGCTCTCAGAGCACACCTCCACAGAATGGGTCTCAGAGACTCGGCAGCCTGCACCTGTGGAGCATCAAAGCAGTCCCCAGAGCACATCCTGCAAGACTGCCCTAGTCTGAGTAGTGAGAAATTGGAGATCTGGCCAACAGAAATAACACTACAAGACAAACTATGGGGAACCGGTGAAGACCTCAAGCACACCGCCCTGTTTATGACACATACCGGAGTAGTCGCATAGCAAAAGTTGATCGAGAAGAAGAAGAACTATTCTTTGCTGTCTTTGCGGGCTCCAGCAACACAGAATACAATGAAAACTTATGAAAAATGTCAACAGATGTAAGCAATGAAAGACAGAACAACAGAATAAGACATACTCAAAGACAAATATTTCTTTTGACTTCTGTTCAATATTGTGCTTTCCTCTCACATGCAAGGCAGACTTCACATCTGCAACAAAAATAAATACAAGATATTTATGGCATCCAGTGCAGGCTGATTTTTTAAATGAAATATAATATGTCTGCTTTGAACGCTCCATATCGACCACTTGTTAACCACTCTTTGTGGTTTGTATGTGATCCAAGCCTAAGAGGGATTGTATGTTGTGCCAATTATGCGCCTACAAGTAGACCAGCATACCCGATTTCTGCGACACTTTTTATTTACAAGGGTAGCTCTCTATGTCCTACATCGTAATCCAGAAATACCTCCTTGACAAAACTATAAACAAAGCAACACTTGCACCGATCTTAAAAACCTGTGCACTAGAGACAATAGACAGGTTATCCAACTTCCTCTATCCATGCCTACACTGATGGTTCAGCTTTCAAAGCCACTACTTACGCTGGCTGCGGCATATACCTGAAATATCCAGATGGAACTACCTATAGTTACTGTGACACTTGTGGTAATATATGTTCCAACTATGAGGCAGAGATTATAGCCATAAAGACCGCTGTAGAACTAGTCCACCAGCAGTTTGAACTTGGAGAGAATATTGTCCAAGACATGATAGTATTCACTGACTCACAGTCCACACTACAAGCTTTAGAAGAACAGCAGAATCAGTCAAGCGAGATCCAGTCATTGGCATCAGTCATCCACAATCTGATTTCCTCCTTTGATATTAATGTCATTCTACAGTGGATTCCTGGGCACACAAATATCCCAGGAAATGACAAGGCAGATCATCTGGCCAAATAGGGATCATCAAAACCACAAATAGACAAACCTGTTAGCATACAACGTATAAAACAGATTCTGAAAAACAACTCCAGAGAAGATTGGCTGAACCGATGGGCTATGGGGACGACTGGTCAGAACATGTATGCAGAGATGAATAGACCAAACCCCAAGGACAATATAAATCTGCTACAAAGAAAAGATCAAAGCACTATCTTTCAGTTAAGAACAGGACATGTTGAACTGAATTACCACCTACAAAGAATAAACCCCACACACCTACCACACTGTAGAAAGTGCAGTCACTCATGCGACACAGTACAGCATATCTTGCTTGAATGTCCTGGACTGCATAAAGCTAGACAAGAACTCCTCCCACCACACCCATCTGTTCATAATACCCTTTACACTAGTCTTCCACAATTACAGAACACATGCAGATTCTACAAATTGGCACTGGTTGTCAAAGAGTGAAAACTCGCAGCCCTGGTTAGAAGAAAAAAATGTCCTACATCAGTCGCCTGTTACAAAATGCGTAGGTTGCAGTTGTACTATTCTTTGCTCCCCTTGCGAGTCCCGGCAACATACGGGCGGTCTGATAGCATAATCATTCAAATAGCGATCACAAGAGGAAGGCCTATGTCCAGACAACTTATGATTTGTGAGACACCACCCTCAACACAACGCTAAAGATGGGTACTATGGTCTGTCCCGTAGCAAACAAGTTGTCATATTCCTCCTCCGTACCAGCCATAACAGACTCCGATCCCACCTTTACAACAAATTTTAAATTGGCACAACTAGCCTGTGCCACTGTGAGAAGGCGGATATGGCGGCAGAGCACCTACTGCAAGACTGCCCCCTGCTAGCAGGCCTGAGAAACGAAATCTGGCCGGAAAATACCGAGCTAAATGAGATGCTGTATGGAGGGACAGAGTCCCTAAAAACAACAGCAGAATTTATGGAGAAATCTGGTTCATCTGTCTAAGCAGTGATCGCGAGAGTGAGAGAGATTTGTGAGACAGACTTGTGCAATGAGGGCAGAGATTACAATAGTGGTTCTCAAAGTGTGTGCCCAGGTGCATCAGTGTACCCAGTGACATTCCTAGGTGCGACCTAGGAAATCCTAGATCAGGCGTCTGCAATGCGATACAAGCGGAAACAGGGTAAAAAATCACCAAGACACATCAGGCCCATGCTTCTCATAAGCAGAAATGAAATGATGAATAAAAGTATGTAGTATTTTCCAATTATTTCTTTGCTTGTTGCATCTTATTTATTAAGTTTGTGTGTGTGATTGGGTTTTTTTGTAGTCCTTCAAATGTTTCTCAACTTCAAAAAGTTTGAGAACAACTGGACTACAAAGCACATTATTCATGCATGTGGCCTCAGCAAGGAAGACATATCTAACTATAAGCTCATGCAGTTTGTGTGTAGTCCCCCTGAAATAGAACGAAGCGTCTAGCCATCTAGTGGTACATACCTTGTGGCAGCTTTGAAATGCTGTACAGATCTTGCCTGAGAAGATGTCTCTCCAAACCTGATGTATCAATTTCCTCAGCGACAGCATATGCCACAATACTGTCTACTTGCAAAGTCTGAAAAGTAACACAAGAAATACTCTGTATCCAAATCTGCTACATTGTTCAAATAATTTAGTAAACTGCAGTTGATTAAACATAGACATAGAAGGGGGAACAAACAAAGATGTCAAGATAAGAATACAAAAATCAAGGGGAAACTATATTCCACTGAGACTTCTCGTTCGCTGATGTTCTTTACGTTCATTCTTTACAACCAATTTTAATCACTCTTTGTGATATGTTTGATCTTTTCCAAGAATGTGTATACGTTGCACATTGGTTTGGTAGGCCCCTAAACACATAGACTTCTATACATTTAGGACATGTGCATCCGATTTCAGCCAAACCTCCTTAGTCGCCTCTTACGACATACATGGCAGGTAACAGTGGTTCTATTCTTTACACCCCAAATTTGGGCCGCGGTAACCACTCGGGCGATGTAGGATCTAGGGAAGCTATCCTAGTAAATAAAAAGCGTTGCAGAAATTGGGCCCCGGTAACCACTCTGGTGGTTCGCTGATGTTCAATCGATTGATTGGGCCATCATCATTGCACTTCAGTGAGCCACCATGTGTGCTCCAGTCTCTTTCTTACACAGAAATATCTCAGCAGCAGTGTACGAACTCCTCAGCACCGCCAAGAGTCCCCGATGTAAATTAGAAGATAGTGAAAATATTTTGGAGGAACTTTATTTTTGTAATCTTTCTAATTAAGTTTGCACTGGCAGTTTTTTTTTTCTTTCGTCCGCTTTCAACTCAGACGAAGAGTTTCATCTCTGAAACTGATTTTGTGTGAAAATCATTTTTTCCAATTTCTTACAATGGCAGCAGCGTGCACATTTTAAATTACTTTACACCGGCAGCCGTGTGCTCAATGTACTCGTAATTAGTATTCCCTGCCATACAGGAAGATTTTCTCCGACTTCAGAGGTACTCACGTTATCGTCCTGAGTAAGACCAGGGGACTCGAACAAATGCCGGATAGTGGGTTCGAACCCGAGCTATGAGGCATCTCACAGCTAGCAGGCCGAGCTACTATCAACTACTCTAGGCAGCCCCCCTGCACTGGCAGTGACTTTCCAGCCTGCTCTACTCGATTTTGAACTGCCAAGGGTTCTTTTAGTGCTCAACTTGATAACGGGACCTATGTTTTTCATACATCTCCGATAGGGTTAGAAACTCGAACTACACCGAGATCAGTGATCTCTGGAAAAATATAATGATGTCTTCACAAGGAAGCAAACCGAGTACCTTTGGAACGAATGACGAGCACTAACCTCTACACCTCGGAAACCTCCAAATTTTTCATCTTAACTAAAAACAAAAAATGTAAACATTTTCAATAATTACCTTGCGCTCTTCAGACTCTACTGGTAGCTTCTTCCGCACAGGTCTTTTAACTTGCAACGCTGACAGGGTCTTCGATGCTTCTGAAATGATGGTGCTTTCAGCAACTGATGTTGAATAAGCTGATGAACTGTTAAGTAATGGTGTCATGTAATGGCTTGTACTCAACCCTAATAAATTGCGAAAAAATTTCTCCAGACTGTGAACTGTTGATGCCACAGGTTCAACCCTCCGGGAACCAGAAAAGTATCTAGGATACGAAGTCAAAAAACAGCCTTTTGTCGCATAGCTTGTTTTCGTTAAAGTGCTGTATTTGCTGACAGTGAAATGTTCTTTATTTTTGTTTCCATTTGAGAATATTCCGACTAATAAACGAGAGTGACTGGGAAGAAGCTTATGAATGCAGGAAAAACTGTCAGTGAACCGCTTCATTCTGTCATATGATTCCAAACGGGATCTGAAAAAAATTATGATTAAAATTAATTTCAGAGTTATTGCAATTTGTTTTCATCCGCTATGAATTCAAGACACATGTGTGTTGTCGGGGCATGCAAGAGGAGCAAAGCAAAGTAACACTGCGATGAACAAGGCATAAGAAGCGACTAAGGTCGGTTTGGCGTGGAGCTGGCTATCTTTGCAGTAGAAAAATGTTACCATAAAATCCAACCATGACCAGCATACAAGTTTTTGATATTATTTTGGTTGGTATTCCATAGTAATCCAGAATATTTTCATATCTTTGTTATACTTACACAGCAGTCTATGTGGCTAAGCCCTTGCCATGTGTCCTGAAGGTTGGCAAAACACGTAATCACAAAGTACTGTAGTTTTACAAATTACAAAAACAATTACAAAATACAGCTGAAGATTGTCCTGAAGATTGTGAGTTCCAATCCGAACCACAAGCCTAAGTAGCAAGTTCACTAACAACTTTGCTACTGCAACTTTCAATCCAAGTTATATAGTTTTTAAATTCTTCTTCTTCTTTGCGTTCGTTCTTTTTAATCAATTTGATCAATTTTAATCACTCTTTGTGATGTTTGATCTTTGCCAAGAACGTGTATACATTGCACATTGGTCTGGTAGGCCCCTAAACGCATAAGACTTCTACACGTTTAGGACACATGCATCCGATTTCATCCAAACCTCCTTAGTCGCCTCTTACGACATGCGTGGCAGGTAACAGTGGTTCTATTCTTTACACCCCAAATTTGGGCCCGTAACCACTCGGGCGGTTTTTAAATTCAATTGCCTGTCTGCCCAGCGTGTTCGTAGCGTGTTGGACTACAGGTGACAAGCTCCCTGTGAGTGCAGGTTCAGTTCCGCAGGCTGGAAGAAAAGCCAAAGGTTCTCCAGATTCACGGTGTTCGTGGCACCGAACCGAAGGACTACGATGTCCATGGCACCGAGCTGAAAGCTCAAGTGCTTCTGGATCAGGAAAAAAATCAATTATTAATTTTTCATTCCAATGTTGTCTTAATCTTAACTGATTCAGTCCCGTGGAACACTGTAGTGCACATATTTCTTATCTTCGTGGCCCAAGCGTCGTTTAAAAGACGGCTACTATTGCGTTGAGTTTTTATTAATTTTCACTCAGATTGTAGTTTTATATCAACCGGAAACTAAGTAGAAAGGAAGTACTAACGATAACCAAATCACAACATCGTGGTTTTGACTAGAATCAAAGTGAAACCAAGTTTAATTTTCGTTTTCAAGTTACCCTGTGATTAAAAAATAATGTCTAACAATTCAGAGTCTAGAAATGGTTTGTTATCAGCTCGTTCTGCACGTTTACAGCTGCAGAAGCGCGAGATTGGTTGCATGAAGATGTAGATACTGATAGTGAAGATAGTGAAGCTTCTGATGACACAGAAGTTTGTGATTTAAATACGTCGATTATTAATAATTTAAATAATACTAGTAGTGTTTCCCAACCAGCTGCAGAGGTGCGTTGCCCCAGTCAGGTTCAGTAGGATTGCAACAAAGAAGAAGGATTCAGACAGAACCTACACAGTCTACTTGGAGAGAAGTTATATAGTTGCTATATTAGGACTATTATTCATATACTTTAGTTCTTTATTCCTGTAAATATTGCTATAATTTCCACTGTATGTGATTATATATTATGAGACATGAATGTTTAGTATGTGAAATCTTCAATTTGACAATTTTTAATGGAAATTTCTTCAAAGATGGTCATGTTGCTAATTTGCGAACAGTTAGTAAACCATATATTCCGTCAATATTTTCTTAATTTTTGTGTATTCATAAATGGATTACTTATATAAAGAGAGCAGTTACACTGACTTATTCACCATATTGTTCCTCAAGGCCCTTGGTAAGTTGGATTTTTGTTCTCACAATTTCAATTAATTTTTTATTACATGCTAATATTTGTCATGCACAGTCAACACAACATTATATTTTCGCATACAATAAATATTTTATGAAAGTACAATCATTTATCTTTAATTTTATATATAATAAGTTCAACTTTAAATCATATTTAGAAACAATATTTTAATTTAACTAAAGTATGTGTGCAATATTTTTGAAGCTAAAAAATAATTCCGTCCAGAGGTGAAAAAAACCTGGTACTGAATCAGCTAATATATGCCAGCGAGAATTGAAATAACTAAAGATTGTTCAATGCATTTGAAAATAGATTGCAAAAAATAAGGCACATAAAATGGAACAAATTCAGAAGTAAGGAAATCAGAGAAATTGGTCAACCATGAGTGGTTTTTGGGATGACTGCTGCAGCGGAGGACAGAAAATGCATGGGAATGCCCAATGTGCTATGACGACGATCACATAACAATTGGTGAGTTTGAGCCGCTTTTATTTTATGGAGATGTGCTCTACATGTCTATAGTGTCCTGTACAGAGCCTAAAGATGTTGGGTTTTGCCTAATTTTAAGATGGAGGTCTCTAGAGTAATTGCTGTATGACTCCATGCACATTTGACAAATGATTTGTTTTCCATTTAGTGTTTTTATTTCCTCTGTGATATTCTGTCGCAGAATTGTTTCTTTTCAGCTGTCTTGTTTGTAATCGTTCTTATCAACCAAGACGAAGGCTGGCTCGTGCACGCAGACAATGGACTGAATGCCTACAAGGGTCAACAATTAACAGAATGACAGTCATCTGTTTCAGGGCACATGAGTGTTGATGGCAATGAGAGAGAGCACATGCTGGCAGACTCTGACACCATACTGGGAAATAGAGCTGACATTCTGAACACTCCCATAGAGTGTAGCCACAATGAGGACTTTAAGCCAATCCATGTCAACAGCTAGGTTGCAAGAGCTTGGATTGAAGATTGGAGTAGCCTGAAAAGAACAGCACAACAGGTTTATGAGTAGGCCCATCAACCAACATCGTTGGAGATACTGCAAAGGAGATTGGAGCACCAATGGACATGGCTGAATACAATGAAGATATTCCAAACTGAAAATTAATGTAACCACACATTGTAATTTGTGTGATCTGCATCAAGAACATGTGTATGTTGTGCCCGTTAGGGTCTTACACTAGCATGCAGGATAGGCCCATCCTAATTTCAGCCAGTAACACCTGCCTTATTTCCAGCATTGATGATTATCATGATACAGGTAATGTCCTCTCCTCACTATTGCTGGATCTACCTTGTTACAGAAATTCTACTGACATCTTCAGCTGACTAGAAGTGTAGAAGAGACCAAGCACCTATGACTATGGGGCTGCTTATATAAACTGCATAGACATTTTGGTTATATCAAGACTAAGAAAATGTTTAGGTTCGGAGGTAACAAATTGCGGCTCTAAATTAGTAAATTTAAACTATTTAGTAAATACTGTCTGTGATGTATCACTTCATTCAAAGACGTGAGTATTTTGGGCCTCAACAAAATATTATGCACATGCCTACACTTACAAACGATTGATCAGTGCTTTAAAAAAAATAGGATGTTTATATGGTGGGAAAGATTTCATCACCTTTGTTGACTTTGAAGTTGTTACTTGCTCTTTTGTGACTTGTCTTTTTTCAACTCCTTGATTTGTAGATTGTTTATTGCCGTCTTCTCTTTCGTTTTCAGTTTGGCGAGAAAACACAATCTAAATCTTCCCGAGAAATAATGACAACATGTTTCTTAGACTAACAGATTTAATTATATCGGAAAAGTATCCTCTTTGAAGCAGACAACTTTTTCCAATTTTGCAAAGATTGATCTGACTTGTTTTCTTAAATTGTAGATTATTCTGTACTGCACCAAGAAAATAGTCCAGCTTTAACTTCGCATAATTATTAAATATATATTTCACTATTTTCATAAACTCTTTTCTTATTATAATTATTATACTTGCTAGTGATAAACAATATATTGTACAGACAAATTGGATACTTTGGTCACATCAATTGTCGCGATGGCCTGGAGAAAACAATATTAGATGACAGGGTCCCAGACCAAAATGAGGATGGTGATACTTGCTAAAGACTTACTAGGTCAGTCACACTTCAGAACACTTGGCCCATCAGCAAAAACTAGCGCTTCTCCAAACAGATCTGATACCATGCTACCAATCTTGATACAGTCCCAGATACGATGGGCAGAACATGTGGCTCGAATGCCGGATTGCAGAATACCAAGAAGACCTGTATGGCGAGCTGCCTAGTGGTAAACGCTCCCAGTGTAGTAAAAAAAAAAGCCATTCAAAGACACACTCCAGAAATCGATGAAATCCTTTGGCATAGATGTCGACAACTGGAGAATGTTGCTCAAGACAGATCAGCCTGAAGCATACTTCTTCGACCTGCGAGGCAGGTAGAACTGCTGGATGGAACAGAAACGTCAGACTAGAAAGTAATAAAACTCCCCTCAAGTGCAAGTATTCCATGTCCACATAGGAAAAAAACATTTCAAGCCCTCATCGGGCTCACTAGTCATCTACGAACACACAGTCAAACATAATGCAACTACATTCCCTTGGATGAAATTTATTGTTATTGATTACTATACTGACGTCATTGCACTCCGAGCAGACCCATAGGTGCTCAGTCTCCCCAACAGATATCGAAGAGCAGTGCCGGATTAGGCTAGCGCGGGGCCCGTAGCAAATTTTAGCGCGGGGCCCTAGGTTTTGTATGATAATAAAATAAACACAACTTTTACAAACAAACTTGTCTCTATTTAATGTGAGCAAATTTAGAGATAATACTAGACAAATCAATTTCTCTAAGTAAAATACATTCAATGTTCATTAAGGTGAGGTTATTTAGACGATCTTGTCCCATCATGTTTCTTAACTCACTTTTTATACACTTTAATGTTGAAAAAGAACGTTCTCCGCTGCAGTTAGTAATCATTAAAGACAAGTAAATTCGTAAGACTATTTCTACATTTGGGAAACACGACTCTAATGAATTTTCCATTATAAGTTTATAAAATTGCAGTTCAAGAGCCTCATGCTTTTCATTTCTAATAGCAGCAGCTACATTAATTTTAATAAGTTCAGTGAACTGCATAAGTTCGTCGCCTAGGCTTTCTTCCAAATCCTCTTGGTAAGAGCTGACATTATTTGGAGTTCTTTTCAAGATCTCTTCTGCTGTAATAGATTTTAACTGCCGAAGTATTCCAAATACACCAGTCACTCTATGGTACAGCCTAAATCAATAACTTTGCAAACAAAACAGAACAGTTGTCCTTTAGTTTCTGTATAACAAAACCAATCTCTCACGTGAGTTTTGTTTGTTGGTGTATGCGTGTATGTGAAAAACGATTTTCGACAAAATCGTGGATTGTTTTCTTTATCGTATGTTTTTGTTTTTTTTTGTTTAAGACATGAAATCACTGTTCATATGTTGCACTTCCTACTTTCTTTCACAATCCAATAATCTCGATTGAAGTTGTTTTACCATTCACCAATATCTTTGGGAGTAAATTTTACTTTCGTTGTGTTTTTGGCTTATAGATGATGTTTTACATTAGAAGCACGTGCTGTGCTTTCTGCCTCTCTTTGGCTTGAAGATGATATGGCTAAATTGGGAGGACTTGCTGTACATTTGATTTCAGTTTGTCTTGTGGAAAATGTGGCTAAATCGTGAAGAGTTGCTGATCTTAATGGTAATATTGGTAATGATGATTCTTCTATAGCACTGCCTTCATCTACTATACCGTGAGACACGTCTTCTGTATTTTCTGATTCGATTTCGTTGGATTCAGCTGCATCACACACGACATTTAAAAATTCAGACAGCTTGCGTGTTTTTGATATAACATCTGGTAATTTTTTCCATTTTCATTTGTCACATAGGCACGGGGCCCCCTAGAAGCGCGGGGCCCGTAGCATTTGCTACTTCTGCTACTAGGCTAATCCGGCTCTGTCGAAGAGTATGCATACTGATGGTTCATGTGGCTCGCTGATTAAACACACCTCTCACGCATCCAGTTCGATTTGTACAACGGGTAACTCCAAACTGCCTAAATCGCTTGATCGATTCAACATCGATTTTAGTGTCCTCATCCAACACAGTCGCGAAGAGACCGAAGAATATCCCCTTATCCATCTTCAACTCCCCAACAATCTATGCAGTTGATGCAAGCATGTCCGCTCTCTCATTACCGCAGAAAACCCGCATGCCCAGGACAGTATAACCACGTAAGCCTCTGAGGTTAGAAGTCTATAGACCACATCCACTCATACCGAAACCCGCCCTTCGGATGAATTTAATGGTGGTCATCATCAGCCCCGTAATCAACGAGGATCAGACGTGGTACTCTCAAAGAGGGTATTTCTGTTTGTAAAATCGTAGTTACTCCTCTGTAGAAATATGTTATTCAGTGCTACATAGAACCAATACTGAAATACGGATGCGAGTCATGGACAATGAACACACAGATCGAAACAGATCTGAGGACCACAGAGATGTGGTTTTACAGAAGAATGATGAGAATTACATGGACTGTTAAAATCACTAATGTTGAGGTGTTGAATGAGATCAAGACACAGAGAAAACTTATTATCAATATAAGAAAGAAGCAGTCATCATTTTTCGAGCATGTGATGAGGAGGTTTAGAACACATTGTGACAACCGGTAAAATCGAGGGTAGACGAGACAGAGAGAGAAAATTGTGGATAGCATGACTTCATGGCACGGTAGAGCGTCAACATCTACTAATAGCCGTCCATCGCAAGCGATGATGACAACAATCTCAGACGTGTACTGTTGCACCTCTCTGGTGTGTGCGGAGGTGACTGTAGAGTCCAATCCTAGAACAGAATCCCCGACCACAGGTGGGGCATACATGATCAAGGTTAGACATGTGCGTGTTGTGTGCTCTGTCTTTTCGCGCTGCTCGTTTTCTCTGTGACTCAACAATACGATGATTCTCAGCTATTCGGGTTCCTCTTTTGTTGTTACAGCGCCACATTTGGCGATCTTGCGCAAGGGATTCCCAGCACGTATTGTCTATATCGAAGCATTTCAGAGACACTTTAAGAGTGTCTTTAAAGCGTTTTTCTGTCCACCAGCTAAACGTCTGCCCCTTCAAGCTCGCCATACATCAACTGTTTTGGGATGCGTTTATCAGGCATTCGAGCAACGTGACCGACCCATCTCAGTTGGGCCTTCTGCAACAGGGTGTTGACGCTTGGGATCTTTGCTCTTGTGAGGACTTCGCTGTCTGGAATTTTGTCCTGCCAGTTTACTTCTGAGTTGATAGCAAACACCAACGACAGAGATTTGTGGAAATCCACGATCGCCTACGCCAGCCGGCACTTGATGAGAAATATGTGTTGTGTTGATTTTTTTTTCTCGTTCTCTGCTATGAAGGGTTGACTCCAGTGCACCAGGTTTTACCCCATATGGCTCGGTCCTCTCCGCAGAAATGGCACGCCACCTGTCGAGTATTGCACAAACTCCGTATCTCCAACAACAAATCGTATCTCCAACAACAAACTCCGTATCTCCAACAACGAAAAAAATCTGGCCAACAATGGCGAAATGCAGGAGGGCCATTCAGAGTCAGAACGGTATGATTCTGAACACGACTTTGCTAGCGCATTCCCGCCATGTTTGGTCGGGTATTTTCCGGTTTCGTTTGCCAAGCTACTGAGTTAGTGCTTGAGCAACGCTGTGACTGTTACATGGAATGCTTTTTGCTGTGTGAACCGTGCGTTTGTTGTGTGTATTCAGAAAATGGCGGACAGCGGTTATGACGAACAAGCTCAATCTGTCGTATGCAGTTATATTGCGAGTGCAGAAAGCTGGATTTTGCCATGATTGATGTCCCCTTCGACAAGAATTGCTATTCAAGTGATGAGCAGTTTTGTGTTGCTACATTCGCGACGGCCATATGCATATTATGCGGTGCAGGTTGCCTTTTTGTGGCGGTACGCGGCTGTTTCATTCTAGAATTAGTTCACACAGGAAACTTTTAACAGGTGATAGCCTTTCGTGTGATATTCATTGGCACAGGAACGGAGCAATTATGGGGTGACCCGTTGCAGTGAAGTTGGAACCGTACTTATGAACTCCACCAACAACCCTAGGGGTCTGGGATCTGGGAAAAAAACTGCACGCGTGAACCCACTACCTTCGACTTACAAGGCAAAGGGCATAACCACTTATCGTCTATATATTCAATGTTGTCTCTTGTATAAACTTCACTGTCTTTTGTAGCTCACACAGAGATCCATGTAGTTTTCTGTCCAGTGCTATTTCACTAGGCCAGTGAGTTTGCCTCAGTATATCATATTCGGGGCAGTCTTAAAGTATGTGCTCTGCAGTCTGATGCCTGTCTACATAGCAGAATTGACAATCTTGAAATGTGTATACATGTGCCTTGGAATTCAATTATGTCCTGTTCTGAGTCGCAGAAAGACAACTTGTTCTAATCTGCTCATATCATAATACGAGGGGAAGTCAATAAGTAAGCCACAAATGGCTGTAGAAAAATAACTAAACATGATAACAACTTGAAACCAGTTTATTTTTATACATACATTGTTCCTTTATTTCTCAACATAATTTCCACCAACATTGATGAACTTATCCCATTGTTTTATCAATCCTCCCAAACCGGCTGCATAGAACTGCGGGCTCTGTTTTCTAAACCACGTTTTCACTTCACATTCAACTTCGGCGTCATTCACGAAATGTCTCCGCCAAGGTGGGTTTTCAGTGGACCAAAGAGGTGGAAATAGCTAGGGGCTAAGTAGGGACTGTAAGGTGGATGTTCCAGAACTTCCCACCTTAGTTGGTTAATTTTCTCCTGAGTTAATCGAGCCGTATGTGGTCTGGCATTGTCATGAAGAAGCAACACTCCTCTAGTCAGCAACCCTGGACGTTTTTTCGAATTGCATCATGAAACATCGATAGAACTTCACAGTACGATTCGGAATTCACATTGTCACCTTTCTTCATGAAATTGGTTAAAAGCACTCCCTGACAATCCCAGAACACCGTCAACATAACCTTCCTTGCTGATGGCGTAACCTTGAATTTTTGGACACAAGGCGAAAAAGGATGTTTCCACTGCATTGAAGCACGCTTTGATTCGGGCTGGTAGTGATGCACCCATAATTCATCCCCAGCAACAATCCTGTTCAGCATCTCTTCTCCTTCATCTTCGTATCGACAGAGATGATGTAAAGAACAGGTCAAATCGGTTCATTTTTTGTTCCTCTTTCAATTGTCTGGGTACCCACCTTGAGCACACTTTCTTAAATTGCAATCGATCATGCAGTACTATGTGAGCACCCTATTGCAGATGCTACAGAGTCTATCGTTACTCGTCTGTCACCTCTAATCATCTCCTCCACCCGCTGCTTCTGTTGCAATCTCAACAGGACAACCAGATCGGATTTCATCAACAATTTTAGAGCGTCATTGAGAAAATTTTTCTACCCAACTATGCACCGTTTTACGGAACAAACATTTGTCAGCATAAACAGGAAGCATTTCCTTATGAATGTCCTTTGTAGGCAGTCATTTTGCCCACAAAAACGCACAACAGCACGTTGCTCTTTGGTTGTACTCTCCGTAAGTACAGTCGCCATTTTGTTTATGCGCTGCGCATGAGACACATAGCGTCACCTGGCGAACGGAAATATAAAGTTTGATGTTGCTGTCACCTAATGACACTTTTAGAAAACACCAACTACATTTACCTACCATCTCACATAACTTTGTGGCTTACTTATTGACTTCACCTCGTAGTTGTCCTGTGCTGGCTCTCTTGCTACAAATCATGTCTCTTGATGGTAGATAACTAGTACATCTTAGTCAGCAGTAGACGACTAAGATGGTTGGGACATGTAAGAAGAATGGAAACTTGTCGCATACCAAAACAAATGTTCTGTCGCCCGAGTGGTTACCTACCGGGGCCCAAATTTGGGGTGTAAAGAATAGAACCACTGTTACCTGCCACACATGTCGTAAGAGGCGACTAAGGAGGTTTGGCTGAAATAGGATGCACATGTCCTAAGCGTGTAGAAGTCTATGCATTTAGTGGTCTACCAAACCAATGTGCAACGTATACGTGTTCTTGGCGAAGATCAAACATATCACAAAGAGTGATTAAAATTGGTCGTAAAAACGAACGCAAAGAAGAAATGGTCTGTGAACTTTCGAAGGGGAAGAGGCACCAGGGCAGACCACTGCTCAGACATAAAGGTGTCTACAGAGCCTCAATGAAAAACTTGTCTATAGGCCCCAGCACATGAGAAAGACTAGCTGATGGCAGAGTTGTGTGGAAAGCCAAATTACGAAAGGGCGCAGTCTTTTGAAAAGAGACTTATGTATGAGCTGAACGACGAGAGAAAAGCGAAAACTCACAAGTTGTCACAGTAAAACATTTGCCAATTGACCGTAAAGGCCATATATATAACTGGTACATCCGGTTTCTCTTGCAGCACCTTCCGTTTGTATTCAGTCTGTTTCATTTCCTGGTTTTACACAGTGAGTTGGTATCTACTGCAGGACGACCTTGCACAGTTACGAAAGTAGTCTTGCAATTTTCTGGACTGAAATACTGATTTTGCATGTCAAAAATACATGTGGATCCCACCTGGTGTTCAATGACAACACACTCTAAGCTGCCAATTTGATTGACAGAATGCCTGCTTCATAATGACACAATTTCCATGTTGGTGTTTTAATCATATCTAATATTGTTTGTGTTTCTATGTACACTCTTGCTTCTCCATTCTTTACTGCGTTTTCTGCTGACCCATCCGTGTATACCCAGACCAACAGATCTTGTGGGTATTCATCAAGTAAACTGAATGGTGGTCTTACGTTGTATTTGGAGTCCAGGTGCTTGTCCTTCGGCGACATGTCCGATTTCAACAAGCGTTTACTGGGTTTGCTCTGTTAGCCTTTGACTGTCCCCAGCCGATCTGCAAAGCAGCAGGTTGCTATTTCTTTTAGGGTAGTGACCCACAGACAACCTGCCCTCCCGGGTTGGATGAGCATCATCTGCCCAGGTAACATGTCTTTTTTTTGACTACTTGGTTTGCATACCGTCCAGTTTTGTATATATGATTTACTCCGCTAGACTTTGATTGTCCCCAATCTAACTACACGGCAGTAGTAATACTTGTGGTTCAGTCTTCTCTCTCTGAGGGGTTTCCTCTGCCAGACTTTAGAGAAAGGCCAACTTTTAGTGTGTCTGAAATAGAAACTCCCTAATTGCATGATGACAATACCCACAGTGGTTGAGAACGTTCGAAACCAAAAGATCTCAAGAAAGTTTGGAAACAACTGGCCTAGAATGTTACCAGAGGCAACCCAAGACTAACTAAACTGGGATCATTTGTTATTTTTCTGCTCAGATTGAAGCAGAATAGAACCTGAAGCACTCCAGGCATGATGGCAAACACAAGATTGGCCAAAGGTCATCACTGTCGTCTCACGGTTGGACATTCAGTCTCGCATTTTTAAGGATGGTGGCTGTCTTTGCAGGTTTCCAACCAGTTTTTGACAGAAGCCAGGACCAATTGAAAGATCAATTAAGTTTCCTACAGTCTGAGAAATTGGAACCAGCTTGACTGTTGGTGTGGTGTAATAATAACTCCAGTGCTAGAAGATATTCATATATAGAAACTTTTGGGGGTTTGTGGCAGCAAAATGTATTTAAAAGGGTCAGCAGCATGGAAAGTTTGGGAACCCTGGCGAGCCCAGAATGGATTGAAGAACGTGGGTCAATCTGGATCACATCAAGATCAGTTATTTTAACTAACTAACGAAGTGGTTTATATACACTGCTCCAGTCATTTGCTTTCAGACGCACATGTTACACAAAAACAACAAAACATCAGAGGTTCTAGGCAAATAATTTATTTCAACAAGACATTTAAATGATGCCAATCTGAAATGAAAGAAAAAAAGAACAAAGATTAGCATATCCTAAAGTAAAAAGAATTCAATGTATAATATAGCAAATTACTACAACACAGACTTCAATTTATATGGCATGATTTCTTCGAACTCTCCATATCAACCACATGTTAACCACTCTGATTTGTATTGATCTGAGCCTAAGACTGATTGTACGTAGTGCGCCTTCAAGTACATCCTTCAAACACTCCATATCGACCACTTCTCAACCGATGTGCGATCTGAGCCTAGCGATTGTAGGCTGTGCAGTTATGCACTACAAGTAGACCAGCACATCCGATTGCGCTGCTTTTAATTTACTAGTGTAGCATCCCTAGGGTCTACATCAGACGCCTCTTACGACATGCATTGTAGGTTGCAGCGATACTATTCTTTGCTTCCCTTGCGGGCCCCGGCACCACACAGGCGAGCCAGCACCTCCGATTTCTGCTACGCTTTTTAAATTTACTAGGTGGCTTCTAGTCATACATCAGCCATGTGTTATGGCATGTTTTGTAGGTAGCAGTGGTTCTCTTTGCTTCCCGTGTGCACCCGGGAACCATACTGATGGCAGTTCTTTCTTTCAATCACAAACCTGGTGTCTTGAATTGATGTGGTTACAGGTACAATTTATTGGATTGTTTTTACTACTGAGTAGTAGATGTAACATGTTTTAGAATCTTACAAAGACATACAGATGCTAGATGTTGGATTCCAACCTCCCAGACAGGTGTCTTCAACAGGCTCAATAAAGAGAGTGGGGTCTATCTTTTTGTTAGCCAGACAACCTGTATCTTCTGAGGTGCTAAGGGAAAAGTAATGCACAGTATTGATCGTTTCTTTTCCCTCTAATCCTATTTTGCCTCACAGCATCAGGATTGGAAAAGATTTATAGAGCGGGCTATGTGCGCTTCAGAGTTTTTTTCACTGCCTGTTATTTCTAAGGTACACCTTTTTCTTTCTACCCACTGCATCGGAGTAGCATTGCTTTTTTGCAGCTCACTTTCTGTTGGTAATGAGCTTAAGTGGCAGATAGGTTTCTTGATCCTTCCTTTCATTTGCTTTAAATATTGTCTCTTGTATAAACTTCACTGTCTTTTGTAGCTTTCTCATTGAGTATATCATACTTAGGGCAGTCTTGTATGTGCTCTACAGTCTGATGTGCCTGTCCACGTATCTGAATTGCCAATCTTGAAAGTTTGTAGATAGGTTTCCTTATTTCTAAACCAGTCTCTTCTTGATACTCCCAGCATTCTATGTTAACATGTCATCTCTACCGTCACCAGTTTGCTTCTATCACTTAATGTTAGCGCCCAAATTAATAATATGTATATTATAACAAGTTCAATACATACCTTGTTTGCAATATCCAATGCATCGTAATCTGAAGCTATCCTCACATATGCCTTCTTCTCACAATCAGGACTGGGAGAAAGAAAAAAAACATTCATTGAAATTAAATTTATTCAAACAATAGTGACTCATATTTTCTAGAATTGACAATAGTCCTTGCTCTGTGTGAAATATGATGGTTTCCATTTTTTGGTTCGTCAATATAAATTAAGATGTTTTCATGTCCTCTAATACTGCACCTGCGGCTTAGATTGTGCATGCAGACTTTAATTCTCGCGAGTGATCACCGCCAAGACCATGTACCAGATTTCCCCATAAATTCTATTCATGTGGAAATGTGATTCATGCAGCCTAAGCATTGGTGTGTTTTACGTCACATCTTCGGCACTATTTGGAGCTCTAGTGCTTATCCTTCGGCGATGTGTCCGGTTTCAGCCAGAGTTTACTCAGTTCTTCTCCGTCTCTGTAACCATTGGGTGTTTTTACTGTGTGGGGTAGCTAGCCACATCCAATCCTCCTTAGCCGCCTCTTACGACATACGTGGCAGATAACAGTGGTTTTATTCTTTACACCCCACTTTGGGCCCCGATAACCACTCGGGCGAGACTATAATTCTTCCAGTGTCCGTCACAATCCGGGTGGATGTTACTGTTTATTGTTTTAACAGATACACATATAATAATTGAAGTTCTAATTAAAGTGCATAACTGAACTGTGCAATTTATATATAGATTCTCCCAGTGGTTACGGGCCCAAATTTGGGATGTTAAAAATAGAACCACTGTTACCTGCCATGCATGTCGTAAGAGCGACTAAGGAGGTTTGGCTGAAATTGGATGCATGTGTCCTAAACGTGTAGAAGTCTATACGTTTAGGGCCTACCAAACCAATGTGCAACGTATACACGTTCTTGGCAAAGATCAAACACATCACAAAGAGTGATAAAATTGGTTGAAGAACGAACGCAAGATATATAGATTGTCGCCAGTGGTTACGGGCCCAAATTTGGGATGTAAGAATAGAACCACTGTTACCTGCCATGCATGTCGTAAGAGGCAACTAAGAATGTTTGGCTGAAATCGGATGCACATGTGTCCAAACATGTAGAAGTCTACATGTTTAGGAGCCTACAAACCAATGTGCAACTTATACACGTTCTTGGCAAAGATCAAATATATCACAAAGAGTGGTTAAAATTGGTTGTAAAGAACAAACGCAAAGAAGATATAGATTCTGTCTGTGTGTTGCTGGGGAATACAAGGGGAGCACAAAATAGTTACCTCTGACAACGTGCTTTAGTCGCAGCGTTACTATTCTTAGTTCCCTTACTGACCCCTACAACAAACTTGTGTCATCAATCAGATGTATCTTTCAGACTATTGGATTTTTTATGTTAGATTTTGACCACATGTAGGGAGAGTGGTTGGCATGTATATTTGTTCTTTGCTACTGCCTTCTTTAGCCAAGAAATTGGCATCCAATTTATTTCAATATCACATTATGATGGAATTCACTGGATGTTAGTTTCTGTCTCACTCTGACTAATCATGGACCTTAGATTAAATAATATTTTTAAATACAAGGATGAAAGCTTACCGAATAAGTGTGTTAACTTTGGCCACTTCAATATCGTATAATTTCTTGACAGCCATCTTGATCATGGGTTTGTTGGCCCGTTTGTCAACAATGAACACCAGGGTGTTGTTGTCTTCAATCTTCTTCATGGCAGACTCAGTGGTGAGTGGGTACTTGATCAGACAGTAGTGGTCAAGCCTTAACAAATGAAGAAAATGTTCCACAAATTGAATAAGCATTTATGAACAAAAAAAAAGAATTAAAAACAAGATGCATTTGTATGCCAACTTTGTGTTACCATGCCAAACCTGGACAATGAGCAAAGCATTGTCAAAAAAAAAATAAACATGTAAAATGTGATGACTAAGAGAAAAGTTCTGTTGTCAAAAAAAAAATAAACATGTAAAATGTGATGACTAAGAGAAAAGTTTTGAAATGCACAGAACAGCACCTGTTGTGGTATGCTGCTATTTTCCATTCTTCACACATGTCCTAGTCATCTTGGTTTTCTACCATTCGCCGAGTATTAACAAGATGGAAGGCAAGTTAGCACTTTGCAGTACTTCAGAATCTTGTCATACCACCTGATGTTCATAATCTTGCAAAGACAAGTGACATGATGACCATGTTTTTCTTAACCATGCGGTAACGGTTCTACATCCGCATTTTTAAAGTTTTAGTTTATTCCTACGCACCCTTTATGCAGGTAGATGTCCAACGCAGCGGAATATGTACTCCAACCACTGAAAGCAGCCTCCTACCATTTAGGATACAGTGACTTTCCGTATTTTGTCAGAGCAGCATGGATGGTGTATCCATGTTTCTTACCTAGTCGGAGAAGCTTACACATACAATATATTTTGCTCATACCCCCTCTCTGATCTGCCTTCATCCAAAGGAAAGACAGCCTGTACATCAACCAGGGAATGTTGGAAGATGAAATGGGATATACCTAACCATCAACTCCAAATTTGTGGTCAAGACTCTTCTACCCTTCTGAATAACTGTGCCGGCCCACAAGGTAGTGGAGATTTTCTACCAATGTTTATTTCTTTAGCCTTGTAACTTATGAAAGTTACAAGTTATCTTCTCGGTGAGTTATTTTCCTTGCCCTAGAAATTTAATTGTCTGGGACTAAAGGGTTAAATATACTTTAAATATAAATAAAAGAACTTACTTATTGGTTTTGTTAACACTCTTGCGTGGATATTTGGGAGCTCTTGGTAGTTTCAAAGTCTTTGGTCGACGGAAGTGCACTGAAGTTCTGATTTTACGGTTCTTTTTGTCGTGAGTTCCCCGGAATACAGACTTCTTTGCCCTCAATGCCTTTTCTTTGGCTTTGACTACGCCAGAGTCCACTTTGGGTGGAGCAGCAGATTTGGCATGGGCCGATTTAGCTGGAGCTGCAGCCTTTGCTGGTGCAGCAGCCTTAGCTGGAGCTGCGGCCTTTGCAGGAGCAGCAGCCTTAGCAGGGGCTGCTTCCTTCTTTTCTTCCTTTGGGGCAGCCTCTGTTAAAAACAAACAAATCAATTATTCTACCTCATAAAAATATCCCTTGTACACAGTTCACAATATCATAAAATTATATGCAGACTTTGCAAAATGTACAGTGGGAAATGCTATCCATCCCCATTTCAAATTCCCAATATGCTGGCCAATTCTTTTATCACTTTGTAGAATGTCCGATGTGTGAATTAAACAAACGACCATCTTGTTCTATTAAAAAAAGTTAATATCCTATGCACTGCACCAATTCATTCCACGCATATATATATTATTCCATTGTGCCTAGAGTGTAACAAAAAGAGACAAGAAACTTCAAATTTTGATGGGCAGTTAGGGTCTTTGGTTTTTAAAATGTAGGTTTGCTAACCCCAACATCTCATGACACACAAGAGGAGATGGCTGCTCAATTCTTTGCTACCCAAGAAACGAATATAAATACTACAACCATAAAATAATACAAACAGTGGATGAGAGACAATAATTAAGACTAAATTTACAAATAAGTGGAGAGAAACTGACCTAAAAATGCTTTAGTTCATGCTTTCTCCGCCAGGCTTCATGGTGAAGCAGTCAGGGAGGGTTTAGTCCGTTGATGTTGGGTTTTACATCCTGTAAAAATCTTAACCACAAAATCCCACTAATCTTTAGGGCCTATGCCTCAACAGGGGTTAAAACTGTGATATGGTCAGCTGGGATAGACAGAGCGCCCAAAAATAGAACTGCTAATGAAAACTTTCAACCAAGTATATGCAGTTCAGAGTTCTGGATGCTACAAAGTCTTGAAGGAACACTGGTTACCTGTGGCTGTACACTCTCCAGACTTAGAACCATGACAAAAACTAACAGAATATATTTATTAACTGTCTGGTTCTTCGACTATAAATTCAGGGTGCCTGGTATGACGCTTCTGACTGATTTTTGCATGTGCTTTCCTTATTATCAGTGTCCCCTGCATACAGACCTCAAGAAAGAACACTGGCCAACAGAGCATCCATGCAAAGTTGTTTGAAACCATTCAGAGAGCAAAACTCATTGTGTAGACATTGAGCAACAGCTGAACGAAAAGGCTCCTAGGTCAGGATCCCTGCATGAAATAGGCTCCTGTCAAATAAAAGCATGGAAACCGGTGTGCTAACCTAGACACCCAATTGTCCCAACTAACTCTCACTCTATGGCGCAACTCACATACAGACCCAAAAGAATGGTTTAAGCTCTGGTTGATATGCACACAAAGACTTGTTTATAGATGAATAATTAAATACCAAGAGAGGATCTCTACAAGTTACTATAACTGAAAAGATATATAAGACTGGTAAAAAGTTTAATGGGTGATTCAATACTTTATTTCCGCTGTATGTTTCTCTTATTCCATTCCGCTCCCACTGGAAGGCTCCAATTATCACATACTAGCGCACGAGTGGTTACCGGGGCCCAAATTTGGGGTGTAAAGAATAGAACCACTGTTACCTGCCATGCATGTCGTAAGAGGCGACAAAGGAGGTTTGGCTGAAATCGGATGCACATGTCCTAAACTGGTAGAAATCTATGCGTTTAGGGGCCTACCAAACCAATGTGCAACGTATACACGTTCTTGGCAAAGATCAAACATATCACAAAGAGTGATTAAAATTGGTCGTAAAGAACGAACGCAAAGAAGAAGATCACATAGTAGTTTTTCAATTCAACGTTCATAATTAATTAATGAAAAAACAACCTGCATTGGTCCTAACACATGATGATAATGTCAATATTTCATTCATTAGCTTTTGTAACAACGCCACTTTTATAGACCGGCTAACAATACGATAGTATTAAGGATTACAGTAACGTTCAAGTTTTATGTCCTCATGCTTTGAAAGGCTCTCCTTGTAATGTACTGTTGTCAAACGTGACACAAAATACTGTAGTGTTGAATACTCGACAATTGGTAACTTTATGAAAGCGAGTGAAAAAAATGCATTATTACCATCTCAACAAATACTTTCTTCATCAAATACCTCTAATCTATAGCTAAAACTTATATCAATAATACAACAATAACAATTATCATTAGAAATGTGTTAAGTATATGAAATATATTAAAATACTACTGACTCGCTGCGGGTTTCTTTGCCTTGGGTGCCATGCTAGCGTAAAAAGAGAAACGGAAATGACCGAACACACAGAGCACGTGGGACAGTAATGGTGTTCCTGGACTAAATGCTCGGGAGCTGCTGAGCGTAGGGAGCTAGGGTTTGAGAATTTCCGGTATATTTTATTTATCTTGAATTTTCCATTTTAAAAAGAAAAAACTGGATATTATATATTAATTTTTAACGGGGCAGACTGTAGTTAAATTATACCAAAATGTGAAAACGCAAATGCAGAAAGCTTATAAAAAGAAACTGACGATATCAATATACATATTTTGTGTATAAATACCGTTTTTTTTTTAATTTCAAATATTCAAGTTAGCTTTTCTAGTATAAGTTATTTCTTGTTCTAGTGTTTGGTCTTTTTTTTCGATCCAGAAGCACTTGAGCTTTCAGCTCTTCGGCTCAGTGTCATGGACATCGTAACCCTTCGGCTGGGTGCCACGAACACCGTAAATCTGGAAAACCTGTGGCTTTTCTGCCAGCCGCGGAATTGAACCGTACTCACAGAGGGCTTGTCACCCGTCGTCCAACGTGCTACGAGCACGTTGGACAAGAGGGCCTTTTGTCTCTTAGATACACCGGGCCGCCCGTGTGGTGTCGGGGCCCGCAAAGGAAGCAAATAATAGTACCACTGCGACCTACAATGCGCGTCGTAAGAGGCGGGATAATGTAGGCACTAGGGATGCTACCATAGTAAATAAAAAGCAGCGCAGAAATTGGATGTGCTGACCTACTTGTAGGCGCATAACTGACACAACGTACAATCGCTCTTAGGCTCAGATCACATACAAATCACACAGAGTGATTGACAGGTGATCGATATGGAGCGTTCGAAGAAGAAGATACACCGGATGGTTATTTTGATTATTTTTTATTTTATTTATTTGACTGGAACGCATGTTGTAGTTATTGCAAATCGAATCATACAGGACTACTACTTACAGTATGAGGATGGAGGTTGAGACCGTTGCTTTTGCTCTCAAGTGGTTCTTTGAAACTACGTTTACTAGGTCTGTTGTTGTGTCTGACTTTCAGTCGATGCTTCGGAAGATCAAAAATGACAGTTTGTGGTATGAATAGATGTTGTCTATTGAGGTGTCCAACATCCAGAGGCTAACGTAGATCTACTGGTCTGGGCATACGGCAATAAGAGATCGGACAGACGTACATCAATAGTATCGATTGTCAGGAAGTTGAGAATAGATACGAAGGATGCTCTTCGGGTTATTGAATGAGAACACTAATATTTATGTTGAATCTAGCCAGCGATTTAAGGAGTTTGGAGTTACCCGTTGTACAAGTAGAACTGGATGCCCGTGGAAGGTAGGGTTGGGGGTGAGGAGTGTGTTTAACCAGCAAGCCATAGGAACCATTTGCATGCACGTTCTTTAACATCTGATAATGGAGACAACTCGCCTATTGGTCAGCTGCCTACGGTGCTATGACGTCTGTTCAGTAAACACTTTCAACATTTTAACATTACTAATTTCCATCGATTGCATGTCAGTCACATTACTAAATATATAAACGCTGACATGATACGCACATAATGTGTAACTCAGTGCACCTATTTGAACTTTAGAGAGCCGCAGTAGTGTAGATAGTTAACTCGCTTGTTATGGACGTGGTCCGTGAGCATCCAAATGGTCAGTTTCATTGAAATCTCCTTCTCTCACTCGCGATCACCGGCCAGACCGATGTACCACATTTCCCCATAAATTCTATTCATGTAGAAATCTGATTCATGCAGCATTAGCATTGATGTGTTTACATCACATCTTTAGCGCCATTTTGAGCTCTGGTGCTTATCCATCGGCGATGTGTCCGGCTTTAGCCAGCGTTTACTGGGTTTGCTCTCCGTCAGCCTTTAGCTGTTCCCAGCCGACCTGCAAGGCAGTAGGTTGATTTTCTGTTTGGGTTTACTCCTATCGCCTTTGTCTCTCCCGAGACTCCCACAAGACAGTGGGGTTATTTACCCATAGCTGGGGGTCTGAATCTTAACATTTAAAAAAAAATTATCCTTCAAAATCCTGACCTAGGGAGTCCATCTCCTAGGCGAGCCATTGCCCGTTAGCCTTTGACATCACGGTCAAAGTTTCCCGGTCTACACCGCTGGGAGGTGGGGTTGACTTGCATGTTCTGAGGGTCATCAGCAGGCTACTAATTTTCACTTTCCACCCCTCCTAAGAGAGACTAGCCGATCACAACACAAAATTTTTTACCAGTGTACTATGAAAGTGGAAAGTTAAGATAAGTTTTACCTAACATCTTCTCCCTCTGTCTTCCACGATCTCACCTTCCCTGAGTTTTACCTATTGTCACCAAATGTTCTAAACCTTCTCTTCGCACTATATGCCAGAAGAACCTTGATTATCGGATTCTTATTCTTTTGATAAGGTTTCTTTGCGTGCAGACCTGATTAAAAACCTATTCATTTGTTTTATCCGCTGTCCATGGAATTTTCAGCATTCTTCTGTAAAACCACATCTATGTGGCTTCCAATGATCGTATTGATTGTTGATTCATTATCCATGATTTTCTGACATACAGAAGTATTGGATCAATATAGCGCTGGAGTATTCGTTTTCGCAGTGTCATTGGTAGTGAATTCACATATGGTGTGTTTTTAGTTTTCATAACATGCTTATATTCTTTTTAAAAACAACATAACATGCTAAATAAAGGTTATATTATGTTGCAAATTAAGTTGAACAAAACATAACATGCTAAATAAAGGTTATATTATGTTGCAAATTAAGTTGAACAAAACATAACATGCTAAATAAAGGTTATATTATGTTGCAAATTAAGTTGAACAAAACATTACATGCTAAATAAAGGTTATATTATGTTGCAAATTAAGTTGAACAATAAGGAATATCAATATTATTATAATTTTTCATAAATAAATAACCATGGACTCGTAGAATTGAGTAAAATTGCAGAAAATCTTGCAGTGTTTTAACAAACACTTATAAAAATCAGTACCTCCCCCCTATTAAGTCGGAATTTTGGTTTTACCACGACCGACTGTATTATTTACGAAGGCCGCGGTTTTATCGTCTACGCTAGTCGGTCTTATGTTGCCGGGGACAACGACAACAAGTAACATGACGATGAAAGTATTGGCGGTATCTAGGGCATTACTTTGACCCGGTACGTGACGTTTTGGCGCCGCCGTTTTGGCGCAGGACGTTTTGGCGCAGGACGTTTTGGCGCAGGACGTTTTGGCGCACAAATTCCTCAATAAATTTCAATAACCTTAATATTATTTTAATTTTTAGTGTACATGTATATTAACTCTAATGAAACAATATACTTATACATCAGCGTTTATTGGAACAAATGCCAGGTGTCTGAATTATATCATCAGCCGTTTCATTTGAGATGATCGAGAATTGACACGCTGACCGACTGAGTGTCACATCTTGTCCATCGCAAATGTCAGAAATCCTGCCCCTTCCAAATGTTAATAGCTTGACCTGTTTACTTACGTAATAGTATTTGGTGTTATGTGCATGTCACATCTTGTCCATCGCAAATGTCAGAAATCCTGTCACTTGCGCATAATTTTTTGATGCATTAAAAACACGGACTTTCGGAAAACTTATTAAAGGTAAAATATTGGACAAGATTCGTTAAACTTTATTCAAGTTTTATAAGTTGATTATTTGCATTGGCTAAAAGTAAAATATTTAACAGTATTCGTTAAACGTTTTTAATTGATATATTTTGCATTGCATTGGATTTATTAAAAATTTATAATTTATTGAAAACAGTTATTTATAAACGTTATTAAGTTAAATATGAAGTTATTTTTAAATGGCGCCAAAACGGTCGCGCCAAAACGGCTCTGCGCCAAAACGGCTCTGCGCCAAAAAATCCAGCGCCAAAACGGTCGCGCCAAAACGGCGGCGCCAAAAAGTCCTGCTTCGACTTTGACCGGAGTCACAAAACGACACTCATGCGTGCATTTTGAGTGACTCATCGCCCGAGTGGTTACCGGGGTCCAAATTTGGGGTGTAAAGAATAGAACCACTGTTACCTGCCATGCATGTCGTAAGAGGCATCTAAGGAGGTTTGGCTGAAATCGGATGCATGTGTCCTAAACGTATAGAAGTCTATGCGTTTAGGGTCTACCAAACCAATGT
This sequence comes from Arion vulgaris, assembly GCA_020796225.1. Taxonomy (NCBI): domain Eukaryota; kingdom Metazoa; phylum Mollusca; class Gastropoda; order Stylommatophora; family Arionidae; genus Arion; species Arion vulgaris. Next base: position 3,673,856 of record CM036775.1, on the reverse strand, counting down.
GCAACGTATACACGTTCTTGGCAAAGATCAAACATATCACAAAGAGTGATTACAATTGGTCGTAAAGAACGAACACAAAGAAGAAGAAGAAGAAGAGTGACTCATGATCCGAAAGCTGGAGTCTGATTCGGTGCGCAGGAAATGAACTAAATCACTACAGGCGTCTACAGCAGACGTCAAAGCCATTATCGATGAAAACTGCAATGCAGACAACGTTGTGATTTACACGGATGGATCGGTAGTTCGTCACGAAAAATCTGCATGGGCCTTCTCTGCAAGCTCATGTGGCAGAATGGTCAAGGAAGTCAGTGGTGCATTTAGTATGACAACAAGCAGTATAACAATGGAGGTACTGGCGGTGACCAATGCACTACTCTGGCTAGAATCACAAAACTACACTCATGCGTGCATTCTGAGTGACTCATTGAGTATGATCCGAAAGGTGGAGGCCGGTTCGGTGCGAAGGCAATGGACTGAAACACTGCAGGCTCAACAATTTGCAGAATTACACTTGTCTTTGTTCCGGGGCACATGGGTGTCGTTGGCAATGAGAAAGCAGACAGACTGGCTGGCTCTGCCGCTATATCAGAGGACCAGCCAATGGACAGAGCTGACATCGTGAACGCCCTCATAGAGCGTGGCCGCAGAGAAGACCTTATCTAAACCAATCCACGTCAACTACTAGATTGCGAGAATTGGGTTTGAAGATTGGTGTGGCAAAAAAAGAACGGTACAACAGGTGTACGAGTCGGCTCATCAATTAAAATATAATAGGTACGGTCAGTTGCTGGACGCTGTTGGAGATATTGCGAAGGAGATCGGAGCACCTATGGCCATGTCCGGAGTGCAATGAAGATATTCCAAACTGAAACAAACTGAAGGCGTCTACAATTCGCAGAAATACATTCATCTTCGTTCCGGGGCACATTGGTACAGTGTCTTGCTCTGCCACAATATCATGGGGTCAGCCAGTGGATAGAGCTGACATTCTGAACGCCCTCATAGAACTGACATTCTGAACGCCCTCATAGAGCTGACATTCTGAACGCCCTCATAGAGCTGACATTCTGAACGCCCTCATAGAGCTGACATTCTGAACGCCCTCATAGAACTGACATTCTGAACGCCCTCATAGAGCTGACATTCTGAACGACCCTATAGAGTGTGGCCGCAAAGAAGATTTTCATTTAAACCAAACAATCTCTCAAGTCGGAGAAAGCCCGCCTGTATGGCGAGGAAACTAATAAAATGGTAAGCAAGCTTTCACGCAAAAATCAGTGAGAAGCGCCATACTAGGCGCCATGGCTACGCCGGTATTTATAACGGGAGAACGCAGAAGATTTAAACCAATCCACACCAACTGCATGGTCAAATGGACCATGCTGATATTATAAATTCCTTAAGGAGAGAGGACTGTACATGATTCACGTAATAGTGGTGAATCTACAACTCTAACCAGACTGCAAGAACTCCAAGTCAAGTGTGGTATAGCTAGACAAGAACGCTATGTGGTAGTCACAGAAGAATAGTAAACCAATAAAGAACCGGTGTCGATAGTCGCCACACGCTGAGGAAAATACTGAGGGAAGATCGAGCACTTATAGACTAATTGGTTCTGACGTCAGTGATGATTATCCGACGACTAAACTTAAACACCAACTGCAAGATTGAAGGGGTCAGAAAAGAACAGTACAACAGGTATATGAGTAGGTTAATTAATCAACAGTGAACTGGTACAAGCACCCTCTCCGGGTATAGGCGCCTACGAAAGAAATCAAGCATCTTGCGAGCTCTCTTAAGAAAATCATCGTCCTCACTACAAAGGCGACGAAGGCGTAAGAGCTGCGAGAATGACAAAGATTTTCTTAACTCGATGCTTGTCTCGGCTATGCATCGAGTTAAGAAAATCACTCGGCAGCAGGCCCTTACCAGCCAGCATAGGACTACTAACTCTGACAGAGTAAAACTTATCTTAACTTACCACCCCATAGTTCCCTGGTGAAAAATGTTTTATTCCGTCATCTGTCTATCCTTAGATCAGATCCTGAGACCGTTCTGTCTTCCCCAACTATCCTTTGGTGTCTTACAGACGGGACAGAAGTCTTAAGGATATGTTGGTACACAGTCGCCTTAAGTCCAATATCCAGACTCATTTTGGCACTGTCCAGTGTGGCCGTCGGCGTTGCAACACTTGTGCTTATGTCATACAGACGCGTACTGTATCTTTCCTTTAGGCACGTTTCTTATTGACGATGGGTTCACATGCGAGTCCCGTAATCTTATCTATGCCATTATCTGTAAGCGGTGTAACAAGGCTTATATCGGCGAGACAGGCAAGAGGCTCAGTGACCGATTCGCCCAACACTTACGCGACATACGCCAATGCTCTGTGACCCCTGTAGCCACCCATTTCAATGATACTGGCCATTTAGGAGCTCACGATGTCCAGGTAACAGCCATCCGATCATGTTCCTCGGATGATCGAAGTCGATTTGCTCTGGAGAATCGGTTGATTTCTTTGTATGGTACCTTGCGACCACGCGGGCTCAACGTATTACATTCTTATGCTTCTTAGTACTTTCTCTTCCCATGCTTTGTAATCTATATGGGTATATGTTGCATGTATTCATGTTATATTACATTCTTATGCTTCTTAGTACTTTCTCTTCCCATGCTTTGTAATCTATATGGGTATATGTTGCATGTATTCAAGTTATATATTTACTAGATGTTTCATTGTTTCTTTTCCGTTCTATTTCTAGTTTTTATGTGTGTTTTTTTGTGTTACATTTATTTCGTTATTCGTTTTTATTCCAGATTTTCCTTAGATACGTTTGTATTTGGTCGTCCATTTGTGTTTCATTTTAATTTGTCACTCCTGTTTGTTCGTTTGCTTGATAAAGGCCTTGTTGGTCGAAACGTTGCTGTATTTTATCATTGTTTTTGTAATTTGTAAAACTACAGTACTTTGTAATTACGTGTTTTGCCAATCAAATAGTTTTACTGCAGTTCCATATATATATATATATATATACTGTATAAATTTAGGAAATGTGTGATTATGTTTTAACATGGTGCGAATTCTTACATTTTTTAAATCTTTTGAATTTGAAAACAGAAATGTCAAGTCAACAAAAATAATCAACAAATAGCTTCAGAAATCACAATTCTGCGTCTGTTGTGTTGGTGTTATTATTAATTAACCCGTAGTTGTTGCGATACTACACATCATTTACAACCGACATAGTTGATTTTTATTCCGATGAATTAGTTTTAGTTAAAGATATTTGTTTGAGTTTTAGTTCGTGTCATAGAAAAAGGCTATCGGACTCGAAAGTGGCGAAAGCTGCTCGCTATCGGATCAACTTTAGCAGACGTGTACAAAACACTAGACAAGTGATCAGTGAGGATGATCATCATTTTGCACTCCGGACAGCCGCCCGAGTGGTTACCGAGGCCCAAATTTGGGATGTAAAGAATAGAACCACTGTTACCTACCACGCATGTCGTAAGAGGCGTTCAAGGGGGTTTGGCTAAAATCGGATGCATGTGTCTTAAACGTGTAGAAGTCTATGAGTTTAGGGGCCTACCAAACCAATGTGCAAGCAACGTATGCACGTTCTTGGCAAAGATCAAACATATCACAAAGAGTGATTAAAATTGGTCGTAAAGAACGAACGCAAAAAGAAGATATCCCAGACAGGTTGCAAAGGGGCTAAGATCTCATTCGTAACATTTCCTATGCTTATGTTCATGGTGACTGATCACTCCAGTTCTGTATTGATTAATCAATCGACATCGCCGTGTGCCATAGTACAGTGTTCATGTCTGGAAATTTTCAGTTTCAACCTCACCACTCTTAATTATAGGAATGTTAATTCATAGGTTGTCCGTGATAAAATCATCGATTTAATCTGCTTCTCTTTCTAGACATTGAAACAGTTTATTTTACAAACTTATCACAACTGTCAGCATATTTTACGTATATTAATTTCACATCAAATATCGTATACCTGTTGAGTAGGTGTGTTTTAAGTTTAAGTAATCTGTGGGATAAAAGAGTCTGCATTTTAAATAAAGTGAAATAGTAAAAAGTTCCATGGCTCCAAAAAAAAGTTCCACAGCACCAAAACATGTTAATAAAGCATTTCCACAAAGGAAACGAGGAACTCATCAACCAAAAGTTAAAGGTAGTAAGAAAGGTGAGTTCTAGCCATATTCATTTCTTCTTAAGTGTAGTTGTCTAGTTATTAAAACATAAATTGTTTCAAAGCAAACACACACAGTTTGTATTTATCTTGATTTCTCTCTCCACTTTTTACAACATCAGGTACATTTCTCTGTGCTGATGTTTCATTTGTGGATTATATTTTAAATTTCGTCCGTCTGTTGCCAGGGCCCGCAAGGGAAGAAAAGAATAGTAACACTGCGACCTACAAGGCATGTCGTAAGATCTTGATTACATATGATTTTATTGAAATCTCGATCTTTGGGTGTTGTAGTGATGGTGCCAGCTGGTAGGTCACTGCATTTGCTTTTTGGCATCTCGTCTCTATTTATTTATTGAGTTTTGTATAATTTGTGAAAATGTTGCCTAAATATTTGAATTAAAAAACTTGCTTTACTCTGGTGTTGTCTATTTGTATGTTCACAAGAAATATTCTTATCTATGCCATTATCTTAAAGGATAAGAAAGGAAAATTACCACATGCAAAATGAGATGCCTGAGGAAAGCAGTAAATAAAACAAGAAGAGACCATATAAGAAATGAGGAAATTAGAAGAACAGTCGGAACAACACCTGCTATTAGATTTATTGAAAAACAGAGACTCAAATGGTTTGGCCACTTGGTTAGAATGAACCCGAATACACCAGTTGCAAGAGCGTACAACCTGAAAATGGAATCATCAAGAGGAAGGGGCAGACCAAGAAAAGATGGGTTGATGGAGTTACAGACATCTTAAAACTCCACAATACCACACCATATCAAGCGACCGGCGTGCATTATCTCGGAACCGATCATCAGTTAAACCTGCTACGCCTAGCGGCAAAAAGCAGAGAAGGACAAAAGAAAGAAAGAAAGAAGAAAAGACAAGAAATATTGAGGAACTCCAACTGACATGCAGCTTCATAGAGGTAACCCATCTCATGGTTTAGACGAGCATACAAAACCGAACACAAGAGTATGTTTACAAAGAGTTTCTATGTCAATATGATACCATGGGATCTAATTTTGTCTAATTTGATGAATATGCTTCAAATGATTGAATCTGGAAGTATGCGTGTGGAATAGGTGGACATCATTCGGAGATCACATCTCAAGAAAATGACTTGGCTGTACACGCCTGGACATGCTGGAGTGCGGGGTAACGAGCGTGCTGACTCTTGCAAACAATGCCCGACTCAAGTGGGCAGAAGTATGGACAGAGCAGATATCATCAATGCAGTACGCTCTCAATTGTGTGACATGGGCGGGTCTCAGACACTGGAACAGTTCGAGAATTAGGCGTTAAGTTTGGACATGCCAGACAGTGTCGTCTTCGTGGTAGAGAGAAGATATAGTAATCAACTTCTCCTGGGTACTGTGAGCAAATGGACTTTGGGATGGCTGCTGCAACGGAGGACAGAACACGAATGGGAATGCCCAATGTGCCATGACGTCGATCGCATAACATAACATAATTTTGTCCTGTTTGTATTCCTCAACAGATAAAATCAAATCAGAAACACAAGTCACCAAAACAAGTCCTGTTTCTCCTGCTCAGAGGCAACTAGATGTTCAGAAGGAGAGGGAACTAATTGTTCTGAAGAAATTTGATCTTATTCTTGAATATGGACCATGCATTGGTATTGACATACTTAATTTACTTGTTTATTGATAGTTCTCTTGTCTTCATTTTCAAGTCATTGGTCATGCAGCAAATATAAAGATGCTGCAGCCCGAAAAGAATAACATACAAAATATGCAAAGAGATTGATTAATCAACATCGAACTTGCATGTTGGGCTGCTGGATTTGTTGAGGCATGGATTGGAGCACCTATGTACCAGTCCTATTGGAGACAGCGATAAAATGTCTGTCTCAGGTTCTTCTTCTGCGTTCTCACTAGATTGGGATTTCGGATTCTCTAATAAAGGCAGCCATCTGCCTCAGATTATCAGCCACACCACACAGTTTGTCTATGACGCTAGTGTAAGTGGGCCACCTCTTTCTTCTCGTCTGCATACTGAGGGCAGTTCTGTAGGATATAATTCCTATGATTTCTCCTTCCCGTTTGTCGACCTCTTCCCAGTAAGTTTTGGCCACCCTTGTGATGGTAGGTCAGACATTCTTACTGTGAGGCTAAGTCTCCAAGGCAGATTGGCGACCATAGAATCCGTTATCCCATTCCTCATTGTGAGGGGTCGTTGCACCATGTTATGCGCCTTCTGGCCTGGTGCATCCGTTTTCTGCAAGCATTTGTTTCGAGTTAGCATTCCCTAGGTCTCAGGTTCAAGTTGAACACATAAAAGAAATCTTGGCATTTCAAAATCAGAAACATCCGCTTGAAACGCTGTTGCAAAATTCATTAGAAATGTTAAAAATAAAATTCCTTCAAATATTCATCATCTTCTCCTTCAATCGCTCAATATCAAACACGGTTACCTCTTTGTGATTTGTAGTATCCGAGCCTAATAGCTGATTAGTTAGCTCCAGTTTTGCGCTACAAATCAGGCCAGCACATCCGATTCCGGCTTTGTTGAGTCACTGGTCTTACCAGGCGATCACATGGTACCTCTTCGGAAATGCCTTGTAGGTGCAGTGGTACTATTCTTTGTTTCCCTTGCAGGTCAGGCACCATACGAGGAACGAGTTCGCTTCTTATGATATGCATGTAGGTCACAGTATACTTACTTTGCTTCCCTATTAGGTCTCGGCAACTGCCGAGTGGTTACGGGCCCAAATTTGGGGTGTAAAGAATAGAACCACTGTTACCTGCCACACATTCGTAAGAGGCGACTAAGGAGGTTTGGCTAAAATCGGATGCATGTGCCCTAAACATGTAGAAGTCTATGCGTTTAGGGACCTACCAACCAATGTGCAACGTATACACGTTCTTGGCAAAGATCAAACTATCCACGAGTGATTAAAATTGGTAGTAAAGAAGCAGAAGCAAAGAAGAAGAAGATCTCAGCAACACACTGGTGAATATCACACAACTGACCTCTGAAGTCAAAGAAGGTACGCCTGTATGGTGGGAGACACTGATAATAAGGAAAGCATGTCTTCACGCAAAAATCAGTCAGAAGGGCCATACCAGACTACACCTGAATTTATAGCAAAATAACGCAAGACCAAGAATCACCAAACTGAATCTACTGTTTTCTCACTCATTACAAGGTATGTAATATCAGTAATTACTATGGTTACTGAGAAGCAGCAGTAGCGCAGTTGTTAATGAACTTTTTCTTAGGCTAGGGTCTGGGTTCAATTCCATAGTGGCTGTGGAATTTTTTTTAAGACTGTAATGGCTCTCAGGTCGACCCAGCCCCAATAACGTGCTAGGAAAAACACTGGGAAGTAAAGGCAGCCGGCATGATATTGACCACATCATCCATTGTGTGTCAATGGTCACTGAAAAATACCGGCCTAATACCATATTACCCAATATACCTCGAAGTATTCTTCTGCGATCAACGTCTGCTATGCGACTACTCCGGTATGTGTCATAAACAGGGAGGTGTGCTTGAGGTCTTCACCTGTCCCCATAGTTTGTTTTGTAGGGTTGTTTCTGTTGGCCAGATTTCCATTCTTACACTGTTCAGGCTGTGGCGGTCTTGCAGGAATTTGCTTTGGTGCCCCACTGTGCAGGCAGCCTAGTCCCTGAGACCCATTCTATGGAGGTGTGCTCTGAGACTGCAGTGTCCCTTTCTAAGTTGGAAGACTGTGGTCTTTGCTTTTCTGTTTAGTGTATTTATATTGTCATGCTCTGAGTTGTATCCTCTGTTTGTTTTTCTCCACATCATTTTTCTGGAATGTTTCAGTAGTCTTTGTTTCTGTAAAGTTTGTGTTGGTGGTCTTGTGTTAGGCTCCCTCCAGCCCTTACCTCGAGGTATAAAATGGGTTTCTTTACTATTGTTTTTTCACTATGTTTACTCTATCTATGTTGTTTTAGAAATATTTTGATGCTGCCATTCACAGGTATCAACTTGCTTCTCAAGGCTGGTGGTCTGGGTTCAACTCCCGCAGTGTGCGTGGAATTTTCCTGACCGAACGGCTCTCAGGTCAACCCAGCCTCAACTGGGTACCAGACATGCTCTGGGAAAGTAATGGCGGCCGGCGTGATGCTGACCACATCAGCCATCGTGTGCCGATGGCCAAAGAAAAATACAGGCCTAACACTGTATTGCCCTATATACCACGAGGTATGAAAGGGTTCCTTTACTTACTTTACTTTTATTCACAGGTATCACCCGCATGGAGCGATGGGAAAGAGCAAACAAACATGGATTGAATCCACCTGTGGAGGTAAAGAACATAATTAGTGGACATAAAGATGATGAGGTCTACACGGAGTGGTGAGTGATATTAACTCTTAGTGGACCAGGGCAAAAGCTATGTTTTTACAAGCCATTTGTTTTTAAAATAAAAAGCACCCTTTAGTGTGGCTCCTGGTAAAAAGGCATCCAACCCAAAGCCACGTAGTGTGACTTTTGGTCCGCAAGGAGTTAGGGAAATATATGGGACCCTTTGTATCTGGCTAAATGGATTAGAGCACAGCTCCCATGTGGGAGATCAACCACGGTACGGCCAAGGAGTTTTTTTGGTTGAGGGCATAAAGAAAAATCAGAACCTGATCAGTTTCGCAACGAATGTGCACTAGCCATGCAACCATTAAATTCCACAGGCACACTTCCCCCCTTTTACTCACCTATAAAGCGGAATAACAGTCAGTAAGTACAGTTTTTTTTTTTATGTGACACTTTGTGGCGTTGAAGTAAGAGGCTCACATGAAACGCTCTGGATATTTTTTTTCCCCGAGATTCCTGATCTCAATATGGGTGAGATCAAGTTCCTCGTCCTATTGGTGATTGATGATAAAATGTAGGTTTCATGTAGAGTAGACTGCAAATCTGCTGCCCATGCACAATTCATTAAAAATATTTTTAAATTCCTGCACAAATTTTTACCATATCCAAAATTACATCAGGGACCACACCCAAGTGGTTACCGGGGTCCAAATTTGGGGTGTAAAGAAAAGAACCACTGTTACTAGCCACGCATGTCGTAAAGGCACTAAGGAGGGTTGGCTGAAATTGGATGCATGTGTCCTAAACATGTAGAAGTCTATGTGTTTAGGGGCCTACCAAACCAATGTGCAACGTATACACGTTCTTGGCAAAGATCAAACATATCACAAAGAGTGATTAAAATTGGTCATAAAGAACGAACGCAAAGAAGAAGAGAGGGGCCTACCAAACCAATGTGCAACGTATACACGTTCTTGGCAAAGATCAAACCTATCACAAGGAGTGATTAAAATTGGTCATAAAGAACGAACGTGAAGAAGAAGAAGACATCAGGGACCAGAGCAGACAAATTAACTAAGGAGGGAGCAAAGCCACAAATACCAACACAAGACGATTACTATAATATGAGCAGATTGGAACATGTTGTCATTCTGCGCCTTAGCACAGGACACAATCGACTCCTCAGCCAGGGGACTGCCTAGAGTAGTTGATAGTAGCTCGGCCTGCTAGCTGTGAGACGCCTCATAGCTCAAGTTCGAACCTACTGTCCGGCATTTGTTCGAGTCCCTGGTCTTACTCAGGACGATAACGTGAGTACCTCTGAAGTCGGAGAAAATCTGCCTGTATGGCGAGGAATACTAATTACGAGTACATTGAGCACACAGCTGCCAGTGTAAAGTAATTTACAATGTACACGCTGCTGCCATTGTAAGAAATTGGAAAAACAGATTTCACGCAAAAATCAGTTTCAGAGATGAAACTTCGTCTGAGTTGAAAGCGGGCAAAGAAAAAAAAACAGAAAAAAAAAACTCCTCAGCCACATTATACAAAATTCAAGATTGGCAATTCAGCCATGTGGACAGGCACATCAGACTGCAGAGCACATACTTCAAGACTGCCCCAAATATGACAAACTGAGGCAAACTCACTGGCCTAATGAAACAACACTCAACAGAAAACTACACAACTTCTATGTGAGCGACAAAAGACAGTGAAGTTCATACAAGAGACAACATTGAATATATAGACAATATTTCAAGCTAACGAAAGGAAGGAAGGATACAGAGACAACATTGAATATATAGACAATATTTCAAGCAAACGAAAGGAAGGAGGAACTAAGGGAGCAACACAGGAACAAAAGAATCATATCATCATATTCCAGGAAAAGAAAACACTCATCAAGGCCATTAGAAAAGAAGGCCAGTAAAGAGATAATTACCACTATCTAGATCAGCGTTTCCCAAATGGTGATCCCCTCCCTTTCGTGGCGCTGAAGCGTTCTAAGGGGGCGATAGTGGGTTAAGAAGAATTTAAGGCGATTAGGTGTCAGTGGCTCCTTAAAGAAGAAATTAATAATAAATATTTTAAAATAAATTATTTTCCTGATTTTGCGATTGAATAATCATTTAAAATATGAATTCTCTATTTAATTCATCTTATGCCCATCTTACACGATCTATTTTTTCATAAATTGTCTATTTCAAGCATATAATCATTTGAAAATTGACAACGTATTACAGAAATATATCAATGTTCTATGTCAAAGAGAAAATATAGCATGTATATGTGTGGGGAGGGTGTTGGTTACCTGCTATAATGTGGAGGGCGTTACAAAGTTTATGTTGTGCAAAGTGGGCGGAAAAAGTTTGGGAATCTATGATCTAGATAGAGCGAGGCAGTTGATAGTGTTTCGACTCAGAATTGGACACAACAGACTGAACAGACACCTACATAAAATAAGACTGGTTCGATCACTCATATGTGCATGTGGACAGACAGTTGAACACATCCTGCAAGATTGTCACCTGATGAATCAACTGCGAAAAGAACACTGGCCAACAGAGACAAACATCAACACAAAGCTATTTGGAAGCCTTGATACTAACAAACACAACAGCATACATCCAGAGAACTGGACTCATTGTGTAGACATTGAACATCAGTAAACGAGAAGAAAACATCCGGGGCCCTCATCGCTGAAATTAATCTTATCCTCTTATCTAAATTAATGGTCATAGTTCACCAGTGTAGTGCCGGGGCCCACAAGGGAAGCAAAGAATAGTACCACTGCAACCTACAATGCATATCGTAAGAGGTGACTGATGTAGGCCCTAGGGATGCTACCCTAGTAAATAAAAAGCAGCGCAGAAATAGGATGTGTTGACCTACTTGTAGGTGCATAACTGGCACAACGTATAATCTCTTAGACTCAGATCACATACAAATCACACATAGTGGTTGACAAGTGGTTGATATGGAGCATAAAAAGAAGAATGATCATCGAATTAATTGACAGATTTCTCAGTTATATCAATTTGTAATATGTCATTGCATTATTGTATCTGTTTTATTGCCAGTTGGCACATAATTTTATGTATTCTGTTTTGAAACAGCTTATGGAATGACTACACTACTCTAAGATAGAGCCACACAGGCAAGTGAAGAAAGAGATTGGCCACCTCTTCATGTCATCTGTGGCATTAGAAGCCTAACTGATTCGCTACAGAGTTTTTTTTAGCCTCTGGACAGAATTATTTTTTTAGTTCCCCAAAATTGTGCTTGTAGTTTAGCAAAACTAAATATTTCTAAATATGATGATCTCTCCCTCACGCCTTTTTAACCTGGATTTGTGCATAGGCCCTCAGCCAACTCATGCCAAGTCTTCCTATCTCTAGCTATCTCCTGCAGCTTCCTCCAGCTCTGCTTATATTGTTGATCTCCGCCTCCAAATCTCATCTCCATGTATTTCTAGGCCTCCTTTCTTTACTGTCCCTGTGGGTTCCAGGAAAGCACCCTTCTTGTTATATACCCCTCTGGTTTTATCAAAGTGAGTCCTATCTATTAGTTAGTCTTTCCTCTTGGGCCTGTGGCGGCGCATGAGGCAGAGGTCATAGCTCTCCATGTCTCGCGGTTCGTTGCTATTTGCTTTAAGTCTTTATGTTTACTAGGCCCATCGTTGAGCCTTCTCTGGTTATAGTTCTCAGAGAGTCTCTTGGTCTTCCTCGTTTCTTTTCCTCTGGTGTCCATATGAGGGATTGGTAAGGAGTCTTCTCTCATCCATTCTAAGTGTGTGACCATTGCCAGCAATTTATTTTAACCTATTGGTTCACTGGAATCTGTCTTGTTCTCTCCATAAGTTCCTCATTCGTGACCCTATCATATCATCTCAGTCCCTCTATTCATCTCTTGGTTCACTGGAATCTGTCTTGTTCTCTCCATAAGTTCCTCATTGTGACCCTATCATATCATCTCAGTCCCTCTATTCATCTCTTGGTTCACTGGAATCTGTCTTGTTCTCTCCATAAGTTCCTCATTTGTGACCCTATCATACCATCTCAGTCCCTCTATTCATTTCTTGGTTCACTGGAATATGTCTTGTTCTCTCCATAAGTTCCTCGTGTGTGACCCTATCATACCATCTCAGTCCCTCTATTCTGCACAGATACCAGTTGATGAATATTTTACAATATGACTTATTATCTATCAAGTTGAAGACAAATGGATGTAGTTTCACAAAATATTTACTTTATTAGCAAATATAATGCAGTGTTAACTATGCAAGAAACATATTCAATTAGTAACATGTCCCTTTCATCACAGCTCACCTGAAAAACTCTCTGTCTCTAGCAAGTTCTCCTGCCTCCTCCAGCATCATGTTCAAGGTTTCTTTGATGTCCTGCTGCCACCTTCATCTTGACCATCCCCTGCCTAGTACTCCAGGAGCCATGACTTCCATTACCGTTCTCTAAAAACCACCGTGACGTTTAATATGGCCAAAATATTTAATCTTCCGGGACATGATGTTATTTATGAGCCAATGCTCCTTGATATGAAGGTCTTGTAGGGCGTTTTGCTTTCCTCTTCTCGTACATATTAGCATGCATAAAAAAATCGCCAGTGTGATGATAGGGCCACAAGGGGAGCAAAGAATAGTACCACTGTGACCTACAAGGCATGTCTAAGAGGCGACTGAGGTAGGGGTCTAGGGAAGCTACCCTAGTAAATAAAAGGCATCGCAGAAATCGGATGTGCTTGCCTACTTGTAGGTGCAGAACTGGCACAACTTATCAACACTCTTAGGCTCAGATCACATACAGGTCACACAGAGTGGTTAACATGTAATCGATATGGACTAGGAATTCCATCTCACTTGCACTGTGACCAGGGATCTCTAGAAAAATATCTAAATGGCTCCACAAGGGCACAAACTGAAAACCTTTGGAACGAGAGGCGTGCACCCAACCTCTACGACACAGAGCTCCTCTTTTTTATGCAACATTGTTATCTGTTTTAGAGACAACCAGTGCCATATTTATATATTATTGCTTTATAATTGAACAAGAGGCGTGCACCCAACCTCTACGACACAGAGCTCATCTTTTTTATGCAACATTGTTATCTGTTTTAGAGATAACCAGTGCCATATTTATATATTATTGCTTTATAATTGTTTGTTGAATAAATATTTATACAATTTGTGATTTATTAAATATATAATTTTGAAATCTTTTCAAATGTTGTTTAAATTTTGTTCAACAACAGAGGAACAACTACAGCAACACATTAACAGACTCCAGTCTTCTTCTTCTCGTTCGATGTTGTTCAATGTCTACACAATGAGTCCAGTTCTCTGGATGTTTATTGTTGTGTTTGTTAGTTCATCAAGGCTTTCAAACAGCTTTTTGTGGATGTCTGTCTCTGTTGGCCAGTGTTCTTTCCGCAGTTGATTCATCATTTGAGAATCTTACAGGATGTGTTCGGCCGTCTGTCCACATGAACATGTGGTTATTATTAAATAATAAATACACGTTACACATTATTTTTGGTGGGGCCCCGACCCCTCTAGCCCTTAATGATGAGCCGCCACTGGACTCCAGTTAACATTCAATGAATACAATATCTTCTTCTTATTTTACAAACTCAAATCGACCACTTGTTAAACCACTCTTTGTGATTTGTATGTGATCTGAGCCTAAGAGTGCCTACAAGTAGGCCAGCACATCCGATTTCTGCTACACTTTTATTTACTATGATAGTTTCCTAGATCCTACATCAGTCACCTTTTACGACATGCCTTGTAGGTCACAGTGGTACAATTCTTTGCTTCCCGTGCAAACCCCAACACCACACAGGCGATATATGCTCCACTCTAAAACAATCAACAACAAAATGTTAAATTATTAACAACACTTTATTAATTCTTCAAGTGTTATTAACATTTGTTCTGTTTATATATTTAGTGGAATTTTTCCCGACCACGACGGCTCTCAGGTCGACCCAGCCTCAACTGGGTACCAGACATGCTGTGGGAAAGTAAAGCGGCGCGTGATGCTGACCACATCACCAATCTTGTGCCGACGGTCAATGAAAAATACAGGGCTAACACTGTATTGCCCTATATACCACAAGGTATGAAAGAGTTCCTTTACTTTTTTACTTATATATTTGCTTTATAATATCATCATCATCAGGTGCCGTGTCGGCTGGCGTAGTGCGATCACGGATCTCCAAAAATCTCTTATCTTTGGTTATTGGTTACTAAACTGACGTCATTGCATTCCGGGGAGACCCATAGGTGCTCAGTCTCCCCAACAGATATCGAAGAGTATGCATACTGATGGTTCTTGTGGCTCGCTGATTAAACACACCTCTCACTCTGCCTCTCAGGCATCCAGTTTGACTTGTATAACGGGTAACTCCAAACTGCCTAAATCGCTTTATCGATTCAGCATTGATGTTAGTGTCCTCATCCAACAGACAGTCATGAAGAGACTGAAGAATATCCTCCTTATCCATCATCAACTCTCCAACAATCGATGCTGTTGATGCAAGCCTGCCCGCTCTCTCATTCCCGTAAACACCCGCATGCCCAGGACAGTATATCCACGTAAGCCGCTGGAGGTTAGAAACTTTCTTTGGTGTTTGCTATCAACTCGGATGTTGACGCTCTACTGTGCCATGAAGTCAGGCTATCAAATATTTTCTCTCTCACCTACCCTCAATTTTACCAGTTGTTACAATGTGTTCTAAACCTCCTTCCCTCATCACATGTCCAAAAAATGATGACTACCTCTTTCTTATATTGATGATAAGCTTTCTCTGTGTTTTGACCTCATTCAACACTAGTCATTTTAGCAGTCCATGGGATTCTCATCATTCTTCTGTAAAACCACATCTCTGTGGCCTCCAGAGATTTTCCGATCTGTTTGTTTATTGTCCATGACTCGCATCCGTATGTCAGTATTGGTTCTATGAAGCACTAAATAGCTTTATAATATACCATTTAAAAAAAACCCCAGCATCAATGTCCAAATGTGTTTTCAAATACTGAGGCGAAACACATAAAAACAACAAAGTAATATAGTGTTACAAAGTATAAAAGCAATATACAGCGACTTTTCTACCAAAAGGTCTTTCTCAAGCACAGTATGTTATTTCTGAAGTCGGAGAAGACTCGCCTGAATGGCGAGGGACACTGATGATAGGGAAAGCAAGCCTTCAAACAAAAATCAGCCAGAAACACCATACTAGACGCCCTGACTACCCCTGAATTCATAGTGGATGAATTGCCAGTGTGGTGCCGGGGACCTGCAAGGGTAGCAAAGAATAGTACCACTGCAACCTACAAGGCATGTCGTAAGAGGCAACTGATGTAGGACCTAGGAAACTACCCTAGTAAATAAAAGCGTCCAGAAAACAGATGTGCTGGTCTACTTGTAGGCACATAACTGGCACAACATACAATAGTTCTTAGACTGGAATCACATAAAGTGGTTAACAAATGGTCGATATGGAGCGGAAGAAGAGGATATCTTGCCTCTAGTAGATCTACAGTGTGATACAGAATATGTGGCAGGGGACATCTGTTGGCAAATGTGTGTAACATGGGGTTGATATTCTTGGTCTGATATCTCGTCTCTGGCAGATCTATAATTTGGTCACATTTACATTTCTCGGACGTGTTATCAACATTCAAGGTGGCACAAATGAAGAAATTCGATATTCAGAAGAACATATGGAGCTCAATAATGATCAGGAATAAAACTTAGATAATGATATTTAATTCAAATATCCGCCCATATTGTCTGGGCGTGCAAGTGGAGCAAAGAATAGTAACACTGTGGCCCACAAGGCATATCGTAAGAGGTGACTGAGGTAGGGGTCTAGGGAAAATACCCTAGTAAATAAAAAGCATTGCGGAAATCGGATGTGCTGGCTTACTTGTAGGTGCATAATTGGCACAATGTACAATTTCTCTTAGGCTCAGATCACATACAAATCACAAAGAGTGATTAAAAGGTGGTCGATATGGAACATTCAAAGAAGAAGAATACAAAATACAAGATTAACATCTACCATTCTGAAGAACATATGGAGTTCAAGAATAATGATATTCAACTCAAATGTCAAGGCTGTTCTTCTGTATGGAGACCAGAGAACAACTAAGGGGAACACCAAAAAGTTGCAGGCATTCATCAATAGATGCCTTCACAGGATACTCCATCTGCGATGGTATGACAGGACCACAAACAAGAAACTGTGAGATAGAGTGGGACAACGGCAGGTGGACAAGAAAAAAGTGGCAGAAAGTGGCGTTGAATAGGACACACGCCGAGTAGATCTCAAACCTCTCGCCTAAGTAGTTACCAGGGCCCAAATTTGGGGTGTAAAGAATAGAACCACTGTTACCTACCGCACATGTAGTAAGAGGCGACTAAGGAGGTTTGGCTGAAATCGGATGCACATGTCCTAAATGTGTAGAAGTCTATGCGTTTGGGGACCTAACAAACTAATGTGCAACACATTCTTGGCAAAGATCAAACACATCACAAAGAGTGATTAAAATTGGTCAGTAAGAACTAACGTAAGAAGAAGATCTCAAACCTCTTAGTCGGAGATGGCTTACCTGAATGGCGAGGGACAGTGATTATAAGAAAAGCAAACCTTCACGCTAAAATCAGTCAGAAGTGCCATACTGGCCACCCTGACTTCACCTCAATTCATATTGGGTGAACAAAAGAAGACCTCCTGACAGCATCATGATATGGGCCCTCCGATGAAACCACCAGGGTAATATAGGTAAGGGAAGACCCAGGAACACCTGGAGGCGGGAGTTGAAAACAGAATGCAAGAAAATTGAGTGGTAAAATCTGGAAAAGATACATTGGAAAGCCTTGCTTGCAGACATGTGCCTTCCTAGGGGTGAAGATCTATAATTTGGCTGAAATTTATTTATAAACATTGTGTGTTCTGATCAAAGCCTGCGTAAAGTTACCAACAACAATAGAAAAGACAGTCACCAACATCAGCATAAGAAAGAAAGTTGGCACAGAACTTTGCTTGTATTACATATTACATTGAGAAACAAAGAATGAAGTGGTTTGGCCACTTAATAAGAATGCATCCAAACTCCACAGTATACAGAGTCTTCTACAACAGAACATCGGGAAAGAAGGCGAGAGGAAGACCACGGAAAAGATGGTTAGATGGCGTAGCAGAATCCTGTGAAAGAGCAAAAATAACAATCACACAAGCCACCAGAACAGTGCAAGACAAGAACAGAAAACCACGACACTGGGCAACAACCCGGTAGTGGTGTGATGACAAAAGGAAAAGAAGTGTGTTCTGATCACCATTTTGTGTGCCTCATCAAAGTATGGGTTAGAGTGGAGAGATTCGGAAAAGATGGCCTGGAAAAGACACATTGGAAAGCCTTTTCCAGAAAGCTTGTTCACAGACAAATGCCATCCTAGGGGTGAAGGGCTCCCTAGAGGTAAAGAAGATCTATAATTTGGCTGAAATTTGTTTATAAACATCATGTGTTCTGACTACCATTTTATGTGCCTCGTCAAAGTATGGGTTAGTTTCCTGTCTGACTCTCTCTATCCACGCCTTAACTACTGGTGACTTTTCATACAGGTCATGCTCATGGCAAGCAAATAACTGCGTCAGTTCACAGGTTCCAAGAAGATCTGCAATGGTCAACTCATCACCTCCAATATAAAGGCCATTCTTCAGGAAGTAGGATTCAAGATTTTTCACTACTTGAGCCACTTCCCCGGGACTGGTCACATTCTCCTCGTTTATTGGTCTTCCAGTTGCTCTAGGAATAATAAGCTGCAATATATAAACAGTATATGGATTACACAAAGAATCAATATATATATATATTTGACAGATGATATTGTCTTGTTACATATATGTGCTTTCGAATATAAGTTTTATAGAAGAGTCCTCCATATATCTTGGACAGAGAAGAGAACAAATAGATCTATCCAGAAAGCACTCAAAATCAAAGAAAACTGGCTGATGCAACAAATACAAAAGAGAAAATCGAGATATTAAGGACATATAAAAAGACAAGAAGGGCTGGGAAGACCATCATGGAAGGAGGCATACCGGCAAAGAAAAGAAGAGGAAGACCACGGAGAAGATGGATTCAGGATGTAACTGATGGTCTGAACATGATGGTTGCAGAAGCAGGAAATCTGGGCTATGGGAGAGAGAAGTTCTGGAGGACTGTTGGGGTGGCAAAGTTCTGCTCAGGACAAGCTATTTGATGAATGAATTGTCTTGTTAAGTAAAAACAAGCACAAACACTCAATATCTTCTTCTCTCCCACCATTTACTTCTTTATAGTAGTGTTGGGGGAGGGCGCAATCTTGTGATCTTGTGTGTGCTTGTTTTAAGGTACTTTGTAAGCTGATATTCATTTTCGTAAGGCTTTTTCCTGATGCTGTCGCCCATATTTTGTGTGGGCTTCCTCTTGATCTGTACTCGTTATATTTTTTCTGTGTGGCTCTCTGTGGTAGGCAATACCAGGGCATTCTTGTCAGGTGTCCAAACCATTCAATCTGTTCTTTTATGAAGTGCATAACTGGTTTCACATCCAGTCTCCTTCTGATTTCTTTATTTCTAATTTTGTCTCTTATTGTCACACCTGCAGATCTTCTTTTCACGTCGTTCTTTACGACCAATCACTATTTTAGATATGTTTGATCTGTGCCAAGAACGTGTATACGTTGCACATTGGTTTGTAGGCCCCTAAACGCATAGACTTCTACACGCTTAGGACACATGCATCTGATTTCAGCCAAACCTCCTTAGTCACCTCCTACGACATGCAGGCAGGTAACAGTGGTTCTATTCTTTACACCCCAAATTTGGGCCCCAGTAACCACTCGGCAGCAGCTCTTCTAAGACATATCTCTGTTGTTATGATTTTCCGCCCATTAGCTGCTGTTATTTGCCATGTTTGACACTGGTAACATAATGTTGGCCAGAAAATCATTTTGATAAGATTTGCTTTAGTTTTTAGCAGTATCTCAATAACAATCAATATGCAAAGTAAAAAAAAATAAAAATCTAACTTGTCATCTATAGCATCAAAAATTGGACTGTAAACTATGAAAAGACATTGAACCCAGTAAAGAATGGAAATCATAGCAGCAACTAAAGCGATGTTCTGGATGGAGTCACAGACTTTTATCCTTGCATGTTTTTTCAGTAACAATGAGTATGCTCAGGAAGATTGAAACATGCTGGGCTAGGAGACAATGGTTGGAGTCGCTGAAGATGTCTAGGCTGACAAAAATTTGTTTTATTTTTGTGTCAGGGCATGCAGGTGTAAGGGAAAATCTTCGAACGCTCCACATCCGACCACTTGTCAACCACTCTGTGTGATTTGTATGTGATCTGAGTCTAAGAGCGATTGTACGTTGTGCCAGTTATGCGGCTACAAGTAGGCCAGCACATCTGATTTCTGTGCTGTTTTTTATTTACTAGGGTAGCACCCCTAGGGCCTACATCAGTCGCCTCTTACGACATGCATGCAGGTTGCAGTGGTACTATTATTTGCTTCCCATGGGCCTCTGCACCACACGGGCGGTACAGGAAATGAACCTGATCGCTTTGCATAAATGGCTGCTGTAAAAGCATGAGAGCAATGGACAATGGCACATCACCTGCTGCGAGTATTGCACAAAACATGAACTCCTTAGTTCTGGTAACAACGGGTCTATAGAAAATTTCACTTGTGAACAAAACATCACAGCTTCAAACCCATGATCTTCAGAATGCAAGGGGAGGCTTAACCACATAGACCCAGTAAGTAATAAGTAGTAGTAAAGTAGTAATAGTATGCAGTAGCTGAAGTAGTAAAAGCAATAGTCAGTAGTAACAGTAGAGGTAGTCTTCTTCTAATTCACTCTTGTTCAATGTCTACACAATGAGTCCGGTTCTCTGGATGTTTAGTTTAGTTTAGTCGTCGGATCACCATTACTGCACATCGAACAAATTAGTCCATAAGTGCTCCGATCTCTCCCTCAGTATGTCCATCAGTGTGTGGTGACTAACGACACTAGTTCTTTGTTGGTTTACAATTCTTCTTTGTCTGCCAGTATAGCGTTCTTGTCAAGCTACACCACACTTAACTTTGAGTTCTTGCAGTCTGATTAGAGTTGTAGATTCACCGCTATTACTTGAATCATGTACACATCCTCTCTCTCCCTTAAGGAATTTATAATATCAGCCTGGTCCAATGCTCGCTCGCTTTGTACAGCAGCCATACCTGCAAGTCTATCCGCATGTTCATTCCCCTGTACACCTGCATGCCCCGGAAACAAAAATAAAATTGATCTTTGTCAGCTTAGACCTCCCAGCGACTCCATCCAATGTCTCCTAGCCCATCCTGTTTCAATCTTCCTGAGCATCTCTGGATGTATGTTGTTGTAGTGGAAGTAGTAATAGTATTACTTACTTACTTAATCCCGTCATGCCTAGTGACACATGGGGCTTCAGAAAGGACTTTCCATGCTCTCCTGTCCCGGGCAACCTTCAGCGCAGAGCCCACGTCAGAGATGCGGTGTCCAGTTCCTCTTCCATCATGCGCTCCATGTTGTCCGTGGTCTGCCTTTCTTCTCTTTCCTCTGGTGTCCAAGTGAGGCTATCCTTGCAGGCATTTCTTGTCTCATTCTCATAACATGTCCGAGCCATTTCCATCTTCTCTTTTGAGTATGTCAGTAATAGTATGGCGATGCTTTCATCCGCACTAGATCTGATGGTTCACTCTAACTTGTCTCGCTTAAGAGCCAAGACAAAAACCATGGAAATTCTTCTCAAGGAACTCCTTTTTGCTGATGATGCTGCCTTAGTCGCCCACAGTAAGGCTACACTGCAATGCCTAATCAATAATTTGGCCAAGGCATGCGACCTATTTTCTCTGACTATAAGTGTCACCAAAACGATTGTTTTATGTCAGGGAAGTAACACAACAAATATCACTTTAAATTGTAACAATCTCTCTCGATTGTTCTTTTAGCCATTTTGATCATTCATGTGATATATAAACAGCCTTTGCCAAGAACGTTTTTTTTACGCCATATCATTCAGTGTCATTTGGAGCTCTGGTGCTTATCCTTTGGCGACGTGTCCGGTTTCAGCCAGCGTTTAATGGGTTCGCTCTCCGTCAGCCTTTGGCTGTTTCAGCCTACCTATAAGGCAGCAGGTTGCTATTTTCGTTAGGTAGCAACCTTTAGACAACTTTCCTTCTGGGTTGTTGAGCGTCATCTGTCCAGGTTACCTTTTTTTGGACTACTTGGTTTCAAACAGCGCTCTGCCAGTGCTAGCTGGCGGAACAAACACTGGAGCATATCCTGTAAGACTGTCCTCTCCTGGGTGAGCTGAGAAGCAACATGTGACCACACCCAATTGACCTGAAAACTAAGCTTTGGGGAAACCTGACAGACCTGAAGCTGACCGCCCAGTTTGTGGTCCACAGTAAATTAAGCGCATGACCAGAGATCGCTGAAGAAGAAGGACTACTTGGTTTGCCTACCGTCCAATATTGTGTACTCTTAAAAACAACAAAGAAACAAAAAAATTCCAGAGCCTGAGATGTAATTTAAAAACAAATTTTGCCCGTGCGTGAATCAAGATCACGGTCTACTGCATGGTTCACGGGCGTATATTACAACTGCGCTACAGGATCCTATACGAGTATGTATTTAAAATACGTTATAATAGTATTAACTTTATAAAATCAAATATGTTCAACTGCTGTGATCACGTGAACGGAAAGTCACGTCACCAGGGCATCGTGAAAACATTGATAGACGTATTCAGCGATTTCTATACATGATGACCATTTGTGTTAAGTTGGAATATGGTTATAGAAACAAAGAAATAGTCCAGTTTTATAATTTTTACATCTTCCCATGTATGAAAGCTACCCTCTTGTCAAATTTCAAGTTCGTAGGATGTCCAGATATCTTCAAACAATTGGGACAGACATACAATGTCATTGATCTCTGTCTTCTTATATATGTATAGATATAGTAATAGTAGTAGGTGGCGTCTGTGGCTTAGGGGATAGTGACTCGGTCTATTAACCCGACGTTCTGAGTTCGAATCATGCTGCTGAAAATTTGGTTTCAAATTGATTCGCTTGGATTTTTACAAAAGGACAATAGCGCCATCCGTTCAGAAAGCAATGGCAAACTACTGAACGTAATAATGGCTAGAAAAAATCACAAACAGCGTTACAAAGCTGGGGTTAATTCGCAAAGTCCTGTAAAGGATATGCAATTAACTTAGTAACAGTAGTAATATAAGTGGTAGTAGTGGTATTGGTAAGTCTCTTACTAAATGTCTGAACAACTGCGTACAAAGCCCTCTTGTATTAGCATGATGCCAGTTAAGGTACTCTTCGATACGAGCCTGCTTTTTCAGATTATTCTGAGGAAACCAGTGATCAGGCAAATCATATTTGCGAATGATGTACTTCAGAATGGCAATGCTGAAAGTAGAAAAGAAAAATCACTGAATATTACTTTCAATAACTATGTAGCTTGCAGTCAAATTATATAAATCATCATCATGTAGTTTGAACTTTGCAGTACATCGCTCTCATCATCACCATTATAAAGCATATATGGACTTTTTCATCTTTAAAGACGGTCAATTGGCAATTGTTTTACCGTGACAACCTCTGCGTTTTCGCTTTTCTCTCTTGTCTTTCAGCTCATACATAAGTCTCTTCTCAAAAGACTCTGCACCCTTGCGCAATATCGCTTTCTGTCATCAGCTAGTTTTTCCCATTTGCTGGGATTGATATAAAAATTATTCATTGAGGACTTGCAGACATCCTTATATCTCAGCAGTGGTCTGCCTTTGTGCTTTTTCCGCTCCAAAAGGTCACAGAACAAAATTGTACATTCTTCTCCTATGCCCTAGCCATCTTAGTCTTCTACTGCTGAGCATGCCCATGATGGAAGGCTAGTTTGCACGTTGCAGTAATGCAGAGTTGGTTATTTGGTCGTTACCACCGGATGTTCATAATCTTGCAAAGACATCAAAGGCGAAAGATGTTAAGTCTCCTCTCGTGCCTTGAGTAGGCTGTCCATGTTTCTGAGTCATATAGTAAAAATAAAGCATGCACTTGACTAACAACACTTTCTTGGAACACTCCATATCGACCACTTGTTAACCACTCTTTGTGATTTGTATGTGATCCTAGCCTAAGAGCAATTGTATGTTGTGCCAGTTATGCGCCTACAAGTAGGCCAGTACATCCGATTTCTGCGATGATTTTTATTTACTAGGTAGCTTCCCTAGGCCCCTACATCAGTCGCCTATTATGACATGTCTTTAGGTCGCAGTGATGATATTTTTTGCTTCCCTTGCAAGCCCCAGCAACACACAGACGACACCAATACTAGAGAATGGATCAGCATCATGGTCAACAGCAACCAAATCAAATCTACAAGTTCTGGATAAAATGTAGAACCAAGCCCTTCGGTTGATTACAGGTGCTGTGAAGACCACACCAATTGACAAGATGAAACGCCCGAGTGGTTACCGGGCCCAAATTTGGGATGTAAAGAATAGAACCACTGTTATCTACCACGCATGTCATAAGAGGCGGCTAAGGATGTTTGGCTGAAATCGGATGCACATGTCCTAAACATGTAGAAGTCTATATGTTTAGGGCCTACCAAACCAATGTGCAAACGTATCAAATATATCACAAAGAGTGATTAAAATTGGTCGTAAAGAACGAACGCAAAGAAGAGAAGAAGAAGGGCCTACAAACCAATGTGCAACGTATACACGTTCTTGGCAAAGATCAAACATATCGCAAAGAGTGATTAAAATTGGTCGAAAGAACAACGCAAAGAAGAAGACAAGATGAAAATAATCACATGCACTCCACCTCTATCATACAGACGAGACACAAAGTTCCCTTATTCAGGCAGAAAAATATAAGCATATGTTTCCCTATCCTAGTAAATAAAATGTGTCACAGAAATCGGATGTGCTGTGCCGTGTGTTGCAGAGGCCCACACGGGAAGCAAAGAATAGTAACACTGCTACCTACAAGGCAAGTTGTAAGAGGCGACTGATAAAGGGGCCTAGGGAAGCTATCCTAGTAAATAAAATGCGTCGCAGAAATAGGATGTGCTGGCCTACTTGTAGGCGCATAACTGGCACAATGTACAATCGCTTTAGGCTCAGATCACATAAAATCACAAAGTGTGATTTAACAGGTGGTCGATATGGAGCATCTGAGAAGAAGGATGTGCTGGCCTACTTGTAGGAGTATAACTGGCACAACGTGCAAATCACAAAGAGTGGTTTAACAAGTGGTCAATATGGAGCATTTGAAGCAGATATTACCTTTCAGTTAGTTGAAAATTATCATCTTCAATGACAGGGACAAGACCAAAAGGATTAATCTTTTGTAATCTTGCTCTTATGTTCGGCTGTGAACAAAATAAATATGTAATTAACAAAGAATTAGATTCTAGATTAATTAAAATGTGAACATTGCAGTTCATTGAGTATTGGTTACTAAACTGATGTCATTGCACTCCGGGTAGACCCATAGGTGCTCAGCCTCCCACAATAGGGTAGTGAAGAGTATGCATACTGATGGTTCCCATGGCTCGCTGGTTAAACACACTACTCACTCTGCCCCTCAAGAATCCAGTTCTACCTGTACATGGGTAACTCCAAATTGCTTAAATCACTGGATCGATTCAGCATCTTTTCTAGTGTCTTCATCCAACAGGCAGCCACGAAGAAACCGGAGAACATCCCCCTTATCCATCTTCAACTTCCCAACAATCGATGCATGCCTGTCCGCTCTCTCATTGCCGCAAACACCTGCATGCCCAGGACAGTAGATCCACGTAAACCTCTGGAGGTTAGACCCTTCTATAGACAAACATCCACTTATATAGAAACTAGCCCTTTTGGATCTTGTGAAGCGTAGACTGAGTAGCCATGTGTGATCTCTTTCTTACACAGGAAGATCTCAGTGGCAGTACCCGAACTCTGTAGCACCGGCGAGTATCCCCGAAGTAACCCAATGTAATTTAGAAGATATTTTGCAAGATTTTAATTTTAAAATTGAATTCTAATGAATTTTGCCAGGGCAGCGGCTTTCTAGCCTGCTCTTCTCGGTTTTGAACTTCCAATGGTTCTTTTACGTGATCAACTTGAACACAGGAACTATGTTTTATCGTCTGCTTTTGATAGGACTAGGAACTAGATCTCACCTACACTGAGATCAGGGATCTCTGAAAAAATATCTAGATGGTCCCACCTAGAGAAGCAACTGAGTGCCTTTGGAACGAGAAGGCAAGCACCTAACCTGTATGCAACAGAGACCCCGATTTCGATTCTTCATTTCATATATTAAAATATTCATATATTCAATACTTTCTTTTTATAAACTTTACTATAAAATACTCTGGCTGGAGTCAAGGCGCAACATGTAAAAACAAAGTACTAATAGTTTTACAAAGTACAAAAAAGATATACAGCGATGTTTTGACCAAAATGAATTTATCAAGCAAAGGATGCAACTGAAGTGAAAAAATTCCTATGCCTATAACTCTAACTGTAGAGTCTAAGGTAATACGGCAGACATAAAATGTAAGGTCTTTTGTTGGTCGAAATAGAAATGTTGTTGTATATGGTTTTTGTACTTTTTAAAACTACAGCACTTTGTGTTTACTTGGTTCGCCATTGCTACACAGTTTTACTGAAGACTTCCCTTATTTCCATTAGCTGGAATCACAAAACTACTCATGGACTCATGCCTGCATTAATTAAATTATGATTAATTGAGTTTCAGAATCATGGTATGATCCGAAGCCTAAGCTTCGGTGCACATTGGCCAGGTTGTGATGATTGTGTATTATCACAAAGAAGTATCAAGTAATGAAATAACCAAGAAATTTAAACTAATTCAAGTACATTGTCATCACCTGTACGATTATTATGATAGAATAAACACATATTTAATGATGTTTAGTAATATTTCAATATAAATAATTTAATAATCAAAACATGATATCATGATCATCAGATCATCATCTATGATGCTGATTGATGAGACTATTGTGAATACCTTTCCTCAACGCGATAGGTCTGGGTTCAAATTGAACATTATTCGTTCGAAGGAATATATAAATAGACCTAGAAGGTTGTGAAAGAAGGTCGAAATAATATCGAAGAGGCATCTTTCAATTTCAATTAAAAAAACTGAATCCTGAATTAGTTGAATCAAGTTCAAAGGTCGTAGCAGAAATATTGAAGTTCTTCAAGAACTAAAAATGCAATTGTACATTCCTCATCATCATCTAGTAGCTTGTCCCTTCTGGAACTTGGCTCCCATGACAGTTCTGAAAAACTATATTCTGTGCAAGTTGACCGGCGAGAGCAGCAGTCATTCTCAGATCGTCAATGACATCTTACATCCATCGTCTTCTAGGTCTTCCTCTCATTTTTCTTCCATGCACCATTCCTCCAAAATTATCTTTTCTATGCGCCCGTCTGTAGTGGGCGTCTGTCACTGTGGCTTAGCGGTAGTGCGCTCGATCACAACCCAAGAATACCTTGTTCAAAATACGCGGCGCACGCAAGTTTGGAAACAAATTTGTTCATAGGGATTTTTCAGAACGGTGGAAATAGTCATCACGGTTCAGTTGTGCCTAGAAAATCAACGACTCGTTTACTGTGGTTGATCGCGACGCCATGTAAAGGATGTGCACAGCGTTATAACAAGCTAAAAAAGACACGTTTCCGAGATTAGATGTCGAGAGCGAGGAAGATCGGTGGAAGGGACATAATGAGGGGTGTTTACTCGGCGAGCCTCAGGAACCTTTCATCATCATCAAGGTGCGTATCCTTTATATGATGTTGCTCTCTTTGCAGCGCATCTGAAATTCACACTGTCTCTAGGCAGTTCACCCACTTCGTCGATGGTCATATTCGTGGTTTTAAAAATATCTTTTAACCATCTTCTTGGTCTGCCTCTGCTTCCTGGGACCCTGCCCACTAATATTGTTCTTTCCAGGAACCTTTAGCATGCATATATTTCGCAGTTTACTAAGAGGAAGCATGATCACTGACTCCAATGCGTATCACAGGGAATTCTTGACGTATGTTCAATGTAACAACAACAAATAGTTATAAATGAGTAGCTTTAAAAAATAAAAACATATCGACAGAGTAATTTTCTAGTGACATTTTACTCATTATGTGCAGAGCCAAAGCCATTTAGGTATATTGTCTTTTTCCAGGTGGATGATGGAGTTGGTTGTGCGCTCTTGTCGTTAAGCGTAGGGGTGGAAGCTTTCATTTGCGTTCCAGTGCCAGATGAGTCACCCTTGTAGTGTTATATCCGTGTTTATTTAGTGTGGTTTTGATAATGCTATCCAACTTTTTTCTTGGTCTTCCATTGACTCTAGTACCTGATATTTTTTTTGTTTGCGGTGGGTGGTTGTGTTCCAATCTCATTAAATGTCCGAACCGCTGCATTTGTTATCTTTCAATGTATTCGGTGCATGAAGTTATGCCCACTCTGCTTCTGATGTCCTCGTTTCGATGCCATTTATGTATTGATAATCATCATCAGGTGCCGGCTGGCGTAGGCGATCACGGATCTTTACAAATCTCTGTCTTTGGTGTTTGCTATCAACTCAGATGTTGACGCTCTACCATGCCATGAAGTCAGGCTATCAAAATTCTCTCTATGTGTCTTCCTATATCTTGTCTACCCTCGATTTTACCGGTTGTCACAATATGTTCTAAACCACCCCTTCTCATCACATGTCCGAAAAATGATGACTGACGCTTTCTTATATTGTTGATAAGCTCCTGTTGTATCGTTTGCTTGATAAAGACCTTTTGGTCGAAACGTTGCTGTGTATTGTCATTGTTTCTGTATTTCGTTAAACTACAGTACAGGGTCTCAGGACGCAGAGGCAGACCAAGAAGAAGATGGCTACAAGATATTAAAGAAACCATGAATATGACCATCGACGAAGTGGGTGAACTAGCTAGAGACAGTGAATTTCGGATGTGCTGCAAAGAGAGCAACGTCCTATAAAGGATACACACCTTGATGATGACAGTACTTTGTTATTACGTGTTTCGTCATTCTACATATTTTTACTGCAGTCTCCATCTATATTGATAAGCTTTTACGTGTTACACTATTAATAATAATAATTAGTACATTTCAAATCTTGAAAAATCTGACAACTGCAGACTATAAACAATAGAAAATGGCGACCAATAGGTAACCTTGATTTGAAGGGCTCATATTATCCACTACACGATAACTAGATATTATATATATTGTATTCATAGACTGTGAGTTTATTTAACATATAGATATAAGATATATGTAGCAAATTCCGGTAATTGATTAAAATATTTTATGACGGGTACAAAAATAGAGTAAATTTGTAGATCAGTTCAGTTAGATGAAGGCGAAAATAATAACAAAAATATAATTGAATTATATTGATATATTATTATAAATATTAATTATTTATATTTTACACAGACATAGTGATAGTGACTTTGTGTGTTAATTGTGTGTGGTGTATATATCATTATATCAGCCGAGTGCCTGTCTTACTTAACTTACTATGCCCAATGGCCTGTCTATAGCAGTGTTTATCAACATTTATTAGACCATGCCCCACCTCAACGACTGAAGCGTTTAAAGTTTAAATGCACCCCCAGTCTAGTATTATAAGTATGGGGAGGAGGAGCATTTGGCACAATTTTGGGGGTCTGTTGGGCGTAGAGGTTAGGCGCAACCTCTCTTTCTAAAGGTACTCGGTTCACTCCCTCGTGGAGTCATCAGGATATTTTTCCATAGATCAGCCAAACCTCCTTAGTTGCCTCTTACGACATGCGTGGCAGGTAACAGTGGTTCTATTCTTTACATCCCAAATTTCGGCCCCGGTAACCACTCGGGCGGCTGCAGCTCTCAACTACCTGACTGTGCCAAATATATTCTTTCTTCCAGATGTGAAATTTGGAGCTCCAGGTCGTGACGAACATTATGACTTAACTGACACTTGTGGTGTATCGCTATGTGGTGATAAAAAATTTAAGGCATAAAATGGCAAGCAAAGGTAAGGGCAAGTCTCCAAAAGACGGTGATGAAGACAAAAAGTCAAAGAAGATAAAAGGTGTGCCAGGATTTTCATTTCGAACAAAGGAGAATGCTGAAAGAAAACCTTGGTTTTCATTTCCTGGTTTTCTACCTAAAATGCAGGTAAGATATGATTTTAGTTTATTTCTGTTTCTGTTCTCTAATCCTGTTTTGCCTCACAGCATCGCCATGTGTTGCCGGTCTTTCAAGGGGAGCAAAGGATAGGAGCACTGCGACCTACAATACATGTCATAAGAGGCGACCGAGGTAGGGACCTAGGGAAGCTACCTTAGTAAATAAAAACATCGCAGAAATCGGATGTGCTGGCCTACTTGTAGGTGCATAACCGGCACAATGTACACTCGCTCTTAGGCTCAGATCACATACAAATCATGAAGAGTGGTTAACAAGTGGTAAATATGGAGCATTTGAAGAAGAAGAAGAATTGAGTGAAGATGTTTTGTCTTTGCCTTATGGACCCTTGGATACAAATAGGATTGTTGATGGAACCCCTTCCCTTCGTCCCAATTACCAATTTTGTTCTCTTAAGCAGAAACCTCCCCGCCCCCACCTGTTCTAGTCATGCAGTGGAGCGTCTGGCAAAATGGATTCGAATGCAAGTAACCATTCGGAAGACCCAGGCTCTTCTTCTTCTTTGCGTTCGTTCTTTTAATCACTGTGATATGTTTGATCTTTGCCAAAAACGTGTATACATGCACATTGGTTTGGTAGGCCCCTAAACACATAGACTTCTATACGTTTAGGACATTTGCATCCAATTTCATCCAAACCTCCTTAGTCGTCTCTTACGACATGCGTGGCAGGTTACAGCGGTTCTATTCTTTACATCCCAAATTTGGGCACCGGTAACCACTCAAGCGAGACCCAGGTTCAATCCCTAGTAAGGCCAAGGAGTTTTTTTATGGGGCTTAACCCTTTGAACCATGGCCAACTATACCTTAAAACCCTCTCCCTGGGCTCCTGAGCAAAAACAGCACATATCAGAATTGTTTGAAAAACAAGATAGATTGGCAGAATTAAGTGTCCTATAATTTTTATCGACTTACCCCATCATCTCCAGTATTCCTGCTTACTATGCCAGTCTTCCCAACATGTAGATCCTTCCTTTAGACAAAATTTGCACCAAAATTGTGTCTTCACTTTCTTGACTGGTCTGTCTTTGTAATCCATGTTTGTTATATTTGAACATCAGTCGGTTCAAATAATTCTTCTTCTAAAGGATCATCCGACTCACTTTCGATTTCGTTATCAGAATAATCATATTCTAATTCATCTTCAGAATCATTTAAAAGAAGTTCAACAGCTTGCTCTGTGGTTATCTT
Organism: Arion vulgaris; assembly: GCA_020796225.1. Classification (NCBI taxonomy): domain Eukaryota; kingdom Metazoa; phylum Mollusca; class Gastropoda; order Stylommatophora; family Arionidae; genus Arion; species Arion vulgaris. Next base: position 3,642,819 of record CM036775.1, on the reverse strand, counting down.
TTTCGAGTGTCCATTTCAGAAATTTTCTGCTTGTCGTTTCATATTTTTAAAATTAATAAACAAATATCAAATCACTATGTTTCAAAACACGATGCAAACCGCCATTTAGATAAACCTTTAAGGAAAGCATTTCCTGTGTTTGACGTCACACTAGTACACAATTATCGGAACACCGACAAATAATGAGGAGGGTTCTCATCCCGATATGTAGGCACCCGGGTATACGTGTACTAATGATAATACTGTAATATCGGAGGCGGGTTCAAAGGTTAAGGGGTTATGGTAGAGGATTTCTCAACTTTCTTATCTCTCAATAAAATTATGTGATACATAGCAGTTACTACTAGAGTGGTCTAAAATGAAAATTTAGATATCTTTCGCATTAATAAATTATCGGGTTGCCATGGAACCGGCAGCCATGTTGGATTATAAACAACGTCGTACAGTCTCCAAACAGAGTGAAATAAATAACAATTGCAATTTTTTTGACTGCACAACCTAAATATACCAATATTCTGGGCAGCTGACAACTTTAAATTGTTCTGTAACATGTAATTGATCTCTGGGTGCAACTGAATAAGACATACCCAATTACTGCCCAAAATAGGACCCTTGTTCATAAAAAAATTCATATAAATTTATTTGTTAGAGAAAGGTGCATTTTCTGTTGTCTAAGGGCTTCAATATTAATATATATATGTCAGGTCAAATCTCATATGCTATCTTGAGGATTTCTTTCATGGTGGAAATGTACTTACCCGTTAGCAACGAATTACAAATGGAGAAAACTGTTTAAAAATATAATGTGAATTTAGTCTAAAGTGTCAGGAAAATCGTCCGTTACAGCATACAGTCATTGCCTAGCTACTTAAATCTAATATATGTGTTAGTACTCAGATCAAGCTTTACAATGATACATGACTCGATTGTTATTGAATGCCATACACTGTATCTAGGGACAAAAGAAAGATAATTGAAGACATTTTCTATAGCGAATTTTGAGGGTAGGGCTGTTGAAAAATAATTTGAAGCATTTTTCGGGATCATAAATAAAAACTCTTTGGATAATTTGATTGTAGAGATGCAATACTAACATAATATGATGAATTTGAAAAAATCGATATCTATAAGCTATAATGACCCAACTGTCATAGTATAACCCTTAAAGAAAAAATCATAACCTGAACAGTCTTGCAGTGATTGCACTAGCCTTCTGCCACTAAATTCCACAGGCTCACGTCCCCCCGACCCTACACCACCCAAACAGAAAGCGGTAGTACTGGTAGTAACAACAGTTAAACATAAAAAAAACTAGCTGTGCGTGTCTTAGCATACTGATGCAAATGATTAATGTTTATTTCTTCCAACAGGATCGTGGACGGTTTCATGTTTCACCAATTGATAAAAGAATTCAATCTCCACCAAAGCATATCAGTGTCCAACTGCAGCAGAAGCTGATGGCAGCTATGAACATTGAAGATGAAGACAGCGTAAGTTGACATTATCACAAATTAATGATATTTTTATGCTTTGTTTTCCTCCAGCTTTGATAAACTGCTCACCCGTGTGTTGCTGGGGTCAGCAAGGGGAGCAAAGAATAGTAAAACTGCGACATACAAAGTGTGTTGTAAGAGGCAACCGAGGTAGCGGGCTAGGTAAGCTAACCTAGTAAATAAAAAGCATCGCAGAAATCGATGTGCTGGCCTACTTGTAGGTGCATATCTGGCACAACGTACAATCGCTCTTAGGCTCATATCACATACAAATCACAAAGAGTGGTTTACAAGTGGTCGATATGGAGCGTTCAAAGAAGAAGAAGTTTTCTTTCAACAGTTCTTCTCCATGTTTCCTTTGAACATCCATTCCTTCTTTTCCCATCCACTGTCCTAGCCTATGCCTCTACTGGTACGTGACATAGATGACCACTCCACCTCTATCTTCATTTTTTAATGATGGTCTCCAAGGATGCACAGTTTGTTCCCTTCAAAATCTCTTCATTTGCTATTGTATTTGGCCAGAATATTCACAGAATTGTTCTTGTACTTTTATTCTGGAAACTATAAATTGTGGAGTGTCTGTGGCGTAAAGGTTAGATGCTCATCTCTCGTTCCAAAGATACTCGGTTCGCTCCCTCGGGGAACCATCGTAATATTTCTCCAGAGATCCCTGATATCAATGTAGGTGAAATCGAGTTCCTAGCCCTATCGGAGACGGACAGTAAAATTTAGGTCCAGTGTTCAAGTTGAGCACATAAAAGAAACTTTGGCAGTTCAAAATCGAGAAGAGCAGGCTGGAAAGTCGCTGCCCGAGTAAAAATTAAACTAGTAGGATTAACAAATAAAATTCTTCTAAAGATCTTCTAAATTACATCAAGGATACTTGCTGGAGCTACAGAGCTCGGGCACTGCAGCTGAGATCTTCTTGTGTAAGAAAGCGATAGGAGCACACATAGTTACTCACAGAAGTGCAATGATGATGGTCCTCTCACTCAATCAATTCTGGAATGTCTCCACTTGTGTATGATGTCGGTCAATGTATGATCCCATATGATCATATAATTTGTAGTTGAATAATTTCTCACAGATGCAATGTTAATGAAAAAAATTCAGAGTTTATTAAAGTAAAAAAAAAAGTAAAGGAACCCTTTTTATACCTCAAGGCTGACGCCCGTGGTTACCGGGTTCAAATTTGGGGTGTACAGAGTAGAACCACTGTTACCTGCCATGCATGTCGTAAGAGGCGACTAAGGAGGTTTGGCTGAAATCGGATGCATGTGTCCTAAACGTGTAGAAGTCTATGCGTTTAGGGGCCTACCAAACCAATGTGCAACGTATACACGTTCTTGGCAAAGATCAAACATATCACAAAGAGTGATTAAAATTGGTCGTAAGAACGAATGCAAAGAAGAAGAAGAAGAATACCTCAAGGCATATTGGGTAATACGGTGTTAGGCTTATATTTTCATTGCGTCAGGCCACGACTGGTGATATTGTCAACATCACACCAGCCGCCTTACCTACCAATGCTTCTTCTTGTACCCAATTGAGGCTGGGTTGACTTGAGAGCAGTTACGGTTGGAATAATGTTCCACGCCCACTGTGGAATTGAACCCGGACCATTAGCCTAAGAAGCGAGTTCACTAACATCTGCGCTACTTCGGTTCTCTGAGTTTATCTTTCTTCTTCTGAGCTCTCACTAGATTGGGATTTCGGATTCTCTAATAAAGGGAGCCGTCTGCCTCAGATTATCAGCCATGCCATACAGTTTGTCTTCTGCGTTCTCACTAGATTGGGATTTCGGATTCTCTAATAAAGGCAGCCGTCTTCCTCAGATTATCAGCCACACCATACAGTTTGTCTTCTGAGTTCTCACTAGATTGGGATTTTGGATTTTCTAATAAAGGCAGCCGTCTGTCTCAGATTATCAGCCATACCATACAGTTTGTCTTCTGCATTCTCACTAGATTGGGATTTCGGATTCTCTAATAAAGGCAGCCGTCTTCCTCAGATTATCAGCCACACCATATAGTTTGTCTTCTGAGTTCTCACTAGATTAGGATTTGGATTCCGCAGTGGTCACCGGGTCCCAAATTGGTGTAAAGAATAGAACCACTGTTACCTGCCACGCATGTCGTAAGAGGCTACTAAGGAGGTTTGGCTGAAATCGGATGCATGTGTCCTAGCGTTAGAGAGTCTATCGTTTAGGGCCTATCAAACCAATATGCAACGATACGTTCTTGGCAAAGATCAAACATATCACAAAAGTGATTAAGATTGGTATAAGACAGCGCAAGAAAGAAGGATTTCGGATTCTCTAATAAAGGCAGCTGTCTGTCTCAGATTATCAGCCACACCATAGAGTTTGTCTTCTGAGTTCTCACTAGATTGGGATTTCGGATTCTCTAATAAAGGCAGCAATCTGTCTCAGATTATCAGCTATGCCATACAGTTTGTCTTGGACGCTGGTGTAAGTGGGTCACCTCTTTCTTCTCAAGTCTGCATACTGGGGACAGTTCTGTAGGATATAATTCCTATGATTTCTGCTTTCCCATTTGTGCTGACCTCTTCCTGCAGTAAGTTATGGCTACCCTTGTGATGGTAGGTCTGACATTCTTACTGCGTGGCTAAATCTCAGAGGCAGATTGACGACCGTAGAATCCGTTATCCCATTCCTCATTGTGAGGGTCGTTGCACCATGTTATGCGCCTTACGGCCTGGTGCATCTGTTTACTACAAGCATCTGTTTCGGGTTAGCATTCCCTAGCGGACACATGCATGGCAGGTAACAGTGGTTCTATTCTTGACACACCAAATTTGGGCCCCGGTAACCACTCAGGCACTCTTGAGTTTATTAATTGATTCTTAATGATAATGTTTGCATGTTTTTTATTGTATAGGATAGGAAAGTTGTGCTTGGCATCTGTGCAATGTCCAAAAAGTCAAACTCAAAACCAATGAATGAAATCATCCGAAGGCTTGTGGATAATTTTGAAAGGCTCCAGGTAAGTGTTTTTGATTTCCTATAATATAGATTTGGAGGCAGAGATCAACAATATAAAGAAGGGCTGGAGGGAGCTGCATAAGATAGCTAGAGATAGAAACACTTGGCATGAGTTGGTTGAAGCAATCCAGGCTAAAATGGCAAGAGAGTATATAACATTGAAAAACTACAGCGCCAGAGTGGTTACTGAGGCCCACATTAGCGGTGTAAAGAATAGAACCACTTGCCTGCCACGCATATTATAAGAGACAACAAAGGAGGTTGGGCATGGGGCTAGCTACCCCACCCCATAAAAGAAACCACTAGATAGCTACAGAAACCACAACCTGAGAAAGTTATAGCTCGCCACCCGAGGAAGAAGAAGGACCCCGCAGGAAGGACTTCTGAAGCAACACAGTGAAATCCGAAAGGAAATCAGGCTTCTGACTCACCTTCTTTCAACCCAAAGATCTCCAGGATTAATAGAGGTAAGGGAGGACCCAGGAACACCTGGAGGTGGGAGTTGGAAACGGAATGCAAGAAAATGGGAGAGAGTAGAGAGATCTGGAAAAGATGGCCTTGGATGGGCGGACTTGAAAGACCTTGGTTATGGACCTATGCCTCCCTAATGGGTGAAGGATGTAGAGGAAGATAGACTATACAGGTAAAATCAGGATTTTAATTTATCATGGAGAACTGCAGATCTTCTACTTTTCTCTAATCCTGTCTTGCCTCACACCGTCAGGATAAGAAGAGATTTCTAGAACAGGCTCTTGTGTTCTTCATAAACAGTGCTTATTCACCACCTCAGTGATTTCTGAGGTCCACCATTTGCGTGGACTGCCTTTTGCTTTGTATCCACTTTATTGGAGTAGCATTGCTCTTTGAGATGCACTGTCTGTTGGTAATCTGCTTATGTGACCGAACCATTTAATTTGGTTTTTTTAATGTTAAGTACTGGTGTTGTACCCACTATTTTCCTGATATGTTCATTTCTCAACCGGTCTCTTCTTGATACTCCTAGACATCTGCGTAGACACTTCATCTCTGTCGTGACTAGTTCTCTTCTATTACTACAAGTAAGGTCAGGATTCTAATCTATCATAAAAAGTATATGACCATTGAAAGACTACAGGTAAAATCATGACTTTAGTTTATCAGTTTATAAAAAAAAACCCAAAATGGTAGTCACTACCTGTAATACCGCTTTTTAAGTCAGTGTAGGACAGGGGGGACATGTGCCTATGGAATTTAATGGCCGCATGGCTAGTGCAGTTGTAGCAAAACTGTTCAGGTTAGGATTTTTCTTTATGCCCCCAACAGAAAAAACTCATTGGCTGTACCGGGGGTTGAACCCTAGTCTCCCACATGGGAGCTAGCGCTATAGTCCATTTGACCAGACGCTCCACTTTAGTTTATCATAGAGAACATATAACATTGAAATTCTTTTAGATGGTCAAAAAACAAATATTAATTGTTTCATTTCTTTTTTAACAGGTTCTTGTTTTTGATGACGATACAATTTTAAACAAACCTGTGGAGGATTGGCCGATTGTCAACGGATTTGTTTCTTTTTTCTCTCATGGTTTCCCACTTGAGAAAGCTATAGCCTACAAAAATCTGCGGAACCCATTTGTCGTCAATGACCTTGAGATGCAGTATACGTTGCAGAGCAGGTAAGTGCATGCCAGTTTGGAAAATTAAAATTGCAGGCGTAAAAATTGCAGGCCATAACAAATTGCTGCCGTAAAATTGCAGGCATAACAAATTGCAGACCGTAACAAATTGCAGGCCATAACAAATTGCTGACCGTAACAAATTGCAGGCCATAACAAATTACTAACCGTAACAAATTGCAGACGTAACAAATTGCAGACTTAAACTGCAAACCTTACTGTGCGAAGTGTCTTGTCACTTCATACTTCTGTTCTTTATGCAGGAGGTAGGAGAACTAATTCCTGTCCTCACTTGTTGAACGTCACATGTAGGAAATCATTCTTTCTTCCTTTCATTTGCTTGAAATGTTGTCTATATATTCTTTTTTCTTCTGCAACAATTTCTGTTTTGCGACTGCTACAATACTGCTACGGAGCGACTGCTACGGTATGTGTCATAAACGGGAGAGTGCTCTTGAGGCCTTCACCGGTTCCTCATAGTTTGTTTTGTAGGGTTGTTTCTGTTGGCCAGATTTCCATTCTCAGACTAGATCAATCTTGCAGAATGTATTCTGGGGACTGCTATGGTGCTCAATAGGTGCAGGCAGCTACGTCCCTGAGACCTATCTATGGAGGTATGCTCTGAGGCCGCAGTGTCCCATTTTAAGTCTGAAGTATTTGCGCTTTTCTGTTTATTGTATTTATGTTGTCGTATCCGGGGTTGAATCCTTCATTTGTTTTGTCTCCACATCATTTTTCAGGACTGTCTATATATTCAGTGTTGTCCCTAGTATGTATAAACTTCACTGTCTTTCATAGCTCACACAGAGGTCCGTGTAGTTTTCTTTCCATTTTTATTTCACAAAACCAATGAGTTTGCTTCAATATATCATATTCAAGGCAGTCTTGAAGTATATGCTCTGCAGTCTGGGGTGTCTGTTCACATTTTCAATTCAAATATTGTATCTTCTTCTTCTTTGCATTCATTCTTTACGACCAATTTTAATCACTCTTTGTGATATGTTTGATCTTTACCAAGAACGTGTATACGTTGCACATTGGTTTGGTAGGCCCCTAAACGCATAGACTTCTAAACATTTAGGACACGTGCATCCGATTTCAGCCAAACCTCCTTAGTCGCCTCTTACGACATGCATGGCAGGTAACAGTGGTTCTATTCTTTACACCCCAAATTTGGGCTCGGTAACCACTCGGGTGAAATGTTGTATCAATTCTAACATATGCCAGCGAGGGTTGGAAAATGGCTAAAGATTTAGAATGGGAGTGGAACGCATTTGAAAAGAGATGCCTGCAAAAACTAATGAACATAAAATGGAACGAATTCAGGAGAGGTGGTGAAATCAGAGAAATGTTTGGTCAACCACTAGTAACAATTGTTATAAGAAGGAGAAGATGGAGATATGTTGGATACACCTTGAGAAGAATTTATCAAAGAATCACAAAGCAGGCATTGAAGTGGGAGGTAAATGGTTCAAAAACAGAGGACGCCTAAGGAAACCTGAAACTAACTTTGCTGAGAGAGGCAAGAAATATCGAATTCAATTTTATGGAAGAGATTGAGTGATTTGCCCAGAACAGAGCGGCAAGGAGAAATTATTTGCAGGCATATAATGGTACAGGAGGAATATATATAAGTATAAGGTTTATTTATCAGTACGTTTTATTTTATTTACTCTTACAAAAAATGTATTTACCATTAAGTTACCTGATTTGGCCTTTTTGTTCGAAAAACGATACATCGCTACATCTTGGTGGCGACTGAGCACATATGTCTAAAACCAAAAGATTGACCTCATTACACTGGGTTTACCCCGTATTCATCTTCTTCTCTTCTCGCGATCGTTCTTAAGCCGTTTTTATCATTCTATTGTGATATATAAACAGCCAAACATCAGAACAGGATGTACGTGCACAGCCTTCAGTACCAATTGGAGCTCAAGTGCTTATCCTTGGGTGGTGTGTTTGATTTCAACCAGCGTTTGTGTACGGTTCGCTCTCTGCTAGCCTTTTGCTGTCCCCAGCCAAAACCCACAAGGCAGCAGGTTTCCATTTTCCATTAGGGCAGCAACCCTTAGATGGCCTGCCCTCCCGGGCTTATGAGCGCCATCTGCCCAGCCGTATTCATCTGTTCTCCGCAGAAATGGCAGCCACCTGCCGATATTATTGCACAAACTTCGTAACTCTGTCAATAATCCTAGGGTCTCTGAAAAATTCATGGGAGCAGAACAGCGCAGTTGATTCGAATCCATGACCTTTGGAGCACAAGGCAAGGGCTGCAACACTTAGCCACAGAGACTCCCCAAGGGCACCTGTACCTTCACTAGTGCTATTATAACAGTCCTTCTGCTAACAACTAGCAATTATTCATGGACTCAAGTCTATTATACCTTATTTTCTGACAAGGCCAAAAACTACGATTCGGCCTTGCGCTCGTCCTACATTAGTAGGGGCCTAATGGGGGCACAACATTCTAACTGTTCTTGGCAAAGACTGTTTCTCTCTCTTTTGCAATCATTCTTTTTGACCATTTTGATCATTCTTATTGTGATATATAAACAGCCTTTGCCAAGAACGTTTTCTTACGTCACATCATTCGGCGTCATTTGGGGCTCTGGTGCTTTCCCTTCGGCGACGTGTCTGGTTTCAGCCAATGTTTACTGGGCTCTCCGTCAGCCTTTGGCTGTCCCCAGCCAACCTGCAAGGCAGCAGGCTGCTATTTTCTTGTAGGGTAGCTAACCTTAGACAACCTTCCCTCTCGGGTTGTTGAGCGTCATCTGCCCAGGTTACCAGTCTTTTTGGCTACTTAGTTTGTCTACCGTCCAGTTTTGTATACGGTTTGCTCTACTAGCCTTTGATTGTCCCGAATCTAACTACAAGGCAGTAGTAGGCAAAGACTGTTTATATATCACAATAAGAATGATTAACATGGTCAAGAAGAACAAATGAAAGCAAACATTTTCCGACAGGCCAAAAATTTGTGACATGACGGTCCTATCAATCAATCATATTTTTCTGGACATTATTTTTTGACAGGCCAAAAGTTTATGCTATGATGAAAGAGAACAATATACCACATCCTAGATTTGCAGTACTGGATAGAGACAATGAATTGGAATGTAAGTTGTCATCACTTTGTTGGTTAGTTAGCTAGTTAGTTAATTAGTTATGCCTCGCTCACGTGTTGCTGGGGTTAGCAAGGGGATCAAAGAATAGTAACACTGCAACCTACAATCTCTCTCTCTCTCTTTGCCTTTTTACCCCGGATTGGGGCATATGCCTTCAACCAACTCATGCCAAGTCTTCCTATCTCCTGCAGCTCCCTCCAGCTCTTTATATTGTTGATCTCCGCCTCCAAATCTCGTCTCCATGTATTTCTCGGCCTCCTTTTCTTTCGCTGTCCCTGCGGGTTCCAGGCAAGGACCCTTCTTGTTATATTCCCTCCGGTTTTCACAAAGTGTGTCCTATCCAGCTCCAGCGTCTTTTTTAACCTGTTCGTTCACTGGAATCTGTCTTGTTCTCTCCATAAGTTCCTCATTTGTGACCCTATCATACCATTTTATTCCTTCTATTCTGCGCAGACACCAGTTGATGAATGTGTGCAATTTATGCGCTATTGTTTTAGTTGTTCTTCATGTTTCTGACCCGTACAGTAGAACTGCTTTAACATTAGAGTTAAATATCTGAGTTTTTGTTCTAGAGCAACCTACAATGCGCATCATAAAAGACAACTGAGATAGGGTTACCCTAGTAAATAAAAAGCATTGCAGAAATCGGATGTGCTGCCCTATGAAAGCCAGGTGACTTCTTCTTCTTCTAACCAGGGCTGCGAGTTTTCACTCTTGGGCTGTCAATGCCAGTTTGTAGAATCTGTATGTGTTCTGTAATTGTGAAAGACTAGTATAAAGTGTATTATGAACAGATGGGTGTGGTAGGAGGAGTTCTTATATAACTTTATGTAGTCCAGGACATTCAAGCAAGATATGCTGTACTTCTTCTTCTTCTTTGCGTTCGTTCTTTATGACCAATTTTAATCACTCTTTGTGATATGTTTGATCTTTGCCAGAACGTGTATACGTTGCATATTGGTTTGATGGGCCCCTAAACGCATAGACTTCTACACGCTTAGGACACATGCATCCGATTTCAACCAAATCTCCTTAGTCGCCTCTTCGACATGTGGACAGGTAACAGTGGTTCTATTCTTTACACCCCAAATTTGGGCCCCGCTAACCACTCGGGCGCTATGCTGTACTGTCTCACATAAGCCGGGTGACGAACTGGGTCCTACTTTCTTGAACGCTCCATATTGACCTCTTGTTAACGACTCTTTATGATTTGTATGTGATCTGAGCTATTGAGCCTGAGTTATTATTCTTTGCTCCTTGCGAGCCCGCGACGCACAGGCAAACTAGGTCCTACAAGCTCAAACATGAGAAAAATGCTACCAGAAAATAAAACAGTAGACCAACATGTCCAAGTAAGGCATGTGGTCTCAAATAGTGGTTTAACGGGGATCGAGAGAGAGAAGTAGGGGTTTAACAAATGGATGATGTAGAACGAACAAAGAAGACTCAGTCAATCAATGAAGTTGGGTCTCTGTATAGGGTAGGTGCTCGCCTCTCGTGACAAAGGTAACCGGTTCTCTCCATCGTGGAGCCATCTGGATATTTGTCCAGAGATCCCTGATCTCAGTGTAGGTAAGATCTAGTTTCTAGTTCTATCGGAGACAGACGATAATACATAAGCCCATAATAATAATTCCTCTCATACCATTATACGTTACATAGGGCCTGCAAGTAATTTCTCCATACCGCTCTATTCTGGGCAACTCGCTCAATCTCGTCCATGGAACTGAAACCGATATTTCTTGCCTCTCTCAGCAAAGTTCGTTTCAGGGTCTCCTTAGGTCATCCTCTCTTTCTTGAACCCTTTGCATCCCACTTCAATGCCTGCTTTGATATTCGTTGATCATTACATAGGCCCATAGATCTCCATAAAACAGGTCCCAAGTTTCATTTGACATGTAAAAGAAACATTGGCAGTTCAAAATTGAGAAGAGCTGGCTGGAAATTCGCTGCCCAAGTAAAATTAATTAGAATATGTTTAAAAAAATAAAATTCCTACAAAATATCATCACTATCTTCAAAATTACATCAGGGACCCTCGCTGGTGCTATGCAGTTCGTGAACTGCGGTTGAGATCTTCCTGTGTAAGAAAGAGATCAGAGCACACATGGTTACTCACCGAAGTGCAATGATGATGGTCCAGTCAGTCAATGAAACAAGGTGGTTGAAGCTCGGTTATTGTCTTGTTCGCCCGAGTGGTTACCGGGGCCCAAATTTGGGGTGTAAAGAATGAAACCACTGTTACCTGCCACACATGTTGTAAGAGGCGACTAAGGAGGTTTAGCTGAAATCGGATGCACATATCGCCCGAGTGGTTACCGGGACCCAAATTTGGGTGTAAAGAATAGAACCACTGTTACCTACCACGCATGTCGTAAGAGGCGACTAAGGAGGTTTGGCTGAAATCGGATGCGCATGTCCTAAATGTGTAGAAGTCTATGCGTTTAGGGGCCTTCCAAACCAATGTGCAACATATACACGTTCTTGACAAAGATCAAACATATCTCAAAGAGTGTTTCAAATTGGTCGTAAAGAACGAACGGAAAGAAAAAGAAGAGATTATCTTGTTTATAAAACTACATTAATTACTTGTCTTTCTCTCTCGCAGGTAAAGTTGTGGAAACTGAAGACTCAATAGAAGTAAATGGACACCTGTTTATGAAACCATTTGTTGAGAAGCCTGTCGATGCCGAGGACCACAACATCTATATTTACTTTCCTGTGCAGGCTGGAGGAGGCAGCACTAGACTATTCCGCAAGGTAGTTCCTGTCATTTGGTTTTAGTTTATCCCCAGCCTTTTATCTTCTAAATATGTTATATATATATATATATATATATATATAGGGGGACTGCCTAGAGTAGTTGATAGTAGCTCGGCCTGCTAGCTGTGAGATGCCTCATAGCTCGGGTTCGGACCTACTGTCCGGCATTTGTTCGAGTTCCCTGGTCTTACTCAGGACAATAACGTGAGTACCTCTGAAGTCTGAGAAAATCTGCCTGTATGGCGAGGAATACTAATTACGAGTACATTGAGCACACGGCTGCCAGTGTAAAGTAATTTACAATGTGCAGCGTTGCTGCCATTGTAAGAAATTGGAAAAACGGATTTTCACACAAAAATCAGTTTCAGAGATGAAACTTCGTCTGAGTTGAAAGCGGACGAAAGAAAAAAAAAAGAAAATATATATATGTTTATAGCTGGGGAGGGCTGAGAAGACCATCATGAAAGGAGGCATCCTTGCAAAGAGGAGAAGAGGAAGACCACGGAGAAGATGGATTCAGGATGTAACTGATGGTCTGAACATGGTGGCTGCAGAGGCGGGGCTTCTGGAATTTGAGAGAGAGAGAAATTCCGAAGGACTGTTAAGGTGGCAAAGTTCTGCTGCGAACAAGCTACTTGATGATGATGATGAACCTGAGTCATCATGGGTTACTGTACTGGGTTCTTATCCAAAGGTCTTTTTGTCAACAACTAGCAATTATTCATAGACTCAAGTCTATTATACCTTATTTTCTGACAAGGCCAAAAACTACGGTTCGTCCTTGCGCTCGTCCTATATTAGTAGGGGCCTAATGGGGGCACAACATTCTAACTGTTCTTGGCAAAGACTGTTTCTCTCTCTTTTGCAATCATTCTTTTTGACCATTTTGATCATTCTTATTGTGATATATAAACAGCCGTTGCCAAGAACGTTTTCTTACATCACATCATTCGGCGTCATTTGGAGCTCTGGTTCTTATCCTTCGGCGACATGTCCGGTTTCAGCCAACGTTTACTAGGCTCTCCGTCAGCCTTTGGCTGTCCCCAGCCAACCTGCAAGGCAGCAGGTTGCTATTTTCTTGTAGGTAGCTACCTTAGAAATTCTGAAGGACTGTTAAGGTGGCAAAGTTCTGCTCCGAACAAGCTACTTGATGATGATGATGAACCTGAGTCATCATGGGTTACTGTACTGTTCTTATCCAAAGGTTTGTGTTTGCAACTCTGTCATACCAACTCAATCTGAGAATATAAAACCTGCTGCCTTGCAGGTCGGCTGGGGCAGCCAAAGGCTGACGGAGAGTGAACCCAGTAAACACTGGCTGAAACCGGACACATTGTCAGAGGATAAGCACCAGAGCTCCAAATGGCGCTGAAGATGTGACATACAAACCACACCAATGCTAAGCCTGCATGAATCAGATTACCACATAAATGAGATTTATGGGGAAATCTGGTACTCCAGTCTAAGCGGTGGTCGCGAAGAAGAAGTCTGAGAATATGATGAAGACATCCGTTGACAAAGAACTTCTTCTTCTTCTTTGCGTTCGTTCTTTACGACCAATTTTAATCATCTTTGTGATATGTTTGATCTTTGCCAAGAACGTGTATACGTTGCACATTGGTTTGTGGGCCCCTAAACGCATAGACTTCTACACGTTTAGGACACATGCATCCGATTTCAGCCAAACCTCCTTAGTCGCCTCTTACGACATGCGTGGCAGGTAACAGTGGTTCTATTCTTTACACCCCAAATTTGGGCCACGGTAACCACTCGGGCGGACAAAGAACTAATAATGTGTAGCACATAATTATAAAAGGTGTATTCTGGAGTTAGGTGGCGTCTGTGGCTAGGGGTTAGTGACTCGGTCTATTAACCTCGACGTTCTGAGTTAGAATCACTCTGCGAACAATTTGGCTGCAAATTGTTTCGCGTGGAGTTTGACAAAGGGCGATGGCACCACCCGTTCAGAAAGCAATGGCAAACTACTGAGCGTAATAATGCCTAGAAAAATCACAAACAACGTTACAAAGCTGGGGTTGATTCTCAAAGTCCTGTAAAGAATATGCAATTAACTTTTAATTCAGGAGTTGGATAAAAAGCATGCTTAGAAGTGTTCCAGACACCATCACATAAATTGCAATTCAGAATAGCAACTCCCCAATATGGGTAGAGGAAACTGAGATGACATTCAGATCTCTCCCTCTCACTCCCTCCCTCCCTCCACCCCGGACCTTAGGGAACTCTTGAACAAATTTATTTTTGCTGAGTATCAGGCAATCACATCGACAATAGAGGAACAGCTACAGCAACACATTAACTGACTCCAGTTAATATGTAATGGAGCGGAGACATGGAGAACAATTAAGTGGAACACCAAAAAGTTGCAGACATTCATCAATAGATGTCTCCGCAGGATACTCCATTTTCGATGGCATGACAAGACTACAAACAGGGAACTCTGGGATAGAACAGGACAACGACAGGTGGAACAAGAGATAAGGAACAGAAGGTGGCAATGGATAGGACACACACTGAGGAAACCCCTAACAGCATCACAAGACAGGCTCTCTGATGGAACCCCAGGGCAATAGAGGTAGGGGAAGATCCAGGAACACCTGGAGACGGGAGTTGGAGATGGAATGCAAGGAAATGGGGAGAGAGTGTAGAGATCTGGAAAAGTTGACCTTGGATAGGCGGACTTGGAAGGCCTTGGTTGCTGACCTATGCTTCCGAAGGGTAAAGAAGAAGTTAATATGTAGTGAATAAACATTGATAAAACGAATCAAGGACATTCGCTAGAGAGGAAAATGCTACCAACATTTCCGTCGACAAACATTACTTAAAACAAGTCAAAGCTGTAACAGATTTTTTCATCCAATGGAAGAATAACTAACGAATAACCAATATAGATGCAATAAAGCAAATCAAATCATAGAACAAATGGGGCCAATTTTGAAATACAAACATGTCTTTCTCCCAATATTATTCTATCTGTGCCAAACCTGGACTCTGACATTAAATGATAGAAGAAAACTAGTTACAACAGAGATGAAGTGTCTATGCAGAATGCTGGGAGTATCAATAAGAGACCGGTTTAGAAATGAAGGCATCAGGAAAAAAGTGGAACATCAGTACTGAACTTCATCAAGAAACAACAAATTAAATGGTTTCAGCCACATAGCAGATTACCAACAGACAGTGCACCTCAAAGAACATTGTGTGTTTGGCTGAAATCACATGTCCTAAACGTGTAGAAGTCTATGTGTTTAGGGCCTACCAAACCAATTTGCAACATATACACGTTCTTGGCAAAGATCAAACATATCACAAAGAGTGATTTTCTTCTTCTTCTCCGTTCTCACTAGATTGGGATTTCGGATTCTCTAATAAAGGCAGCCGTCTGTCTCAGATTATCAGCCACGCCATACAGTTTGTCTTGGACACTAGTGTAAGTGGGCCACCTCTTTCTTCTCAAGTCTGCATACTGGGGGCAATTCTGTAGGATATAATTCCTATGATTTCTGCTTCCCTGTTTGTGCCGACCTCTTCCTGCAGTAAGATTTGGCCACCCTCGTGATGATGGGTCTGACATTCTTACCACGTGGCTAAATCTCAGAGGCAGATTGGCGACCGTAGAATCCGTTATCCCATTCCTTATTGTGAGGGATCGTTGCACCATGTTATGCGCCTTACGGCCTGGTGCATCCGTTTTCTGCAAGCATTTGTTTCGGGTTAGCATTCCTAGCGGACACATGCATCCGATTTCAACCAAACCTCCTTAGTCGCCTCTTACGACATGCGTGGCATGTAACAGTGGTTCTATTCTTTACGTCCCAAATTTGGGCCCGGTAACCACTCAGACGCAAAGAGTGATTAAAATTGGTTGTAAAAACGAACGAAAAGACGAAGAAGAAGAAAGAACATTGTTACTCCAATACAGTGGATATAAAACAAAAGGCCGTCCACGCAAATGGGGGAGCTCAGAAATAACATGCTGTGAAAAACACTATTTATGAAGTGTGCACAAAAGCATGTTCTATAACTCTTATCCTGATGCTGTGAGGCAAAACAGGATTGGAGAAAAAAGAAAACACACCCACAGTGGGCACAAACAAAAACATTCTAAATACAGACCACAAAGAGTGGCCAACAAGTGGTGAAAAGAATGAAAGCAGAAAAGAAAGACATACATGATCATTATTGCTGCCTCCCTTACTTCTATATTATCTACCCGCCGAGTGGTTACCGGGCCCAAATTTGGGGTATAAAGAACAGAAACACTGTTACCTGCCATGCATGTCGTAAGAGGCGACTAAGGAGGTTTGGCTGAAATCGGATGCATGTGTCCTAAGCGTGTAGAAGTCTATGTGTTTAGGGGCCTACCAAACCAATGTAACGCATACACGTTCTTGGCAAAGATCAAACAAATCACAAAGATTGATTAAAATTGGTCGTAAAGAACGAACGCAAGAAGAAGAAGAGTAAGAATGTCAGACCTACCATCACAAGGGTAGCCAAAACTTACTGCGGGAAGAGGTCGGCACAAACGGGAAGCAGAAATCATAGGAATTATATCCTACAGAACTGCCCCCAGTATGCAGACTTGAGACGAAAGAGGTGGCCCACTTACACCAACGTCCAAGATAAACTGTATGGCATGGCTGATAATCTGAGGCAGACGGCTGCCTTTATTAGAGAATCCGAAATCCCAATCTAGTGAGAATGCAGAAGAAGAAGAAATATTATCTACCAGTAACACTTTAGCAGTCTGTTGTTATTTTTTATTTTGTTTGGTCTCAACTCCAGTCTTTTAATGAACAGGTGAAAGATCGCAGCAGTGTGTACTCGAGGTTCTGTCGCGTACGCAACAAGGGATCCTACCTGTACGAGGAATTCATGCCATCAGATGGCACCGACGTTAAGGTGACAAGTTTTTTCATAAGCTGGCACTCATTTAACATTTTCAGCAATTTATTGCTTTCGCTTTTAATTTGCTAATTTTACACTCATTGTTGCACTGAGCACCTAATATTCTTCTTCTGTGTTCGCCAACTGTGTATTCGGACGTTAGCCGAAGCCTGGTATGACGCTTCTGACTGATTTTTGCGTGAAAGGCTGCTTTACCATTTGACTAGTGTCTCTCACCATGCAGGTGGGCCTTCACGACTTCAGAGGTCGCAGCACCTAATATAATTAGACCACTTGCCTGTGTGTTGCGGGCTTGAAGGGAGCAAAGAATAGTAACACTGTGACCTACAAGGTATATCATAAGAGGGCACTGACGTAGAGGCCTAGGGAAGCTACCCTAGTAAACAAGAAGCGTCACAGAAATCAGATGTGTTGGCCTGCCTGTAGGCTCATAACCGGCACAACGGACAATCACTCTTAGGCTCAGATCACATACAGATCACAAAGAGTAGTTTAACAAATGGTTGATGTGGAGCATTCGAAGAAGAAGAAGAACGCCTGAACTTCTGCCTCCACAACCAAAGGGCTTTAAGATGACAGGCTGGACAGATGACACTCATCAGCCTGGAAGGGCAGGTCGTCTACGAGTCGCTGCCCTGAAAGACAAAAGCAACCTGCTGCCTTGTGGGTTTTGGCTGGGGACAGCAAAGGCTAACGGAGAGTGAACCCAGTAAATGCTGGTTGAAACCGAACACACCACCGAAAGATAAGCACTTAAGCTCCAATTGGTACTGAAGGCTGTGCACGTACATCCCGTTCTGATGTTTGGCTGTTTATATATCACAATAGAATGATAAAACGGCTTAAGAACGATCGCGAGAGAGATGACAGGTTATCAGTTATGAGGAGTATCATCATATCATTCGGGACACGACCATAGGTGCTCCGATCTCCGCTTCAACAAATCCGCAGCATACAATACATGTTTTTTCATAAGCTGAAACACATTCAACATTTTCAACTATTTTGTAGTTTTGGCTTTTTATTTGCTAATTTGCACTCATTGTTGCACTGCGCACATAGTATCATTAGAACACTCATCATCAAATAGCTTGTCCTTAGCAGAACTTTGCCACCCCAAGAGTCCTCCGGAATTTCTCTCATATGCCATATGTCCTGCCTCTGCAGCCGTCATGTTCAAACCATCAGTTACATCCTGAATCCATCTTTTCCTCTTCTTCTCTTTGCCGGTATGCCTCCTTCCATGATGGTCTTCTCCAGCCCTTCGTGTCTTTTTATATGTCCAAGATATCTCAATTATCTCTTTCTTATTATTAGACCACTACGGTTGTGTATATTTTTTTTAACTTTGCTTCAAACAACCATATTTTGTGGTATAAAGGGGTTTTGAAGCTGAAGGATTGACTTCATTGCACCGGGTTTTACCCCATATGGTTCAGTCTCTCTCTGCAGAAATGGCACGCCACCTGCCGAGAGCATTGCACAAAGGACGAACTCTGTAGCTCCGGCAACAATCCTAGGGTCTCTGGAAAAACTGCACTCGTGAACAGAACGACACGGTCCAGATTCAAACCCATGATTGACTCGCAAGGTAAAGGGCTTAACCACTCAGCCACACCTTTTGTGGTATGGTTTACCTGTGTGGTGCAGGAGCCTGCAAGGGAAGCAAATAATAGTACCACTGTGAAATACAAGGCATGTCATTAGAGGCAGCTGATGTAGGACCAAGGGAAGCTACCCTAGTAAATAAAACGTTGGCAGAAATCAGATGTGCTGGTCTACTTGTAGGCACATAACTGGCACAATGCACAATCGCTCGTATAGACTAAGATCGCATACAAATCACACAGCGTGGTTAAGAAGTGGTTAATATGGAGCGTTCGAAGATGAAGATGTGGTCTGGTTATATATGATTGGTTATTTGTTACTGACTGAGCAGACCTCCATAGTTGTCATAGGGTATGCATACTGATTGCTCTTGTGGCTTGCTGGTTAAACGCACTCCTCGCCCTTCTGGCTAAATGGTTAACTCTTAGTGGACCAGGGCAACGGTCATGTTTTTACAAGCCATTTGTTTTTAGAATAAAAACGCCTTTAGTGTGGCTCCTGGTAAAATGGCGTTCAACCCAAAGCCACATAGTGTGGCATTTGGTCTACACGGAGTTAATCAGTTGCCTTGTGTTCTGAAGTTCGTGGGTTAGAATCCAAACCGTGTTTTCCATTCTGCTTTCGTCATTCTTCAACCCTCTAGAAGGCTGAGATACAGGTTTGCTACAACCCCTCAGCCTTTCTTTCGAGCATGGTAAACACGGTCTGTCAATCCTTCAGCTTTCTTCTTCTTCACCCTTCTCCCCTAGGGAAGCATAGGTCCAAACCAAGGTCTCAAGCCCACCTTCAGCTTTCTTCTTCCCTTCCCTAGGAAGCATAGGTCCACAACCAAGGTCTTCCAAGCCCACCTTCAGCTTTCTTCTTCTTCACCCTTCTCCCCTAGGGAAGCATAGGTCCATAACCAAGGTCTTCCAAGCCCACCTTCAGCTTTCTTCTTCTTCACCCTTCTCCCTAGGAAGCATAGGTCCACAACCAAGGTCTTCCAAGCCCACCTTCAGCTTTCTTCTTCTTCACCCTTCTCCCTAGGAAGCATAGGTCCACAACCAAGGTCTTCCAAGCCCACCTTCAGCTTTCTTCTTCTTCACCCTTCTCCCCTAGGGAAGCATAGGTCCACAACCAAGGTCTTCCAAGCCCACCTTCAGCTTTCTTCTTCTTCACCCTTCTCCCTAGGAAGCATAGTCCACAACCAAGGTCTCCAGCCACCTTCAGCCTTCTTTCACCTTCTCTAGAAGCATGGTCACAAGGCTCGCCACCTTCAGCTTTCTTCTTACCCTTCCTAGGGAAGCATAGGTCCACAACCAAGGTCTGCCAAACCCACCTTCAGCTTTCTTCTTCTTCACCCTTCGCCCTAGGGAAGCATAGGTCCACAACCAAGGTCTGCCAAGCCCACCTTCAGCTTTCTTCTTCTTACCCTTCTCCCTAGGGAAGCATAGGTCCACAACCAAGGTCTGCCAAGCCCACCTTCAGCTTTCTTCTTCTTCACCCTTCGCCCTAGGGAAGCATAGGTCCACAACCAAGGTCTGCCAAGCCCACCTTCAGCTTTCTTCTTCTTCACCCTTCTCCCCTAGGGAAGCATAGGTCCACAACCAAGGTCTTCCAAGCCCACCTTCAGCTTTAGACCTGTTTAACAATTTTTATTATTGAAATGACTTTTTAAATATTTTTGCAATTATTTAACCAATTTTGCATGTTTTTCTACTCTAAACTTTTCGTATTTCATTTTGTTATATTGTTGTATTTGTTAACATATGTATTCTAATTTTCCTAAAGCTCTTAGAACATCCTGCTGGGCAGATGACGCTCATCAGCCTGGAAGGGCAGGTCGTCTACGGGTTGCTGCCCTGAAAGAAAATAGCAACCTGCTGCCTTGTGGATTTTGGCTGGGGACAGCAAAAGGCTAATGGAGAGTGAACCCAGTAAGCGCTGGTTGAAATCGAACACACCGCCGAAGGATAAGCACCTGAGCTCCAATAGGCACTGAAGGCCGTGCACATACATCCGTTCTTGATGTTTGGCTGTTTATATATCACAATCGACGCCCGAATGGTTACCGGGGCCAAATTTGGGATGTAAAGAATATAACCACTGTTACTTGCCACGCATGTCGTAAGAGGCGACTAAGGAGGTTTGGCTGAAATCGGATGCACGTGTCCTAAACATGTAGAAGAATATGCGTTTAGGGGCCTACCAAACCAATGTGCAACGTATACACGTTCTTGGCAAAGATCAAACATATCACAAAGAGTGATTAAAATTAGTAGTAAAGAACGACAAAAGAAGAAGATCACAATCGAATGATAAAAGCGGCCTAAGAACGATCGAGAGAGAGAGAGAACATCCTGGACAGAGAAAAGAAAAAATAAAGAAATTCTACAATACCTGCATAGCCGAGTGGTTACGGGCCCAAATTTGGAGTGTAAAGAATCAAACCACTGTTACCTGCCACGCATGTCGTAAGAGGCGACTAAGGAGGTTTAGCTGAAATCGGATGCATGTGTCCTAAACGTGTAGAATTCTATGCGTTTAGGGGCCTACAAACCAATGTGCAACGTATACACGTTCTTGACAAAGATCAAACATATCACAAAGAGTTATTAAAATTGGTCATAAAGGACGAACGCAAAGAAGAAGAAGACCTGCATAGCGAGGAGCATTGACTCATAAATTCTTCCTCTTCTTCTTCGAATGCTCCAGATCAACCACTTGTTAACCACTCTTTGTGATTTGTATGTGATCTAAGCCTAAGAACGATTGTACATTGTGTCAGTTATGCACCTACAAGTAGGCCAGTACATCCGATTTCTGGGATGTTTTTTATTTACTAGGTTAGCTTCCCTAGACCCTACATACCATACGACATACCTGGTAGGTTGCAGTGATACTATTCTTTGCTTCCCTTGCGAGCTCTGGTACCACATGGGCGGGCTCATAATAACATCATGTCTCGGACGATGAAATATTTGACCACGTTAGTTGTCACTAAATATTAATTACTAAATGACGTTAGAATGACTAAAGATATAGAAAGTAAGTTGAATGCTTTTGAAAATAGATGTCTGTGAAAAAATAATGAACTTAAAACGGGACGAATTCAGAAGTGATGAAATCAGCAGAGGTTAAAAAAGATGCTGGCAGATATGACACCCTTTGTGAAAACCTGAGGGAAATATAACAAAAAGGGTCCTTTCCTGGAACCCCCAGGGTCAGCGAAAGAAGGGGAGACTGAGAAATACATGGAGACGAGATTTGGAGGTAGAGATCAACAATATAAAGAAGAGCTGGAGGGAGCTGCAGGAAATAGCTAGAGATAGGAAGACTTGGTATGAGTTGGTTGAGGGCATATGCCCAAATCCTAACGACTGAGGTAGGGGCCTAGGAAAGCTGCCCTAGTAAATAAAAAGATAGCAGAAATCGGATGTGCTGCCTACTTGTAGGCGCATAACTGGCACATCGTACAATCGCTCTTAGACTCAGATCACATACAAATCACACAGAATGGTTAACAGAGTTGTCGATATGGAGCATTCGAAGAAGATGAAAGAAGAATGATGAGGGAAATTGGTGGTAAGAAAAGCAAACCTTCATGCAAAAATCTGTAGGAGGTGTTGTATTATGCCCCATGATTTCGTGTGAATTCATAGCGGATGAAGGAAAAATAAACTACTAACCCTTTGGTTTTGTTGCCAAATGTGGACCCTATCTTCTTCTTCCAACTTTTTCAGTCATCGAGATGTATACTTTTAACTCTTTCCACGCCCATTTATTTCCTCAATTTTTAAGCAGTTAATTCAAGGAAGTAAAAAAAAAAAAATTACGATCCCAACTACTTATCAATAAATAAACATATATATTATTATATACTAAATTGAAGTAAACTGGACAACCTAACAGAATAACAAGGTTAAAAAGTACTATAAGTAAAACAGAAGAAATAAAACTAGAAAGACTTCTTATAAGGGAAGCAACTCTATGGCGCATGTGGCTTAAAGCGTGGAAAGAGTTAAAGTAGTTAGTGGTCAACCGGAGTCCATGTACATCTCCATATAGCTTGTCTTGAACTGACATCGGCATGTACACTTCTAAAGTAGTTAGTGGTCAACCGGAGTCTATGTACATCTTCATATAGCTGGTCTTGGACTGACATGGACTTGTATACTTCTGAAGTAGTTAATGGTCAACCGGAGTGTGTACATCTCCATATAGCTTGTCTTGGACTGACATTGTTATTGGCCATGTGTTTTCTCTCATTTCACTGTATGTTTGACATTCTTGCAGTATGTGTGTCTCTGTCAGAAGCACTGTACCCAGCACCCTGACTACACCTGAATTCATAGCGGACAAACAGAATAAGAAGTACCAGCTCACTGACCCTGGCAGAGCGATGTCTGTTGTTTCGTTTATTTATTGTGCATGGGACCCCACAAACGCATACAAATAACAACAAACAGGAGAGGGCAACATTTTTTCCAGCACCTCCCTGTGGTGGTCTCGGAAACAGACGACTACTTAGAAGCCTGGCTAAGTTTGTGGAGATCGAAGAGGGAGAAGTTAACCCGGTATCTAAAAAGGGCAATGCTGAAGTCTGCGGTGTCGGACCTAAAGGTGCAGATAACACAACTAGCACAGAAAACTTTGACACAACGAATTCCTTTCTCTGGAAGCGCAGGTATGAGAACGGATGAGTGAGAAGAACTACCGTGTTAGCTATTGCTCTGATGTTTTCAAGTTAACGTGTCTACAGGTATACACTGTCGGCCCAGATTATCAGCATGCTGAAGCCCGCAAGTCACCAGCCCTTGACGGGAAAGTTGAGAGAGATGCTGATGGGAAGGAGATCCGGTACCCTGTGCTTCTAACTAATAGGGAAAAGATGATTGCTCGAACCATTTGCAAAGTGTTTAAGGTAAGTCTCTCCTTCTTCTTCTTCTCGTTTGCTATTGTTCAATGTTGATGCAATGAGTTAGGGCAGTAGTTCTCAACCTTCCTAATGCTATGACCCATTAATACAGTTCCTCATTTTGTGGTGACCCCCAAGCA
Source organism: Arion vulgaris (assembly GCA_020796225.1). NCBI lineage: Eukaryota > Metazoa > Mollusca > Gastropoda > Stylommatophora > Arionidae > Arion > Arion vulgaris. The sequence goes on along the minus strand of CM036775.1, from coordinate 3,619,202 downwards.
TAAAATTATTTTTGTTGCTACTTCCTAGCTGTAATTTTGCTACTGTTATGAATCGTAATGTAAATATCTGATGTGCAGGCTGTATCTGAGGAGTGGTGTCTCTGTTCCTAAGACCATCAAAAATATGTGTTTTCCGATAGCCTTAGACGACCCCTGTGAAATGGTCGTTCGACCCCCAAAGGGGTCACAATCCACAGGTTGAGAACCACTGAGTTAGGGGGTATCTGTGGTTAGGTGCTCGCCTCTTGTTCCAAAGGTTGGCTCCCTCATGGAGCCATCAGGATATTTTTCCAGAGATCCTTGAACTCAGTGCAGGTGAGATCAGTTCCTAGTCCTATTGGAGACAGATGATAAAACATAGATCCCATGTTCAATTTGAGCTTGTAAAAGAACCTGTGGCAGTTCAAAATCAAGAAGGTTGGAAAGCCACTGCCTGGTTTTGACCTACTTCGGACCAGCAGCCGACATTACATGTGCGATATTAATGTTCTATGATCTATGTTTCAGCAAAATTATGTGGTTTTGACCTGCTTCGGGAAGCACACTACGTGTGCAATATTATTGTTCTATGATCTATGTTTCAGCAAAATGTATGTGGTTTTGACCTGCTTGACAGCCACACTACATGTGCAATATCAATGTTCTATGACCTATGTTTCAGCAAAATGTATGTGGTTTTGACCTGCTTCGGGCCAGCAGCCGACACTACGTCTGTGATATTAATGGATTCAGCTTTGTTAAAACATCCAGCAAGTACTACGATGACTGTGCCAAAATACTTGGGTAAGTTGCGCAGGTTTCAAGCACATTCTAAGCGAATAAGGACAAATAACATCCTTTTTATATAAAAAATCAGCATTTCCCAAACTAGGGTCCACAAGGTACTCACAGGGGGTTCTCAAGCAATTGAAGAAATATTATGATCTTTGACATTTCAAACAGAAAAATAAATTTTAAAAACATTTTTTTTTTTAGATTCAGATACACAAGCTTTCGGCTCTTCGGCTCGGTGCCATGGACATTGTAATCCTTCGGTTTGATACCACTAACAGGGTAAATCTGGATAACCTGTGGCTTTTCTGCTAGCCCGCGGAACTGAACCGCACTCACAGGAGCTTGTCACCCGTCGTCCAACGCGCTACGAACACGCTGAGCAGGCAGGCTAAAAACATATAAAAACAGTGGTAAACTAGTTCCACTGCGAAATCAAAGGCCCCGGACCAGACCAGAGTCTAAATCCCTGACAGGACAAAATTAAAGCTCATTTGAAGTATCCCACAGTCTGAGAAATTGGAACCAGCTTGACTGTTGGTGTGGTGTAATAATAACTCCATCACTAGAAGATTTTCATATATAGAAACTTTTGGGGGTCCACGGCAGCAAAATGTATTTAAAATGGGGTCCACTGTAATGTAAAGTTTAGGAACCGCTGCCTTAAAGGTATATTGGGTAATACAGTGTTAGGTCCGTATTTGTCACTGACCGTCGGCACACGATGGGTGTTGTGGTCAACATTACGCCAGTTACCTTTACTGCTCAATTTCTATAACTACGGGCTATGAGCTCTATGCAGACGACACAATATTTTCTGCAGACAGGTTTAGAACATTATGAAGGGATCCCATCACACCATCTGCCTTTACTTCCCAGTACTTTTCTTGGTACCCAATTAAAACTGGGTCGACCTGAGAGCCGTTACGGTCAGAAAATATTCCACGCCCACTGTGGAATTGAACCTAGACCACTGCCCAGTGTGTTCGTAGCGCGTTAGACTACGGGTGACTATCCCTCTGTGTGTGCGGGTTCAATTCGCGGGATGGCAGAAAAAGCCACAGATTCCCCAGATTTACAGTGTTCGTGGCACCGAACCGAAGGGTTACGATGTCCATGGCACGAGCCGAAGAGCTGAAAAGCTCAAGTGCTTCTGGATCGGAAAAAAAAACAAACAAAACCCCAGACCACTAGGCTAATAAGCGAGTTCACATTGTAAGCAAGTCTGCATGAAAAAATCAGTTTGAGGTGCCATATTTGGCATCACGACTACATCTGAATTCATATCGGGTGAACAGAAAAAAAGCAGTGTTTAAAAAAATTATATTTCTTATTTATCACTTGTGCATATTTAAAATTTATGATGTTGGATGGTCAGACATAAAATAATAAGGATTATATGCAACAAGTCATTGTCAATTGAGATTGGAATGAGAGTTATACAGTGCTAATCTATCTATATCCTCTTCATGTCTCGATTGACACATAAGGCTTCCACAAGACTTCAACTGTTGCCGTTCTGCTGCCTTTCTACCAGCCATCTAATGTTGAGGTGTTGAATGAGGCCAAGACACGGAAAGCTTATCATCAATATAAGAAAGAGGCAGTCATAATTTTTCGGACATGTGATGAGGAGGGAGGTTTAGAACACATTGTAACAATTGGTAAAATTGAGGGTAGACGAGACGGAGGAAGACAGAGAGAGAAAATTTTGGATAGCCTGACTTCAGGACACGGTAAAGCATCAACATCTGAGTTGATAGCAAAACACTAAAGATAGAGATTTGTGGAGATTCATGATCGCCTACGCCAGTCAGCACGGCACCTGATGATGGTGATGATATATATATAATTTGGCAAATTTTCAAAGAGAGCATGGAACAATACAAAATTAACATTGCAGACGAAGATTCAAATATATCAAGCCTGTATAATTAGCTCATTACTATATGGCTGAGAAACATAAAAAAAAAAAAAAAGTCAGAATGACTTAGAATGACAAAGTTCTGATCAGGAAAAACTATTTGATGATGATTAGTAAACAAAATAAACCTGAAGACAAAAATTATTCAGACAAAAAAAACCGTAAGACTAGGAAGGGGAACCCGAATATCATGCTTAAGGAAATCAGATATGCTTGGTCCAACCCCTATCTTTTCAGGAGGTCAAAACCCTCATACAGAGAAAATCTGCAGTAGACTGGAAGACAAACACTGGATATGATTATGGAAAAGACTTTCCCAAAGACCTAAGTAGAATAGACCAGGTCATTATATTTCGACTACATACCAAACAGAGCAGACTCGACAAACACTTATATAGACTAGGAATAAGTCAAACAGCTCTCTGCCAGTGTCAGCAGAAGGAACAGACACTGGAGCATGTCCTGCAAGACTGTCCTCTCCTGGATGAGCTGAGCAGCAACATGTGGCCATACCAAGTCGACCTGAAAACTAAGCGTTGGAGAAACCTGACCGACCTAAAGCTGACTTCCCAGTTTGTGGCCCACAGTAAATTAAGCGCATGACCAGAGATCGCTGAAGAAGAAGATATGCTTTGCTTGGTCCAAAGTCTGTAGGCATATAATAAGTACACACACCATTCTTACGCTGACACAAATGACATGTTTTTTTCGTATTCCATCTTACATGTTTTTGAATTGCATTCTTCCTGATAGGACATTAGTAATGAGAGCTTGCTGTCCTCAACTTCATATACCATACCCGATGTGTACGGCTCCAGAGGACATTCCGGTTGTTCAAACCACTTCTGGTTTCATGTAAGTAGGGCATTTTGTTTTTACGTGTTTCACCATTGCTATATAGTTATACTGCAGTCTTCCCTTATATAGATAATACGGGGTCAAAGGCGCATAGAGACAATGCAGCGCCAGGATTAGTGAGCTGGCACTAATCAAGATCCTATCCCACCTCCATGTGGGGACCCTGGTAATAGACACCGGTTCCTGTCTGGCTAAGCGGGAGGAGAGCTACAGGTAGTGGTAGTAGTGCAAGCACAGAAAAGCAAAGTAGGTCCAAAATTCACACATCTCCTGGCTGATGTCCGATACAAAATTGCCCAAATAGTTGCTGAAAAGTAAGAAACCGCAGTGTACGAGTCATCTGTGAACAAATCCCAACTCCCCCGGAGTAAAGGACTGCAAACAAATTACCAGCTGTGGGGCAAGTATCTATAAGAATGAAGCATAACAAATCACAAGTCTCGACAAGTGTCTCTGAAAATGCTGTAACGTATCGTATCGACACACAGGAATATTGCGGCAAACTCTGTATCAAAGGCCTAGCGCAGATACATGTACTGGGTAAGGTTGGCCAAGCACAAATTCTTAAGTTGCGTTTTAGTGCCTAACGAAACTGCCCTCCCTGGGACAACTGGGCAAGGTACTGTTGCATTAACAACTAACATCCCCGGAAGAACTGAGGTGGGTGATGTTGGCGGCGCAAAATGTGGGTGTTGTTGCGTTGCTAGCGCCGATTGAAACGACCCTCTAGAATATCTGTGTGCAGCCCCACTCCAGTGTTTCCCGGGGACAGGAAAAATGCAGAGTAAAACCTTGCAAATTGCCAAGTGCCGACATGCGCCCTGATGAAACGGCTGAGAATACTCCTACTCAGGAACAAACTCACCGTGGATAGAAAAGTAAGGCCGATAATGCAAAGGCTTGACTGGATTAAACCCAAACATTGGCTAAGGGTAATACTTTTCGGACACCGATCATCCTACACAGAGTAAGATGACGTCCAAACACCATGGCTCAGATCATATAAAGGCTACGGCAAAAAGATGATCGTAAAGGTGTAGATCCAAGCCAAAATATACGACAGAATGGATCATTCTAAGGCAAGTTACCCTAATAAATAAACAGCTGGCTGAAATCGGGTGGGCGTGCCTAGTCACCATGGGCGCTTAATCGAACAACGTAAAAAAATGTCTGCTAAGCGGGTAGGAATTGAGGAGAGCTACAGGTAGAATTATGTCAAAGTGCAATTATGTATCATAAATAGAATGATAAATTAGAAGCGAAGAACGAACGCAAACAACAACAACATATCAATAATACAGTATAACTTTAGGGTGAGGTTTTTCTATTTGTAAAATATTTTGAAGAACATAAGAATGATCAGGAATAAAACTAAGATAATGATATTTAGCTCAAATGTAAAGGCTGTCCTATATGGAGCGGAGACATGTGTAACCGTAGGGTTTTCATGACCTGTCTAATATATATATATTCTATTGTCTGTGACTATAATCCTTCAGTTATGTCTAAACACACAACCATATATTAACTTAAACAACACGTGGCTATGAATAGTTATCTATGTGAGAATCAGTCAATATGATCCTCAACTTTTATTAAAACTGCAATTCTACGAATAATCACACAAATTCATACATAAAACAATTTACTGAAATCCTAATTTAAATGACCCTGAAATAAAGTGATAAGCATAAAAACACTTAACTAAATCTGTTCATTAATAAAGCGCCTCTGACTAGCGTCTGGCCAACGAGAAAGTCCTAACACAACGACTGGATCCTCTGTCCTGCACGTGGTTAACTTGGTAACCGCTGGGATAGATCAATCTGGCTGTCTTGGTTAGCATAAATTTCCTTCTGATCAGCTCGTGGCAAAGGTGAATACGTTGGAGTATATTATAAACTGGCTGTCTCAGCTATCATCAGCTGCTTCCTGATCAGCATGTGACAAATGAGAATACGCTGGAATGTATTATAAACTGGCTGTCTTAGTTATCTTCAACTGCTTTTCTGGTCAGCAAGTGGCCGATGAGAATACGCTGGAGTATCTTTTAAACTGGCTGTCTTAGCTATCATCAACTGTTTCTGCTCGGCATGTGGTAAATGAGCATGCGCTGGAATATATTATAAACTGGCTGTCTTATCTATCATCAATTGCTATCTGATCAGCGCGAGGCTAAAGAACTAACACTTGAAATTATTATCCACTCTACTACCTGTATATAATTTTTCATTGGACCCACGTGGAACTAACCACCTTGTTCCACCCGATATGACAACAGACCGTCCCTACTTGCTGGCTCCTCGGTGTCTGTCTCTGTGAACTGCTGTGTCGCGTCTTTTTATGCACTTTCATCAGGACTTGTATTGACCAATGGTCAGCCTGATTTCCACATCCGTCATATAGGGGACTGTAATCTCCCTACTTTTGACCAGGTGATTGTCCGATTTCGTTTTTGTTCCCCTGAAACCAAGGGACTTAATTCTGCCCCTGCCACCCTGCTACACATGGAGAACAACTAAGGGAATACCAAAAGTTGCAGACATTCATCAATAGATGTCTGCGCAGGATACTCCATCTGTGATGATATGACAGAACCACAAACAAGGAACTGTGGGATAGAGCGGACAACGGCAGGTGGAACAAGAGATAAGGGGCAGAAGGTGGTGATGGATAGGACACACACTGAGCAGACCTCCTGACAGCATTACGAGACAGACTCTCTGATGGAACACCCAGGGCAATACAGATAAGGGAAGACCTAGGAACACCTGGAGACGAGTGTTGGAGACGGAATGCAAGAAAATGGGAAGAGAGTGGAGAGATCTGGAAAAATGGGCTTTGAATATGAGGGCTTGGAAGGCATTTGTTGTGGATCTATGCCACCTAGGGGCGAAGGATGAAGAAGAAAATATTACAGTTACTAATTTGTACAAAGTTGTTGGATAATATGTATACATTTTGGCGTTACGAACATTTAAGTTTATCTGTATTTCTTTTCAGGATGGAACTGAGATGTGTAATAGCAGTTATACGACATGGGGACAGAACTCCAAAGCAAAAGATGAAGATGGAAGTGAAAAGCAAAAGTAAATTCTTCTACCTCCCTTTCTTCTCTGTGATTCTTTTTTTACTGTTCTGATCACCAGTGTGTTGCTCAGGTTTACAAGAGAGCAAAGAATAGTAACACTGCAACCTACACGGCATGTCATAGGAGACAACTGTGGAAGAAGCCTAGGAAACTTTCCTAGTAAATAAAAAGCATTGCAGAATCAGGGTGTGCTGGCCTACTTGTAGGCGCATAACTGGCACAACGTACAATCGCTCTTAGGCTCAGATCCACCTGTGTGTTGCCGAGGTTTACAAGGGAGCAAAGAATAGTAACAATGTAACCTACAAAGCATGTCGTAATAGACGACTGAGGTAGGAGCCTAGCAAAGCTACCCTAGTAAATAAAAAGCGTAGCAGAAATCAGATGTGCTGGCCTACTTGTAGGTGCATAACTGGCACAATGTACAATCGCTCTTAGGCTCAGATCCGCCTATGTGTTGCCGGGGCTTTACAAGGGGAGCAAAGAATAGTAACACTGCAACCTACACAGCATGTCATAGGAGGCAACTGAGGTAGGAGCCTAAGTAAACTACCCTAGTAAATAAAAAGCATAGCAGAAATCAGATGTGCTGCCTACTTGTAGGCACATAACTGGCACAATGTACAATCGCTCTTAGGCTCAGATCACATACAAATCACAAAGAATGGGTAACAAGTGGTTGATGTGGAGCATTCGAAGAAGAAGAAGAAGAAGTGGTCAAATGGAGTCTGTGTACATCTCTAAATATAGCTTGTCTTGGACTGACATCGACTTGTATATTACCAAAGTAGTTAGAGGTCAACTGTATCGCCCATGTGTAGCGTTCGAAAAAGAAGAAGAAGACTGTTCTGATAATCAAGGCTAAAACAAACTAGAGACTTTAAATATTTAGGCAGCATAATCTTCTTCTTCTTTGCGTTCGTTCTTACGACCAATTTTAATAACTCTTTGTGATATGTTTGATCTTTGCCAAGAACGTGTATACGTTGCACATTGGTTTGGTAGGCCCCTAACGCATAAGACTTCTACACGTTTAGGACACATGCATCCGATTTCAGCCAAACCTCCTTAGTCGCCTCTTACGTCATGCGTAGCAGGTAACAGTGGTTCTATTCTTTACACCCCAAATTTGGGCGCGGTAACCACTCGGGCGGGTTGAATTCAGTTCAAGTGATTTATTTTTTTTTTAGATCCAGAAGCACTTGAGCTTTTCAGCTCTTGGCTCGGTGCCATGGACATCGTAACCCTTCGGTTCGGTGCCACGAACACCGTAAATCTGGGAATCTGTGGCTTTTCTGCCATCCGTGGAATTGAACCTGCACACACAGAGGGATAGTAACCTGTAGTCCAACGAGCTACAAACGTGCTGGCAGATGGGCCAGTTCAAGTGATTAAGTAGTAGGTGTTGGGTTTGGAGTCTAAAAATGGTGCTCTGATCTCTTCTCGTAAGGTGGTTGATATTGTCATTGGGGGTTTGGGTTGACCATGACCATCTGTAACCTCTCTTCCTGTGTCGCCCATGACTCATCTGTTCAACCATCTGTGTTTTTATTACCTCTGTTGTCTCTGAAGTCCACTTGTAGCATGGATGGCCTTTTGCTTTGTATCCACTGTATCGGAACAACATTGCTCTTTGAGGTGTACTGTCTGTTGGTAATCTGCTTATGTGGCTGAGCCATTTCTTCTTCTTCTGCTAACATTCTTCACGGCCAATTTGATCATTCTTATTGTGATGTATAATTGGTCCACTGGCAGAACGGAGTGATCTACGTCCGGACGATTGTGCGCCCATGGTGACTAGGCCCGCCCGTCCGTTTTCAGCCAGCTTTTGATTTACTAGGGTGAGCTTTCCTAGTCGATCCTTCGGATCTACGCCTTTTCGATCAACTTTGCCGTATATTTGGGCTTTGTGATCTCCGCCAAGACAGTGAGTTACGCTGCTTTACCCGTTCTGACTGAGAAATATTTCTCGGGCTTGTCAGCTTGTCCTCGGACGGCGTCTTACTCGTATAAAACACCGTGTAAAGTATCGGCCTTCGCCAATGTTCAGGACCGGACTTCCTGTCTGATCCGTACATTGTCGGCCTTGCTTTACCGTACATTTTGAGTTTGATCCGGGGAAGGAACATTCTCAGCCTTTTCTAGCGTGTATCGGTGCGTGGCAATTTGCAATTTACCTCAAAGCACTGGCATGGGGCCTAGTACAAGCAATGTAGAGGGTCGTTTCAGTGGGCACTATAAGCGTAACTGAGGATTTTGCGCGCGCCGCCATCACCCGCCCAGTTATTCCGGGGATGTTAGTTACGACTGCAATCGAACCTTGCCCAGTTGCCCCAAGGCTGGCAGTTCCGTTAGGCATCACCAACCTCAGTTCTTCCGGGATGTTAATTTTAATCGCACAGTACCTTGCACGGTTTTCCCAGAGCGGGTAGTTTCGTTATGCACTAAACGCAACTTGTTCTTTTGCGCTCGGCAAACCTTGCCCAGTACATGTATCTGCACCAGGCTACCAATGCGGGGTCAGCTGCAATCTTCTCTCACACCAACACGAGGGTAGACTTTCATTCGTTACGGTCCTGTCTTATTTATTCTTGCCGACGGGCTGGCAATGTTGCCCCCTCCTCAGGGCTTCGAGCTTCGCCCTACGTGGGCATACGTTTGGTCACTGGATGCACCTCTCATCCATGTCTGAGTCGTTTCGTTGCTGTTTCTTTGCGTTCAGGGACTTGGGCAATATCTTGTTGGACATCGGTCAGGAGAATTGTGCATTTTATTTGTATGTATCTTTATCGTATTTCCGTAATTGCACTGCTACCACTACCAGTAGTTTCCTCTCCCGATCCCTGCCCCTCTTAGCCAGACCAGAACCAGAGTCTGTTTCCAGGGTCACCGCGTGGAGGTTAGGGGCAGGGTCTTGGTTAGCGCGCCCCTCGCTAACCCTGGCTCATGTTACCACCATGACCTCATGAGCCTTTTGACCCGCTGAGCCATTTAATTTGCTGTTTCTTGATGTTCAGTACTGGTGTTGTACCCGCTTTTTTCCTGATGTCTTCATTTCTCAACCGATCTCTTCTTGATACTCCCCCAACATTCTGCGTAGAAACTTCATCTCTGTCATGACAAGTTTTTCTTCTATCGTTTACTGTCAGCGTCCTGGTTTGACACTGCTATCATAATGGTGGGAGACAGATTGTGTTGAACAATGCTCTTTTTGTGTTCATGGTGATATGTTTACATTTTAACATTGGCGCCATTTGTCCTATTATTTGATTTGCATTATTGCATCTGTGTTAGATTTTGTTAGTTATTCTTCCAAAAAATATCAGGAATTTTGAACAAATGTATTCATTATGTTTAACCAGTCAGAAAATGTGCAAAGTAGTAAACGTTATTTGGCATAGATCCAAGCCAAAATATACAGCATTAAAAAGATCATTAAAGAGTGTTTTTCATTTGATGCAAAGAACGCGCACTCAGTCAGAAAAGGTTGCAAAGTACAAAGGCTCTGTGGCGTAGATCCAAGCCCAAATATACGACGATAAACAGACCATTAAAGAGAATTGTACAGCGAAGGGAAGGAAAGTGTTTCTTGTCAGCAAGACAGACTCGAACATTTCCGAGGCCGAAAACTTATGTTTCGGATGTGCTCGTCCTACATTAGTAGGCGGCCTTACTGGAGCGCAACGTTCTAGTCGTTCTTGGCAAAGGCTGTTTATATATCACAATAAGAATGATCAAAATGGTCTAGAAAAATGAATGAACGAAACAAACAAAAACAAATATGTTTAACATTCTTTCTTTCTATTTCCTCTACCAACAGGTTTTTTGATCTCTTTGAGAAATATGGCGGCTTCAAGAAAGGACACTTAAAATTAAAGAAGCCGAAACAGTTACAAGAAGTCCTTGACATTGTAAGGCATCTTCTTAACAAGGCTGAAACTAAGGATGGTCCAGAGATTGGAGAGAAAAAGGCTAAGCTGAAACAGTTGAAACTTGTATTAGAAATGTGAGTTGTGATACAGCCTGTCACTGTTCTGTCTGTATAATCAGTTATATACTTCTTCTTACGTCCATATCGACCACTTGTTAACCACTCTGCGTGATTTGTATGTGATCTGAGCCTAAGAGCGATTGTATATTGTGCCAGTTATGCGCCTACAAGTAGGCCAGTAGATCCGATTACTCTGACGCCTTTTATTTACTAGGGTAGCTTCCCTAGGTCTGACATCAGTCACCTTGTAGGCCGCAGTGTTACTGTTCTTTGCTTCCCTCGCGGGCCTCGGCACTACACGGGTGAATCCGTTACATGAGGACTATCATCATAGCACTCTGGGCATATCCATATGTGATCCGATATCCGCCTCAACAAATCCAGCGACCTAACACGTCAGTTTGATGCTGATTAATCAATCATTTTACTTCTTCTTCTGCGATCAACTTTTGCTATGCGACTACTCCGGTATGTGTCATAAACAGGGCGGTGCGCTTGAGGTCTTCACCGGTTCCCCATAGTTTGTCTTGTAGTGTTGTTTCTGTTGGCCAGATCTCCAATCTCTCACTACTCAGACTAGGGCAGTCTTGCAGGATGTGCTCTGGGGACTGATAAGGTGCTCCACAGGTGCAGGCTGCCGAGCCCCTGAGACCCATTCTGTGGAGGTGTGCTCTGAGACTGCAGTGTCCGTTCTAAGTCTGAAGACTGTGGTCTGTGCTTGTCTGTTTAATGTATTTATTCTGTCCTGCTCTAGGTTGTATCCTCCATTTGTTTTTCTCCAGATCATTTTCCTGGATTGTTTCAGGAGAGTCTTTGCTTCTGTAAAACTTTGTTGGGTGGTGTTGTGTTAGGCTCCCCCAGCCCTTGCGAGTTTGTCAGCCTTTTCGTTTCCTGGTATGCCAGTGAGCTGGTATCCACTGTAAGACCAGTTCGGATTTTTGACAACAAGCTGATATTTTGCTGTATGTCCTGAATGAGCTTGTCTTGTCTGGGACATGAGATAACCCGGAGAACGGATCTTGAATCGCTAAAGAAGACAGTACAGCATATCTTGCTTGAATGCCCTGGACTACATAAAGCTAGACAAGAACTCCCACCACACCCATCTGTTCATAATACCCTTTACACTAGTCTTCTACAATTACAGAACACATGCAGTTTCTACAAATTGGCATTGGCTGCCCAAGAGTGAAAACTCGCAGCCCTGGTTAGAAGGAGATGAAGAAGGCTCAGATCACATAAAATCACACAGTGGTTAAAACAAGTGATCGATATGGAGTGTTCGAAGAAGAAGAAGAATTCATAGCGACTAATGAGAAGAAGAAGTAGAAGAAGAAGAAGAAATTAGACAGTTTCATGATCTGTACACTTTTGGTTTGTGACTATACAGGTACGGACATTTCTCTGGCATAAACCGCAAAGTCCAACTCAAGTACCAACCTACAGGCCGGCCAAAAAGATCTTCCAGTGAAGAAGGTGGGTAAACCTCTTTCAGATTCCTATTTTGTCCATGTGTTGCCGGGGCCCACAAGTTGAGCAAAGAATAGTAACACTGCGACCTACAAGGTATGTTGTATAAGGCGATTGAGGTAGGGGCCTATGGAAGCTACCCTAGTAAATAAAAATCATTCAGTTATGCACCTACAAGTAGGCCAGGACATCCGATTTCTGCAATGCTTTAAAACCTTTATAAAACCCTTTATAAAACCCTTTATAAACCCTTTATAAAACCCTTTATAAAAGCATTGCAGAAATCAGATGAGCTTGCCTACTTATAGGTGCATAACTGGCACAACGTACAATCGCTCTAAGGCTCAGAACACATACAAATCACAAAGAGTGGTTTAACAAGTGGTCATTATGGAGCATTGGAAGAAGAAGAAGATTCCTGTTATCTTCTTATATGTTCTATCTTTCTTTCACAGTCAAAGTTACCAAGATAAACAAGTATATCTAGCAGTTGATCATTTTTTCTTCTTTTGCACTCACCTGCTATGAATTCAGACGTGCTCTAGTATGGCACGCCTGACTGATTTTTGCGTGAAGGTTTTCTTTCCTTATCACCAGGTATCCCCTCGTTCAAGTCTCTTCCTTCTTGAACGCTCCATACGGCCACTTACTAACTATTCTGTGTGATTTGTATGTGATCTGAGTCTTGTTCTTCGAATGCTCCACAACGGCCACTTGTTAACCACTCTGTGGGATTTGTATAGGATCTAAGCCTAAGAGCAATTGTACATTATGCAAGTTAGAGCCTACAAGTAGGCCAGCACATCTGATTTCTGCAACACTTTTTATTTACTAGAGTAGTTTCCTAGGCCCCTATCTCAGTTGCCTATTATGACATGCCTTATAGGTCACAGTGTTACTATTCTTTGCTCCGTATGAGGGCCACGGCAACACACAGGCGGACCAGCATGCAAATCTTAGTATGAGATGCATAGTGTAGGTCTGTTATGGTGTTATCCATGAAGGATGGTCTCTTCTCAAGCAAGATGGAGAGATTTTGTTGTTAGTCTCGGAGATGCCACAAGGTGTTCCAGCCACTGACTGTTTTGTTGGTCTTGGAGATGCCACAAGGTGTTCCAGCCACTGACTGTTTTATTGGTCTTGGAGATGCCACAAGGTGTTCCAGCCACTGACTGTTTTGTTGGTCTTGGAGATGCCACAAGGTGTTCCAGCCACTGACTGTTTTGTTGGTCTTGGAGATGCCACAAGGTGTTCCAGCCACTGACTGTTTTATTGGTCTTGGAGATGCCACAAGGTGTTCCAGCCACTGACTGTTTTATTGGTCTTGGAGATGCCACAAGGTGTTCCAGCCACTGACTGTTTTGTTGGTCTTGGAGATGCCACAAGGTGTTCCAGCCACTGACTGTTTTATTGGTCCCTATCTGTTAACTCCTTGTAGACCGAACTCAACACTATGCGACTTTGGGTTGGACGCCTTTATTACCAGGAGCCACACTAAAGGACATTTTTTATTCTAGAAACAAATGGCTTGCAAAAACATGGCTTTTGCCTTGGTCCACTAAGAGTTCAGAAGAGGAAGACAAATGTAAATAATTTTTTAAAATTTGCATGAGTACAACTGAGCACCTATGGGTCTCCCCCGTTTGCTCTCTCTCATATATATATATATATATATATATGACCTTTGTCTTTACAGAAAGTCAATTAACTGATTAGCTACTGAATTGAAAAATGGGTTGTGGCTGAATTCAATTTATGTCCTATTTTCACATTGCAGGTGTATGTACAAATACAGCTGCAGTTTTCTTAATTATTAACAGATTTTATATGAGTAATATACCATTTTGTAGGTCAATGAATTTTCTTTTAGATCGCTCTAAAACAAATAAATAATGGTGTTTCCAGCGTCTTATCAGAGCCAATTAGTTAATAAACAAGGATGAAGTGTTCTCTCCTCCATTTATTCCTAGCCTGGGCAGATGATATGGGGAATGTGCCGTTCCTATTTTGCACAAACCCCGTACTGTTTCATGTAAAGGAAAAACAAAGTCCATATGTTTGGAATCAAGCAAGGTTTTCACATGATGCCAGAAGATAGAATGGAACACACACAACTGTCTTAGGGTCCCTTCTTCCGGATTTGTGGTCAAGGTTTACTCCTCTAGCCTTCTGCATAACCGAGCAGACCCACAGGGCAGTGGGGATTTTCTATCAGGGTTTACTCCCTAGCCTTTAGCTCCTTCACCCCCTACCCTCCACAAGGTAGTGGTTTTAACAGTTACAGATAGTAGCGTTGTATGGTAGCAGGTGAAACATCTGATCTGACTAGTAACTCCAGAGTGATCTGGAGCGCTGTAACATCAGTAGAATTAGTCACCTTATTAGCATGCACAGCCTTCTGACATTTGCTGGGGAAGCCTGAGCACCTATGGGTCTGCCTGGAGTTCTGTAACATCAGTAGAACTAGACACATTAGTAGATAAAAAGTCTTTTTTACCAGTACATCACAGAAATCATCAGCATGCACAGCCTTCTGATATTTGCTGGGGAAGCCTGAGCACCTATGGGTCTGCCCGGAGTGCTATAACATCAGTAGAACTAGGCACCTTATTAGTAGATAAAAAGTATATTTCACTAGTAGATCACAGAAATCATCAGCATGCACAGCCTTCTGATATTTGCTGGGGAAGCCTGAGCACCTATGGGTCTGCCCGGAGTGCTATAACATCAGTAGAACTAGGCACCTTATTAGTAGATAAAAAGTATATTTCACTAGTAGATCACAGAAATCATCAGCATGCACAGCCTTCTGATATTTGCTGGGGAAGCCTGAGCACCTATGGGTCTGCCCGGAGCGCTGTAACATCAGTAGAACTAGGCACCTTATTAGTAGATAAAAAGTATATTTCACCAGTAGATCACAGAAATAATCAGCATGCACAGCCTTCTGACATTTGCTGGGGGAGTCTTGAGCACCTATGGGTCTGCCCGGAGTGCTATAACATCAGTAGAACTGGGCACCTTATTAGCATGCACAGCCTTCTGACATTTGCTGGAGGAGCCTGAGCACCTATGGGTCTGCCTGGAGCGCTATGACATCAGTAGAACTAGACACCTTATCAGTAGAATAAAAAGTTGAGTCTGTGGCTTAGAGGCTAGGTACTCGCCTCTCATGCCAAAGGTACTCGGTTCGCTCCCTTGAGGAGTCATCAAGATATTTTTCCAGAGATCCCAGATCTCAGTGTAGGTGAGATCGAGTTCCTACTCCTATCGGAGATGGACGATAAAACGTAGGTCCTGTGTTCAATTTGAGCATATAAAAGAACCCTTGGCAGTTCAAAATTGAGAAGAACAGACTGGAAAGCTGCTGCCTGAGAAAAATTCATTAGAAAAAAGATTAAAAATAAAATTCCCATAAAAATATCTTCACCATCTTCAAAATTACATCAGGGACCCGTGCCTGTGCTACAGAGTTTGTGCACTTCTGAAGAGATCTTCCTGTGTAAAAAGTGATCAGAGCACACATGGTTACTCACTGAAGTGCAATGATGATCAATCAATCAATCAATTAATTTTCCTGTGTAAGAAAGAGATCGGAGCACACATGGTTACTCACGAAGTGCAGTGATGATCAATCAATCAATCAAAAGTCTATTTTATCAGTAGATCACAGAAATCATCAATAACCAATTTGTCTTATGGCTGTCTGTAATGCCTTAAACAATATTTCTAAGATCTTATGGCAGCACATTTTGTCATGTGTAATTAATTTCCATTTAATTTCCATTTATTCTGATGTTGTCCCAATAGACGTGAGTGGCTTCTCATTTCCAGGAGTGGCTTCTCATTTTGAGATAGGTTCGTTACCTTAGAAAAACAGAATTGCAGCATCTGTGTTCATTGCCTCCATGCAGCTTTTTCAAACTTCGTTTTTGTCTTTTTATTTTGTCATTTCCCTCCCATAATCTGACCAACGTCTGAAAACATTGATTCACAATTAGCTCGCTTAGTCTTGCTTGTCGATTTTTGTTTTTAATATTCATTTTGTTTGTATGCATAGTTTCTGATTGTTGTTTTTTTGTGTGTAATTTGTGACTAAATTTTCATGTACTTGTCTAATTTAAGGAGGATTACTTACATTTTTATTTGCTTTGAATCATTTTGAGTGATTTCACAAAAATGTGTTTGTACTATTAACACAAAGATTAAAGAACAAAATTGAAGCTTTTGAAAGAAGGTTGCCAGTGTGTTGCCGGGGCTTGCAAGGGGAACAAAGGATAGTAACACTGCAAAGGTCGAAAATGCAGAAAGCATCGGATGCGCTTGTCCTACAACTATAGGGACTTAACGGGGGCACAACTTTCCAACCGTTCTTGGCAAAGGCTGTTTATATATCACAATACCTGATGCCTTGCAGGTAGGCTGGGGACAGCCAAAGGCTGGGGACAGCCAAAGGCTGACGGAGAGCGAATCCAGTAAACGCTGGCTGAAACCAGACACGTCGCCGAAGGATAAGCACCAGAGCTCCAAATAAAAACGTTCTTGGCAAAGGCTGTTTATATATTACAATAAAAATGATCAAAATGGCCAAAAAAGAACGATCGACAAGAAGAAGAAGATATATCACAATAAGAATGTTCAAAATGGCGGGAAAAGCGATCGAAAAGAAAGAAGGACGAGGGTAACACTACGATCTACAAGGCATGTGATAAGAGCGACTAAGGTAGGGGCTAGGAAGCTACCTAGTAAATAAAAGTGTCACAAAATCAGATGTGCTGGCCTACTTGTAGGCGCATAACTGGCATAACATAAATTGCTCTTAGGCCCTCGGATCACATACAAATCACAAAGAGTGGTTAACAAGTGGTCGATATGGAGCGTTCAAGAAGAATAAGAACCCTGATCGAGTCTTGATTTTCCAGAGCGTACTGTCCAGAGCGTACAGTCACTGAGAAAACATGCATGGGTTCTTGAGACTAATCTTGCTAATCAGATTTGGTTCATCCCCCACCAACTGTGATGTTAATAAACTACGATCATAACCTCAGACTTTATGTTGTGCATTGCACATTTGTTAACTGTTTTATTAATAAGTTCTTCCCTTCTTACAACACCTTTATCTGTTTATCATCATCATCATCAGGTGTCGTCTCCGCATTGAAGGTTGGCTGCAATGAATCTCCAACATCCTCTTTCTATCACCTTGATGTTGCACTCTGCCATAGGTAAACACGTAAAAACAAGTACTACAGTTTTACAAAATACATAAACAGTGACGATAACAAGCGTTTCGACCAAAAGGCCTTTATCAAGCAAACAATACAACAAGAATGACGAATTTCGAGAACACTACAAATGGACGATTACATGTGGAAACATAACCTATCTGATGAAAATCTGGGAATAAAACGAACAACGAAATGAGTGCAACATAAAAACCGAAAGTGGAAAAGGAGAGGAACAATAAACAATATAGTGGATAAATGACACATATATGGAGCAAACACACATATAGATAACAAGGCACAAGATAAGACAGTACTAAGAAGCATAGGAATGTAATGCGTTGAGTCAAGAGGTGCAAGGTGCCATATAATGAAATAAACGGTTCTCCAGGCGAATCGACTCGATCATCGGAGGAACATGATCGGATGGCTGTGACCTGGACATCGTCAACTCCTGAATGGCCAGTATCATTGAAATGAGTGGCCACAGGAGTCACAGAGCATTGCGAATATCGCGTAAGTGTTGGGCGAATCGGTCACTGAGCCTCTTACCGGTTGGCGATATTCGCCAATGCTCTGACTCCTGTGGCCACTCATTTCAATGATACTGGCCATTCAGGAGTTGACGATGTCCAGGTCACAGCCATCGGATCATGTTCCTCCGATGATCGCAGTCGATCGCCTGAGAATCCTTTATTTCATTATATGGCACCTGCACTCTTGACTCAACGCATTACATGCTTCTTAGTACTGTCTTATCTGTGCCTTGTTATCTATATGTGTGTTTGCTCCATATATGTGTCATTTATCCACAATATTGTTTATTGTTCCTCTCCTTTCCACTTTCGGTTTTTGTGTTGCACTCATTTCGTTGTTCGTTTATTCCCAGATTTTCATCAGATAGGTTTATGTTTCCACATGTAATCGTCCATTTGTAGTGTTCTTCGAAATTCGTCATTCTTGTTGTATTGTTTGCTTGATAAAGGCCTTTGGTCGAAACGTTGCTGTTTATCGTCACTGTTTATGTATTTTGTAAAACTGTAGTACTTTGTTTTTACGTGTTTACCTATTTTCCAAGTTTTACTGCAGTCTCCACCCTTTTTCACTCTGCCATACTGTATCCTGTCCATTTCTTTAAATTTTCCTCCCACTTATCTCATCTCTCGGTCTTCCTCTTGCTCTTCGCCCTTCAACTTTCCCCGCTAGTAAAGATTTTATTAAGGTGTCATACCTTTTTATGTGCCCAAAATACTTTACTTGTCTGAATTTTATTTCTCTTAATAGTCATTTCTTCATGCCTAGTTTTCCTAAAACTTGTTTATTTGTCTGTTTCTCTGTCCATGAAACCCTGCCTATTCTTCTATATATCCACATCTCAAATGCATCAATTCTGTCTTCTAACTGATTGTTCATTGTCCATGTTTCCGAGCCATACATTAATATAGGAAATATATAGCATTTGATCATTCTCATTTTTAACCTGTTTGTAATTTGTTTGGATGTCAGTAACTTCCTCTTACTATTGAAATTATCCCTGGCCATTCCTTTTCTCTTTTATATAACTAATAAAATATCAGAATAGTAAGAGCATGCATACAAATAATGAACATAAAATCGAACAAATTCAGAAGTGATGAAATTAGAGAAATGTCTGATCAACCACCAGTAAAAACTGTTATAAGAAGGAGAAGATAGAGATATGTTGGACCACAGTCAACTCTAGATAACTAGGCCAGAAAACTGACCAGGAAAACCTTGACCTAGATCAGAGCGGGGGGCTAGAATTTATATATGTTTGATAGAACGCTACAATTTTTTTTGCAATATAGATGAGACTGCAGTAAAACTATTTGATTGGCGAAACACGTAAACAAAGTACTGTAGTTTTACAACTTACAAAAACAATGACAGTATACAGCAACGTTTCGACCAACAAGGCCTTTATCAAGCAAATGAACAACAGAAGTGATGAATTTAAAAAAGCACTAACATATGGACGACTACAAACGGAGACTTTCAAACATTTCTAATTTTTTATTCCCAGATTTTCATTAGAAACGTTTGAATGTCTCCGTTGCAGTCAGTCCAACGTTAGTGCTTTTAAAATCGTCACTCTTGCTGTTCGTTGCTTGATAAAGGCCTTGACTGTCGAATAGTTACTGTATATTGTCATTGTTTTTGTAATTTGTAAAACTACAGTACTTTGTTTACAAGTTTCCAAGCTTTTGCAATTTTATTCAATTCTGTGAGTCTATGGTTATTTATTGGTGAAAAATATTCATAATACTGATTTTCCTTATTGTTAAACTTAACTTGTTACATAATATAACTTCGATTTAGCATTTTGTGTTGATTTTAAAATTAATTTGTCTATATACAACAATACTGGAATGCGATGTCACATGGTGTAGTTGTGGTCTGATTTCCCATAATTCTTACCTGAGTCCGAAGGCCCATAAGTTGGCTCTGGTTGGACACACCTTGAGAAGAAATGATCAATGAATATCAAAGCAGGCATTGAAGTGGGATGCAAAGGGTTCAAGAAAGAGGGGACGACCTAAGGAGACCCTGAAATGAACTTTGCTGAGAGAGGCAAGAAATATCGGTCTCAGTTCCATAGAGGAGATTGAATGAGTTGCCCAGGATAGAGCGGTATGGAGAAATTACTAGCAGGCCCTATAACGATACAAGAGGAATTATTATTATAAGAGCATGCATATTGTCAGTGAGAGCCGCAGTAGCATAGTTGTTAGTGAACTGACTTCTTAGGATAGTGGTCGGGGGTTCAATTCTACAGTGGGCGTGTTATTTTTTTTCCAACCATAATGGCTCTCAGGTCCACCCAGACTTAATTGGGTACCGGGAAAAGCACTGGGAAATCAAGATGGCCGTCGTGAAATTGACCATATCCCCCGTCGTGTGCCGACAGTAAATGAATAATATGGGCATAACACTGTATTACTCAATATACCTCAAGGTTTGTAAAGGGCCTCTGCTTATGTTGTCAGCACACTGCAGTCTCAGAGCACACCTCCACAGAATGGGTCTCAGGGACTCGGCAGCTTGCACCTGTGGAGCACCAAAGCAGTCTCCAGAGCACATTGTGCAAGACTGCCCTAGTCTGAGTAGTGAGAGATTGGAGATCTGGCCAACAGAAACAACACTACAAAACAAACCATGGGGAACTGGTGAAGACCTCAAGCGCACCACCCTGTTTATGACACATACCGGAGTAGTCGTATAGAAAAAGTTGATCGCAGAAGAAGATGTCAGTGTTAACGTATGGGTGAGAAACATGGACATTTAACAAGGCAGTGGAAAAACATATGTGCTTTTGAATATAAGTTTCGCTGGTTGAAATCGAACACACCACCAAAGGATAAGCAACTGAGCTCCAATAAGTGCTGAAGGCTTGTGCACGTACATCACGTTCTGATGTTTGGCTGTTTATATATCACAATAGAATGATAAAACGGCTTAAGAACGATCGCGAGAGAGAGAGAATATACGTTTTTTTTTTCCCCCCCCCCGATCCAGAAGCACTTGAGCTTTTCGGCTCGGTGCCATGGACATAGTAACCATTCAGTTCAATACCACGAACACTGTAAATCTGGAAAACATGTGGTTTTTCTGCCAGCCCGCAGAATTGAACCGCACTCAAAGGGGGCTTAAATATAATAAATATAATATAAGTGTTACAGAAGGGTCCTCTATATATCGTGAACAGAGAAGAGAACAAATAGATCTGTCCAGAAAGAACTCAAAATCAAAGAAAACTGGCTGATGCTACAAATAAAATGAGAAAATTGAGGTATTTTGGAAATAAAAAGATACAAATGGTTGGAGAAGACCATCATGGAAGGAAACATCCCGACAAAGTGGAGAAGAGGAAGACCACAGAAAAGATAGATTCAGGATGTTAAGCGATGATTTGAGCATGACTGCTGCAAAGAGGCGGGACATCTGGCATGTGAGAGAGACATTTGAAGAACTGTTAGGATGGCAAAGTTCTGCTCAGGACAAGCTATGTGATGGATGATTGATTGATAGATTGATTGATTGATTGATAGGACCATCATCATTGCAATTCTGTGAGTAACCATGTGTGCTCCGATCTCTTTCTTACACAGGAAGATCTCGGCTGCAGTGCACAAATTCTGTAGCACATGCGAGAGTCCCCGACGTAATTTTGAAGACGGTGAAGATATTTTGTAGGAGTTTCATTTTTAATAGTTTCAAATGAATTTTGCTCGGGCAGCGACTTTCCTGCCTGCTCTTCTCGACTTTGAACTGCCAAGGGTTCTTTTACTTGCTGAAATTGAACATGAGATCAATGTTTTATCGTCAGTCTCCGGTAGGACTAGGAACTCCATCTCACCTACACTGAGATCAGGAGCTCTAGAAAAATATGCCTATGGCTCCACGAGGGAGCGAACTGAGAACATTTGACACAAGTGGTGAGCACTTTTTTTTTTGGATCCAGAAGCACTTGAGCTTTCAGCTCTTCGGCTCGGTGCCATAGATATCGTAACCCTTCGTTCAGTGCCATGAACACCATAAATCTGGAGAACCTGTGGCTTATCTGCCATCCCGCAGAATTGAACCACACTCACAGGGGGCTTGTCACCCATCGTCCAACGCGCTACGAACATGCTAGGCAGGAGGGCATAGCACTTTTTTTTTTTTTATATCCAGAAGCACTTGAACTTTCAGCTCTTCGGCTCGGTGCCATGGACATCGTAACCCTTCAGTTTGGTGCCCAGACACAGAAAATCTGGAGAACCTGTGGTTTTCTGCCAGCCTGCAGAATTGAACCGCACTCACAGGGGCTTGTCACCCGTCGTCCAACACGCTGCAAACACGCTGGGCAGGCAGGCACTTAACCTTTATACCACTGAGAGCCCTTGATGATGACAATCTGTTGTCTGAAATTTTGAATGATCAATGTTTTTCTTCTATTCAGATGATTCTCCCAGGGATCCTTCGTTGTTACTGATTCTGAAGTGGGGAGGTGAACTTACTCCTGCAGGTAGGGCACAGGCTGAGAACCTTGGCAAGGTGCCTGAGACAAGAAAATCTGGAGAAACTGGTATGTTTTTTGCAGTGCAGAATTGAACACGCTACATGGGTATATTACCCTATCTGCTGCAAACAGGATGGGACAGAATAATTTAACCATGAGAGCCCAGATGATAGATGATCAATGATTGTTGAAATCATGAAATGATCAAATGATTCTAATCAGATGATTCTCCCAGGGATCCTTCGTTGTTACTGATTCTGAAGTGGGGAGGTGAACTTACTCCTGCAGGTAGAGCACAGGCTGAGAACCTTGGCAAGGCATTTCGAACTTTGTATCCTGGAGGACAAGGTATAGTGTTAAGTGTGTTTTTGATAAATAAGGTATTGTTTGTTGTGTGTGTCCAAGTGGGACACGTTAGAGCATGTGGTATATATACATATCTGTGGATAAGGATGGGACAGAAACCTATGATGAACCAGGAAAAAATGTGGTGAGTTGGGAATACCCTCCGGAAGACACAGTCGAGTGTCGCTAGACAGGTACTAGAGTGGAACCAATAAGGGAAATAAGAGAAGAGGATACTCTAAGCCATAGATTCCCAAACTTTATCGACCCACCGCCCACTTTGCACAACATAAACTTTGTAACGCCCCCTACACATTATAACAGTTGGCCAACGCCCTCCTTCCACATATAAACATGTTCTATTTTCTCTTCGACATAGAAAATTGATATATATTACTGTAACACATGGTCAATTTTCCAAGGATTATATGCATGAAATAGAAAATTGATGAAAACATTGATCGTGTAAGATGGGCATGAGATGAATTAAAATGTAGAATTCAAATTTTAAATGATTATTCAATCGCAAAATCACGAAACTAATTTATTTTATAATATTTATGATTAATTTCTTCTTTAAGGAGCCACCGACCCTTAATCGCCTGAACATCCCCCAAATTCTTCTGAACCCACTATCGCCCCTCTAGAACGCTTCAGCGCCCACTAGTCGGTATCACCCACTTTGGGAAACTCTGCTCTAAGCAGACCTGGAGATGTAGTCTTCTTGAAGGATTCTGGATCTTCTTCTTCTTCTTTGCGTTCGGTTTCGTATGCTCGTCTAAATCATGAGATGGGTTGCCTCTATGAAGCTGCATGTCAGTTGGAGTTCTTCGAGAGTTCCCCATAGCTTGGTCTGTATGCTTTGTTCATGAGGCCATGTTTCATTTCGTTGGTGTATGTATGATGGACATGACTGCAGGATGTGCTCTGGAGTCTGTGTTTCTGTCTGGCATGCACACTGTGCAGTCTGAGCAGGCTTTATTCTGTGCATGTGGCGGTTGAGCCTGCAGTGACCTGTTCTTAGGCGAAAGATTGTTGTGTGCTGTTTTCTGTTTAGTCTGCTGATGGGATCTTGTGGGTGTTTGCTGTGGGTTTGTTGCCTCCATACCTCTTTGTACTTTCTTTTGATATGTGTCTTGATTTCTGGTAGTGATACTGGGTGTTTCTGTTGTGTAAGTTTTGTTCCATCCTTAGCCAGCATGTCTGCTCTCTCATTTCCTGGAAGCACAGTGGGCTGGTATCCACTGGAGAATAATTTTGTTGTGTTCTGAGAGCTTGTTTAGCTGTAGTGTTAGCTCTCTTTCCATGTTATCTTGTGGTTCCCTTTGTGTGGCCTGGGATTCTGGATAATCTTAGGAAGCCATTAAAAAAAAAAGCCAGCCAGAGATCATGTAAAGGGGAGAACTGTTGAGTCCCTATGCTTTACAAGAAATAGATAGGATTAAGAAGAAATTATCCAAACATAACTTCAGTCCTTGTATATCTCTACATCTTCTTCTCGTTTGCTGATGTTCAATGTCTACACAATAAGTGGTTCTGTGGATGTATGTTGTTGTGTTTGTTCGTTCTTCTTCTTTGCGTTGTTCTTTACCACCAATTTTAATCACTCTTTGTGATATGTTTGATCTTTGTGCCAAGAATGTGTATACGTTGCACATTGGTTTGGTAGGCCCTAAACGCATAGACTTCTACATGTTTAGGGCATGTGTATCTGATTTCAGCCAAACCTCCATAGTCGCCTTTTACGATATGCATGGCAGGTAACAGTGGCTCTATTCTTTACACCCCAAATTTGGGCCCGGTAACCACTCAGGCGATTGTTTGTTAGTTCATCAAGGCTTCCAAACAGCTTTGTGTTGATGTCTGTCTCTGTTGGCTAGTGTTCTTTCTGCAGTTGATTCATCAGGTGACAATCTTGCAGGATGTGTTTGGCTGTCTGTCACATACATGGTGAAATCTTAGTCAGATGTGTTGTGTGTCAGCTTGGTAACAATAGTTTTCAGTTTGAGCTCTGGTAGATTTTTGTTTTCAGTCTGTTGTGTCCAGCTCTGAGTCGAAACAATATCACCTTCCTTGCTTAGATTGTTCAGTCTGTTGTGTCCAGCTCTGAGTCGAAACAATATCACCTTCCTTGCTTAGATTGTTCAGTCAGTTGTGTCAGCTTCTTGCAGCTGTCGAAACAATACCCTAACTCTTCCTTGCTTAGATTGTTCAGTCTGTTGTGTCCAGCTCTGAGTTGAAACAATATCACCTTCCTTGCTCTATCTAAGTGTTAATTGTCTCTTTGCTGGTCTTCTTCTTCTAATGGCCTTGATGAGTGTTTTCTTTTCCTGGAAAGTGATTATTTGATTCTTTTGTTCCTCTGTTGCTCCCTCCGTAGCTAATTATATCCCTGATTGATTGATGGAACCATCATGATTGCTCTTCGGTGAGTTACCATATGTGCTCCAATCTCTTTCTTACACCGGAAGATCTCAGCGGCAGTACACAAACTCTGTAGCACTACACAAACTCTGTAGCACTGTTGAGGGTTTCGATGTAATTTAGTAGATGGTGAAAATATTTTGCAGGTGAGCAAATGGACTTTAGGATGGCTGCTGCAGCGGAGGACAGAGCATGCATGGGAATGCACAATGTGCCATGACGTCGATCGCATAACATAACATTTTGCAGGGATTCTATTTAAAAAACTTTTGTAATGAATTTTGCCAGGGCAGCGGCTTTCCATCCTGCTCTTCTTAATTTTGAACTGCCAAGGGTTCTTTTGCATGCTCAAATTAAATATGATAGGACTAGGAACTCGATCTCACCTACACTGAGATCAGGGATATCTTTGGAACGAGATGCAAGCACTTAACCTCTTTGCCACAGAGGCCCCCTCCCCTCCTATTATATCCATGCATGAGTCCTAGTATATTCTTGCGTGATTCCTTACTACCTCCTACTGTTTAACTCTTTGTGATCTTGTTGTTATATTCTGTATATGTCGCCCTGTACAGGTCAGTTTGAAGCACCAGGACTTGGTTTCCTTCGCCTGCACAGCACATTCAGACATGACCTTAAGATCTATGCTTCTGATGAAGGAAGAGTTCAGATGACTGCAGCTGCTTTTACGAAGGTAAGAACAAATGTGGAGTTTTATCAGTATGTTCTGTTCTGAGGGGCGTCTGGCTGAATGAATTAGAGTGAGGTTCCCATGCAGGAGACCCATGTTCATTTCACGGTAAGGTCAGAGATTTTTTTCTTTTGTGGGCATAAATGAAATATCCTAACCTGAACAGCATCGCAGCGATTGCACTAGCTATGCGGCCATTAAATTCCTCAGGCTCTAGTCCCACCTGTCCTATACTGCCCTAAAAAGTGGTACTACCGGCAGTAACGACAAGTTTTTTTTGGTTCTTCTTTAACAATCTCTGGTCATGCTCTTAGTTTACTGTGGACTACAAACTGGACAGTCAGCTTCAGGTCTGTCAGGTTTCCTTCTTCAGCGATCTCTGGTCATGCTCTTAGTTTACTGTGGACTACAAACTGGGCAATCAGCTTCAGGTCTGTCAGGTTTTCTTCTTCAGCGATCTCTGGTCATGCACTTAGTTTACTGTGGACCACAAACTGGGTAGTCAGCTTCAGGTCTGTCAGGTTTCCTTCTTCAGCGATATCTGGTCATGCTCTTAGTTTACTGTGGACTACAAACTGGAGCCCGTCCAGGCCCTTCCAGGTCTGTCCAGGCTCTTCAGCTATCTTCAGTGATCTCTGGTCATGCACTTAGTTTACTGTGGACTACAAACTGGGCAATCAGCTTCAGGTCTGTCAGGTTTCCTTCTTCAGCGATCTCTAGGGCATGCACTTAGTTTACTGTGGACCCACAAACTGGGCAGTCAGCTTCAGGTCTGTCAGGTTTCCTTCTTCAGTGATCTCTAGTCATGCACTTAGTTTACTGTGGACCACAAACTGGGCAGTCAGCTTCAGGTCTGTCAGGTTTCCTTCTTTAGTGATCTCTGGTCATGCACTTAGTTTACTGTGGACTACAAACTGGGCAATCAGCTTCAGGTCTGTCAGGTTTCCCCAAAAGCTTAGTCTCTAGATCGACTGTGTGGCCATATGTTGCTTCTTATCTTTCCTAGGAGAGGATAGTCTTGCAGGATATGTTCCAGTGTCTGTTTCATCTGCTGACACTGGCAGAAAGCTGTATGAATTAGTCCTAGTCTATGCAAGTGTCTGTTGAGTCTGCGGTGTCTGGTTCATAGGAAAAATATAATGACCTATTCTGTTCTGCTGAAGTCTTTGAGGAAATCTTTTCCATAATTATTTCCAGTGTTTGTCTTCCAGTCTACTGCAGATTTTCTCTTGGTCATTTTAACCATGAACATGTATGCCCTACCTTTGGTAGGGGATTGTGTTCTAGGATTGGACTCTACAGTCACATCTGCACACACCAGAGAGGTGCAGCAGCACACATCTGAGGCTGTTGTCATCATCGCTTGTGATGGACGACTTATTGTTATTACTGCGGATTTTCTCTTAATGAGACATTTGACGTTTGGAAAAAAAGATAGTGGTTGGTAGATTCTGTTACAAATTAAGTTTAACGCTAATGACTATCAGTAGGCTTAGGAGTAAGACAAGGTTGTGTACTATCTCCGCTGCTGTTCATCACATATATTGATCACATCTGTAAAACAGCTAACACCAGTGAAGGGAACAACATTGGGGAACTCTTAAACAAATTTCTTTTTGCAGACGATCAGGCAATCATATCAACAACAGAACAGCTACAACAACACATTAACAGACTCCAGTTAGCATGTAACGAATACAACATGAGAATAAACATCGACAACACCGAAGTAATGACATTCGCTAGAGAGGAAAGCACTACCAATATCTCCATCGACAATCGCCCATTAAAACAAGCCAAAGACTTTACATATCTAGGGAGCATTTTTCAGCAAACGGAAGAATAACTAATGAAATCCAACAGAAATGCAACAAAGCAAATCAAATGATAGGACAAATGGTGCCAATTTTAAAATGCAAACATGTCACTATGAACACAAAAAGAACACTGTTCAACGCAATCTTTCTGTTCACATTATGCTACCAGTGCCAAACATGGACGCTGACATCAAATGATAGAAGAAAACTAGTCGCGACAGAGATGAAGTGTCTACGCAGAATGCTGGGGGTAACAATAAGAGACCGGTTGAGAAATGAAGACATCAGAAAAAAGTGGGTACAACATCAGTACTAAACTTCATCAAGAAACAACAAATTAAGTGGTTCGACCACGTAAGCAGATTACCAACGGACAGTGCACCTCAAAGAGCGATGTTGCTCCAATACAATGGATACAAAACAAAAGGCCTGCCATGCATGGTGGTCCTCAGGGATAATAGAAGCGACGAAAGACACTATTTATGAAGCGCACACAAAAGACTGTTCTATAAATCTCTTCTTATCATGACGCTGTGAGGCAAAACACGACTGGAGAAAAGAAAGCAAAAGAATATCAGTATTATTGACACTTTTCATCAATAAATAAACATAGACTCGTAGAATTGTATAAAATTGCAATAAAGTTTACGGTGTTCTATCAAACATATATGTCAGCCCACCTCAACAGGAATTTCTGATTCTGTAACTGAGCTGATCAGGCTTATGTTACCGGGGGCAATGGCTGGGTCAAACTAAGAGCCATTGTGGTCAGAAAAAAGTCCTATTCCAACTGTGTAATTAATGTCCTCGGTTGTAGGTTCGAGTCTGGACCGCCATTCTGTTCACGAGTGCAGTTTTCCAGAGACCCTTAGGATTGTTGCTGGAGCTACGGAGCTCGTGCTTTGTGCAATACTCCCGGCAGGTGGCGTGCCATTTCTGCGGAGAGGGACCGAGCCGAATGGGGTAAAACCCGATGCAATGAAGTCAATCTTTCGGCTTTTAATGTCCTTTGAGAGCCGTAGTAGCATAGTTATTAGTGAACTCTCTTCTTAAGCTAGTGGTCCGGGTTCAATTCCACAAGGGGCGTAGTTTGTTCCGATCGTAGCGGCTGTCAGGTAGATCCAGCCTCAATTCAGTACCAGAAAAAGCACTGGGAAGTAAAAAGCAATCGGCGTGATGTTGATCACATCGTCAATCGTGTGATGACTGTCAATGAAAAATACAAACCTAACACCGTATTACCCGAGGGGAAGTCAATAAGTAAGTCACAAATGACTGTAGAAAAATAACTAAACATGATAACAACTTGAAACCAGTTTATTTTTATACATACATTGTCCCTTTATTTCTCAACATAATTTCCACCAACATAGATGCACTTATCCCATTGTTTTATCAATCCTCCCAAACCGGCTGCATAGAACTGCGGGCTCTGTTTTCTAAACCACGTTTTCACTTCACATTCAACTTCGGCATCATTCACGAAATGTCTCCGCCAAGGTGGGTTTTCAGTGAACCAAAGAGGTGGAAATCGCTAGGGGCTAAGTCGGGACTGTAAGGTGGATGTTCCAGAACTTCCCACCTTAGTTGGTTAATTTTCTCCTGAGTTAATCGAGCCGTATGTGGTCTGGCATTGTCATGAAGAAGCAACACTCCTCTAGTCAACAACCCTGGACGTTTTTTTTTAATTGCATCATGAAGCATCGATAGAACTTCACAGTACGATTCGAATTCACATTGTCACCCTTCTTCATGAAATTGGTTAAAAGCACTCCCTGACAATCCCAGAACACAGTCAACATAACCTTCCCTGCTGATGGCGTAACCTTGAATTTTGGACACAAGGCGAAGAAGGATGTTTCCACTGCATTGAAGCACGCTTTGATTTGGGCTGGTAGTGATGCACCCATGATTCGTCCCCAGTAACAATCCTGTTCAGCATCTCTTCATCTTCGACGACAGAGATGATGCAAGGACAGGCCAAACCGGTTCATTTTGTGTTCCTCTTTCAATTGTCTGGGTACCCACCTTGAGCACACTTTCTTAAATTTCAATCGATCATGCATTATGCTGTATGCTGAACCATGTGAGCACCCTATTGCAGATGCTACAGAGTCTATCGTTACTCGTCTGTCACCTCTAATCATCTCCTCCACCCGCTGCACTGATGCTTCTGTTGCAATCTCAACAGGACGACCAGATCGGATTTCATCAACAATTTTAGAGCGTCCTTGAGAAAAGTTTTCTACCCAACTATGCACCGTTTTACGGGACGAACATTTGTCAGCATAAACAGGAAGCATTTCCTTATGAATGTCCTTTGCAGGCAGTTTTAGTTGTTTAGTTTAGTCGTCGGATCACCATCACTGCACGTCGAACAAATTAGTCCATAAGTGCTCCGATCTCTCCCTCAGTATGTCCATCAGCGTGTGGTGACTAACGACACCGGTTCTTTGTTGGTTTACAATTCTTCTTTGTCTGCCAGCATAGCGTTCTTGTCGAGCTACACCACACTTAACTTTGAGTTCTTGCAGTCTGGTTAGTGTTGTGGATTCACCGCTATTACGTGAATCATGTACACGCCCTCTCTCCCTTAAGGAATTTATAATATCAGCCTGGTCCATTGCTCGTCCGCTTTGGACAGCAGCCATACCTGCAAGCCTATCCGCACGTTCATTCCCCTTACACCTGCATGCCCTGGCACAAAAATAAAACTGATCTTTGTCAGTTTAGACCTCCCAGCGACTCCATCCAATGTCTCCTAGCCCATCCTGTTTCAATCTTCCTGAGCATACTCATTGAGTCACGAGAAAACATGCATGGATAAAAGTCTGTGATTCTAGCCAAATCATAGCTTTGGTAACCGCCATGATTTCCATAGTGAGACTGCTTGTAGTCACGGCAAAACCACCACTGTCTTCCTTCACAACATCACCGCCGACCTGAGCAGTGAAAGCCCACGAGCTCCGCACTTGTCGAATCACCGAACCATCCGTATAAATGATTACATCATGCTCAGATGCGTTCTCAGAAATTAATGCCTGAACCTCTGCCTCCACAACAAGTGGGTTGTGTTGCCTGCATTCTTTATCAAGTTCGATGCATACAGAAAAGGATGTAGCGATTCCTGTGGGCACTGGTATCCATTCTTCACCGGGATCAATGTCTTCAGGTGTACACACCTGTTCAATACAGTCCTCGGCCTGACCCATCCAAGATTTTCCTCGTCTTAACCTATTTCCTTTTGTCTCTTTATTTCCAAGTGCAGAGGATGTTGTGTGTCAGCATTGACTCAAAGGTATGCTCGTGCACGGCTCATCAGTATTCTATACTCCATAGTAGGATAGTCAAGGAGATAGCTTATCGCCCTGCACGACGTGTCTTTAGTGCATCCATGTATAATGCGCATCGCCTCGTTCTGTATTCTTTCCAGTCGTTCTATCTGACTATGACTGAGAGTCAGGATCGCCAGCGCATACTCAAGCACAGAAAGGACCAGACCCTTGTATAAAAGACAAAGATGGCGCTGTTCACAATCCGCCGCAGCCATTACCCTCATCGCCAGCAAACCTTTCCTCGCCTTCATTATCACATGAGCTATGTGTTCCGTAAAAGCTAGGCTACGATCAAAACGCAACCCCAGGTATTTCATAGACTGAGATCGCTCCACCACCTCTGAACACAAAACCACAGATGGTGTTGGAGTGTTGACAATGTGGTTGTTTAAAGAGTCCTTTGCAGGCAGTCCTTTTGCCCACAAAAAACGCACAACAGCACGCTGCTCTTTGGTTGTACTCTCCGTAAGTACAGTCGCCATTTTGTTTATGCGCTGCGCATGCGCATGAGACACATAGCGCCACCTGGCGAACGGAATATAAAGTTGGATGTTGCTGTCACCTAATGACACTTTTAGAAAACACCAACTACATTTACCTACCATCTCACATAACTTTGTGGCTTACTTATTGACTTCCCCTCGTACCTTGTGGTATAACAAGGGTTACTTTACCTTTTTTCTTCTTTTTTTTTATTAATGTCACATGTCATAAATGTCACTTGTCATGAATGTCATTTGTCATTATGTTTGTCAACAGGGCATGCTTGCATTAGAAGGAGAACTTACTCCAATTGTGGTACAGATGGTGAAAAGTGCCAACACTAATGGACTGTTAGACGGGGAGTCAAATACCTCAACATGTCAGATTGTGTAAGTGGTTGACAGTCTCTCTCCATCACGATATCTTTCCCTCTCTGTCAGTCTCTCTTCCGATTACTTCTTCTTTGAACGCTCCATATCGACCGTTTGTTAAACCACTCTTTGTGATTTGTATGTAATCTGAGCCTAAGAGCAATTGTACAGTGTGCTAGTTATGCACCTACAAGTAGGTCAGAACTTGAGATTTCTGCGATGCTTTTTATTTACTAAGGTAGCTTCCCTAGGCCTCGCCCGCCTGCACAGCGTACTCGTGGCTTGTTGGATGATAGCTGTC
Organism: Arion vulgaris; assembly: GCA_020796225.1. Taxonomy (NCBI): domain Eukaryota; kingdom Metazoa; phylum Mollusca; class Gastropoda; order Stylommatophora; family Arionidae; genus Arion; species Arion vulgaris. Next base: position 3,587,082 of record CM036775.1, on the reverse strand, counting down.
AAGCTCCCTGTGTGTGCGGTTAAATTCTGCGGGCTGACACAAAAGCTACAGGTTCTCCAGATCTACCGTGTTCATGCCATCAAGCTGAAGAGCTGATGCTCAAGTGCTTCTGGATCAGAAAAAAAAGGCATACGTCAGTCGCCTTCTACGACATGCCTTGTAGATTGCAGTGCTACTATTCTTTGCTCCCCTTGTGAGCCCCTGTAATACAGGCGTTCCGATTACTCTCTATCAGGATCGCAGAAAGTGAAGTTGATAACTCGCTGGAATAGAGGTCCCTGTAATGTAGAGGTTAGGTGCTCACCTCTCGTTCCAAAGGTACTCTCATGGAGCCATTAGGCTTTTACAGAGATCCTGATCTCAGTGTAGGTGAGATAGAGTTCCTAGTCCTATTGGAGATGGATGATAAAACATAGATCCCGTGCTCAAGTTGAGCACCTGAAAGAACCCTTGATAGATCAAAATCGAGAAGAGCAGGCTTTAACTCTTTCACGTGCAGTTATTTCCTCAAGTTTTAAGCAGTTAATTTAAGGGAGGTAAAAACTATAAAAAACCATCCAACTACTCGTCAATAAATAAACATATATATTTTATTATGTACTAAATTGAAGTAAACTGGACAACCTAATAGAATAACAAGGTTGAAAAGTCGTATAAATCTTCTTCTTCTTTCGTTCGTTCTTTACGACCAATTTTAATCACTCTTTGTGATATGTTTGATCTTTGCCAAGAACGTGTATACGTTGCACATTGGTTTGTAGGCCCCTAAACGCATATATTTATACACGTTTAGGACATGTGTATCCGATTTCAGCCAAACCTCCTTAGTCGCCGCTTACGACATGCGTGGCAGGTAACAGTGGTTCTATTCTTTACACCCCAAATTTGGGCCCGGTAACCACTCGGGTGTGTAGTATAAATAAAACAGTAGAAGTAAAACTAGAAAGACTTCTTATAAGGAAAGCAACTCTATGGTGCAGTGTGCGGCTAATAGCGTGCAACGGACTTCTGCCGTGGCGCAGTGTGTGGCTTAAAGCATGGAAAGAGTTAAAGCTGCTGCCGTGGCAAAATTCATATGGAAAAAATAAAATTCCTACAACATATTTTCACCATCTTCTAAATTACATTCAGGGATCCTCGCGATGTACAGTTCGTACCCTGCTGCTGCGATCTTCCTGTGTAAGAAAGAGATCGGAGCACACATGGTTACTCACCGAAGTGCAATGATGATGGTCCTATCAATCAATTAATAAATAAATCAATCAATCAATAACATGCTTCGCTAGTGATCACATACTCTAGAGATAAGAACAATAACTGCGTTTCCCCTCGCAAAGAACTACTTTTGCTGTGTAGTTCAATTGGGAACAATCAAAGTCTAGCGGAGCAAACCGAACACAAAACTGGTTATTGGTTACTAAACTGACGTCATTGCACTCCGAGCAGACCCATAGGTGCTCAGTCTCCCCAACAGATATCGAAGAGTATGCATACTGATAGTTCCTGTGGCTCGCTGATTAAACACACCTCTCACTCTGCCTCTCAGGCATCCAGTTCGACTTGACACAAAACTGGACGGCAGGCAAACCAAGTAGTCCATAAAAAGACTGGTAACCTGGGCAGATGACGCTCAACAACCTGGGAGGGAAGGGCGTCTAAGGGTAGCTACCCTAAAAGAAAATAGCAACCTTGCAGGTCGATTAGGAACAGCCCAAGGCTCATGGAGAGCGAACCCAGTAAACTCTCGCTAAAACCGGACACATCGCCGAAGGATAAGCACCAGAACTCCAAATGGCGCTAAAGATGTGACAAACCACACCCATGTTAAGGCTGCATGAATCGGATTTCAACATGAATGAGATTTATGGGAACATCTGGCGGTGATCGCGTGCGCAAGAGATACTATAGAGATACCAGAGTTTAAGGCCAGCTTCTTTAAAAAGATGGATGTCCGTCTGCCCAGCGTGTTCGTAGCGCGTTTGACTATGGGTGACTAGCCCTCTCTGAGTGCGAGTTCAATTCCGCAGGCTGGCAGAAAAGCTACAGGTTCCCCAGATTCACAGTGTTCATGGCACCGAGCCGAAGAGCTGAAAGCTCAAAGTGCTTCAGGATTAAAAAAGAACCAGATGTATGTGTTCACACACTATGCGGTTTGACTATAGGAAACTCTGAACCTTAACATGGGAATCTAAATTACAAATACATCTGAAGTCATAGTGAGACTTGCCTGAATGATGAAGAACACAGGTGATAAGGAAAGCAAGCTTTCACGCAAAAATATGTCAGAGGTGTATTAGGCGCTATGACTATGGATTAATTTATAGTGGGCACACACAAAAAATATGTTTCCGTTCCATCCACCATCTTCTTTCCATCGGGTCCTGTCATGCATTCTATCTCTCCATCTATCTTTCTATCTATCCCTCTTTCTATCTCTCTATCTATATCTCTCCATATTTCTTTCTCTCATCCTCTTTCTATCTCTCTCTCCATCTTTCTTCTCTCTATCCCTCTTTCTATCTCTCTTCTTTCTCTCCATTTTCTTTCTCTCTATCCTCTTTCTATTCTCTCTCCATCTTTCTTTCTCTATCCTCTTCTCTCTCTCTTCTCTATCTATCTTCTTCTATCCCTCTTCTCTCTTCTATCTTCTCTTCTATCTTCTCTCTTCTCATCTATTCCTTTATTCTTTCTATTAGCCTCTTTCTATCTCTCCTCTTCTATCCCTCTCTCTTTCTATTCCTCTTTGTCTTCTCGATCTCCTTCTATTTCTTTATCTCTCTCCCACCTTGTGGTTACGGGCCCAAATTTGGGGTGTAAAGAATAGAACCACTGTTACCTGCCATGCATTTCGTAAGAGGCGACTAAGTAGATTTGGCTGAAATCAGATGCATGTGTCCTAAACGTGTAGAAGTCTATGTGTTTAGGGGCCCACCAAACCAATGTGCAACGTTTACACGTTCTTGGCAAAGATCGAAGAGTGATTAAAATTGGTCGTAAAGAACAAACGCAAAGAAGAAGAAATCTCTCTCCCTTTCTATCCTTCTTTCTATCTTCTTTCCCTTTCTATCCCTCTTTATCTTTCTATCTCTCCCTTTCTATCCCTCTTTATCTCTGTCTCTCTCCCTCTTTCTCTCATTGTGTCTCTCACTTTTCCTTCTCTCTCCTTTTCAATCTCTCCCTTTCTATCCCTCTTTTGATCTTTCTCTCTATTCCTTTCTCTTTCTCCCTTTTTTTTCTCTCTCCTTTTTCTATCTCTATCTCTATCCCTTTCTTTCTCTCTTTGTGTCTCTCCCTCTTTCTCCCTTTGTGTTTCTCCTCTTCTCTCTTTGTGTTTCTCCTTCCTTTTCTCTCTTTCTGTGTTTCTCCTCTTTCTCTCTTTGTGTTTCTCCCTCTTTCTCTCTTTGTGCTTCTCACTCTTTCTTTCTATCTCTCTTTTGATCTCTCCTCTTTATTTTTTCTCTGCCTCTCTCCTCGTTCTATTTTTTCTCTTCCTTTCTCTCTCTCTCTCTGTCTTTCTCTCCAGTTCCAGTAGCAGCCCCAAGCATAAATCCACTGTCTTATTTGTTTCAGAGTCAAAGAAAAGTTGAAAGACATCTTTAATCAGGACAAAGATTTCCTCGAGGAGGATTTTCATAAAGTATGCAATTTGCAATATACAATAGAGATCAGGTACTAGAGCCAAGGGAAGATTAAGAAAAAGATGGATAGACAGTATCAAGACCACACTAAATAAACACGGATATAACACAACAAGGGCGACTCATCTGGCCCTGGACGCAGTTAAAACTCCCACCCCTACGCTTAACGAGCCCTTGTTGTGTAATTAGTTTAGTTTAGTTGTCGGATCATCATCACTGCACATCGGACCAATTAGCCCATAAGTGCTTCGATCTCTCTCAGTATTTCTCTCAGTGTGTGGCGACTAGCGAACCCGGTTCTTTGTTGATTTACTATTCTTCTTTGTCTACCAGCATAATGTTCTTGTCTAGCTACACTACATTTGACTTGGAATTCTTGCAGTCTGGTTAGTGTTGTAGATTCACCACTATTACTTCAATCATGTACACGCCCTCTCTCCCTTAGGAAATTTATAATATCAGCCTGGTCCATTGCTCGCCTGCTTTCCACAGCGATAACTGTAAGCCTATTGGTGCGCTCATTTTCCCTTATACCTGCATGCCCAAGCACAAAAATAAACTGATTTTTGTAGCTTAGACCTTCCCAGCGACTTCATCCATTGTTGTGTTATATCCGTGTTTATTTAGTGTGGTCTTGATATTTCTCCATCTTTTTCTTGGTCTTCCCTTGGCTCTAGTACCAGATCTCTTTTTATTATATGCTGTTATTGGGGGTTGGTTGTATTCCATTCTCATTAAATGTCCAAACTAACGCATTTGTTGTCTTTCTATGTATCTTTCAATGCATTATTCGGTGCATGATGTTATGCCCACTTTGCTTCTTATGGTGTATATATAACGGTACAAGAGGAATATATATATATATGACCCTTTTCATCTTTACAGACGGTCAATATGCAAGTGTTTTACTGTGACAACTTCTGAGTTTTCGCTTTCTCTCTTGTTGTTCAGCTCGTACATAAGTCTCTTCTCAAAGACTCTGCGCCCTTCCGTAATTTGGCTTTCCACACAACTCTGTCATCTGCTAGTCCCTCCCATGTGCTGGGATCTATAGAAAAGTTTTTCATTGAGGTTTTGCAGACATCTTTATATCTGAGCAGTGGTCTGCCCTGGTGTCTCTTCCCTTCGAAAGTTCACAGAACAACATTTGTTTTGGTATGTGATAAGTTTCCATTCTTCTCACATGTCCCAACCATCTTAGTCATCTACTGCTGAGCATGCCCATGATGGAAGGCAGATTTGCACGTTGCAGTACTTCAGAGTTGGTTATCTTGTCGTACCACCTGATGTTCATAATCTTGCGGAGACATCGAAGGTGAAAGATGTTAAGTCTCCTCTCGTGTCTTGAGTAGGCTGTCCATGTTTCTGAGCCATATAGTAAAGAACTAATTACACAGGCTCGATATATTTGGTATATATATATATATATATAACAGAGAAGTAGATACCAGTGCTACTAGTGCCAAACATTGGCACTAACTAAAGAACAAGAAAGAAAAATTACCACCTGTGAAATGAGATGCTTGAGAAAAGCGGTAAGTAAAACAATAAGAGACCATATAAGAAATGAGGAAATTAGAAGAACAGTCGAAACAACACCTGCTATTAGATTCATTCAAAAACAGAGACTCAAATGGTTTGGCAACTTGGTTAAAATGAGCTTGAATACACCAGTTGCAAGATCGTACAACCTGAAAATGGAATCATCAAGAGGATGGGGCAGACCAAAAAAAGGGTTGATGGAGTTACAGACATCTTAAAACTCCACAATACCACAGCATATCAAGCGACCGAGTGTGCACTATCTCGAAAACCGATCATCAGTTAAACCTTCTATGCATAATGGCAAAAAAAGCAGAGAAGGACAAAAGAAAGAAAGAGCAAAGTAGATAGCATGCTGGGCTAGTGATAAAATGCCAGGAAAATCATAACTATATATAACTGATATTATTAACTCTTTGTGTCCATGTTCCCAGCTGGCAGCCACAAATAGTATCTCTCTAATCAACGCTATGCAGTTTGTGAAGAATCCTTTTCAAATGTGTCTTCGGGTTCATGAGATGATCAAAGAGTTCACGGCTCGTATCCGATGTCTCAAGATGGAGCTCAAATCTAGAGGTATGTACTACATTCTTGATTTATTTTGATTTATTTGATTTATTGAGATTTGATATTTTTAAAATTTAATCACTGATTCAGTTTGCAGGTTGAACTGAAGAAATACAATAGAATTTTAGCTCTACTTCTTCTTCTTGAACGCCCATATCGACCACTTCTCAACCACTCCTATGTGATTTATATGTGATCTGAGCATAAGTTCGATTGTACGTTGTGCCAGTTATGCTCCTACAAGTAGGCCAGCACATCCAATTTCTGCGCTGCTTTTTATTTACTAGGTAGCATTCCTAGAGCCTGCATTAGTCGCCTCTACGACATGCACTGTAGGTCGTAGTGGTACTATTCTTTGCTTCCCCTGTGGGCCCTGGCACCACACGGGCGGAATTTTAGTTAAATAGAGAAAATACTTTTGGACGTCTGTGGTTTTATGGCAGTGAGTTGCCCGTCTGCCCAGCGTGTTTGTAGCGCATTGGACTACGGGTGACTATCCCTCTGTGTGTGTGCGGGTTCAATTCCGCGGGGTGGCAGAAAAAGCCACAGATTCCCCAGATTTACGGTGTTTGTGACACCGAACCGAAGGCTTACGATGTCCATAGCACCGAGCCGAAGAGCTCAAAAGCTCAAGTGCTTCTGGATCGGGGGAAAAAAAAAAAGAAAAAAATGGTAGTGAGTTCGATAACAACCCAAGAGTACCCGTTTCAAAATCAGTGACAGTTTTGAAGCAAATTTGCCTCAAGTAGGCCAACACATCCGATTTCTGCAACGCTTTTTATTTACTAGGGTAGTTTCCTAGGCCCCTACCTTAGCGCTCTTACGACATTCCTTGTAGGTAGCAGTGTTACTATTCTTTGCTTCTCTTGTGAGCTCCCAGCAACACATGCCGATGAAGTTAAATAACAGCTGTAATACAATATACATCAATGACAGAAATCCTTCCTTCCTTTCGCTTGCTTGAAATATTGTCTATATATTCAATGTTGTCTCTTGTATCCTTCATTCCTTTCGTTCGCTTGAAATATTGTCTATATATTCAATGTTGTCTCTTGTATCCTTCCTTCCTTTCGTCGCTTGAAATATTGTCTATATATTCAATGTTGTCTCTTGCATCCTTCCTTCCTTTCGTTCGCTTTAAATATTGTCTATATATTCAATGTTGTCTTTTGTATAAACTTCCACTGTCTTTTGTAGCTCACACAGAGGTCCTTGTAGTTTTCTGTTGAGTGTTGTTTCATTGTTTCATTAGGCCACTGAGTTTGCCTCTCCCTCTCTCTCTCTCTTTACCTTTCAACTCCAAATGGAGCACAGGTCTTCAACAAACTTCTTCCAGCTCTTCCTCTCTCCTGCCATCCCTTCCAATTCTTTCCATGTTTTACCTATCCTTTTAATATTAGCCTCCAGCTCTCTTATCCAGGTTATGTCTAGGCCTTCCCCTACTCCTCTCTCCTTGTGGGTTCCAAAACAGTGCCTGTCTTACAATGCTTCCGATTGGTCTTCTCAATGTATGTCCTATCCATCGCCAGCGTCCCATCCTTAGCTCTTTCTCCACTGGTATCTGCTTAGTTCATTCTTTGAGTTCTTCTTTCGTAATCTTATCATACCATCTCAGTCCCTCTATTCTACGTAAACATCCATTTATGAAGGTCTGTAGTTTTCTGGTGGTTTCATTTGTTGTCTTCCATGTTTCCGAGCCATAGAACAGCACCGACTTCACATTTGATTGATTCTCAGCTTTGAGTTTGCCTCAGTATATCAAATTCGGGGTAGTCTTGAAGTATGTGGTGTGCAGTCTGATTTGCCTGTCCACATGACAGAAATGATTTCTTCCTGCCTATGAAGTCGATAAGGCCCACCTGCATGGCAAGGACACCAGTCAAATGGTAAAGCAGGCTTTCGTGCAAAAATCAGTCAGAAGCGACAAACCATGCGTCATGGCTAACGTCCAAATTCACAGCGGGTGAACACAGAAGATTTCTTCATCAATATAACACATTTCTCTCTCTCCCAGATCTGACGCTGTTCAACGGAGAATCCTGGGAGCTTCTTATCAGACGATGGGCAAAGTTGGAGAAAGATTTTCGTTTGAAGAATGGCCGCTTTGACATCAGCAAAATCCCAGACATCTACGACTGCATCAAGTATGATCTTCACTACAACCAGAAGACTCTCCAGTTTAAGAGAGCCCAGGAGCTGTTCATGTGCTCTAAGGCTCTAGCGGACATTATTATACCTCAGGTAAAATCAGTTCATAGAAAATCATTTGTCATAGATGGACCTTTCCTTCCTTCCTCTCTCCATCCCTGCCTTCCATCATTCATCCTTTCTTCCTTCCATCCATTTCTTTCCTTCATTCCTGTCCCTTCCTTCTGTCCGTCCTTTTTTCCCTCCTTCGTTCCCTTCCTTTCTTTGTTCCTTACTTCCTCCCTACCTTCCTTTTTGTCTTCCTTCTTTCTTCCTTCTTTCATCCATTAATTCCTTTTCCTTCCTTCTTCCATTCTATTACCTTTCTGAGGAAGAGGAGGATGATGATGATGATGGGTGTGTTGGTGGGTGATGGTGATAGTGGTGGGGGGTGGTGGTGGTGGTGGGTGTGGTGGTGGTGATGGGTGTGGTGGTAGGTGATAATTATGGTGATATGTGGTGGTGATCGGCAATAGATGATGGATAATGATGATGGGGATGTGTAATTGGTGATGAGGATGATGAGGGGTGTGATGGTGATGGGACTATTATTATTATTGTTATTACTTCTATTTAAAGTGAATCATTCAGTTAATCCTTTAATTAATCCTTCACTTAATAATTCATTTAATCATCTAATCATTCACCTAATAATTCACTTAATCATTCACCTAATCATTCACTCAGTCATTCACTTAGTCAATTAATTAATAAAACCTCTTCTGGTTCCTTAGGAATATGGCATCACGAAAGAAGAAAGACTGCACATTGGACAGAGCTATTGTACACCTCTGTTGCATAAGATCCGCTGTGATCTTCTCCAATGCATCAGTACCACAATGGATGAGAGCACCACACGACTGGATTATAAGTATGCTCAATGATGTTGCTAGAGCTTTTGTTTGATGTCTCTCTTTCTTCTTCTTCTTGCGTTCTCTGTTGTGTAGAGGTTAAGTGTTCGTCTATCGTACCGTAGGTACTCGGTTCGCTCCCTCGTGGAGCCATCTGGATATATTCTTTTTCCAAAGATGACTGATCTCAGTGTAGGTGACACCTGTGTGTCGCTGGGGAGCAAAGAATAGCAACACTGTACCCTACGAGACATGTTGTAAGAGGCGACTGAGGTAGGGGCCTAGGAAGCTACCCTAGTAAATAAAAAGCGTAGCAGAAATCGGATGTGTTGGCCTACTTGTAGGCACATAACTGGTACAACGTACAATCGCTCTTAGGCTTAATCACATACAAATCACAAAGAGTGGTTAACAATGGTCGATATTGAGCGTTCGAAGAAGAAATGTAGGTGAGATCAAGTTCCTAGTTCTGTCGGAGATGGACAATAAAACGTAGGCCCTATGCTCAAGTTGAGCACGTAAAAGAACCATTGGCAGTTCAAAATTGAGAAGAGCAGTTTGGAAAAGCAATGGCATGGCAAAATTCGCTAAAAACATTAAATAATAAAATTTCTACAAATATATTTTCACCATCTTCTAAATGATATCGGGGACCCCTCTCCGTTGTTACGGAGTTCATGTACTGCCACCGAGATCTTTCTGTGTAAGGAAGAGATTGAAGCACACATGGTTACTTACCGAAGTGCAATGATGATGGTCCTATCAATCAATCTTCTTGCAATCATCTGCTATGAATTCAAGCATAGTCAGAATGCCTAGTATGTCACTTCTGACTGATTTTTGCTTGGAGGCCTGCTTTCCTTATTATCAATGTCTCCAGATGTCTATAGATGTCCACAGAAACGAAATGTTGCATCTTATATTGGTAGGGATGAATCGACGCATACAAATAACTTGATGACTACCTTGTATTGTGTAAACTTCTGAGAACATGCTTATTCCCTGTGGCAACATATGGATTTGAATCGTGGACCATAACACAAACATTAAAAGAACAAAATTAAAGATTTTGAAATAAGGTGTTACAGAAAAGTTCTTAGAACATCCTGGACAGAGAAGAGAAAAACATACATCCTACAAGACCTGCGTATCGAGGAGCATTGGCTAATAAATAACATCATGTCCCGGAAGATGAAATTAATTGGTCACGTTAAACGTTACAGTGGTTTTGAAAAAAGTAATGAAAGACATGGTTCCTGGGGTATGAGGCAGGCGAAAAATAAGACAAAGGTGGCAGCAGGACATCAAAACAAAACCTGAACATGATGCTGGAGGAGGCAGGAGAACTAGCAAATTGTGTATATACTTTGAAAATGTATTTGTTTATTTTACAAAATGTCAACTTTATTAACAATTTATTAAAATTTTTTATTGCTTTGTAGATATTCTAATGGAGTATCCACCCCTGAGCGATTTGTCCGAACCCGTCTTTACTTCACCAGTGAGAGCCATATACATTCTTTACTGTCCATACTTCGCTATGGAGGACTTTTGGATGTACGAAGATTTGTATTTTATGTTGATGGGTAGATATAATTATATTTATATATTTATTTTTATATGTATTTATATTATTATATTTATATAACACTGGCTCGCATTCAGGAAACCCAGGTTTGATCCTCGGTAGGGTCAAGGAGTCCTCGGTACGGTCAAGGAGTTTGTTCTGTCAGGTCATATAGAAAAATCCTAACTTGAACAGTTTCACGGTGACTGCACTAGCAATGCAGCCATTAAATTCCTCAGCTCATGTCTCCCTGTCCTACACCGTCCTAAAAGCGGTATTACACAGGCTGCAATAAAGACAGTTTAAAAGATTTTTTTACTAATACCCAGGGACCCATTACTTAGTTATTTTGATGTCATGGGATGTAATAGAACTGAATGTTAAAGACAATTGGCTGATAAACAACATACTATTAAGAAAAATTCAGATGGCCTGAAGAGAACAATATTAGAGGGCAGGGTCCCAGGACGCAGAGGCAGACCAAGAAAAGATGGCTACAAGATATTAAAGAAACTATGAATATGACCATCAACGAAGCGGGTGAAATGGCAAGAGACAGAGTGAATTTCAGATGCACTGCAAAGAGAGCAACGTCCTATAAAGGATACTCATCTTGATGATGATGATGATGATGCTGATGATGAGATGTAATAAGTTAATCATATCAAAAAGGATATAGGTATGTTAGCGTAATTAGTGAGCTCATCATCAAATAGCTTGTCCTGAACAGAACGTTACCACCTTAACAGTCCTTTGGAATTTCTCTCTCTCATAGGCCAGATGTCCTGCCTCTGCAGCCGTCATGCTCAAACCATCAGTTACATCCTGAATCAGTGGTCTTCCTCTTTTCCTCTTTTGCCCAGATACCTCCCTCCATGATGGTCTTCTCCAGCTCTTTTTGTCTCTTTATATTTCCAAAATACTTCAATTTTCTCTTTTGTATTTGTAGTATCAGCCAGTTTTCTTTGATTTTGAGTCCTTTCTGAATAGATCTATTTGTTCTCTTCTCTGTCCATGATATATGGGGACTCTTCTGTAATACTTGTATTCAAAAGATGAGAATGTGTTACCACCACCAACATGTGAGCTATATTTTCTAAAACTTGGGGGTCTCTGTGGCTGAGTGGTTAAGCCCTTTGCCTTTGAGTCGAAGGTTGTGGGTTCGAGTCCGGATCGCGGCCTTCTGTTCACGAGTGCAGTTTTTCCAGAGACCCTTAGGATTGGTGCCGGAGCTACGGAGTTCGTGCTTTGTGCAATACTCTCAGCAGATGGCGTGCCATTTCTGCGGAGAGGGACTGAGCCATATGGGGTAAAACCCGGTGCAGTGAAGTCAATCCTTCGTCTTAAAAACCCTTTAATTTACTAAAACTAGTCACGACAGAGATAAAGTGTCTATGCAGAATGCTGATAGTAACAAGAAGAGACTGGTTGAGAAATGAAGACATCAGGAAAAAGTGAGTACAACATCAGTACTGAACTTCATCAAGAAACAACACATTAAATGGTTCGGCCACATAAGCAGATTACCAAAAGGCAGTGCACCACAGAGAGCAATGTTGCTCCGATACAATGGATACAAAGCAAAAGACCGGCCATGCAAAAGGTGGACCTCAGAGATAACAGAGACAACGAAGACACTATTTATGAAGCACAGCCTGTGCTAGAAATCTTTTCTTCCCCTGAAGCTGTGAGGCAAATCAGGAGTGGAGAAGAGAAAGACAAAGCGCATAAAGAGGTTCACTCCATGTGTCTTATTTTTTGACTTGACGCTGAAAGGCAAACAGAATTAGAGAATAGATAGATAGATTTACTAAAATGCCATATGTTACTGACTGTGTGTTCTCTGGATTTTCAGGAAGAGAAAGATGAACAGTGGGAGCAGTCGATAGACTTCATTGGAGCTTGTGCAGAGCTTAACTATATGTCACAGATTGTTTTAATGATGTTTGAGGATCCAGCACAGGTGAGAGCTACAGTTCTTCCAACTTGTTATAGCTTGTTTTCTTCTTCTTGTGATAAATTTCTCATTAGCCTGTTACGCCCTTGGCGTTTAGGGCAGCAACAAACACACACCATTCTTCTCTATTCATGGCCTTCCTCTGTATTGTGTTTCAGTTATGATTCATTTCTGTCAGTTCTTGCTCTATCATTCTCCAAGTTGTCTTGGGTCTTTCACGTTTTAGTTTACCTTCTGGAGTCCATCTCAATGCAGTTTTCATGTCAGAGCCAGTTTCCATGCGCATCACATGTCCGATCCATCTCCAGCGTCATCTTCGGATGATGGTGCTCATATTCTAATGTTGACATCGAGCAGTTCTTGGTTAGAGATAGTATTAGGCCAGACACACGTAAGATTTTTCGCAGACAAGCTGTATGAAAGGTGGAGAGTTTGGACATATCTTGTTCTGTCATAGCTTGTGATAAATATTGGACTAAATTCCTTAGAAGAGATTGAACAAGTTGCTCAGCATAGAGCGGTATGGAGAAATTGCTTACAGGCCCTATGTAACATATAACGGTACCAGAGGAATTTAATAATATCAGGGGCCTTTGTCGGTGCTACAGAGTTCATGCACTGCCGGTGAGATCTTCCTGTGTAAGAAAGAGTTCGATGTACACATGGTTTTTCACTAAAGTGCCCACGCCTGTGTGGTACCGGGGCCCGAAGGGAAGAAAAGAATAGTACCACTGTGACCTTCAATGCATGCCGTAAGAGACCACAAATGTAGGCACTAGGGATGCTACCCTAGTAAATAAAAAGCAGCACAGAAATCGGATGTGCTGGCCTACTTGTAGCTGCATAACTGGCACAACGATAATTGCTCTTAGGCTCAGATCACATACAAATCACACAGAGTGGTTGACAGGTGGTCGATATCGAGGATTCGAAGAACTGAAATGCAATGATAATGGTCCTATCAATCAATCAATATTTTTCTAATGAATTCCTAGAAAATTTTCTTGACTATCTTCAAAATTACATCAGGGACCCTCGCGGTGCTACAGATTTTGTGCACTGCAGCTGAGATCTTCCTGTGTAAGAAAGAGATTGGAGCACACATGGTTACTCACCGAAGTGCAATGATGATAGTTCTATCAATCAATCAATCAATCTTCTTCTTTCCCACCATTTACCTCTTTATAGAAGTGTGGAGGGGGAACATAGCGATCTTGTGTGTGCTTGTTTTAATGTACTTTGTAAGCTGATATTCATTTTCATAATGCTGTTCTTGATGCCGTCTCTCCTTCTTTTGCAGGGTCTTCCTATTGCCTTGTACTCATACTTTTTCTGTGTGGCTCTCTGTGGTAGATCAATCAATCAATCAATCAATAATAGCAGAATAAACAGCCTAGTTGTTGTCAATCATCAGAATCATACAGCTTGAATGTGTGTCTCGTCTCTTCCACAGAGTGAAGACTCAGATGAAAGGTTTCACATAGAGCTTCACTTTAGTCCTGGAGCGTACACTTCATGCGATGAAATGGCAGCTGAACCAAAGGGCATGGGGTTTAGACCTAAGCCAAGCAGGGAAACTGGAAGCGTAAGTATTTTTTTGATTATTGTAATTACCGTCATTATTACTACCGTTAATCTTCGTCATCACCCTCAACATCATTGTCTGTCTTTACTCTCATCCTAACCATCATAACTCCATCACCATCGCCGTAATCATCATCACCATGATCATCATCGCCCGATTCTTCCAGCTTTTGTAACTCTCCCAGTTTTTCTAGCTGTCCCAGTTTGTTCAGCTTTCCAAGTTTTCAAAGTTTCCTCAGTTCACCCAGTTTTCCCATTTCTCTGATTCTTCAATTATGAGTTTTTCCAAGTTCTTCGAATTTTCTGTTTTCTCAGTTCCCCCATATCTCCCAGTTTCCTAGTTCCTCATATCTTCCAGTTCCCCCTTATCTCCCAGTTTCTCAGTTCCCCATATCTCCCAGTTTTCTCAGTTCCTCCATATCTCCAGTTTCCTAGTTCCCCCATATCTCCCAGTTTTCTCAGTTCCCCCATATCTCCCAGTTTTCTAGTTCCCATATCTCCCAGTTTTCTCAGTTCCCTCCATATCTCCCAGTTTTTCAGTTCCTCCATATCTCCCAGTTTTCTCAGTTCCCCATATCTCCCAGTTTTCTCAGTTCCCCATATCTCCCAGTTTTCTCAGTTCCTCCCATATCTCCCAGTTTTCTCAGTTCCCCATATCTCCCAGTTTTCTCAGTTCCCCATATCTCCCAGTTTCCAATCATATCCCAGTTTTCTCAGTTCCCCATATCTCCCAGTTTTCTAGTTCCCCTTATCTCCCAGTTTTCTCAGTTCCCCATATCTCCCAGTTTTCTCAGTTCCCCATATCTCCCAGTTTTCTAGTTCCCATATTTCCAGTTTTCTCAGTTCCCCATATCACCCAGTTTTCTCAGTTCCCCATATCTCCCAGTTCCCATATATCCCAGTTTTCCAGTTCTCCCATATCTCCCAGTTTTCTCAGTTCCCCATATCTCCCAGTTTTCTCAGTTCCCCCAAATCTCCAGTTTCTCAGTTCCCATATCTCCCAGTTTTCTCAGTTCCCATATTTTCCAGTTTTCTCAGTTCCCCATATCACCCAGTTTTCTCAGTTCCCCATATCTCCCAGTTTTCTCAGTTCCCCAATATATCCCAGTTTTCAGTTCCCCATAACACCCAGTTTTCTCAGTTCCCCATATCTCCCAGTTTTCTCAGTTCCCCCATATCTCCCAGTTTTCTCAGTTCCCTCATATCTCCCAGTTTTCTCAGTTCCCCATATCTCCCAGTTTTCCCCAGTTCCCCATATCTCCCAGTTTTCTAGTTCCCCATATCTCCTAGTTTTCTCAGTTCCCCATATTCCCAGTTTCTCAGTTCCCATATCTCCCATTTCCCATATCTCCCAGTTTCTCAGTTCCCTCATATCTCCAGTTTCCCATACTCCCAGTTTCCCATATCTCCATTTCCCATATCTCCAGTTTCCATATCTCCCAGTTTTCTAGCTCCATATCTCCAGTTTTCTCAGTTCCTTATCTCCCAGTTTTCTCAGTTCCCATATCTCCCAGTTTTCTCAGTTCCCATATCTCCCAGTTTTCAGTTCCTCCCATATCTCCATTCCCCATATCTCCCAGTTCCCCATATCTCCCAGTTTTCTCAGTTCCCCCCATATCTCCCAGTTTTTCAGTTCCTTATCTCCCAGTTTTCTCAGTTCCCATATCTCCCAGTTTCTCAGTTCCCATATCTCCCAGTTTCTCAGTTCCCATATTCCTAGTTTTCTCAGTTCCCATATCTCCCAGTTTTCTCAGTTCCCATATTCCCATTTCCATATCTCCCAGTTCCCATATCTCCCAGTTTCCATATCTCCCAGTTTTTCAGTTCCCATATCTCCAGTTTTCTCAGTCCCATATCTCCCAGTTTTCTAGTTCCCATATCCCAGTTTTCTCAGTTCCCATATCTCCCAGTTTTCTCAGTTCCCATATCTCCCATTCCCCATATCTCCCAGTTCCCCATATCTCCCAGTTTTCAGTTCCCATATCTCCCAGTTTTCTCAGTTCCCCATATCTCCCAGTTCCCCATATCTCCCAGTTTCCCATATCTCCCAGTTTTCTAAGTTGCCCATATCTCCCAGTTTTCCTTGTGTTATTGACTAGTATCTGATTGACCTTATTATTATTTGATCATTATCTTATAACTTCACTAGGACACCACCACACCAACAAACATCCCAGAGATTCCAGAAGAACCTCAAACTGTGGACCCCACGCAAGACCGCAACTCCAGTTCTCAAACAGTGCATATCATTACCAGATCACTTCCAGGAAGACTTGATAGAGGAGAATTCATTTGCGCCATCTCCGGAACCTATCAAGAAAGACATCCAGCAGTCTGGCGTAAGTTGCTTGTTTTTGGTATCAAATACATAATAGTATCTTCTTCTTCTTCAAACGCTCCATATCGACCACTTGTTAACCACTCAGTGTGATTTGTATGTGATCTGAGACTAATAGCGATTGTACATTGGCCAGTTATGTGCCTATAAGTAGATCAGCACATCCGATTTCTGCAATGTTTTTTATTTATTAAGGTAGCTTCCCTAGGTCCTACATCAGTCTCTTGTAGGTCGCATTGTTACTATTCTTTGCTCCCCATGCGAGCCCTGGCAACACACGGGCAAAAGTTGGAGCAATCTTCTTCTTGTTTTGTCATAACATTGTTGCCCAGTGTCATGGTTTTCTGTTTTTGTCTTGCGCTGTCTAGTGGCATGGTTTTCTGTTTTGTCTTGCGCTGCTCTAGTGTCATGGTTTTCTGTTTTTGTCTTGCACTGCTCTAGTGTCATGCTTTTCTGTTTTTGTCTTGCGCTGCTCTAGTGGCATGGTTTTCTGTTTTTGTCTTGCGCTGCTCTAGTGTCATGGTTTTCTGTTTTTGTCTTGCGCTGCTCTAGTGTCATGCTTTTCTGTTTTTGTCTTGCGCTGCTCTAGTGGCATGGTTTTCTGTTTTTGTCTTGCGCTGCTCTAGTGTCATGGTTTTCTGTTTTTGTCTTGCGCTGCTCTAGTGTCATGGTTTTCTGTTTTTGTCTTGCGCTGCTCTAGTGTCATGGTTTTCTGTTTTTGTCTTGCGCTACTCTAGTGACATGGTTTTCTGTTTTTGTCTTGCGCTGCTCTAGTGGCATGGTTTTATGTTTTTGTCTTGCGCTGCTGTAGTGGCATGGTTTTCTGTTTTTTTTCTATCCTGGATGTTCTGTTATAGCAGATTGTATACAGTGGAGTTTTGCTGCATTCTTGTTAAATGATTGAACCACTTTATTCTTTGTTTCTCAATGTGAAGGATTGACTTCATTGCGCTGGGATTTACCCCATTTGACTCGGTCCTTCTCTGAAAAACAAACATGCCACCTGCCAAGAGTATTGCACAAAGCATGAACTTCGTAGCTCCTGTAGCTCCTGCAACAATCCTAGGGTCTCTGGAAAAAATGCACCTGAGAACAGCATGACACGGTCCGGGTTCCAACCCACAACCTTCGGGACCCAAGGGTTTAACCACTTAACCATTTTTTGTTTCTCAATGTAATTCAATAAATATTCGCTTGAATTGAAGTAATTGAGTTAGAGTAATACGTAGTCTTGCCTGAGTGGTTACCGGGCCCAAATTAGGGGTGTAAAGAATAGAACCACTGTTACCTGCCACACATGTCGTAAGAGGTGATTTAGGAGGTTGTGCGTGGCTAGCTACCCACTCTGTAAAAATCACAGATAGCTACAGAAACCACAACCAGGAAAATTCATAGCTTGCCACCCGAGGAAGAAGGACCCTGCAAGGAGGGACTCATGGCAAGAAAATAAGGAGATAGTGGAGAGATCTGGAAAAGATCACCTTGGATAGGTGGGCTTGGAAGGTCTTGGTTGTGGACTTATGCCTCCCTAGGGGCAAAGGGTGAAGAAGAATACAAAGTCTTCTTGAGGAACTGAAGAGTGCTCGACTATCCTGGGATACCATAAAGAAAACAGCCAGAGACAGAGAAAAGTGGTGAACAACTGTTGAGGCTCTATGCTCCACGAGGAGCGGAGAGAAATAAGTAAGTAATACTCTCTTGAATGGCGAGAGAGTACCTAGTTCTAACTCTGCAGCGGACAGTTTGGAAGCAAATTTGTTCCAATGGATTTTTACTAACAGGAAAATAGACCCGCTGTTCAGAAAGCAATGACGAACTGAAAATGAAAATCGTGGCATATCCGTTACAAGACTTCGTCATCAACAATAGTAAATGAATCGTAGATTTACTAGACACCACTTATACGTACAGTAAGTGTTCCTACATAATTCCTACAAAAATATCTTTACCATTTTCAAAATTACACCAGGGACCTCGCTGGTGCTAGAGTATGTGCACTGCAGTTGAGATCTTCCTGTTTAAGAAAGAGACTGGAGCACACATGGTTACTCACTGAAGTGCAATGATGATGGTCCTATCAATCAATCAATCAATCTCAATGGTTGAGGTCTGTGTTTTACCGTTCATAAAATTCCACGCAAACATATTTGCTTCCAAACTGCCTGCCGCAGAGTTTGAACCAGGTACAATGGAAAACTACTGAACGTATAAGTTGTGCCTATAAAATCAACAACTCATTTACTGTGTTTGATTGTGACGTCCTGTAAAGGATATGTAACGATTTTCATTTTATCATGTTACCTGCAATCTTGCTTTTTTTTTTACATTTGCAGACCTCCGTAAAAGAAAAGCCCAACTTAAGGGTACGTCTTCGTTCACCAGACCCTAACACTCCAGAGTGGGACTGGGGTGACGAAGCAGGAAACAGAAATCATGTTGAGAAGGAGACACCAGGAAGTGGGAAAAAAAGTCCAAATGTTCGATTTTTTGTGTCAGCTTCAAAGGTGAGACAATATGTTTGAATGTCAAAGGTGAAACATTATGTATTGGGGTCAAAGGTGAAACATGTATTGGGGTCAAAGTTAAAACGTTGTTCAGTGATGTTAAAGGTAAAATATTATGTATCTGTGTCAAAGGTGAAATATGTATTGGTGTTGAAGGTCAGATTTATATGTTAGTGTCCTAGGTCAGATATTATATTCTAGGTAAATAGGTAAACATCAATTTTCTAGGCGCCACTGATACGTTCAGTAGTTTGCCATTGCTTTCTGAACTACATCTATTTTCACCATTCATAAAAACCCATGGGAACAAATTTGCTTCCAAACTGCCCACAGTGGAGTTTGAACCAGGTACGCTTGGGTTGTGGTCGAGCTCACTATTGCTTAAGCTACAGATGCCCACATTTAATAAGTGGTTTTACAGGCAGTTAATCATCATAAAATGACTTGTCCTGAGCAGAACTTTGCCACCCCAACAGTCCTTCGGAAATTCTCTCTCTCATAGGCCAGATGTCCCGCCTCTGCAGACGCCATGTTCAAACCATTCACTACATCCTGAATCCATTTTTTCCGTGGCCTTCCTCTATGCAGGTATGCCTCCTTCCATGATGGTCTTCTCCAGCCCTCCGTGTCTCTTTATATGTCAAAACGATCTCAATTTTTTTTTTCTTATTTGTAACATCAGCAAGTTTGCTTTGATTTTGAGTTCTTTCTGGATAGATCTATTTGTTCTCTTCTCAGTCCAAGATATACAGAGGACTCTTCATATATCAGACAGTTAATACAGTTTTTAAAATTAATTTTTTTACGTGCCAGCTCATTCTGATACATATGTTATAGGAGCACTGGGGTGAATGGTGTGATTAATAATGGTATGGTCGTGAGTATGATGGGGTTTAATGCCTGGTAGGCTTGATGTAGAGTGGTAGTCAGGATGACCTACTTCCGATGATTGCTTACTTTTATTACTGACTCGTAAACCATACAATGATGACAAACCACTTTCTAGCATGTTCCATATTTATTGGTTATTTTATAAAGTATAAGCATGCATTGTGAGGTACCCGTTGGTGGTCAGTATGTCCTTCTACTTTGCTATGCTCGTCGTGTTTATCACTTTTATTCTGTCTTAGTCGCTCGCACGTCCGTTCACCTCAGCTGTTCCTATCAGTCTCCCCTTCCGTCACTATCTCTTAGCAATCTTGTCAACCTACATCGAACTTACGTTTGCTTTTCCTAACAATTCTACTACACTGTGCAGTCTTTGGTGTGCAGCTTTACTTTTATACACTGACTCCTTATATTTCTTCTATGTTGTCATCGACTATGCTTTACCTGTCTATGATGATAGCTAATCCTATCAAGGATAGCCATATCCTTCGACATTAATACTATAAATAATTACCTGTTAAATCTTCTCTCTCTAAAGGAGATCAGGAACACATCAGGGATTGACCAAAAAACAGACGCAGCAAAGTCCAACAGCGACCACAGCATATATTACAATACAATTCCTCCTCTGAAAGATGGAACACAGGACGGCAACAAAACAACGGAGGTGGAATTGCCGAGACCTAGCCTTGCTGATGGCGGTGTAGATAAAGCTATACAGAGACACGACTCTGGGTTAGACTCTGTTGTGTTTGAGGATAAAGGAAAGAAGAGCAAAGGAGAAAGTGTTGGAGAGAATGAAAAGGATTCGTTGCCCAAGGCTACATTTAAGAGGACTGATCCGATACATATTAAAGTCAGTCAGAATGAAGGATCGTTGTTTTAAAAGAAATCAGTTTTCATTTTTATTGTCGTGGTAAGTTGTCGGATTTTTTGGTCTTTTCCTTCCTTCTTCTCTTCCTTTTTCTTTCCCTTCCCTCTTCTCTTGCTTCCTCACTCCTTTTCTCACTCCCTTCCTTCTTTCCTCCCTTCCTTTTTCTTTCCTTCCATCTCTCCTCACTTCTTCTGTCTCTTTTCCCTCTCTTATTCCTTCCTTCCTCCCCTCTCCATTCCTTACTTCTCCCTCCTTTTCCCTCTCCCTTATTTCCTTTCTTCATCTTCCTTTCATTTTTTTTTCTTTACTTCTTCTCTTATTATCTTCCTTCTCTCACTCCCTGCTACCTTTCCTGACTCTCCATTCTTTCTTTCCTCCCTTCCTTTCTTCTCTCCTTCCTCCCTCCCTCCCTTCTCTACTCCCTCCCTTTCTTCTCTACTCCTCCCTTTCCTCTCTCATTCCATCCTCCTTGCCTTCCTGCCTCCCCTCTCACTCCATCCCTCCTTCCCTTCTTTCTCCCTTGTTTCCTTTTTTCATCCTTCCTTCCTTCCTTCATCCCTCCTTCCTGTCTTTTTCATTTGTTTCTTTTGTTCACTTGAAATATTGTCTATATATTCAATATTATCTCTTGTATAGACCACTGTCTTTTGTAGCTCACACAGACATCTATGTGCTAAAACAACCATCACAGGGCGATATAGAGAGAAGTGGTCGCAAAACCACTCTCAACACAGAGCCAAAGTTGGGTACTCTGGTCTGTCCTGTAGCAAACAAGTTGTCATATTCCGCCTCTGTATCGGCCATAACAGACTCCGGTCCAACCTTTACAACAAATTTAAAATTGGCATAACTAGCCTGTGCTACTGTGAGAAGGCGGACATAACGGCAGAGCACATACTGCAAGACTGCCCACTGCTAGCAGGCCTGAGAAATGAAATCTGGCCAGAAAATACCAGGCTAAATGAGAGGCTGTACGGAGGGACGGAGTCCCTAAAAAAAAGAGCAAAATTTATGGGGAAATCTAGTACATCAGTCTAAGCGGTGATTAGGGAGAGAGAGACATCCATGTAGTTTTCTATTCAACCCCTATCGTGTGTCGTGTGTCAATGCAAAATACGGTCCTAACACCACATTAACCAATATACCTCGAGTTATAACAAGGGTTTCTATACATAAATAACATATATTGCATGTCTGGTCAACCACTAGTGACAACTGTTATAAGAAAGAGAAGATGGAGATATGTTGGACACACCTTGAGAAGAAATGTCTGGTCAACCACTAGTGACAACTGTTATAAGAAAGAGAAGATGGAGATATGTTGGACACACTTTGAGAAGAAATGATCAACGAATATCAAAGCAGGCATTGAAGTGGAATGCAAAGGGTTCAAGAAAGAGAGGACGACATAAGGAGACCCTGAAACGAACTTGACTGAGAGAGACAAGAAATATCGGTCTCAGTTCCATCTAGGAGATTTAGCAAGTTGCCCAGTATAGAGCGGTATGGAGAAATTACTTTCAGGAATTATTATTATTATCCACAATTTGTCATCAGAAGGCTTTCCTAATCACTGTTATTTGTACGCAGATGTCGGCAAGAGTGGGATCGATGAGAAACGAAGCAGGAGTCTGGAAGACACAGATGGTGCAGACAAGATGGAAATTGATGGTGAGTATAGCGTTTTGTTTGTGAAAGTGGCAGGATCATGTCAAAGTTGCCTTTCGGAGTCTCTGTGTGCAGTTGTAGATTTGCTGTGTTGTTTAACAGTTGCAGTGTTGGTGAAGCATGTTAGTAGTTGCGGCTTTGATAAAGGCGTTTAACAGTTGTAGGTTTGCCGGCGTATTTAGCAGTTATAATTTTGCCGGTATACTTAGCAGTTGCAAAGTTGTTGGTGCAGTAGGAAGTTGCAAGTTTACTAATGCACTAAGCAATTGCAAGTTTACCAGTGCACTAAAATGTTGCATATTTACTAATGCACTAAGAAGTTGCAAGGTTACTAGTGCACTAAGAAGTTGCAAGTTTTCTAGTTCACTAAACAGTTTCAAGTTTTCTGGTGCATTTAGTAGTTGCAAGTTTTCTAGTTCACTAAACAGTTGCAAGTTTACTAGTGCATTAAAAAGTTGCAAGTTTACTAGTTAGTGCACTAAGAAGTTGCATATTTACTAGTGCATTAAAAAGTTGCAAGTTTTCTAGTTCACTAAACAGTTGCAAGTTTTCTAGTTCACTAAACAGTTGCAAGTTTTCTAGTTCACTAAACAGTTGCAAGTTTTCTAGTTCACTAAACAGTTGCAAGTTTACTAGTGCACTAAGAAGTTGCAAATTTACTAGCGTACTAAAAAGTTGCAAGTTTACTAGTGCACGAAGAAGTTGCAAGTGTACTAGTGCACTAAGACGTTGCAAGTTTACTAGTGCACTTTCAGTTGTAAATTCTCTGAAGCAGGATTGAATAGAGAATCGCAGTTGCAAGTTAGCCATTGCAATTAATAGCTACATTTTTGCATAGTTGCGTAGAGTCTGCATTTCTAAATGTCTGTTACGATTGCTTACGGATAGACAGAATTTAACACATGGAGGTCGAAGTTAACTTGTCTGTTTGCTTCCAAGACATCAGATCTGTGTCATAGACAGACTTTTAAATATGAACAGATTCTATGTCATAGACAGACTTTTAATATTAGTTACATTCTATACAGATTATTACCATAGGTAAAATATTTACAGATCAGACCCACAGATAAAATGTGTGCATATTAGGTCCACAGATAAAATGTGCACAGATCCACAGATAAAATGTGCACAGATCCACATATAAAATGTGCACAGATCCACAGATAAAATGTGCACATATCCACAGATAAAATGTGCACAGATCAGACCAACAGATAAAATGTGCACAGATAACATATTTACAGATCAGACCTACAGATAAAATGTGCACATATAATACCCACATAAAAAATGTGCACAGATGATAACAGATAAAATGTGCACAGATTATATCAACAGATAAAATGTGCACCGATGATATCAACAGATAAAATGTGCATAGATAATATAAACAGATAAATTGTGCACATATGATATCAACAGATAAAATGTGCACAAGTCATGCCCACATAAAATGTGCACAGGTAAAATATGCACAGATAACATATTTACAAATCAGATCCACAGATAAATTATGCACAGATCAGACCAATGGATAAAATGTGCACAGATAACATATTTACAAATCAGATCCACAGATAAAATGTGCACAGACCATCATTAAAAGACGAAGATGGGTTGGTCATGCATGTTGTATGCCAGTAAGGACATTGGCTTGGGGGATCTGCAAAGGACAGCGCAATGAGAAACGAAGATCTGGAAGTCTAAGGGAGCGATGGAGAAGTACTGTGAAAGAGGAGTTGAAAGACTTGGCCAAACAGAGGCGTCAGAATGGCAACAAAGGAAATCTCTTGTAAAAATCCTATATCTCAAACAGGACATGAAGAATTATATATAGATATATATATATACATATATATGTATATATATATATATATATATATATATATATATATATATATATATATATATATATGAATATGATAGATATAGATAGATAGATAGATAGATAGAATGCTGGGAGTAACAAGAAGAGACCGGTTGAGAAATGAAATCAGGAAAAAGTGGGTTTAACGCGTACTGAACTTCATCAAGAAACAACAAATTAAATAGTTCAGCCACATAAGCAGATTACCAACAGAGTGCACATCAAAGAGCGATGTTACTCCGATATAGTGGATACAAAGCAACAAGCCAGCCTTGCAAAAGGTGGACCTCAGAGATAACAAAGACGACGAAGGACAATATTTATGTAGCGCAAACAAGGGCTCATTCTAGAAATCTCTTTTTATCCTGACACTGTGAGGCTAAACAGGATTGGAGAAAAGAAAAGATATAGATATACTGAGTGACAACTGTTATAAGAAAGAGAAGATGGAGATATGTTGGGCACACCTTGAGGAGAAATGATCAACGAATATCAAAGCAGGCATTGAAGTGGGATGCAAAGGGTTCAAGAAAGAGAGGTCGACCTAAGGAGACCCTGAAACAAACTTTGCTGAGAGAGGCAGGAAATATCGGTCTCAGTTCCATGGAGGAGAATGAGCGAGTTGCCCAGGATAGAGCGGTATGGATAAATTACATGCAGGCCCTATGTAACGTATAACGGATCGAGAGGAATTATTAATATTAATACTGAGTACATTTCTATCCATATAACAGACAATTAATTCATAAGACCATCGTCATTGCACTTTGGTGAATAACCATGTGTGCTCCAATCTCTTTCTTACACAAGAAAATCTCAGCGACAGTGTATGAACTCCATAGCAACGACAGGTCCCGATGTCATTTTGAAGATGGTGAAAATATTTTGTAGGATTCTTATTTGGAAGCTTTTTTTTTTTGTATGAATTTTCAACCCACTCGTATCAATTTTGCCAGGTCAGCGGCTTTCAACCTCATTCGTAGATAAATTTTGCCAGGTTAGCGGCTTTCAACCCACTCGTATCAATTTTGCCAGGTCAGCGGCTTTCAACCCATTCGTATAAATTTTGCCAGGTTAGCGGCTTTCAACCCATCGTATTCCCAAATTTTGCCAGGTTAGCGGCTTTCAACCCACTTGTATCAATTTTGCCAGGTTAGCGGCTTTCAACCCACTTGTATCAATTTTGCCAGGTTAGCGGCTTTCAACCCACTTGTATCAATTTTGCCAGGTTAGCGGCTTTCAACCCAATCGTATCAATTTTGCCAGGTTAGCGGCTTTCAACCCACTCGTATCAATTTTGCCAGGTTAGCGGCTTTCAACCCATTCGTATCAATTTTGCCAGTTTAGCGGCTTTCAACCCACTCGTATCAATTTTGCCAGGTTAGCGGCTTTCAACCCACTTGTATCAATTTTGCCAGGTTAGCGGCTTTCAACCCACTTGTATCAATTTTGCCAGGTCAGCGGCTTTCAACCCACTTGTATCAATTTTGCCAGGTCAGCGGCTTTCAACCCACTTGTATCAATTTTGCCAGGTCCGCCGGCTTTCAACCCACTTGTATCAGTTTGCCAGGTTAGCGGCTTTCAACCCACTCGTATCAATTTTGCCAGGTCAGCGGCTTTCAACCCACTCGTATCAATTTTGCCAGGTTGGCGGCTTTCAACCCACTCGTATCAATTTTGCCAGGTTAGCGGCTTTCAACCCACTCGTATCAATTTTGCCAGGTTAGCGGCTTTCAACCCACTAGTATCAATTTTGCCAGGTCAGCGCTTTCAACCACTTGTATCAATTTTGCCAGGTCAGCGGCTTTCAACCCACTTGTATCAATTTTGCCAGGTTAGCGGCTTTCAACCCACTTGTATCAATTTTGCCAGGTCAGCGGCTTTCAACCCACTCGTATCAATTTTGCCAGGTTAGCGTTTTCAACCCACTGTATCAATTTTGCCAGGTCAGCGGCTTTCAACCCACTTGTATCAATTTTGCCAGGTTAGCGGCTTTCAACCCACTTGTATCAATTTTGCCAGGTCAGCGGCTTTCAACCCACTTGAGCGGCTTTCAACCCACTTGTATCAATTTTGCCAGGTCAGCGGTTTAACCCACTTATCAGTTGTGCCAGGTTAGCGCTTTCAACCCACTCGTATCAATTTTGCCAGGTCAGCGGCTTTCAACCCACTTGTATCAATTTTGCCAGGTTAGCGGCTTTCAACCCACTCGTATCAATTTTGCCAGGTCAACGACTTTCAATCCACTCGAATCAATTTTGCCAGGTCAGCGGCTTTCAACCCACTCGTATCAATTTTTTTGCTTCCAATTATTTTACATGCTACACTTAAACACAGGAACTAAGTTTTTTCGTCAGTCTCCAAAAGAACTAGGAACTTGATCTCACCTACATTGAGATCAGAGATCTGTGGTAAAATATCCAGACCGCTCCACGCAAGAAACGAACCAAAACCTTTGAAACGAGAGTCAAGCAATTTATCTCTATGCTACAGAGACACACCAGCAGACAGTGAAATCATATTCTCTTTTTATTAAATTTTTGGATCCTTATTATGGACATTGGAGGGGAGCGTCTGGTCAAATGGATTAAAGCGCGGCTCCCATGCTGGAGACCCGTGTTCAATTCACGGTACGGCCAAGAATTTTTTCTTTGTGGGCATAAATGAAAATCGTCACCTCAACAGCTTTGCAGTGACTGCACTAGCTTATGCGGCCATTAAATTCTTCAAGCCCTCGTCTCACTTGTCCTACACCGCTCTAAAAGCGGTACTGCAGACATTAACAAGTTTGTGTGTGTGTGTGTTAGAGACAGTGAAACAATTCACAATATCATCATGAATCCATTTCTTTTCATTTTTCTGATCAGCTAAATCTGACATTCTTTCATTAATTTTGCTTTTCTGTGTAAACAACAAAAAGGTGAGCAGAAATCAACTAGAACTCTTCGCAAACTTCAAATTTTGCATGATCGAGACGACGGTAACTTAGTTTTGTATTATCATTGCCCTAACAAAACGTATCTTCCAAATCGTCTATTTTTCAATACTTGTATTTTTCTCAGAATTTATTTGGGAATAAAAAACCTTTTCTTTCACACTGAATGGGATATCTATTTTTCAAAAGTAGTTTTTTAGTATTTTCTAAGAATTTTCTTATATATATTTATATATCTTTTTTAAAATGGATAATTTATTTATTATATATAGAAAATAAGTTGAACGTATTTTACGCCTGTGTGGTGCCAGAGCCCGCAAGGAAGAAAAGATTAGTACCACTGCGACCTACGTAAGAGGCAACTAATGTAGGACCTATGGAAGCTACTCAGTAAAAAGCGTCACAGAAATTGGATGTGCTGGCCTACTTGTATGTACTGGCTAAATTGGATGTGCTGGCCTACTGGCACAATGCACAATTGCTCTTAAGCTCAGATCACATACAAATCATACAGAGTGGTTAACAAGTGGTTAATATGGAGTGTTCAAAGAAGAAGAAGAAGAAGAACGCATTTGAAAAGAAAAATAATGAACATAAAATTGGTCGAATTTTGGAGGAAATCAGAGAAATGCCTGGTCTACCATTAGTAAGAACTGTTATAAGAAGGAGAAGATGGAGATTTGTTGGACATGCCTCGAGAAGAAATGATCAAAGAATACCAAAGCTAGCATTGAAGTAGGATGCAACGGGTTCAGGAAAGAGAGGACGCCTTAGGGAGACGCTGAAACTAACTTTGCTGAGAGAGGCAAGAAATAATAGTCTCAATTCCATGGAAGAGATTGACAAGTAGCACAGTATGGAGAAATTTAGTTGTAGGCCATATGTAACATATAACGGTGTGAGAGGAATTATTATTATTATTACTATTATATATGGAGGTAGTTTTTTTTAGTTATTTTTATCACATACAGTTAGAGTTGTCACTATTTATCACCACCACATTTGTGAATAGTTTAGAAATGGCCAGGTATCAGTTAGATTCTTGTGCTTAATTTTTAATCATTTGTAACCTAACATGCCAGCTTGCACACATGGAAAAATAGTTAGTACTGTCACTCTAAAACTTTCAAAACTGTTAAATGGAGAGGGATATGCTTAGTTGCACTTTTACAAGCGGATTTGTTCAATGTATAAATCTTAACTCTTAGTGGACCAGGGCAAAAGCCATGTTTTTACAAGACATTTATTTTTAGAATTAAAAAAATGTCCTTTAGTGTGGCACAAACCCAAAGCCACGTAGTGTGGTGTTTGGTCCACAAGGAGTTACACAAATATATTGTAGGCTTTTTGTTTTATTTACAAAATATTTCATAATTGAAGTGTCTATAAAGAATGTGGAGACCGGTTTGGAAATGAAGAAATCAGGAAAAAAGTGGGTACAACATCAGTACTAAACTTCATCAAGAAATCACAATTAAATGGTTTGACAACATAAGCAGATTACCAACAGGCAGTGCACCTCAAAGAGCAATGCTATATCGATACAGTGGATACAAGGCAAAAGATCATTCACGCAAAATGTGTACCACAGAAATAACAGACCGTGAAAACACTTTATGAAGCGCACACAAAATCCTGTTCTATAAATCTCTTCTTATCTTGACGCTGTGAGGTAAAAGTGAAAGGAAGAAAGAAAGAAGACTAAAACAGCATGGACTCACAACAACTGCACGCATAGAAAACTTTCCCAACATTAAATGGCAGATGGGGACTTAATGAGAATTTAGAAAGATATTTTTTGGTGATATGTTATTCAACTGATATCTTAGCGCACAATTGAGCCCCATATGTCCTGAGTCTCTAATTTTTCCTAGCAGATGAGGACTATAGGCATGTTCACGGTTCCTTTGGCCGCCCACTGTCTATCTCCAACACCTTGAATATGTAGCAGCTTGTCAGTTTTCTTATTAACTTAAAGACCTGCATGACTAGGACATATTAATCATTTAGAATGGAAGCATATATATATATATATATATATATATATATATATATATATATATATATATATATATATATATATATATATATATATATATATATATATATATATATATATATATATATATATATATTATATATATATATATATGCATTGCATTTGCTTATAAAAATTCATGCTTGAGTACACAATAGTGTCAAGTACTGATCCTTGTCACACGACACCAAATCAACTTAAAATGTAACAGTGCGGCACTAATTGTGTTATTGAGATATATTACTAGCTTTCAATCGTCGACTCCATCGATGGGGTGAACATTGAACATCACACAGCTTGTTTCTTTATAAATCTTTATTTACAACTGAGTGCAATGAGTTTCTGTAAAATTCAGTAAAATACAGTTGTAAAATTCACAAGCTTCCTAGATGGATTTTCTTGGATTCAAAGTCCCTAACTGAAGTTATAATTTTTCCAACCGCAAATGACTCTCAGGGATGTATAAGCGACCGGCATGATGTTGATCATACTACCCACCTCCTTGTTTGATCCTTCACAGAAACCCACATCCTCAAATATATTTCTCAATATAATAATATAATAATAATAATAATTCCTCTCGTACCGTTATACCTTACATAGGGCCTGCATGTAATTTATCCATACCGCTCTATCCTGGGCAACTCGCTCAATCTCCTCCATGGAACTGAGACCGATATTTCCTGCCTCTCTCAGCAAAGTTCGCTCAGGGTCTCCTTAGGTCGACCTCTCTTTCTTGAACCCTTTGCATCCCACTTCAATGCCTGCTTTGATATTCGTTGATCATTTCTCCTCAAGGTGTGCCCAACATATCTCCATCTTCTCTTTCTTATAACAGTTGTCACTAGTGGTTGACCAGACATGTCTCTGATTTCATCACTTCTCCTGAATTCATTCCATTTTATATTCATTATTTTTGCAGACATCTATTTTCAAATGCATTCAACTTGCTTTCTATATCTATTTCTCAATATACCACGGGTTATTTACTTTAATCAAATTAATCAAATTTGACATGAGGAATCATAATTAAATAATTCAGAAGTGATGAAATCAGAGAAATACCTGGTCAACAAATAGTAACAACTGGTATAAGAAGGAGAAGATGGAGATATCTTAGGCATACTCTGAAAAGAAATGATTACAAAGCAGGCATTTATGTGGAAGACAAATGGCTTAAGGGAAAACGGCTCCCTAGGAAACCCTGAAACAAACTTAATTGAGAGAGAAGAGATATATCTTATTCAATTCCATATAGAAGATTGAACAAGTTGCACAGGATAGATAGGTATGGAGAAATTGCTTGCATGCCCTATGTTACGTATAACTTGTTTTTATTATTATTGTGTTTCCGATTTTTACGGGCGGTGTAGGACAGGGGGGAAATGAGTCTGATGAATTTAATGGTTGCATGGCTAGTGCAGTCACCGCAAAACTGTTCAGGATAGGATTTTATAAAATATTGACCCTGACAGAAAAAACCTCTTTGTCCTTAGCGGGGATTGAACCCGAGTCTCCCGTATGGTAACTCTTGCTCTAATCCATTCAGCCAGACTATAACTGTAAAAGTAAGTAAAAGTAAAGGAACCCTTTCATACCTCGCGGTATATAGGTCAATACAGTGTTAGACCTGTATTTTTCATTGACCATCGGCACACGATGGGTGATGTGGTCAGCATCATGCCGGCCGCCTTTACTTTCCCAGAGTATGTCTGGTACCCAGTTGAGGCTGGGTCGACCCGAGAGCCGCCGCCGTCGGGAAAAATTCCATGCGCATTGCGGGAGCTGAACCCAGACCACCAGCCTTGCGGAGCGAGTTCACTAACAACTACGCTACAGCGGCTCTCTGTATAACTGTACGAGAGGAATATATATATATATATATATATAATCATTATTATATTGTGCACTATAATCAGAATTTCTTTTGTTCCAGGGGATTTGATGTATATTTTTATATTGCATAGCATGGTCCAGTTAATCAATACAGCTTGTGTGGTTTTTTTATAGTAGGAATACCACTTAGATTTGCTTTTCTAACCATATTAAAAATGTGTGTTCATACATGTATGTATATATGTAAACATTTTGGTTTTACGTGACTAGAACCTAACCAGAGGACATACAAGGTTGTTATATTATTAAATAATTGTTATATTATTTGTGGTTGTTGATATGCCAGTTTGGGCTTTGTGTATGTTTTTTAAAATGTCTCTAATTTAATTCAACATACAAATCCGCCTTCCATCATGAACATGCTCAGCAGTAGAAGACTAAGATGGCTAGAGCATGGGAGAAGAATGAACAATTGCAGCAAACCACAACAAGTGTTGTTTGGGAACTTTCAGAGGGGAAGAGGCACCACAACAGTCCACGGCTCAGATATAAAGATGTCTGCAAGGCCTCAATGAAGAACTTTTCTATAGGTCCCAGTACATGCGAAAAATCAGCTGATGACAGAGTTGTGTGGAAAGCGATATTGCCCAAGGGCGCAGAGTCTTTTGAGAAGAGACTTATGTATAAGCTGAACGACAAGAGAGAAAAGCGAAAACTCAGAAGTTGTCATTGTAAAACACTTGCCAATTGACTGTCTGTAAAGACGAAAAGGCCATATACGTACATACAATATAGTGGGCATCTGTAGCTTAAGCTGTAGTGAGCTCGATCCCAAGCCTACCTGTTTCAAACTCCGTGGCCGGTTGGCCGGTAGTTTAGAAGCAAATTTGGTCTGCATGAATTTTTAGAAATGGTAAAAATAGAGAGAGCCGCGGTAGCGTTGTTGTTAGTGAACTCGCTTCTCAAGGCTGATGGTCTGGGTTCAACTCCCACAGTGCGCGTGGAATTTTTCCCTACCTCGACGGCTCTCGGGTCGACCCAGCCTCAACTGGGTACCAGACATGCTCTGGGAAAGTAAAGGCGGCGGCGTGATGCTGACCACATCACCCATCGTGTGCCGACGGTCAATGAAAATACAGGCCTAACACTGTATTGCCCTATATACCACAAGGTATGAAAGGGTTCCTAAAAACCTAACCAAAAGTAAAAATAGACCTCACCGTTCAGAAAGCAATGGCAAACTACTGAACGTATAAGTAGTGCCTAGAAAATCGAAGACTTGTTTACTGCCATTAATGGCAAAGTTCTGTAAAAAGGATATGCCATGATTTTCATTTTTATTTCTAGTATATCGAGGAAGATGTCTCAGAAGAATTCTCAGAATTTGTACGGACCATACAATATGGGACCAAATACTGAGATCACCCGATGCATAAGCATCAACAGTATCAACGAGGAAGTAAAATAAGAGGAGATGAAAGTGGTTTTGACACACATTTAGAATGCAGAAGATCCGACACCCACATGTGGCTTTGAAATGGGATCCGGGAAGCAAGATAGGTAGTGGGCGACCTAGATAGACGGAGACAAACTGTCGAAAGAGAAAGAGAAGATGTGCGAAAGACCTAGAAGGAACTAAGCTAATTTGTTCAAGACAGATCTGGGTGGAGCAAATTTGTTGATGCCTTATGCTTCAAGGGGAATTTAAAGAAGAAGAAGAAGAATATATTGAAGTCACTGCTCAAGTCAGAGGGGATGTTGTGAAGGAAGACGGGTGGTTTTGCAGTGACTACAAGCAGTCTCATTATGGCAATCATGGCAGTAACTAAAGTGATGGTCTTGCTCGAGTCACAAACTTTTATCCATGCATGTTTTTTCAGTGACTCAATGAATATGCTCAGGAAGATTGAAAGAGTCTGGGCTCTGAGACAATGGATTGAGTCGTTGAGGAGATTTAAGCTGTCAAAAATCTGTTTTATTTTTGTGCCAGGGCATGCAGGTGAAAGGGAAAATGAATGATTGTGCTGATAGGCTTGCAGGTATGGCTGCTGTAAAAAGTGGGCGAGTAATGGACCAGGCTGATATTCTAAATTTCCTAAAAGAGAGAGGCTGTGTAAATGATTATTGTAATAGTGGTGAATCTACAACACTAACCAGTCTGCAAGACTACCAAGTCAAATCTGGTGTAGGTAGACAAGAGCTCTATACTGGTAGCCAAAGAAGAATAGTAAACCAACAAAGAACCGGTGGCCATACACTGAGAGACATACTGAGGAGCAGATCAGAGCACTTATGGACTAATTGATTAGATGTGCAGTGATGATGATCGGATGACTAAACTTAATTATACATTGTGAATTTTAATATTCAGTTATGTTGAGTTAATTATTTGGTTAGTTAGTTGTCAAGACCTATAACAGTTAAAGATCTGTCACATCCGAAATATTATTAATAAAGCTCAGCCGGATAAATCTGATTATGTTTGTCACATCCGAAATATTATTAATAAAGCTCAGCCGGATAAATCTGATTATGTTTGTCACATCCGAAATATTATTAACAAAGCTCAGCCGGATAAATCTGATTATGTTTGTCACATCTGAAATATTATTAATATAGCTCAGCCGGATAAATCTGATTATGTTTGTCACATCCGAAATATTATCAACATAGCTCAGCCAAGTAATGGATAAATCTGATTTATTTTGTGGGATTTCTTTTTACACCTCTTGCGGGAATTTAAAATTGTTTTTATTTATTGCACAAAATATTTTGGAACCAGTGGAATTTTGATTTGGAAAAAATTTGGTCTAAAAAGGATTCTTAAAAGCATTATTTTGAGTGCAAAATGACGTGTTATCTCTTAGATTTTGTATTACTAGTTTGTATAATTGATTATTATTCATGTTAATAAAAATAATTTTGTTGGTTATGTTTCTGTTTTTTTCTTTTCTCTAATCCTGTTTTGTCTGACAGCGTAAGGATATTTCTAGAACTGGCTTTTGTATGCGCTTGATAAACAATGTTTTTCATCACCTCTGTTATCTCTGAGGTCCATCTTTTGCATGGCTGGCATTTTGTTTTGTTTCCACTGTATTGGAGTAACATTGCTCTTAGAGGTGCACTGTCTGTTGGTAATCGGCTTATGTGAACGAACAATTTAATTTGTTGTTTCTTGATGAAGTTTAGTACTGATGTTATACCCACTTTTTTTTACCTGATGTCTTCATTTCGAAACCTGTCTCTTCTTGATACTCCCAACATTCTGCATAGACAACACTTCATCACTGTCATGACTATTTTTCTTATATGATTTGATGTTGGCACTGGTAGCATATTGTTGGGAGAAAGATTGTGTTGTACAATGCTCTCTCTTTTTGTGTTCATGGTGACAAATTTACATTTTAAAATTGGCGCCGTTTGTCCTATCATTTAATTTGCTTTATTGCATCTATGTTAGATTTCATTAGTTATTCTTCCGTTTGTTGATAAAATGCTCCCTAGGTATGTGAAGTCTTTGATTTGTTTTAATGACTTTGTTGAATTTTTATTTGTCTACTCAATATTATTTGTTTTGTTACGTAGGGGATTAAAGCCTTGTTAAGCAGGGAAATGCCTAATAGTACATTGTTCAACACAATATTTCTCCCCACATTATGCTATCAGTGCCAAACCTGGACACTGACATCAAATGATAGAAGAAAACTAGTCACAACAGAGATGAAGTGTCTACGCAGAATGCTGGAAATAGCCTGAAAAGACCGGTTGCGAAATGAAGACGTCCGGAAAAAAGTGGGTACAACATCATTACTGAACTTCATCAAGATACAACAAATTAAATGGTGTGGACACATAAGCCAATTACCAGCAAACAGTCCGCCTCAAAGAGCAATGTTACCCCGATACAATGGATACAAAGCAAAACGCCGGCCATGCAAAAGATGGACCTCAGCAATACAGAAGTGATGAAAAACACTATTTATGAAGCACACACAATAGCCAGTTCTAGAAATCTCTAGTTATCCTGACGCTGTCAGGCAAAAACAGGATTAGATTAACGATGTTGTAACTGACTCGGCAAGCTGGTCTGCTTTTTTAAATGAAAAACCAGCTGCTGAAAAATTGACTTTGTATGAGCGAATGTGTTTTGATGAATTTAGCAGCTGCAGATTATTGAACAGTTCACATTTTAACTTATGAAGTGGAAGAATATCTGGCATATATAATACTATTGAATTATTGTTAATGAAAAACCATCTGCAGGAACATTGGCCTTGTAGGAGTGCATTTACAATTTATTTTAAAAACTAATCTGTTTTGATTATTTTAGTAACTTTGATTATTTAACAATTCATGTTTTAACTTATGAAGGGGAAGAATATCTGGCATATATAATACTATTGAATTATTGTAACATTCTTGTTGTTGGATGATAGTAACAACATGTATATTTTTCATCATCATCAGGTAGCTTGTCCCTTCAGGAACCTAGCTCCCTTGACAGCAGTTCTGAAATCTCTCTGTTCTGTGCGATGCCCTATGTCAGCAGCAGTCATTCTCAGCTCGCCAATGCATCGCATCTAGGTCTTCCTCTCGCTCTTCTTCCAGACACCGTCCTTCTGAATTATCTTGCACTCATGTCATTTATTGTTTCAGAAATATTTAATTTTCCTTGTTTTTATGTTCTTAAATAGCTAACTCTCTTTAATATCAAACTGCTGCAGAACAGAAGCTTTTGTTCTCTTCTCTGTCCATGATATTCTAAGCTTCTTGTGTAGCATTTGCGTTCTTCTCATTCTTTGAACGCTCCATATCGACCACTTGTTAAACCACTCTGTGATTTGTATGTGATTTGAGCCTAAGAGCAATTGTATGTTGTGCCAGTTATGCGCTTCAAGTAGGCCAGCACATACGATTTCTACAACGCTTTTTATTTACTAGGGTAGCTTTCCTAGGCCCCTACCTCAGCCGCCTTTTACGACATTCCTTGTAGGTCACAGTATTACTATTCTTTGCTCCACTTGCAGGCCATAGCAAAGCATGGGTGATTTGCATTCAAAGGCACTGATGATCTTCTCCACCGCTTTGTCAATGGTTCATGTCTCACGACCAAACGTTGACAAGGAAAAATCACAGGTTTAAAGAATATATCCGATTGTAAAGAAGGTACCTTGAAATTTATAATATCTGAATGGTTTTCTTCTACTCCAAATGTAGGATTTAAAAATTTCATCTTCAAATACAACTCTTAATATTCTTCTGTAAATAATTATGATGAATTTTTCATTTCCACAGC
Source organism: Arion vulgaris (assembly GCA_020796225.1). Lineage (NCBI taxonomy): Eukaryota > Metazoa > Mollusca > Gastropoda > Stylommatophora > Arionidae > Arion > Arion vulgaris. The sequence goes on along the minus strand of CM036775.1, from coordinate 3,550,942 downwards.
GTATGAAAGAAACTATTGAACGATTCATCTTAATATTCTTCTGTAAATAATCATGATGAATTTTTCATTTCCACAGCGTATGAAAGAAACTATCGAACGATTCATCTTAATATTCTTCTGTAAATAATCATGATGAATTTTACATTTCCACAGCTTATGAAAGAAACTATCGAACGATTCATCTTCCACTCAGCAACGATGTTTCAATGAAACCTTTGTCATCTTTCTTCTTCTACAACCAGGCACCACGAGGTAGGTCAAGATCTGTTGTTCATAGTTTAATATCTTGTTTTAATTGGTTGTTGTTACATGGCATTTCTCACCATGAACGACAGTATCTTTTTTTTCTCGTATCCTGTTTTGTCTCCCAGCGTCAGAATAACGACAGAATAAATACATTAAATAGAAAAGCGTTGACCACAGTCTTCAGACTTAGAACGGGACACTGCGATCTCAAAGCACACCTCCATAGAATGGGTCTCAGGGACTCGGCTTCCTGCACTTGTGGAGCACCAAAGCAGTCCCCAGAGCACATCCTGCAAGACTGCCCCAGCTTGAGCAGTGTGAGAATGGAAATCTGGCTAATAGAAACAACCCTACAAAACAAACTGCGGGGCCGGTGAAGACCTCATGCGCACCGCCCTGTTTATAACATATACCGGAGTAGTCGCATAGCAGAAGTTGATCGCAGAAGAAGAATCGTTTGTTAGTTGTCATCACATGATATTTGTGACGTTTGTGACAATGTGACGTTTGTAATTATTAAAGATCAGTGATTAGTAAGGATAATTTCTCTCCTTCTTCACCTTTCAACTCCCAACAGAGCACAGGTCTTCAACAAACTTCTTCCAGCTCTTCCTCTCTCTTGCCATCCTTTCCAATTCTTTCCATCTCTTACCTATCCTTTTAATATCAGTCTCCAGTTCTCTTCTCCAGGTATTTCTAGGCCTTCCACTACTCCTCTTTCTCTCCGGATTCCTATACAGTGCCTGTTTTGCAATGCTTCTGGTTGGTCTTCTCAACGTGTGTCCTATCCATCGCCACTGACTTCACATTTTATTGAAAGGTTCTCATCTTTGTGTTTGTTTTGATCTCCTTTAACTTCCATATCTTACTCTGAGACCCATTCTATGGAGGTGTGCTCTGAGACTGCAGTGTCTGCTCAAAGTCTGATCCTGCACTTCAACAAAGATAGCTTTTCAAAGGACATCAGACTGAAAGAAGAGACGGAGCAGACCAAAGTGAAATCTGGAGAAAGAATGCAGAGAGGGATCATCATGTGTCAATTGTAACTTCTTCTTCTTCTTCTTCTTTCTCGAATCCTGTATGCCTCACAGCGTCAGGTCATGAAGAGATTTGAGGTCAGTCAATTGTAACATGAAGAGAATATAGATAGATTGTGTGAATGGGTCTTAAGGACTCGATTGCCTGCACCTCTGGAGCACCAAAGTAGTCCCAAGAGCACATCCTGCAAGACTGCCCCAGCCTGAGCAGTGTGAGAATGGAAATCTGGCCCTCAGAAACAACCCTACAAAACAAACTATGGGGGACTGGTGAAGACCTCAAGCCTTGTTTATGACACATACCGGAGTAGTCGACAGCAGAAGTTGACGCAGAAGAAGAAGAAGATAGATTTTGTTTCAACCATAACTTAGATATAATATTTAATCATGCTCGTTGCTTACGTTTTGTTATTCATTTCTTGTTCCTTTCTTGTGCCTCAGCTTTGGAAGGATTCAGTAATGTCCCGTTGCTGCACCCACTGGAAACACTACATAACAACCTGACCTTCCATCAAGTTGATGACTTCCTGGGTCGTGTCACGCGACACGCCTTCGATGTGCCAGACATGAACGGTTGCAGCGCTAGCTTCAAAGTAGCAAACTAAGTTTGAACTTATTAGGAAAGGTTAGTTCAGTCACATTTCTTACTGTATAGGACATAGTGTTAAGGATATTGTTACTGACCGCTGTTGTTACTACTGACCGATGTTTTTGCTACTGACCGCTGTTGTTGCTATTGGCCGATGTTGTTGCTGCTGTCTACTGTTGCTGCTACTGACCGCTGTTCACCGCCCTACTGATCGCTGTTGTCCTACTGGCCGCTGTTGTCGCCACTGATCGCTGTTGTTGCCACTGACCGCTGTTATTCTTCTTCTTCAGCGATCTCTGGTCATGCGCTAATTTACTGTGGACCACAAACTGGGCAGACAGCTTCAGGTCTGTCAGGTTTCCCAAAGCTTAGTTTTCAGGTCGACTGGGTGTGGCCACATGTTGCTTCTCAGCTCACACAGAAGAGGACAGTCTTGCAGGATATGCTCTGGTGTCTGTTCTGCCTGCTGACACTGGCAGAGAGCTGTTTGACTTATTCCTAGTCTGTATAAGTGTTTGTTGAGTCTGCAGTGTCCGTGCGTAGTCGAAATATAATGACCTGGTCTGTTCTGCTTAGGTCTTTGAGGGAGTCTTTCCATAATCATATCCAGTGTTTGTCTTCCAGTCTACTGCAGATTTTCTCTGTATGAGGGTTTTGACCTCTTGAAAAGACAAGGGTTGGTAATTTGCTCTTTGGCACTGCCCTCCTTAGCTAAGACATCAGCACTCTCATTGCCTGCAATGCCACAGTGAGATGGAATCCACTGCAAGTGAATTTCTGCCTTTTCTGAAAGCTGAGCAAGTTCTCTTTGTAGTTTTTGTACTGTGCTGTCAGTGGATTTAGCCTCCAGGGCTTGTATAGCTGACAGTGAGTCTGTAAGAAATACCATCTTGCATGCAGGTGCTTGCAGCTTATTCATGTGCTGTGCTGCCATCAGAAGGGCTATGAGTTCTGCTTTGTAGTTGGAACATATTCTTCCAGTAGGAGCGCTAGAGACACAGTAGTAGCATCTGGGTGCCTAATGTACACTCCTGCTCCACCATTCATGGTTGCCTCCATTGCCGATCCATCTGTGTAAATTCTTATCCAGCTGTCTTCTGGAAACATGTAATGGAGATGTTCCATTGTAATTGCTTTTTCACTAGATTAGGCTCTGCATCTTTGCTTAATAATTTAGGGATGGAGGTTGAGAAGTTTAGTGGTACTGAGTCTGGTTCCCAGTGATCAAAAAGCAATTCTTCAGGTATGGAATTATGATTTAGTAGTTCCAAGTATGACTTTCCTATTTCTTTTGCTTTGTGGTTTAGACTTGAGCGCTTTATTCTGTTCTTTGTTCTAGCCGCCATTTTTTCATGCAGTGGATGGTGAGGCATTCTTTTGATCCTTTCAGTCTGTAGAATCACTTTTCTCCTTCTTCTGTCTTCCAAGGGCTGAATGTTGGCTGCCTTTTCCATTTCTACAATTGGTGTAGATTTCATGGCTCCAAAATAGTACGCAGACACCTGTTTTGTGTTTTTTCCAGTATCGATTTGTTTGAATGGGCTGCTGATATCCATGTCGATGATGCATATTCGAGGGTCGGTCTAACTGCACCAGTGTACACCTGACTCAGGATTCGAATATCAGCTCCCAGGTAGTTCCAGCCAGCTTCCGCATCACACTTTGTTTCTTCATAGCCTTTCTGTTTGTTTCCATTATGTGATGTTTCCATGTCAGACGACTGTCAAGCTTTAACTCCCAAAAAGGTTGGAGTATGGGAACGGGAACGATATCATCGTTAAATTTCAGTCTGAAGTGTTCTTCCTTTGTTGACAATGAGAAAAGTGCCTATAGTTTTGCTCCGGTTTATTTCTAGACCCCATTTACTTGCCCACATTATGACGCTGTTCAGGCTGGCCTGGAGTTTAAAGATGGCAGGACCCAGAAACTCGGAGGTGTACCACAAAGCTAGATCATCAGCATGGAGAGAGTGTGATACATGTCTGGGCAGAGTTTGTGGCAGATCATTAATATATACCAGGAAAAGCAATGGGGACAGTACGCTATTCTGTGGGACTCCTGCTCTTAATTTGAATCTGGGACTGTGCACTCCATCCAATTTACAGATGCTTGTCTATGGGTAAGAAAGTCTTTTATCCACTAGTACATTCTACCCCGTATTCCACTGCGTAAGAGCTTGAGTAGCAAACCATCTTTCCAGACTTTGTCGAAGGCCTTAGACATGTCAAAGAACACAGTGAGGGTTTTCTTCTTTTCTTGGAAGCCATTTTCTATGTCCTGTGCGAGGTATGCCACTTGGTCATCAGTGCTTCTATGCTGCCTGTACCTGTAATGGGCGAAGACTCAGTTTACTTGATATCAAAACCACTGAGTCAAAGTGCACTCAGAGTTTTGCAAATTACTAAACTTATAGGTCTGTAGCTCAGTGATCCTTTGCTTTTCCACTTGAAAATTGGGGATTGTGGCATTTCAGATGTCATGGGATCTACTGTCTACCAACTATTTTGAAAAATCTGGAATAGAAGATCTGTCATTGACTATTTGTTTGAGCATGTGCTGATACTCCATCTGTCCCGGGCCTTAGAATTGAGCTTTTTCATGACTCTCAGCTAGCATTGTGATGTCTACTCCATACAGGGTCACTTGTTGCTTTTATAAGAGCATGGATTTACTGACTCATCTAGCTCTGACTTTGAGCATGAGTCTGCTTGTAACACTGGGCCATCAGAGTGCTCAAGCTTCCTGGAGAGAAAGTGTTCTACTAGCTGGAGAACTGTATCCTCTAGATGGGTTGTCATCGTTCAGGGCTTTTGTAAGTCTCCACAACTTGAGATCTTTATCCATGTTCAAAGAGGCTGCTTTTCTTCCAGGATTTCTCACTGCTGGTTCCTTTCAACATATAGGGCCCTTGCTCTATTGTGTTCATTACATTTTGTCCTTGTGCAGTTCCATTATTCTGGACTGAAAGAGTATGAGAACTTCATCTCTTGTTCTGTTTTTTTCTCCTCATTGGGTATAGCCTTGCAGATCTAAAGGCTTATTGAATAACTGCATCTCTGTCCACTTCCTGATGTGATGCTAATTGTACACAGTCATGCTGCATTCTGACGACTTCAAGCTCTGCCTTCTTTTCACAGGAGAAGTCCCCTGTAATTATTATGGTTCACCTCGGCCTCTCCAATCTGTCGCAGAACTTGCCTTCGTTACTCTAATGTCAGCTGTGCAAAGCCAGATCTGGTCTTTTGCGCCAGCTGAGTAACATGTGGAGGATCATCTGGGTGGTTGAGAATGGAGACTGTGGTGATCAGCCATTTCAAGGCTTTCACTCGAGACTAGCGGTCATGCCCTAGCTTAGTGAGTGGCTGTTGAAGTTCCTACTATAAGCAATTGTCTCTTCACTTTGTGCTTCCAGCTCAGTTTGAATGAGGTGATGAGTATATATTGTATAGTGCCTTAGTGTGCCTGATAAGCGATTTGAACAGCTATGAATTCTGTTCATCTGATTGACCTGGGTTCAACTGCCGGCTATGGAATTACAATCATGTCATCTCTACCTCTTATGTCTATTTTCTTATCTGACGGAAGGTTTCAATCCTCTAATGCTGAATCTATTTCCCGATTAGGTGCTTCGATATCAGCTAGATGTCAATCTTTCTGTCAGACGCCTCTATGCCTGTTTTTTGTTGGTTACCCTTCTGCATTCCACAGTAATTGTGGGTGAAAGTTTGTCCTTGTGCCATTCCTGTCTCACTGGCTTGCAGAACACAGGCCGCCTAGTAGCGGGGACCTTCGAGGCAGGTCTCAGAGTCCACCACCACCTGGTTGTTTTCGTGTGGACACAGTTATACGCAGGCATTAGTGCGAGTGCGTTCTCGCCTATGGCGACACGCGTTCTGAGAAATTCTTTTTTTGGAGGTTGTTCTCTAACCAGCTAGAATCCCTGCTGACAGGGGAAACTTGTCTTACGTTTGTCTGGAGTCGTTCCTACTTGATGACTTCAGTCTCTGTTGCCGCTCACCCCCAGCTTCTTGCAGGGTTGATCCTGACACGTATTTCAATCACTATCTTAAGGGAAAGGTCAAGAGTGAGCAAGACAAGAAAAAGGAGTCCTTCAAGGAATGAGCACAGTGCTATTAGCCCATGCTGGGAGGGTTGGTTGGCCAGAGCATTTACCACTGCCGGTGGGTCTGCACTGTCACCTATGAGCCCCATCCTGCTCCCGCTTTGGTCTGGCCTCACCTTCAGTCTGTTCGCTGTAGACTGCAGAGTTAGACTCCACGAATAGCCTGAAGGATCTAGGCACATACCTCAACCACACAAGGCAGCTATATGGAGGAACCGCTGTTATTGATATCCACCATTGTTCTGCTGACACTGCGTGTTGCTACTGACCAATGCTTGTTGACCTAGCTGACCAATGTTAATGTGCTGACCAATGTGCTTGCTGCTGACCAAGTGTTCTCGCCATCCGTCATGTTCTCTGATAATCGTTGTCATGTTGCTCGACCAATCGTTGTTGCTCTGACCGCTGTTGTTACTGAGCACTCTGCTACTGACCGCTGTTACTGCTGCCTTATGCTTCTGAAACTTTTTCCAATGCTTTGTACTCATGGTATATGTTGATGTATTACATTCTTATGCTTCTTAGTACTTCTCTTCCCATGCTTTATAATCTATATGGGTATATGTTGCATGTATTCAAGTTATATATTTACTAGATGTTTCATTGTTTCTTTTCTATTTCTAGTTTTTATGTGTGTTTTTGTGTTACATTTATTTCGTTATTCGTTTTATTCCAGATTTTCCTTAGATACGTTTGGGATTTGGTCGTCCATTTGTGTTTCATTTTAATTTGTCACTCCTGTTTGTTCGCTTGTTTTATAAAGGCCTTGTTGGTCAAACGTTGCTGTTTATCGTCACTGTTTATGTATTTTGTAAAACCATAGTACTTTGTTTGTACTGGGTTTTACTATGCTGCCTGTAGCCGTCTGGGGTGGATCCAGTTTATGGTTGGGTTCTAAAACCACTGGAGTCTAGTGGTTATCACCTTTCCAGCAGTTTTGCAGTGCAACTTAGCAAACTTATAGGTCTGTAGCTCTGCGGATCCTTTTTGTCTTTTCCACTTTTGAAAATTGGGTGGATTGTGGCATTTTTCCAGATGTCTGGGACTCTCCTGTCTCCAACTATTGTTAAAAAACTGGGAGAAGATCTGTGCTATTGGCCTATTTGTTTGAGCATGTCGCTTGATACTCCATCTGGTCCCGGGCCTTTTACGATTGAGCTTTTCAGTGCTTCTGCAGCTCAGTCAGTGTGATGTCTACCTCCATACAGGGTTCACTTGTTGCTTTTTTGAATGTAGCATTTATCTCACTTCTGACTTCTTTCCCTTGCTCCTGACTTATTGAGCATGAGCTTTTTGCTTGAACACTGGGCCATCAGGGTGGCTGCTCGCTCCTGTGAGAGTTGTTCTCCTTGCTGGGGAACTGTTTTCCCTCTAGATGGGTTGTCATCGTCAGGGCTTTTGTAAGTCTCCACAACTTTTGAGTATCTTTTTCCATGTTCAAAGAGGCTGTCTTTTCTTTCCAGGATTTTCTACACTGCTGGTTTCTTTCTCTAACAAAGGGCCTTTTCTCTATTGTGTTGATTACATTTTGGTCCGTTGGTGCAGTTCCATTGTATTTCTGGCACTGCAAAGCGAGCATGGAGAACTTCCATCTCTGGTGTCCAATATGGCTTGTAGTTTTTTTTCCTCCCTCTGGGGATAGCCTTTTGCAGCATCTAAAATGGCTTTATTGAATGAACGGCATCTCGTCCACTTTTCCTGATTGATTAATTCTTTTACAGTACTTGTCTGCTAGTTCTTGAATAGCTTCCCCGTCTGCCTTTTGTAATTCCAACTAGGGGCAGAGTTTGTAAGTTCCTCCTTGTTAATGTTATTTATGAGGAGTTTCACTGGTTATGGTCACTACCTCCAATCTGGTGGGCTTGCCTTCGGTTATCCTGTGAATGTCGCCTGTAGCAAAGCCAGATCTGGGGTGCTTGTTGTGCGCCACCGTCGTAACATGTGTGAGGATCATCTGGGTGGTTGAGAATGGTGAGACTGTTGGTGATCAGCCATTCTTCAAGGCTTTCACCCGAGGATCTAGCGTGTCATAGCCCCAGCTTAGGAGTGGCTGTTGAAGTCTCCTACTATAAGCAAGTTGTCATCTTGAACTTTGATAGCTTCCAGCTCAGTTTGAATGGAGGGTGGTGAGTATATATTGAATAGTGTCATCTTAGTGTTGTTGATAAGGAGTTGAACAGCTATGAATTCTGTGCTCATCTGATTGAACCTGTGAAGTTCAACTGCCGGTATGGAATTACTAACTAGTGTTCTTACCCACCCTTATGTCTATTTTCTCTATCCTGACGGAAGGTTTCAAATCCTCTAATGCTGAATCTATTTCCCAGATTAAGGTGCCTTTTTGGGTACAGCAGATGTCAATCTTTTCTGCTCGAGACGCCCTCTAGCTCTCGTTTTTTGTTGGTTACCCTTCTGCATTCCATTGCATAATTGTGAGGGTGAAAGTTTGTCCTTGCTGCCAGTAGTAATTCCTGTCCTCCCTGGCTTTGCAAGAATCAACAGGGCCGCCTAGTACAGGGTGGACCCTTCGAGGCAGGGGGTCTGGTCCCACCACCACCTGGCTGTTTCCCATGGTGGTGGCACCACAGTTATATAAATATTTGCGCATGGCCATTTGAGTTGTTCGTATGTGTCGATTCCTCCCCCCCAATAATGGCTGACACATTCCGTTTCTGAGGACATCTTTTTTTGAGGTTTTTCTCTAGACAGTTGCAGTCCCCTGCTGACGAGATCTGTCTTCCCGGGTTTGTCTGGAGTCGTCCTATTCTAGATGACTTCAGCCTTCTGTTGCCGGGCTCACCAACCCAGGCTTTTTGCAGGGTGTGCTCCCTGGACACTGTAGTTTAATCCCTTATGCTTAAGGGAAAGTGTCATAGAAGTAGAAGACAAGACAAGAAAAAGGATGTCCTCCTCAAGAGAGAGAGAAGACAAGTGCTATTTGTCCCATAGCTGGGGATGGGTTGGTTGCAGCCAGAGCATTTACCACTTGCCGGTGGGTTCTGCACTGTCACCTTATGAGGCCCCATCCTGCTCCCCGCCTTTGGTCTGGCCTTTCACCTTCAGTCTGTTCGGCTTGGTTAGACCTGCCAGGAGTTAGACTCCCGCCGACATAGCCTGAAGGATCCTAAAGGCACACAAACCTTCCAACCACGATAAGGTAGGCTAATATGGAGGGACCGCTGTTATTGATACTCACCATTGTTGTTGCTGACCGATGCTTGTTGCTAATTCTGACCAATGTTGTTGCTGCTGACCAATGTTGTTGCTGCTGACCAATGTTGTTGCTGCTGACCAATGTTGTTGCTACTGACCGCTGTTGTTACTGAGCACTGTTGCTACTGACCGCTGTTACTGCTACTGACCGCTGTTATTGCTAGTGAACACTTTTGTTGCTACTGACTATTGCCCTTCAGTTACTGACAGCTTTTGTTACCGCTGCTTTTACTGACCGCTGCTTTTACTGACCACTATTCATCAGTTACTGACCGCTGTTCTGCAGTTGCTGACCTTTTTTGTTACTAACCGCTGTTTTTACTCACCACTATTGTTTCTGACCGCTGTTTATACTGGCCTGCACATAGTGTGGAAATCTACTGCCTCTTCCACTCAAACAAAGCTCAGGATATTCAGCAGAAATGTGAAATCTGTCTTGTTGTATGGCTCGGAAAGGTGGCTAGTCACCAACTTAACACACATAGCAGAAGACACAGTCCAGTGTTACTAGACAAAAACTTGTATGGAACCCGCAACGAATACGAAAAAGGGGACGTACTAAACAGACGTGGAGAGAATCTTCTTGAGGAACTGAAGGATGCTAGACTATCCTTGGAAGATATCAAGAAAACTGCCAGAGACAGGGAGAAGGGAAGGATAACTATTGAAGCATTATGCTCCACTAGGAGCAGAGAGAAATAAGTTGAGTCAATGATCTAGCAACATCTTGGGTTCAGTTATATCGCTGGGGACTCCCAGTTATAGCACTGGGGACTCCCAGTTATAGCACTGGGGACTCCCAGTTATATTGCTGGGGACTCCCATTTGTAGCACTGGGGACTCCCAGTTATAGCACTGGGGACTCCCAACTATAGCGTTGGGTACTCCCAGTTATAGCGCTGGGGACATCCAGTTGTAGCACTGGGGACTTCCAGTTATATCGCTGGGGACACCCAGTTATAGTGCTGGGGACTTCCAACTATAGCACTGGGGACTCCCAGTTGTAGCACTGGGCGCTCCCAGTTGTAGTGCCGGAGCCCTCAAGTTATAGCTCTTTCACCAGAGTCATTGCAGTGAAAATCGGTAGTACCACTTGGAGCGTACAGTTGGGTTGACTGCAAGAATTTCTCATTATTTGACGATTCTTATAGGATTCCGTGCTTGCAGAATAAATCATCCTTCTCCTTCACCCCTAGGGAGGCATAGGTCCACAACCAAGGATTTCTAAGTCCTCCTATCCAAGGCCGTCTTTTCCAGATCTCTCTGCTCTCTCCCCATTTTCCATGTTCTATGGTCTTTCCTTACCTATATTATCCTGGGAGTTTCATCAGAGGGCCTGCTTCATGATGCTGTCAGGAGGTCTCCTCAGTGTGTGTCCTATCCATCACCACCTTCTGCCCCTTATCTCTTGTTCCACCTGCTGTTGTCCCGCTCGATTCCACAATTCCTAGTTTGTGAATCTTTCATACCATAGTAGATGGAGTATCCTGCGCAGGCATCTATTGATGAATGTCTGCAACTTTTGGTGTTCCCCTTAGTTGTTCTCCATGTCTCTGCTCCATATAGAAGGACAGCCTTGACATTTGAGTTAAATATCATTATCTTAGTTTATTCCTGATCATTCTTGAACTCCATATGTTCTTCAGAATGGCAAAAGCTGATTTTACCTTTTGTATTCTAACCCTAACATCTTCATCTGTGCTACCTTGAATGTTGATAACACTTCCCAGGTATGTCAATGTGTCCACCTCCTTTAATGGTGCTACTCTTAATATGATTGTGTCTCTGCAATTAACCAATAAATAATTAATAAATATAATAGCCGTCCATCTCAAGCGATGATGACACCAGCCTCAGATGTGTGCTCTTGCACCCATCTGGTGTGTGCGGAGGGGACTGTAGAGTCCAATCGTCGAACACAATCCCCTACTACAGGTGGGGCATACATGAGCAAGGTTACACATATGGGTGTTGTATTAATAAATATAATAATATAAATTCATCAGGTTCGGAGTTTCCATCGTCGAGTAATTCTAGTGGTGGTCCAAGTTCACCTGTGTTTCTGACAGCCCCGGTGGATCTTATGAAGACGCTGGGAATGTACATTGGGAAGCAGAACATCCAGTTGGCAGATGGAGAAGGGGATTTAAATAAAGAAGATCTTCCTAAAGGTATGATGTCTGTGTTTTATCTCTTGGTCCTCCAGGTTGGGGGTTGAATGCTCCATAATGACCATTTGTTAACCACTCTTTGTGATTTGTATGTAATCCGAACCTAAGAGCGATTGCACGTTGTGCCAGTTATGCGCCTACAAGTAGCCCAGCAAATTCGATTTCTGCAATGCTTTTTTAACTAGGTAGCTTTCGACAATCAATGTTCTTCGGGCATATAATGCGAAGAGAAGGCTTAGAACATTTGGCAACAACAGGTAAAATTCAGGGAAGGAGAGATCGCGGAAGACAGAGGGAGAAAATGCTGGATGGCCTGACATGGTTCGACACTAGATCGACGCCAGAACTGATTACGTGCACCAAGCAGAGAGAGTTGTGGAGACACATGATCGCCACGCCGGCAGGCATAGCACTTGAGATGAGCTTCCTAGGTCCCACCTCAGTCGCCTCTACGACATTCCTTGTAGGTCACAGTGGTACTATTCTTTGCTTCACTTGCAGACCCCGGCACCACATGGGCAAGCTGTTTAATTTAGAGTTGAGCCTTCATGTTGCCCCAATCTCTACATTCCCTTCCAAAAGTAATGATAACATTGTGGAAGTTGACCATGCTACCATCCATCAGGATCCATTCTTTTCCTTTGTATGTCTAATAAAAAAACTGTCGTTACTGTCTGTAGTACCGCATTTTAGGACAATGTAGGACAGGTGGAACAGGAGCCTAAGGAATTTAATGGCCTCATGGCTAGTGCAGTCACTGTGAAACTGTTCAGGTTAGGATTTAACGCCCGAGTGGTTACCGGGGCGCCGGAGTGGTTACCGGGGCGCCCGAGTGGTTACCGGGCGCCCGAAGTGGTTACGGCGCAGTGGTACGGCCCAAATTTGGGGTGTAAAGAATAGAACCACTGTTACCTGTCACGCATGTCTAAGAGACGACTAAGGAGGTTTGACTGAAATTGGATGCACATGTCCTAAACGTGTAGAAGTCTATGCGTTTAGGGCCTACCGGGGACTGCCTAGAGTAGTTGATAGTAGCTCGGCCTGCTAGCTGTGAGATGCCTCATAGCTCGGGTTCGAACCTACTGTCCGGCATTTGTTTGAGTCCCCTGGTCTTACTCAGGACGATAACGTGAGTACCTCTGAAGTCGGAGAAAATCTGCCTGTATGGCGAGGGAATACTAATTACGAGTACATTGAGCACACGGCTGCCAGTGTAAAGTAATTTACAATGTGCACGCTGCTGCCATTGTAAGAAATTGGAAAACGGATTTTCACGCAAAAATCAGTTTCAGAGATGAAACTTCGTCTGAGTTGAAAGCGGACGAAAGAAAAAAAGAAAAAAAAAAAAGGGGCCTACCAAACCAATGTGCAACGTATACACGTTCTTGGCAAAGATCAAACATATCACAAAGAGTGATTAAATTGGTCGTAAAGAACGAACGCAAAGAAGAAGGTTAGGATTTTTAATTTAGGCCCCAAAAGAAGAAATCCATGGCCTTACCGTGAATTGAACATGGGTCTCCCGCATATGGGAGCCACACTCTAATCCATTCAGCCAGAGGCTCTCTCTTTGTCTTTTTGGTTGGGCAAAATTAATTGAACAGATTAAACTTTCTCTCCAAATTATTCTCCATTGGATACCAGCTCACTGTGGCATATCAGGAATTGAGAGAGCAGACAAGCTGGCTAAGGAGGAAACAAAATTGATACTACACAAACACCCAGTGTCACTATCACATATCAAATTAAAATACCACCTGTGTGGTACCGGGACCCGCAAGGGAAGCAAAGAATAGTACTACTGTGACCTAAAAGGCGTGTCGTAAGAGGCTACTGAGGTAGGAGCCTAGGGAAGCTACCCTAGTAAATAAAAAGTGTCGCAGAAATCGGATGTGCTTGCCTACTTGTAGGCTCATAATTGGCACAATGTACAATCGCTTTTAGCTCAGATCACATACAAATCACAAAGAGTGGTTAACAAGTGGTCGATATTGAGCATTCGAAGAAGAAGCTATTTATCTTCTTCATCATCTATTGTCTTTCCCCAGGTGGATGATGGAATTGGTTGTCCGCTCTCACTGTTAAGCGTAGGGGTGGGAGCTTTAATTTGCTTTCCAGGGCCAGATGAGTTTCCCTTGTTGTGTTATATCCGTGTTTATTTTGTGTGGTCTTGATATCTTTTGTGGGAGACTGAGCACCTATGGGTCTGTCTGAAGTGCAATGACGTCAGTTTAGTAACCAATAACCCAGTGTTACTACCAGAAATCAAGACACAAATCAAGCGAAAGTACAAAGAGTTGTGGAGGCAACAAACCCACAGCAAACACCCACATGATCCCATCAGCAGACCCACCAGAAAACAACAGATAACAATCTTTCGCCAAGAACAGATCACTGCAGGTTCAACAACCACATGCACAGAATAAAGCCTGCTCAGACTGCACAGTGTGCATGCCCGACAGAAACACAGACTCCAGAGCATATCCTGCAGTCATGTCCATCATGCATACACCAACGAAACATGGCCTCATGAATGAAGCTTACAGAACAAGCTATGAGAAACTCTTGAGGAACTCCAACTGACGTGCACAGCTTCATAGAGTCAACCCATCTCATGGTTTAGACGAGCATAGAAAACCGAACGCAAAGGAGAAAAGGAAGAAGAATTCCAACTAACATTTTCACCATCTTCCAAATTTCTTTGTGGACCCTTGCTTTTGCTACAGAGTTTGTGCACTGCCACCGAGATCGTCCTCTGTTAGAAAGAGATCAGAGCACACAGGGTTAATTCACAGAAGTGCTATGATGATGGTCTTGTCAATCAATCTTCTTCTTCGTTTTTCAACTCCCAACGGAGCACAGTTCTTCAACATTCTTCCAGCTCTTCTTCTCCTGTCATCCCTTCCAATTCTTTCCATGTTTTACCTATCCTTTTAATATCAGTCTCCAGCTGTCTTCTCCATGTTTGTCTAGGCCTTCCCTACTCCTCTTCCCTGGTAATTAGTCGTTATTGGTTACTATACTGACGTCATTGCACTTCGGGCAGACCCATAGGTGCTCAGCTCTCCCAACAAATATTGAAGAGTATGCATACTGATGGTATCCGTGGCTTGCTGATTAAGCACACTCCTCACTCTGCCTCTCAGGCATCCAATTCTACTTATACAGCGGGTAACTCCAAACTGCTTAAATAGTTGGATCGATTCAACGTCTATTTTAGTGTCCTCATCCAACCAGCAGTCACGAAGAGACCGAAACACATCCCCTTTATCCATTTTCAAACCCTCAACAATAGATGCTGTTGATGCAAGCCTGTCTGATCTCTCATTACCGCAAACACCTGCATGCCTATGACAGTAGATCCACGTAAGCCTCTGGATGTTAGAAACTTTTATAGACGGCATCCACTCATACTGAAACCAGACCTTCTGGATCTTGTGAAGCATCGACTGAGTCAAATACAACAACGGCCCCTGTAAACAGAGTCCCAGAGAGCCAATGGATCACATCAATCAATCACATGTCCCGGTATCCATGTTTGTTTTAATTTATTTTCATTATTTATTCACAGTAGATGGCTCCACCAGTTCCCATGCAAGCTACGAATCTCAAGATGTCGATATGACAGTCATGGCTGGCAGTTACATGGTGACGATGAGCACCGATGATCGCGATATATTTGCCACCCAGGATAGTTTAGATGAATGCCAGACAGAAGTCTCCACCTTCATATAGAATCACTCATCACCATTTGTGTTCAATTATACTTCCATTATGATCATTTGAACAAATATTGATGTATATTCCAGGTGCTGAAATTATTAAATGCAGTTTTTAATATTTATCTTGCCCTTGTGTTGCTGGGACTCAAGGAGCAAAGAATAATAACACTGCAACCTACAAGGTAAGAGGCGACTGAGGTAGGGGCTCGCCCGATTGGTTACCGGGGCCAAATTTGGGGTGTAAAGAATAGAACCACTGTTACCTGCCATGCATGTCGTAAGAGGCAACTAAGGAGGTTTGACTGAAATTGGATGCACATGTCCTAAACGTGTAGAAGTCTATGCATTTAGGGGCCTACCAAACCAATGTGCAACGTATACACGTTGTTGGCAAATATCAAACATATCACAAAGAGTGGTTAAAATTGGCCGTAAAGAACGAACGCGAAGAAGAAGAAGGTAGGGGCTTAGGGAAGAGGGTAGCATTACTCTTTGAAGCGTTCTGTCTGTTGGTAATCTGCTTATGTGGCCGTACCATTCAATTTGTTGTTTCTTGATGAAGTTCAGTACTGATGTTGTACCCACTTTTTTCTGATGTTTTCATTTCTCGACGTTCTCTTCTTGTTACCCCCAGCATTCTGCGTAGACACTTCATCTTTGTCGTGACTAGTTTTCTTCTATCATTTCATGTTAGCGTCCAGATTTGGCACTGATATCATAATGTGGGAGAATACATATGCTATGGTCCACGATTCACATCCATATGTAACCACAGTGAATATACATGGCTACTGTCCACGATTCACATCCATATGTAACCACAGTGAATATACATGTTCTCATTTCTTCTATAGACAATGAAATTACGTTTACTTACTGAACCAAAGAAACGTCACCATTGATGCCAAAATTGATCATGTTTAGTATTTTGTGTGTGTACAAAACGAAATTTGAATTGTCAGTTTCATTATTTTATGTCACTGTTGATTGGCAGACTGGTTAGAGTCAAAGATAAAAATGAAACCAGGTCTTCACGCAAAAATCAGTCAGAAGTGCCATACAAGGTACCCTGACTATGCTTGAATTCATAGCAGATGGACGCAAGAAGAAGAAGAAAGGGTATTGGGTGTGCTTTGTTTATAGTGTCTTTCAGTTGGGGCTTTGGTATATGACCGTTGTCAGGCATAGGATAGTTTGTCAGGGTATAGGATAGTTTGTCAGGGTATAGGATAGTTTGTCAGGGTATAGGATAGTTTGTCAGGGTATAGGATCATTTGTCAGGGTATAGGATAGTTTATCAGGTATAGGAACTAAATGATCTAAAGCTGAAGGATTGACTTCATTGCGCCAGGTTTTTCACCATTTGGCTCATCCCTCCGAGAAATGGCACTCCGCGCTGAGAGTATTGCACTGAACTCCGTAGTTCCAGCAACAATCTAGGAATAAATGCGCCGTGAACAGAAGGCACGGTCCGATTCAAACCACGATCTTTGGAACTCAAGATGAGGCGTAACCACTTAACCACAGAGGCCCCATCAGGATATAACCACAGAGGCCCCCATCAGGATATATCGTTTGTTTGTCAGCATATATGGATTATTTATCAGGGTTACCTTTTGCTATTAGATATAACAAGTTATTGTATTTGCCTGTATGTTGCCAGCGCTCACAAGGGGAGCAAAGAATAGTAACACTGCAACCTACAAGATGTGACGTAAGAGGCGACTGAGGTAGGAGCCTAAGGAAGCTACCTAGTAAATAAAAATCGCAGCAGAAATCGAATGTGCTGGCCTGCTACTTGTAAGCGCTTAACTGGCACAATGTACAATTGCTCTTAGGCTTGGATCACATACAAATCACAAAGAGTGATTTAACAAGTGTTCGATATGGACGTTCAAGAAGTAGTTATTGTAATATTTTTGTGTTTGTATTTAAACTTAACCCAGCTAGACATGGTTGGATGAATGCATTCAGAGTCCCGAATCGCAAAGCCTGTGGAATATTACTATGTAAAATTTCATGTTTTAGAACGCTTTCTTCTATTTTCAAGCGCTGAGGATTCATGTTCAGAAGAATTAACTCTTAGTTGACCACCAAGACAAAAGTCATGTTTTTACAAAAGCCATTTGTTTTAGGTAAACGCCCTTTAATGTGGCTCCTGGTAAAGGCTCCAACCCAAAGCCACGGTGTGGCGTTTGGTCCACAAAGATTATGGCAGCTTTCCCGCTGTTGCCACAGGTGCAGCAGTACATGTCTGAGGCTGTTGTCATCATCGTTTGCGATTGACGACTAGATATTATTATTATGTCATACACCAGTAGGGCATGGCTATGACTGTTAAGCGAAGAAGATCTGGACACTCAAAGGATTGGTTACAAACTGACATCATTGCACTCCGGTCAGGCCCATAGGTGCTCAGTCTCCTCCCAACAGATATTGAAGAGTATGCATACTGATGGTTCCTGTGGCTCGCTATTTAAATGTACTCTCACTCTGCCCCTCGGCATCCTGTTCTACCAGTACAACGGTAACTCCAAACATCGCGAAGAGACTGAAGAACACACCCTTATCCATCTTCAACTCCCCAACAATCGATGCTGTTGACGCAAGCCTGTCCGCTCTCTCATTGCCGCAAACACTGCATGCCCAGGACAGTAGATCCTCTAGCGATCCCGACAGTAGATCCATGTAAACCCTTGGAGGTTAGAAACTTCTATAGACATCATTTCATACCAAAACCTGCCCTTTTGAATCTTGTGAAGCATCGACTGAGAGTTAGATGCAACAACGGCCCAAGTAAACGGAGTTCCAGAGAGCCAATGAAGGGCAGCAGTAACGGCCTCAACCTCCATCCTCATACTGAAAGTATGGAGAACATTCAAAGGAAACATGGAGAAGAACATTGGAAAGAGAGTTGAAAGATTATGACCGCATAGAAACAATTAGTAAAATGTTGCAGAAAGACAACAATGGAACTCTTGTGGAAGCCATGGGTGTCAAACGTGACGCGAACAGATATAGATAAATTAGTCTAAATAGGTAATTTTGTTCATGCTTGCATGGCTTGGGGCTTGATTTTGTAGCATCGAGTCAGAACTATTGTCTCGTGCCATTTTTTATAGCAAAATATTTGCATTTATATCATCCAGTGTTTTTCAGTAGTTTTACAGTAGCCACATTGCTTACAATGTATACAAGTATTTTTTGGTTTATTGCATTATTGTTACTGTTGTAAAACTTCAAATGTACAGTATGTTTATTTTGGTAATATTAATATTTAAATGATCAAACTACCACATTAATCTGTATATGTTTATTAACACAATACCTACCAAATGCTGCAGCCTCCGCTTGCCTGTCTGTTTCTTTTGGCTATATGTCGCAAACTGTGCCATTATTTTTTAAAGTATCAAATTATATTTAAATTTATTCAATGCATTCTGATAGTTCAGTCACTCAAGTGTCATGCCTGCTGGCGTAGGAGATCATGTCTCTCCACAACACTCTCACCCTAGTGCAGTTAATCAGTTCTGACGTTGATCTTTTATTGAACCACAATGTCAGACCATCCACTGTCTTCACGATCTCTCCTTCCCTGAATTTTACCTGTTGTCACTAAATGTTCTAAACCTCCTCTTCGCATTACATGCCCGAACAAACCTTGATTGTCGGATTCTTTTTCTTTAGATAATGTTTCTTTGTGTGCATGCCTGTTTTAAAACCTCATCATTTGTTTTCTTCACTGTCCATTGAATTTTCAGCATTCTTCTGTAAATACCATATCTATATCGCTTCCAGCGTTCTTATTGATTGCTTGTTCATTGTCCATGATTAACTGCCATACAGAAGTATTGGTTCAATATAGCACCAGAGTACTCATTGCCGCAGTGTCATTGGTAGTGAATTCGCGCATAATGTGTCTTTCATTTTCATAAAAGCTGCTTCTACTTGAGCTATTCTTCTCCTAATCTCTATTTTACATTCTGGTCGTTTTCTGTTCTTAATTCATTCATTCATATTCTCTGTTAAATTGGGATTCAAAGTATTTTAATTTCTCCACAAAATTTAATACCATTCATCCAATTTTGTTAAAAATACAAAAACTGCAGTTTTATTTCTACATACACTTCTCTCTCTCTCTCTCTGCTTTTTTAAACTGGGATATTGGGCATATGCCTTCAACCAACTCATGACAAGTCTTCCTATCTCTATCTCCTGCAGCTCCCTCCAGCTCTTCTTTATATTGTTGATCTCTGCTTCCAAATCCCGTCTCCATGTATTTTTCGGCCTCCCCTTCTTTCGCTGTCCCTGTGGGTTCCAGGAAAGGACCCTTCTTGTTGTAATCCTCTACATACACTTGAGGAGTGATAAATGGAACAAAATTTTATTTAGCCACAGCCTTATTTTAAAATTAAATTTGGTAGTTAATGCGTTAAAATTGCCTGTTATTATGTTTATTGTAAGATAGTTTGAAATGAAGTTTGTCCACATACCTGGCTAATGAAGCTACCACAGATCTGATCAAAGAACAAGCCACTTATTTGTATAATATATGAAATTTTTTTCCATGATACCAGTAGTTTGTTGTTATTCCTGTTGTTGCTTATGTTGTTGTTCTTCTTCTTCACCTTTCAACTCCCAACAGAGCACAGATCTTCAACAAACTTCTTCCAGCTCTTCCTCTCTCTTGCCATCCCTTCCAATTCTTTCCATGTTTTACCTTATCCTTTTAATATCAGCCTCCAGCTCTCTTGACTAGGTTTTCCCCTACTTCCGTGCAGGTTCCAAAACAGTGCCTGTCTTGCAATGCTTCTGGTTGGTCTTCTCAATGTATGTCCTATCCATCGCCAGCATCTCTTCCTGAGCTCTTTCTCCATTGGTATATGCTTTGTTCTTTCTCTGAGTTCCTCATTCGTAATCTTGTCATACCATCTCAGTCCCTCTATTCTACATAAACATCCATTTACGAAGGTCTGCAGTTTTCTGATGGTTTCCTTTGTTGTCTTCCATGTTTCAGAGCCATAGAACAGCACTGACTTCACATTTGATTGAAAAATTCTCAGCTTTGTGTTTGTTTTGATCTCCTTTAACTTCCATATCTTACTCAATGCAATAATGTTTCTCCTTGCTTTTTGTATTCTTATCTTGACATCTTTGTCTGTTCCTCCTTCTGTGTCTATGTTGCTACCAATGTATGTGTATGATTCTACATCTTGTAGAGCTGTGTCTATGTTACTACCAAGGTATGTGTATGATTCTATATCTTGTAGAACTGTGTCTATGTTGCTACCAAGGTATGTGTATGATTCTACATCTTGTAGAGCTGTTTCCTCCAGCATAATCTGGTTTACAATTACTGCATTTATTCCCATGACCTTGGTCTTTCCCTGTGTATTTTCAAACCTAGTTGCTGAGACTTATTATTTAGGGTATTCATTTAATCTTTAATCTGTGCGTGATTGTGGGACAGCAATGCCAGATCGTCTACAAAATCCAAGTCCTCTAGCAGTTTCATAAGTCTCCATTGTATTCCCCATCTGTTATCTGTTGTTGTTGATTTCATGATCCAATCTATGGCCAGCAAGAACATGAATGGTGATAACAAGCATTCATGTCTCACTACTTTTCTTATCTCAAAGTATTCCGTCAATTGGCCCTCATGTATGACTCTGCATTTCATTCCTTCATACGTTTTTTTAATTAGGTTTGCAATCTTGGCTGGAACTCCATAGTGTTTTAATAGTTTCCACAATGACCTCTTTATTTTTTGTATTCGCATATTATCCAGATAAGAAAGATGAGAATAAACATAGACAAAACCGAAGTAATGACATTCGCCAGAGAAGAAAGTACTACCAATATCTCCATCGACAATACATTCGTCAGAGAAGAAAGTACTACTAATATCTCCATCGACAATACATTCGTCAGAGAGGAAAGTACTACCAATATCTCCATCGACAATACATTCACCAGAGAGGAAAGTACTACTAATATCTCCATCGACAATACATTCGTCAGAGAGGAAAGTACTACCAATATCTCCATCGACAATACATTCGCCAGAGAGGAAAGTACTACCAATATCTCCATCGACAATACATTCACCAGAGAGGAAAGTACTACCAATATCTCCATCGACAATACATTCGCCAGAGAGGAAAGTACTACCAATATCTCCATCGACAATACATTCACCAGAGAGGAAAGTACTACTAATATCTCCATCGACAATACATTCGTCAGAGAGGAAAGTACTACCAATATCTCCATCGACAATACATTCACCAGAGAGGAAAGTACTACCAATATCTCCATCGACAATACATTCGCCAGAGAGGAAAGTACTACCAATATCTCCATCGACAATACATTCACCAGAGAAGAAAGTACTACCAATATCTCCATCGACAAAACAGAAGTAATGACATTCGCCAGAGAAGAAAGTACTACCAATATCTCCATCGACAAAACAGAAGTAATGACATTCACCAGAGAGGAAAGTACTACCAATATCTCCATCGACAATACATTCGCCAGAGAGGAAAGTACTACCAATATCTCCATCGACAATACATTCAACAGAGAGGAAAGTACTACCAATATCTCCATCGACAATACATTCACCAGAGAGGAAAGTACTACCAATATCTCCATCGACAATACATTCGCCAGAAAGGAAATTACTACTAATATCTCCATCGACAATACATTCGCCAGAGAGGAAAGTACTACCAATATCTCCATCGACAATACATTCACCAGAGAGGAAAGTACTACCAATATCTCCATCGACAATACATTCGCCAGAGAGGAAAGTACTACTAATATCTCCATCGACAATACATTCGCCAGAGAGGAAAGTACTACCAATATCTCCATCGACAATACATTCGCCGGGGGACTGCCTAGAGTAGTTGATAGTAGCTCGGCCTGCTAGCCGTGAGACGCCTCATAGCTCGGGTTCGAACCTACTGTCCGGCATTTGTTCGAGTCCCTGGTCTTACTCAGGACGATACGTGAGTACCTCTGAAGTCGGAGAAAATCTGCCTGTATGGCGAGGAATACTAATTACGAGTACATTGAGCACACGGCTGCCAGTGTAAAGTAATTTACAATGTGCACGCTGCTGCTATTGTAAGAAATTGGAAAAACAGATTTTCACGCAAAAATCAGTTTCAGAGATGGAACTTCGTCTGAGTTGAAAGCGGACGAAAAAAAAATACATTCGCCAGAGAAGAAAGTACTACCAATATCTCCATCGACAAAACTGAAGTAATGACATTCGCCAGAGAAGAAAGTACTACCAATATCTCCATCGACAATACATTCGCCAGAGAGGAAAGTACTACCAATATCTCCATCGACAATACATTCAACAGAGAGGAAAGTACTACCAATATCTCCATCGACAATACATTCAACAGAGAGGAAAGTACTACCAATATCTCCATCGACAATACATTCGCCAGAAAGGAAAGTACTACCAATATCTCCATCGACAATACATTCACCAGAGAGGAAAGTACTACCAATATCTCCATCGACAATACATTCACCAGAGAGGAAAGTACTACCAATATCTCCATCGACAATACATTCGCCAGAAAGGAAAGTACTACTAATATCTCCATCGACAATACATTCGTCAGAGAGGAAAGTACTACTAATATCTCCATCGACAATACATTCAACAGAGAGGAAAGTACTACCAATATCTCCATCGACAATACATTCAACAGAGAGGAAAGTACTACCAATATCTCCATCGACAATACATTCGCCAGAGAGGAAAGTACTACTAATATCTCCATCGACAATACATTCGCCAGAAAGGAAAGTACTACCAATATCTCCATCGACAATACATTCGCCAGAGAGGAAAGTACTACTAATATCTCCATCGACAATACATTCACCAGAGAGGAAAGTACTACTAATATCTCCATCGACAATACATTCACCAGAGAGGAAAGTACTACTAATATCTCCATCGACCACTAAATCAAGTAAAAGACTTCACATACCTGGGAAGCATTTGTTCAGCAAATGGAAGAATAACTAATGAAATTCAACACAGATGCAACACAGCAAATCACATGATAGGGCAAATGGCGCCAATTTTAAGATGCAAACACGTCACCATGAACACAAAAAGAGCAATGTTCAACACAATCTTTCTCCCCACATTATGTTACAAGTGCCAAACCTGGACACTGACAACAAACGATAGAAGAAAACTAGTCATGACAGAGATGAAGTGTCTACGCAGAATGCTGGGTGTAACAAGAAGAGACCGGTTGAGAAATGAAGACATCAGGAAAAAGTGGGTACACCATCAGTACTAGACTTCATCAAGAAACAACAAATTAAATGGTTCGGCCACATAAGCAGATTACCAACAGACAATGCACCTCAAAGAGCGATGTTGCTATGATACAATGGGTACAAAGCAAAAGGCCGGCCATGCAAAAGATGGACCTAAGAGATAACAGAGGCGATGAAAGAGACTATCTACGAAGCGCATATACTAGGGCCCGTTTTAGAAATCTCTTCTTGACCTGACGCTGCGAGGCAAACAGGATTCGAGAAAGAAGAAGATGGAGATATGTTGGACATACCTTGAGATGAAATGATCAAAGAATCACAAAGCAGGCACTGAAGTGGGAGGTAAATGGTTCAAGAAAGAAAAGACACCCTAGAGAACCCTGAAATAAACTTTGCTGAGAGAGACAAGATGTACCGGTCTCAATTCTATGGAAGAGATTGAACGAGTTGACCAGGATAGAGCGGTATGAATAAATTACTTGCAGGCACCTATGTAACGTATAACTGTAAGAGAGGAATATATATATATATCTAATATATATATGAGACAAAGATGAATGGAATTGTATGTCTGTCCCAATTGTTTGAAGATATCTAGACATCCTACGAACTTGAAATTTGGCAAGAATGTGGCTTTCATGGATACGAAGAGGGAAAAATTATAAAACTAGATTTTTTATACGTTTCTATAACCATATTCCCAACTTAACGCACATGCTTTTTCTGCATAGAAATCACAGAAACTATCTTTCCATGTAGTCACGAAGTTCCCGGTCACGTGATCATGTTGTTACTTTCGGCGAAACCCCCTAATCACAAAGTACGGTAGTTTTACAAAAACAACGACAATACACTGCAACGTTTCGACCAACAAGGCCTTTATCAAGCAAACAATACAACAAAGTGATGAATATCACAGCACACTACATACAGACTTTGACAAAGATTATTACTTTCCGCTCAAGTTCTGTGGTCATATAATGCTAAGATAACGGCTCTATTATTATAACAACGTATTATTATATCACATATTATAAATCATCATCGATAGCGTGCCTGCCTAGATAGCAGTAGACATGCGCTCGATTCACGTTCGTACCACATTTTTTTTTTAAACACAAAATAATCTGAATAAATTTAATTTGTCAATTGTTATTTTTCAACGTTCACAGGAATTCAATTGTATTACGTTTTATTGGCAATCGAAATGAGGGACACTTTAAATTGTTATTTGTCAACTTTCACGGGAACGGAATTCTGTTGTATCAGGTTTTACTGGTCGATGCATGGAGAGAAAACGTATTGTTTTTAATGGGGAAGAAGCCAATTTTGAAGCAACGTGGCATGTTTCTTTAAGGGACTTTACCAATAGATTTAAACTAAGTTCCCCGTGCAAAGAACGGGTAAACCTGCTAGTATATAATAATAATAATAATACTTCTCGTACCGTTATACGTTACATAGGGCATGCAAGCAATGTCTCTATACCGCTCTGTCCTGGGCAACTCGCTCAATCTCTTCAATGGAATTGAATCCGATATTTCTTGCCTCTCTCAGCAAAGTTCATTTCAGGGTTTCTCTAGGGATACACGCTGCGTTATAACTTGCCGTGAAGACTTCGGGTTCTGAAGCTGACTGCCCAGTCTGTGGTTCACAGTTGCCCGTGTGTTGCCGGGGTCCTCAAGAAAGCAAAGAATAGTAACACTGTGACTTACAAGGCATGTCGTAAGAGGTGACTGAGGTAGTGGCATAGGAAAGCTACCCTAGTAAATAAAAAGCGTCGCAGAAATCAAATGTGTTGGCCTACTTGTAGGCGCATAACTGGCACAATGCACAATTACTTTTAGGCTTAGATCACATCAGTGGCGGCTTGTGATCATTTTTGTTGGTGGGGCCAGACATAAATTTTCGGAAAAATCGTGGTTTCGGTTAGAATACATTTTAATGAACAAATTAATAAATACACGTTACACCTTTTTTTGGTGGGGCCAGCCCCACTGGCTCTCCTTCCTTCCTTTGCGTTCGTTCTTTATGACCAATTTTAATCACTCTTTGTGATATGTTTGATCTTTGCCAAGAACGTGTATACGTTGCACATTGGTTTGGTAGGCCCCTAAACGCATAGACTTCTACACGCTTAGGACACATGCATCCGATTTCAGCCAATGCCGCCCCTGGATCACATACAAATCACAAAGAGTGGTTTAACAAATGGTCGATACAGAGCGTACGAAGAGGAAAGACTTCAAGAACTAACTCGTCTGGAAGATATCAATTAAAAAATACATACAAGATCATCATCAAATAGCTTGTCCTGAACAGAACTTTGCCACCCCAACAGTCCTTGGGAATTTCTCTCTCTCATAGGCCAGATGTGCCGCCTCTGCAGCCGTCATGTTCAAACCATCAATTACATCCTGAATCCATCTTCTCCGTGATCTTCCTCTTCTTCTTTTTGCCGGTATGCCTCCTTCCATGATGTCTTCTCCAGCCATTCATGTATTTTTCATGTTCCAAAATATTTCAATTTTCACTTTCTTATTTGTAACATCAGCCAGTTTTCTTTGATTTTGAGTTCTTTCTGGATAGATCTATTTCTTCTCGTCTCTGTCCAAGATATACGGAGGACTCTTCTATAACACTTATATTCAAAAGCACATATATGTTTTTCCACTGCCTTATTAAATGTCCATGCTTCACATCCATACATTACCACTGGGAATATGCATGCTCTTAGTATTCTGATCTTTGTTTTCTTATCAGTTTCGTTACATACAAGATAATGACGAAAAAAAATGTCACCAGGACGAGCAAAGAAAGAGGCCAAGAGATGTAATGCAGTGGATACAGCAGGGACAAAGGAGGACCTAGGGGCACATGGAGGAGAACTTTTGAGGTAGAACTGAAGGACATGTATCGGATTAGGTTTGAGGTTGAAAGAAAGGCACAAAATCAAATTGAGTGAAAATATTTTGTCTCTGTCTTATGTTATGCGATCGACGTCATTGGGCATTCCCATTCGTGCTTTGTCCTCCGCTGCAGCAGCCATCCCAAAGTCCATTTACTCACCGTGCCCATGAGAAGTGATTACTGTATCTTCTGTCTCTATCACGAAGACGAGACTGTCTGGCATGTTCAAACTTAACGCCTAATTCTCGAACTCGTTCCAGTGTCTGAGACTTGCCCATGTCACATAATTGAGAGCGTACCGCATTGATGATATCGGCTCTGTCAATACTTCTGCCCGCTTGAGTCGGGCCATTGTTTGCAAGAAAGTCAGCATGCTCGTTACACTGCACTTCTTGGTGGTGGCAGCGGCGGGAACTCCAAAATAGCAAACTCTAGAAAATACAAACATTTATTTGAAATAAAACTTCAATCACTAATATCACTGCAAGTGAAATATCACTACAAGCGTCAACAATTTGCTGACTCACACTTATCTTCCACACTTATTTAAACTATCCACGTCAACTACTAGATTGCAGGAGCTGGGTTTGAAGATTGGAGTAGCAAGAAAAGAACAGCATAACACATATATAAGTTATCAATCAAAATCAACATCGAACTGGTACAGTCAGTTGCTGGACGCTGTTGGAGATATTGCGAAGGAGATCGGAGCACCTATGGACATGTCCGGAGTGCAATGAAGATATTCCAAACTGAAATCTGTGCATTGAGTAGGATGTTCGTGTTTCTAAGCATATAATAAAGAGCTAATTACACAGGCTCGATATATTTGAATCTTCGTCTGCAATGTATTTTACACTTCTACATATAAACATTCTACAATACCTACTCATTAGGAACATTGGTTCATTACCGATATCACATCCCAGGCAATGAAATATATTGGTCGTATTAAATATTTCAATATGGTTTCGAAAGACGCAGTAATGTATGGCTTGCAATGGATGGCTATTATTATGAACCATAACTCCGGATATACGTTCGCGAAAATAATGATCGCCAACGACAGCTGTCATTGCAAATTATGAAAATAGCAAACTAAAAAAATTGTTATCACTAGTCGAGTTGTTAAATACTTCACTCCCACAACTAAGAAATATGGACCAAGTCACTTGGATATATTTATAGATGCAGTTTGTACTTTAGTTTTAATACACTCCAGCATAGACCGACAGGTCATGACTGTCCGAAGACTAGTGGTAAAGTCGTCCGATAATATTTCTACGCTATACTCTGTCACAGTGGCAGCTCGTCATTAAGGGCCAGAGGGGCGGGCCACACCAAAAATAATGTGTAACGTGTATTTATTATATAATGGACTAAAAGATAACCTAACCCAAAACGATGATTTTCCCGAAAATGTGTGTCTGGCCCCACCAACAAAAACGATCACGAGCCGCCACTGCTCTGTCATCCTCATCATCATGTGACGCAATTCGAAGACGATAAAGTTGTCGAATCATATCTTCGCTATATCCCGACATCATCGTCATGTTGCACACATCTAAGGCTGGTCGTGTCATCGGGAGCTCTATCGGTTAGCATACATTTGAACCTTGGTGTCCCATTGCACAACTTCATCTTCTTCTTTGCGTTCGTTCTTTACGACCAATTTGAATCACTCTTTGTGATATGTTTGATCTTTGCCAAGAACGTGTATACGTTGCACATTGGTTTGGTAGGCCCTAAACACATAGACTTCTACAACTACAGACAACTTCAGACAACTACAGACAACTTCAGACAACTACACACAACACAAATCACACAACATGAAGAACAAGCTTAAAGCTCTCACCATAGGCGCGTGGAACGTGCGAACACTATTAGATAACAACAAAGCTGAAAGACCTGAGAGACGGACTGCACTTGTGGCTAGAGAACTGGCACGCTACGATATCGACATAGCTGCCTTGAGTGAGACCAGACTCCTGACGAGGGTCAGCTGTCAGAGGTGGGCGGTGGTTACACTTTCTTTTGGAGTGGGAGAGCCAATACAGAACATCGGGAATCTGGTGTAGGGTTTGCTGTCAAATCTCATCTTGTGCGCGGCCTCACCAGACTCCCAAAGGTGTCAGTGACAGAGTGATGACTCTTCAGATCTCACTAGGAAAAAAAAAGAGTGCCACTTTACTCAGCGTCTACGCCCCGACAATGACAAATCCAAGCGAAATCAAGGATGGTTTCTACGAGGACCTTGACTCGGCCATCTCAGCGGTCCCAAGGTCTGAGAAGCTCATCATACTCGGGGACTGCAATGCCAGAGTAGGGACAGACCATCGGGTCTGGGATGGAGTACTAGGACTACACGGCGTGGGCAAGTGCAATAGTAATGGGCTTCTATTACTCAGACTATGTGCTGCCCACGACCTAACAATTACAAACTCCTTGTTTCGTTTACCAAACCGAAACAAAACGTCATGGATGCATCCCCGTTCCAAACAATGGCACCTGATTGACTACGTCATCGTAAGGAAAAGTGACAGACGTGACGTCAGAGTCACAAAGGCTATGTGCGGAGCAGAATGTTGGACCGATCATAGATTGATTGTGTCAAAGCTCAACCTCCACATCAAGCCTAGAAAACGTCACCAGGGTCGCAAACCAACAAAAACGCTGGCAGTCTCCAAATTGAAAAGCTCCACTGTCACCGAAAGTTTAATAAGAGACCTGGACGACAAGTTGAAGGGCCTTCAGTTTGGGAAAACCAGCGTGGACGAGGACTGGACTGCCCTCAGAGACACCGTGTACCTATCTACCTCTGAGCTCATAGGACACTCTGTACGCAAGAGCCACGACTGGTTTGACGAAAATGACGAAGAAATAAAGTCTATTCTCCTCATGAAACATGAGACATACAGAGCCCATCAAAATGACCCATCATCATCATTAAAAAAAAACAGCCTTCCTAGATGCTCGGAGAAGGGCTCAAGAGAGAATCAGGAAATTGCAAGACGCCTGGCTAAGCAACAAATCTGATGAAATCCAGATATATGCAGACAGACATGATTTCAAACGTTTCTATGATGCCCTGTTTATGGCCCTCAACAGTCTCACCCCACCCCTATACTCGATGCAGATGGAGCAAGGCTAATAATTGACAAGCCTCAGATACTAAACCGCTGGGCAGAACACTTCCGTTCTGTCCTCAACCATCCATCCACTATATGTTATGAAGCCATAGAGCGCATGCCCCATGTCCCAATCAATGCCAAGCTTGATATTCCACCTACCCTAGAAGAGGTCAAGAAGGCAACAAGCCAGATGTCCAGCGGAAGGCACCGGGTGCGGACTCAATACCAACCGAAGTCTACAAAGAAGGAGGGCCCATGCTGATGCTACGAGGGGAAGTCAATAAGTAAGCCACAAATGGCTGTAGAAAAATAACTAAACATGATTATTAACACAATTGAAGAAAGTGTGCTCAATGTGGGTACCCAGACAATTGAAGGAGGAACACAAAATGAACCGATTTGGCCTGTCCTTGTGTCATCTCTGTCGATACGAAGATAAAGGAGAAGACATGCTGAACAGGATTGTTACTGATGATGAATCATGGGTGCATCACTACCAGCCCGAATCAAAGCGTGCTTCAATGCAGTGGAAACATCTTTCTTCGCCTTGTGTCCAAAAATTCAAGGTTACGCCATCAGCAGGGGAAATCATGCTGACGGTGTTCTGGAATTGTCAAGGAGTGCTTTTAATCAATTTCAAGAAGAAAGGTGAAAATGTGAATTCTAAATCACACTGTGAAGTTCTATCGATGCTTCATGATGCAATTCGAAAAAATGCCCAGGACTGCTGACTACAGGAGTGTTGCTTCTTCATGACAATGCCAGACCACATACGGCTCGATTAACTCGGGAGAAAATTAACCAACTACGGTGGAAAGTTCTGGAACATCAACCTTACAGTCCCAACTTAGCCCCTAACGATTTCCACCTTTTGGTCCACTGAAAACCCACCTTGGCGGGAGACATTTCGCGAATGACGCCGAAGTTGAATGTGAAGTGAAAACGTGGTTTAGAAAACAGAGCCCGCAGTTCTATGCAGCCGATTTGGGAGGATTGATAAAACGATGGGATAAGTGCATCAATGTTGGTGGAAATTATGTTGAGAAAAAAGGAACAATGTATGTATAAAAATAAACTGGTTTCAAGTTGTTATCATGTTTAGTTATTTTTCTACAGCCATTTGTGGCTTACTTATTGACTTCCCCCTCGAAAATTGACAGAGTTATTTACATCCATTTGGTGCAACGAACGTGTGCCACAAGAACTAAAGGATGCCACTATTGTCCACCTGTACAAGAGGAAAGGAAACCGCCATGCCTGCGATAATCACAGGGGATCTCCTCCTGTCAATTGCTGGCAAAATACTGGCCAGAGTCCTCCCAATCGATTAATCGATCACCTGGAACAGGACTTACTCCCTGAGACCCAATGTGGCTTCAGATTAGGTCGTGGAACAGCAGACATGATATTTGCTGCTCGACAATTACAGGAAAAATGCCAAGAGCAGCACCGTAACCTTTACATGGTCTTTGTCGATCTGACAAAGGCTTTCGACACGATCAACAGAGAGGGTCTATGGAAGATCATGGAAAAATTTGGATGCCCAGTGAAATTCATCAAGATCGTCCAACAGTTTCACGAGGGCATGATGGCACGTGTACTTGATGAAGGGAAGCTGTCGGAAGCCTTCCATGTCACCAACGGCGTCAAACAGGGCTGTGTACTGGCCCCAACACTCTTCAGCATGATGTTTGCTGCCATGCTCACGGATGTCTTTTGGGAAGGCGACGAACATGGGGTAAAGATTAGATACAGGACAGACGGTAATCTATTCAATCTTCGAAGGTTAAAATCCTCCACCAAGGTAAAAGAATCAACTATCTCAAACCTGTTGTTTGCTGATGACTGCGCCTCGCTACCAACTCTGCGGAAGAAATGCAGACTTACATGGACAAGTTCTCAATGGCCTGTGATAGGTTTGGCCTCACCATTAACACCAAAAAAAAGAGGTCATGTTTCAGCCCGTCCCTAGAGAACAGTATTACGATCCAGTCATCAACATTAAACAGCAGCGTCTCCAGTCAACGGACAACTTTGCTTATCTTGGCAGCCTCCTATCCAGATCGGCAAATATAGATTCTGAGGTCAACAATAGGATATCCAAAGCCAGTGCTGCGTTCGGAAGGTTACGTGTCACTGTGTGGGAACGGAAGGGGATAAGCATAGTCACAAAGCTGAAAGTTTACCAGGCCATAGTGCTAACCACGCTGCTGTACGCAAGCGAGACATGGACAGTGTATAGCAGACACGCAAGAAAATTAAACCATTTCCACACAAGTTGTCTACGCAGAATACTAAAAATAAACTGGCAGGACAAAATTCCAGACAGCGAAGTCCTCACAAGAGCAAAGATCCCAAGCGTCAACACCCTGTTGCAGAAGGCCCAAGTGAGATGGGTCGGTCACGTTGCTCGAATGCCTGATAAACGCATCCCAAAACAGTTGATGTATGGCGAGCTTGAAGGCGGCAGACGTTTAGCTGGGGGGACAGAAAAACGCTTTAAAGACACTCTTAAAGTGTCTCTGAAATGCTTTGATATAGACAATACGTGCTGGGAATCCCTTGCGCAAGATCGCCAAATGTGGCTCTGTAACAGCAAAAGAGGAACCCGAATAGCTGAGAATCATCGTATTGTTGAGTCTCAGAGAAAACGAGCAGCGCGAAAAGACAGAGCACACAACACGCACATGTCTAACCTTGATCATGTATGCCCCACCTGTGGTCGGGGATTCTGTTCTAGGATTGGACTCTACAGTCACCTCCGCACACACCAGAGAGGTGCAACAGCACACGTCTGAGATTGTTGTCATCATCGCTTGCGATGGACGGCTATTATTATTAGACTTCTACACGTTTAGGACACCTGCATCCGATTTCAGCCAAACCTCCATAGTCGCCTCTTACGACATGCATGGCAGGTAACAGTGGTTCTATTCTTTACACCCCAAATTTGGGCCCCGGTAACCACTCGGGCGATTGCACAACTGAAAGTGGTCCTTATATGACTCGTTTTCATTCCCCAAAGAGATAGTCTGCTTATAATTCATGTTGCATATCTTTGTTTAAAAATCGAGAAGCGTGTAAAAGCAAAGTACTGTAGCTTTACAAAATACAAAAACAATGACAATCCACAGCAACGTTTCTACCAAAAAGGCCTTTATCAAGCACAGGATACAATAGAAGTGAAGAATTTCACAGTACACTAACGTAGAGAACACCAAAAATAAAACCGTGGCATATCTTTAACATGATGTCGCCATCAACCACATTAAACGAGTCGTTGATTTTCTAGGCATCACTTATACGTTCAGTAGTTTGCCATTGGTTTAATTGATTGATAGGCCCCATCATCATTGCACTTTGGGGAGTAACCATGTGTGCTCCGGTCTCTTTCTTACATATGAAGATCTCAGCTGCAGTGCACGACTCCGTAGCACCGGCAAGGGCCACTGATGTAATTTTAAGGACGGTGGCGATATTTTATATATTTTTTAATATTTAAAATGTTTTTTAATAAATTTTGTCTGGGCAGCGGCTTTCCAGCCTGCTCTTCTCGATTTTGAACAGCCAAGTGTTCTTATACGTGCTCAAATTGAACACGGGATCTACGTTTTATCGTCCGTCTCCGATAGAACTAGGAACTCGATCTCACCTACACTGAGATCAGGGATATCTTGAAAAATATTCCGATGGTTCTACGAGGTAACGAATGGAGCGCCCTTAGTACGAGAGGCGGGCACCTAACCACTTCGCCACAGAGACCCCTGCAATTGCTTACCCTAAGCTTCAGAAGGAAAAAAAAATGGACGTAACGTAATGTACTATGGTGACCTCCCTTGTCTATTTCCGGAAATAGATGGCGGATAGTGTCATGACGTGAAGAAAATGAGGAGATCTTCAAAGCAAACATAAACATTGAGTGACAACAACTGCGGTGATGGATTTAGCATCTCAAACTGAGGTCCAGTCCTCTACTAAAGGTTACATCATATTTTATCTTAATTATAGGCCTTGGCACACATATTAGTGTTAAGTGTCAATGAAACACCTTGTTTTATCAATCACATAAATAATCAATTGAATGATCGATTGTACATGACAACCTTACAACTTTAACTAATAACTTATCAATTATAATCAAATGAGACCTATGCACTCGACTGTAAATAATCAGCAACATTGCTGATTGCACCAACTGTCGTAGTTTAGTACGTGTTCTTCAATTACTGTAGCGCATCGATAATAAAGATAAATAATGTTTGAAGTACTGATTTGTGAATGTGTAGCATACTTATACTATTACTGCATACACAACAATTTATATAAAAATTAAAAATGAAGATCTGCACCAGACACTGACAGTAGCAGACATGCACAATGCATCATTATTATAACTACTACTAAACTAGTCATACTTAGTAAGTTAGTATACTAGATATTCATATTAACCCCTTGTTTACCAAAGGTTATAGGTTGAACCGCATAGAGCATCCCAAGCATTTTTCTGCATTTCTACCAACTTATTTGAAAATGTAATAACTCTGTTATTTTTGGAATATTTGTTTGAAATATCGTATTTTGAAATAAAATATGTATGTGTATGTTTTGATAATAAAAATTTGTGTTTGTACTGCTCTATGTACTAGTAGTACTTGATATTTGCTCAGTACTAGTACTTGCGACAGGGTCAGTTCTAGAACGCTTGCTTGGACGTAAATCACATTCTCGTCAGTATCACTATTTTCGTCATCAGTGTCTCTCACCTGTACAGAATTTTCAGAATCTGAGTGAACAGATTCACTTAATGAGAATATATCATCATCTCCGCTATCTTCATCGTTAAATATGTCATCAGCACCATATGACAACAACGCCAAAGATTTTTCTGTTGGTGTAATCGTTCTGGAAGATTTTCTACACGCCATTTTGCTTGAACTACTTTTGACAAAGAGAAACACTCTTTCAAAGTTATAAATAACCTTCGTGTGGCGCGAAAAATTGACCAATGACAATGTTTTATATAAGGGAAGATATCCCCAATGCTATAGATAGTCTATTGTTGCAGTAGTTCCCAGTTTACTACACATATTTTGCCGATGAGTTTACTACGTGACCCTCACGTAGTGGATATCGACACCCATTTACTACGTTACCCTCACGTAGTGTAAACAAGCGGTTAAAACAACCTTTTTTTGCACTGGTTTGGAAGATAAAAGTGTAGGTGTCCTCACAAAGTCATTAAATATATAAAAGTGTATATAAATATATAAAAGTGTAGATGTCCTAACAAAGTTATTAAATATAACTATTTAATTACGTTCAGCACCAGAGCAGAATTTGGTACCAGGAAAAGCAGAGGGAAGTAAAGGTGGCCAGCATACTATGTGACTACTCTGGTATGTGTCATAAACAGGGGGGTTCGCTTGAGGTCTTCACCGATCCCCCATAGTTTGTTTTGAAAGGTTGTTTCTGTTGGCTAGATTTCTATTCTCAGGCTGGGACAGTATTGCAAGATGTACTTTGGAAACTGCTTTGATGCTTCACAAATGCTTGCAGCCGAGTCCCTGAGACCCATTCTATGAAGGTGTGCTCTGAGACAGCAGTGTCCCATTCAAAGTCTGAACTTTTCTATTTAATATATTTATGTTGTCGTGCTCTGCATTGTGTCCTCCATTTTGTTTCTCCACATCATTTTTCTGGACTATTCCAGGAACTTCATACATCAAAATGTACAGAATTGAAAGATATATTACTTCTTCTTCAAACGCTCCATATTGACTACTTGTTAACCACTCTTTGTGATTTGTATGTGATTCGAGCGGGCGAATGTATGTTGTACCAGTTATGCGACAAGTAGGCAGCACATCCGATTTCAACTATGCTTTTTATTTACTAGGGCAACTTCCTAGGCCCTACACCAGTCGCCTCTTCGACATGTCTTGTAGGTAGCAGTGTTACTATTCTTTGCTCTCTATACTTTGCCCCGGCAACCTAGTAAATAAAAAGCATGGCAGAAATCGGATGTGCTGGCCTACTTGTAGGCGCATAACTGGCACAACCTACAATCACTCTTATGCTTGGATCACATACAACAAGTGATCTATGTCAAGCGTTCGAAGTAGAAGTCATTACAGTTGCAAACATCAAGTTACACAATCAGAAGTTTGCTGAATTTGATTATTTTTGTTATTATTATTATTATTCCCAGAAAATGGAACTGATCTGGAAGAAAAGTTGGCTCGGTTGGAGAAGGAAAAGGCTGACCTAGAAAAGGATTTCGGCGTAAAACGGGCAAAGTTTAAGGAGCTCTTTATACAAAAAGAAGGTATGGATTAAGCAACATTTGAGATATGGATTAAGTGACTTAAGATATGGTTTCTTAATCTTAAATGAGGCTTCGCCCGTGTGGTGCGGGTCCCACAGGGAAGCAAAGAATAGTACCACTGCGCCTACAAGGCATATCGTAGGGGCGACTAAAGTAGGGACCTAGGAAGCTACCATAGTAAATGAAAAGCGTAGCAAAATCAGATGTTGACCTACTTGTAGGCGCATAACTGGCACAATGTACAATCGCTCTTAGGTTTGGATCACATACAAATCACAAAAGTGGTTAACAAGTGGTCGATATGGAGCGTTCGAAGGAGAAGAAATGAGGTTTAACGTTCAACCTCATTCTTAAAATTATTTACACTCTCTGTCTCCCTTAAGAAACTCGAGAGTATCAGGTTTGGTTCATCGTCAGAACTCTACGGTAGCAATAGCAACAATTCTAACAGTGTGTTCATTCTCCATTATGCCTGCATGCCCTGACACAAAACTGACTTTTGTCAGCCTAGACCCATCAGAGACTCTAACTATTGCCTTCGAAGCCAGTTAATCTTGATCTAACTGAGCATACTCGTTTTAGTCATTGAGAAAGCATGCATGGGTAAACGTCTGTAACTCCAACCAGGTTAGTGCTTGCGTTTTTGGTTTTGTTTTTAATTTAGCTATAGTCATGGCGTCTAATGTGCTTCTGAATGATTTTTACATAAAGACTTTCCGGGTTTGTATGGAGTCGTCCTACTCTAGGTGACTTCAGGCTTCTGTTGCCGGGCTCACCAACCCAAGCTTTAAGGTAGGGTGTGCTTCCTGGACACTATGGTTTAATCCCATATACTTGGGGGAAGGTATCGTAGAAGACGAGACACAAAAAAAAAAATGTCCTTCTCAAGGGAGAGACAGGACGGCTTCTATTTGTTCTATAGCTGGGGGATCGGTTGGTTGCAGCCAGAGCATTTACCACTCGCCGGAGGGTCTGCAATGTCACCTTTTGAGGCCCCATCATGCTTTGCGCCCCTTAGGTCTGGCCTTTCACCTTCAGTCTGGTCGACTTGGTTAGACATGCCAGGAGTTAGACTCCTGCCGACATAGCCTGAAGGATCATAAAGACACACAAACCTTCCAACCACGGTAAGGTAGACTAATGTGGAGGAGGTTGTATTCCATTCTCTTTAAATGTCCGAACCATTGAATTTGTTGTTGTTCTCAGTGTAACATTTTTTAATAATCTGATAGATGAGCTGAAGATCGAAAAAGAAAGATGTTTGGAAAGTGAAACCAAAGTAAAAGCGTTGCAGGACGAGCTGTTCAACATGCGAGAGGACATGAATAAGATTCGGTGGGAGCTTGAAGGCGTTCGAACAGCAGCGGCAGTCTCCGAGGGCAACAAACAGGAAGAGATCAATAATATCATGTCTAATTACCAACAGGAAGTTGCAAGTTTGCAGCAGCTGCTGAGAGGTAATTGTTACATTTCCATTATAATTTATTTTATCTACAATATATTGCGTTGAAATTTTTGAATAGCTACAACAGCATGTTAACAGACTTCAGTTAACATGCAATGACTCTGCTCTTTTCTCTAATCCTGTTTTGCCTCACAGCATCAGGATAAGAAGAGATTTCTAGAACTGGCTTTTGTGTGTGCTTCATTAACAGTGTTTTTCACTGCTTCCGCTATCTCTGAAATCCTCTTTTTATGTGGACGACCTTTTGTGTTCTATCCAACGTATCTGAGTAGCATTTACTCTTTGAGGCGCAATGTGTGTTGGTAATCTGCTTATGAGGCCGAACCATTTAATTTGTTGTTTCTTGATGAAGTTCAGTACTGATGTTGTACCCACTTTTTCCGGATGTCTTCATTTCTAAACTAGTCTTTTCTTGATACTCCCAGCATTCTGTGTAGATGCTTCATCTCTGTTGCGACTAGCTTTCTTCTATCGTTTGATGTCAGCGTCCAAGTTTGACACTGATTGCATACTGTGGGAGAATTAGGTACACATTACCAGGGTTCAAAGGGTTAACCACTTTTTATTATTCATTATAATCCAGTTTCTGGACAACCACTAATGACAACTATTATAAGAAAGAGAAGATGGAGATATGTTGAACACACCTTGAGGAGAAATGATCAATGAATATCAAAGCAGGCATTGAAGTGGGATGCAAAGGGTTCAAGAAAGAGAGGATGACCTAAGGAGACCCTGAAGCGAACTTTGCTGAGAGAGGCAAGAAATATCGGTCTCAGTTCCATGGAGGAGATTGACCGAGTTGCCCAGGATAGAACGGTATGGAGAAATTACTTGCAGGCCCTATGTAACATATACGATCGAGAGGAATTATTATTATTATAATCCAATTTTGGATTGAATAACTGTCACTTTACAAATTTTTTTTTCAGAGGCGTCTGACACTGCTTCAGACAACACAGCTGCACAGTATGAATCTGAGAGAAACAAGCTAGTCTCCCTTAACGAGAACTATGAGGAGGAGATCCAGGAACTAAGAACTAAGCTCAGCCAAGAGAGGTATAATCATCATCAACATTCTTTATCACATCCAAGAACATTTCTTCTTCTTCTCGTTCGCTGATGTTCAATGTCTACACAATGAGTCCAATTCTCTGGATATATGTTGTTGTGTTTGTTTGTTCATCAAGACTTCCAAACAGCTTTACATGGATGTTTGTCTCTGTTGGCCTCTCGTTCGCTGATGTTCAATGTCTACACAATGAGTCCGATTCTCTGGATGTATGTTGTTATGTTTGTTAGTTCATCAAGGCTTCCAAACAGCTTTGTGTTGATGTCTATCTCTGTTGGCCTCTCGTTCGCTGATGTTCAATATCTACACAATGAGTCCAGTTCTCTGGATGTATGTTGTTGTGTTAGTTCATCAAGGCTTCCAAACAGCTTTGTGTTGATGTCTGTCTATGTTGACCAGTGTTCTTTCCGCAGTTGATTCCTCAGGTGACAATCTTGCAGGAAGTGTTCAGCTGTCTGTACACATACACTTGTGGGTGATGGAACTAGTCTTAGTCTATGTAAGTGTCTGTTCAGTCTGTTGTGTCCAGTTCTGAGTCGAAACACTATCACCTGCCTTACTCTATCTAGATAGTGGTAATTGTCTGTTTGCTGGTCTTCTTTTCTAATGGCCTTGATGAGTGTTTTCTTTTCCTGGAAAGTGATTATTTGAATCCTTAAGGACATATAAAGGCAGAGACAATTTCTCACTCAATTAAATTTTGTGCCCCATTTCTACCTCAAAAATAACTCTTAAACGTTGGAAATATTTTAATGTTACGGGTATCTGTGGCGTAGTGGTTAGGTGCCTGCCTCTTGTTCCTAAGGTACTTGGTTCATTCCCTTGTGGAGCCATTTTGATATTTTCCCAAAGATCCCTGATTTCATTGTAGGTGAGATCGAGTTTCTAGTCCTATCGGAGATGGATGATAAAACCTAGATCCTGTGCTCAAGTTTAGCATTTAAAAGAACCCTTGAGAGTTCAAAGTCGAGAAGAGCAGACTGGAAAGCTGCTGCCTGGGCAAAATTAATTAGGAAATACTTTCTTTCTTTCTCGAATCCTGTATGTCTCACAGCGTCAGGTCAGGAATAGATTTCTAAAACGGGCCCTAGTATGCGCTTCGTAGATAGTCTCTTTCTACGCCTCTGTTATCTCTGAGGTCCATCTTTTGCGTGGCCGGCCTTTTGCTTTGTACCCATTGTATCGGAGCAGCATTGCTCTTTGGGGTGCACTGTCTGATGGTAATCTGCTTACGTGACCGAACCATTTAATTTGTTGTTTCTTGATGAAGTCTAGTACTGATGTTGTACCCACTTTTTCCTGATGTCTTCATTTCTCAACCGGTCTCTTCTTGTTACACCCAGCATTCTGCGTAGACACTTCATCTCTGTTGTGACTAGTTTTCTTCTATCGTTTGTTGTCAGCGTCCAGGTTTGGCACTGGTAACATAATGTGGGAGAAAGATTGTGTTGAACATTGCTCTTTTTGTGTTCATGGTGACGTGTTTGCATCTTAAAATTGGCGCCATTTGCCCTATCATTTGATTTGCTTTGTTGCATCTGTGTTGAATTTCATTAGTTATTCTTCCATTTGCTGAAAAATGCTCCCCAGGTATGTGAAATCTTTTGCTTGATTTAGTAGATGATTATCGATGGAGATGTTGGTAGTGTTTTCCTCTCTGGCGAATGTCATTACTTCTGTTTTGTCGATGTTAATTCTCATGTTGTATTCGTTACATGCTAACTGGAGTCTGTTGATGTGTTGTTGTAGCTGTTCTTCTGTTGTTGATATGAAATACGAAAAAATAAAATTCCAACCAAATATTTTTACCATCTTCTAAAGTACATCTGGGACCACTGCCGCTGAGATTTTCCTATCTAAGAAAGAGATCAGAGCACACTTGGTTACTTACCGAAGTGCAATGATGGTGCTCCTATCAATCAATCATTCTTTTAACAAGTCCACCATCTTGATAAACCAATATGTAACACGCTGGTGTGCTTGACATCACAATTGTGTACAATTTATCTTTGGTCGGCACAATAACGATGTGCTCTTAGCAGACCGATTTTTCAGGATGTTTGGATGGGAGATGTTTAGATTCAAGAGAACGAGAGAGAAAGAGAGATTCAAGAGCTATATATATCAAGATCTTCGGTTCTAAGGGTTAATGCCAATTTTTTTCTCAAATATTTTATTGATACAAAATTTAAACTTTTGAAACAAGGCGTTACATAAAAGTTCTTAGAACATCCTGGACAGAGAAGGGAAAAAACCAAAGACTGGATGTGAATCGTTGACCATAACAGAAACATTAAAGAACAAAATTGAAGCTTTTAAAAAAAAGACGTCCCAGAAAAGTTCTTAGAACATCCTGGACAAACGAGAAAAAAAACAAAGACATCCTACAAGACCTTCATATCGAGGAGCATTGGCTCAAAAATAATATTTTGTCCTAGAAGATGAAATATTTTGGCCACAGTAAACGTCACAATGGCTTGGAGAGAACGGTAATTGAAGGCATCTTCTCTTCTTTAGGGGGGATATCGCTTACGGACTCAATTTTAATCACTCTTTGTGATATGTTTGATCTTTGCCAAGAACGTATATACGTTGCATATTGGTTTGATAGGCCCCTAAACGCATAGACTTCTACACGCTTAGGACACATGCATCCGATTTCAGCCAAACCTCCTTAGTCGCCTCTACGACATGCGTGGCAGGTAACAGTGGTTCTATTCTTTACACCCCAATTTGGGCCCGGTAACCACTGGGCGATTGAAGGCATGATTCCTAGAGTACGAGGCAGGGGATGATCAAGACAAAGGTTGCAGCAGGACATCAAAGAAATATCGTTGAACATGATCCTGAAGGAGACGGGTTACCTCTGAAGTCGACAAAGGCTCGTTTGCATGATGGGGGGGACACCAATCAAATAGTAGAAGCAGGCATTCACCCAAAAATCAGTCAGAAGTTCCATACCAGACGTCTTGGCTAATGCCTAAATTCACAGCGGGTGAACACAGAAGAACAAGGTAGGAGAACTTGCTAGCGACAGATAACTTTTCAGGCGGGATGTGATGAAAGTGACGTTCCGCAAGGGACATGCTACTACTTATTTAATTGATACATCATTGATAAAGAATAAAGGAAATCTAGTTTTATTAATTGTTGCCACTCTTGCGATCCAGGGAGAGTTTCTTGTCTACTGTGGCCAAGTCTATAAAACGTGTGGGTGGCCAGAGTACAGCAAGCACTAGTACCGAACATGAGAATCTGGAGGAAAGCATGAGAAAGGTAAGTACTCTTATTGTGTGTTTGAACATGTTTGTATGTGTTTGTCCGCCTTGTGTTGCCGGGGCTCGCAAAGGGAGCAAAGAATAGTAACACTGCGACCTACAAGGCATGTCATAGGCGACTGAGGTAGGAGCCTAGGAAGCTTCCTAGTAAATAAAAAGTGTCACAGAAATCGGATGCGCTGGCCTACTTGTAGGCACATAACTGGCACAATGTACAATCGCTATTAGGCTCAGATCACATACAAATCACAAAGAGTGGTTTAACAAGCGGTCGATATGGAGCGTTCGAAGAAGAAGTAGTATGTGTTTGTTTGTTTGTTTTGTTTCTCAAATCCTGTTTTACCTCACAGCTTCAGGATAAGAAGAGGATTTAAAATTGTTTAAAAGCCGAAGGATTGACTTCATTGCACCAGGTTTTACCCCATATGGCTCGGTCCCTCTCCGCAGAAATGGCACGCCACCTACCGAGAGTATTGCACAAGCACAAACTCCATAGCTCCGGCAACAATCCTAGGGGTCTCTGGAAAAACTGCACTAGGGAACAGAAGGCCGCGTTCTGGATTCAAACCCATGACCTTCGACTCGCAAGGCAAAGGACTTAACCACTCAGCCACAGAGAGCCCCCACCTTTTGTGTGCGCTTCATAAATATTGTTTTTCGCAGCCTCTATTTTTATTTGGAGGTCTAGCTTTTGTGCGTATGGCTTTTTGATTTGTATCCACTATATCATTGCTCTGTGAAGCGCACTATCTATTGGTAATCTGTTTATGTGATATGTGTGCATGGGTTTTATATGTTTGTATGTGCTGGGTGTTTGATATGGTCTTATGAGTTTGTGGCGCCTGTGTGTTGCCGGGGCGTGCAAGGGGAGCAAAGAATAGTACCACTGCGACCTACAAAGCATATCGTAAGATGCGACTGAGGTAGGGACCTAGGGATGCTACCCTAGTAAATAAAAAGCGTAGCAGAAATCAGATGTGATGGCCTACTTGTAGGTGCATAACTGACACAGCATACAATCGCTTTTAGGCTCAGATCACATAAAAATCACAAAGAGTGGTTAACAAGTGGACGATATGGAGCGTTTGAAGAAGAAGAAAATTTTAATTCATCTACTTTTTTCTTACAGGCTCAGGAAGATGCACAGATCTTGAAGTCTGTTGTGGTCCCGCTTGAGAGTGAAATCAAGTTTCTCAAAGCCAAACTAGAAGAAACAGAGGCCAAACTGGCAGAATCTTTGAAGAGAAATGGACCTCAGCAGGTAAATGTAGAGTTTGTCAGCTAAACAAAATTTCAATCTTAGTAGGATGCTCTTATCACATGATATCATCAGATCATTCTCTTTTTTTTTTTTTTTTTTCTTTCGTCGCTTTCAACTCAGACGAAGTTTCATCTCTGAAACTGATTTTTGCGTGAAAATCCGTTTTTCCAATTTCTTACAATGGCAGCAGCATGCACATTGTAAATTACTTTACACTGGCAGCCGTGTGCTCAATGTACTCGTAATTAGTATTCCTCGCCATACAGGCAGATTTTCTCCGACTTCAGAGGTACTCACGTTATCGTCCTGAGTAAGACCAGGGACTCGACCAAATGCCGGACAGTAAGTTCGAACCCGAGCTATGAGGCGTCTCACAGCTAGCAGGCCGAGCTACTATCAACTACTCTAGGCAGTCCCCCAGATCATTCTCATTATGCATTCAACTTCTGCTTCTTCCATGGCCAGGCCTAGGGTTATGCTAGAATTTCAGTCCTCTCACCAGGTCAAAGTCTGTTGACACAAGAAACTTGTTCTACAGCCATTTCTAGGTTCATGCTAGAATTTCAGTCCTCTTGCCAGTGCAAAGTCTGTTTACACAAGGAACTTCTTCTATGGTCAGGTCTAGGGCCACGCTAGAATTTCAGTCCTCTCGCCAGGACAAAGTCCATTGATACAAAGAACCTCTTCTACGGCCAGGTCTAGGGTCATGCTAGAATTTCAGTCCTCTCGCCAGGACAAAGTCTGTTGATACAATGAACTTCTTCTACGACCAGGTCTAAGATCATGCTAGAATTTCAGTCCTCTCGCCAGGACAAAGTCCGTTGATACAAAGAACTTCTTCTACGGCCAGGTCTAGGGTCATGCTAGAACTTCATTTTTAAAGCCTCTTTAAGCTTAGGCATGGCCCTTTCAACCTATGACGAGCCCTTTATTAGTTATATCAGAACATAAAAATTAATAATTAACTCCTTTTGCAGAATCCAAGAATATTGGATATCCAGTCATACCAAATGACTCTGAACATAGCAACCCCAGCACCAGTCAAACTAGAAGGTAAAACCCTCCGAGATACAACCGCTTTCACATACCTTGGAAGTGTTATTAGCAATGAAGGAGGCGCTGGATCTGACATTAAAAACAGACTGAGTAAGGCACGAAGTGCATTCATGACCCTTCAGACCACCTGGAAATCTGCCCAATACAGCATCAGAACCAAGACTAATATCTATAACAGCTGTGTGCTGTCAACATTGCTGTATGGATCGGAATGCTGGAGAATGACAGAACAGGATATGTCCAGACTCTCCGCCTTTCATACAACTTGTCTGCAAAAAATCTTACGCGTGTACTACTATCTCGAATCAAGAATTCCTTGCACGATGCCAACAAGAGAATATGGGAACTATCATCCGAAG
Organism: Arion vulgaris; assembly: GCA_020796225.1. Lineage (NCBI taxonomy): Eukaryota > Metazoa > Mollusca > Gastropoda > Stylommatophora > Arionidae > Arion > Arion vulgaris. The sequence goes on along the minus strand of CM036775.1, from coordinate 3,506,653 downwards.
ACGACGCTGGAGATGGATTGGACATGTGATGCGCATGGAGACTGGCTCCGACACGAAAACTGCACTGAGATGGACTCCAGAGGGTAGGCAAAAGCGTGGAAGACCCAAGACGACCTGGAGGAGAACGATAGAGCAAGAGCTGAAGGAAATGAATCATAGCTGGAACACAATACAGAGGAAGGCCAGAACAGGGAAGAATGGTGTACGTTTGTTGCTGCCCTAAACGCCAAGGGCGTAACAGGCTAAAGAGAGAGAGTCATACCAAAGTCATCCATTTGATGAAGTTACCTGAATACTTTTTCGCCTGTATGATGCCGGGACCAACAGAGGGAGCAAAGAATATTAACACTGTGACCTACAAGGTATGTCGTACGAGGCTACTGAAGTAGGAGTCGAGGGAAGCTACCCAGTAAAATAAAAAGCTTTGCAGAAATCGGTTGTGCTGGCCTACTTGTAGGTGCATAACTGGCTCAATGTACAATCGCTGTTAAGCTCGAAAAACACATACAAATCATAAAGAGTGGTTTACAAGTGATCGATATGAAGAGTTAGAAGAAGAAGAATACTGTTTGTTTATTCTGTTTGAATTATCCATCCCTTAACTCTTAGTGGACCAGGGCCAAAGTCACGTTTTTACAAGCGCTTTCACGTTTTGATAACCAAACGCCACTTAGCGTGGCGCAATGTGAAGCTGTCCACTTCAAACGCCACTTAGCGTGGCGCTTGGTCCACTAAGAGTTCAATTATAATAATTTGGTTCTCTTAATTTGAAAACAGGGTAGCCCAGAAAATAAACCAGAGAATTGTAGGAAGTCACCGTCACTGCCGGATTTAGACTCGATCTCAGATCTACACGAGAAGGTGAGAAATATGGATATGCATTTATTATCTCCCCTTTCACAAGACTCTATTTGTTATCTCCCCTTTTGCAAATCTATAGTTTCCCCATTCATAGTATTTTCTACCTCTCCTGTCACAAGTCTATATTTGTTATTTCCCTTTTTCACATCTGTTTTGTTATCTCCCTTTCACAAGTCTATATTTGCTATTCTCCTTCTCATCTATTTTTAGCTTCTCTTCTAAGAGTCTGTATTTATTATCTCCTGTTACCACCACCACCACCAAGTCTGTATTTATTTTTTCCCCTATCATAAGTCTTTTATTACCTCCCTAGCCACATATATATTTTATCTTCCTATCATAAATATTTACACCCTTCCATATCTATATTCACAGAAAATATATATTGTTATCTCCCTATCACAAATATACATTTGTTATCTCCCTTTCACTCATCTATTTTTTGCATAAATTTATATATTTGTTATCTTCCCCATGTCACAAATCTTATATTAGTTATACAACTTGTAACTATCTGGTTCGATTGCTCCATAGGTTGAGAAATTGATGGGTTATTTGAAAGCAGAGAAAGCTGCCCGTACAGACTTGGAAATGTACGTTGCCGTTTTGAACACACAGAAAAGTGTTTTGCAGGACGAAACAGACGCAGTCAATGTTGAGTTGCAAGATGGTAAGTCAAATTATTAGTGGGGCTCTCTGTGGTATAGGAGAGCCGCAGTAGCGTAGTTGTTAGTGAACTCGCTTCTCAAGGCTGGTGGTCTGGGTTCAACTCCCGCAGTGCGGGGAATTTTTCCAGACCGCGACGGCTTTCAGGTCGACCCAGTCTCAACTGGGTACCAGACATGCTCTGGGAAAGTAAAGGCGGCGGCGTGATGCTGACCACATCACCCATTGTGTGCCGACGGTCAATGAAAAATACAGGCCTAACACTGTATTGACCTATATACCACGAGGTATGAAAGGGTTCCTTTACTTTTTCTTTTTACTGTGGCATAGAGGTTAGGTGCTCGTCTCTGTGCCAAAGGTATCATGTTCGCTCCCTTTGGAGCCATCTGGATATTTTTCCAGAGATCCCTGATCACAGTGTATGTGAGATCGAGTTCCTAGTCCTATCGGAGACGGACTGTAAAACGTAGGTCCTGTGTTCAATTTGAGCACGTAAAAGAACCATTGGCAGTTCAAAATCGAGGAGAGCAGGCTGGAAAGTCGCTGCCCGGGCAAAATTCATTAGAAAAGTTTAAAAATAAAATTTCTACAAAAATATCCAAATTACATCGGGACCCTCGCTGGTGATACGGACTTTGTGCATGGCCGCTGAGATCTTCCTGTGTAAAGAAGAGATCAGAGCACACATGGTTACTAACTGAAGTGCAATGATGATGGTCCTATCAAATCAATCACTGTCTCTCTCTCTCTCTCTCTCTCCATGTAGCATGCTCTTTTCTCAAACATCAATCTCATCAGAGTGCGCCTCAAAGACTCTCAATCTCTCACCGGTTCTCCCACCTATATTGTCTTTCTCTAGGTGAATGATGGAATTGGTTGTCCACTCTTGCCGTTAAGCGCAGGGTGGGAGCTTTAACTCTTTCCACGCTTTAAGCCGCACACTGCGCCATGGCGGAAGTCCGTTGCACGCTTTAAGCCGCACACTGCGCCATAGAGTTGCTTCCTTATAAGAAGTCTTTCTAGTTTTACTTCTTCTGTTTTACTTATAGTACTTTTTAACCTTGTTATTCTGTTAGGTTGTCCAGTTTACTTCAATTTAGTATATAATAATATATATATGTTTATTTATTGATAAGTAGTTGGATTGTAATTTTTTTTTTTTTTTTTATTTCCCTGAATTAACTGCTTAAAATTGAGGAAATAAATGGGCATGGAAAGAGTTAATTTGTGTTCCAGTGCCAGATGAGTCGCTATGTTGTGTTATATCCGTGTTTATTTAGTGTTTTCTTGATATTGTCTATACATCTTTTTCTTGGTCTTCCCTTAGCTCTAGTACCCGATCTCTTTTTATTGTATGCTGTTATTGGTGGTTGGTTATATTCCATTCTCGTTAAATATCCAAACCATTGCATTTGTCTTTCAATGTATTCGGTGCATGAAGTTATGCCCACTCTGTTTCTGATGTCCTCATTTCATAGTCTATCTTTCCTGGTGACTCCCACTGCCTTCCTCAAGCATTTCATTTCACACATGGTGAGTTTTCTGTAGTGTGTTGCTGTCAGAGACCACGATTAGCACTGGCAACAACGTGTTGATAGAAAAATATTTTTTTATTATCTGTCTTTACCCTTCCATCTTGATCTTTGGGGGTTGTAGTAATGGTGCCAGCTGGTTTTGTTATCTCTTGTCAGCTGTCTCCCACCTCCTCCATCTTCATATTCAAGCTTGTATTCACAAAAAATAACATATTATGTTTTAACTTAACAACGCAACAGAACACTTCTACGTTCTGACATATCTCTATATCCTCTTTGTGTCCCGATTGACACATAAGGCTTCCACAAGAGACTTCCACTGTTGCCGTTCTGCTGCCTTTCTACCAACCATCTCCCACGTCAGGCCACACTCCTTCAACTCTCTCTCTCTCCACAGTTCTTCTCCATGTTTCATTTGGACGCCCAGGCCTTCTCTTCCCATCCGCTGTCCATCTTCTTCATCGAATGCTCCATATCGACCACTTGTTAACCGCTCTATATATTTGTATGGGATCTGAGCCTAAGAGCTATTGTACATTATGCCAGTTAAGCGCCTACAAGTAGGCCATCACATCCGATTTCTGCACTGCTTTTGAGCTTCCCTAGGTCCTACATTAGTCACCTCTTACAATATACCCTGTAGGTTGCAGTGGTACTATTCTTTACTTCCCTTGCAGGCCCCGGCACCACAAGGGTGGCTGTCCATCTGAGAGCTGTCCTAGCCAATGCCCTCACTGACATACAACATGCATTTCCAAACCACCTCCATCTTTGTCCTTTAATGTTCTAACATATACATACATTTTTTTTTTTTTTTTTCTTTCGTCCGCTTTCAACTCTGACGAAGTTCCATCTCTGAAACTGATTTTGCGTGAAAATCTGTTTTTCCAATTTCTTACAATGGCAGCAGCGTGCACATTGTAAATTACTTTACACTGGCAGCCGTGTGCTCAATGTACTCGTAATTAGTATTCCTCGCCATACAGGCAGATTTTCTCCGACTTCAGAGGTACTCACGTTATCGTCCTGAGTAAGACCAGGGACTCGAACAAATGCCGGACAGTAGGTTCGAACCCGAGCTATGAGGCGTCTCACAGCTAGCAGGCCGAGCTACTATCAACTACTCTAGGCAGTCCCCTTATATACATACTTAATTTCATCCACAGTCTGCCATCTATTGGAAGACGAAAAGCAATCCCATGAGGCTCTGAAACAAACATGGCAGATGGCAAATGACCAGTTTCTGGAGTCTCAGCGTTTGATGATGATGGATCTACGCAGAATGGAAGGGGTTCTAACTACCGAGCAGCAACGACAAATTGCAGGTTCGTAACTTGTTTACTTTTCTTGTATTTTTCATAGTTAAGTAGTCGCCCATTTTGTGTCGGGCTCGCAAGGGAAGCAAAGAATAGTACCACTGCGACTTACAAGGTATGTCGTAAGAGGTGACTGATGTAGGAACTAAGGAAGCTACCCTAGGAAATAAAAAGCGTAGCGGAAATCGGATGTGCTGGCCTACTTATAGGCGCATAACTAGCACAATGTACAATCGCTCTTAGGCTCAGATCACATACAAATCACACAGAGTGGTTAACAAGTGGTCAATATGGAGCTTTTGAAGAAGAAGTTAAGTAGTAGTACAAGACCTGCATATCAAGGAGCATTGGCTCATAAATAACATCATGTCCCGGAAGATGAAATATTTTGGCCACATTAAATGTCACATTAAAATGGTTTGGAAATAGTGTAATGGAAGACATGGCATCACCTCGTCTGTGTTCCTTTCATAATATTTATCTAGTCCATCGTGCCTGTATACTTAATGATTTATCCTATGCTCTCTGTCTGTCTTCCTACCTAAGGGAGAGGGGAAGGCTAAGTGATTAAGCCGCTGCATTGCGCTCCGAAGGTCGCAGGTTCAAACCCAGATGCTCCATTTGTTCACAAATGCATTTTTTTCCTGAGACCCCTAGGATTGTTGCCAGAGCTATGGAGTTTGTGTTTTGTGCAATACTCTCGGCAGGCGGCGTGCCTTTTCTGAAGAGAGGAGCCGAGCCATATGGGATAAAACCCTGCGCAATTGAAGTCAATCCTTCACCTTTACGACATGCATGGCAGGTAACAGTGGTTCTATTCTTTACACCCCAAATTTGGGCCCGGTAACCACTCGGTGCATCCTTCCTATCTAATTATTTGTTTAATATATTTTGTCTGTTTTTCTTTCTTTTTGATCGGAAGGGACAAAATATTATTATGTATAATATTATTATTATTATTTTCTTTAGAGCTGCAGCAGAAAGATGAAGTGAGGGAGGCACAGGAACGGAAAGTGAAACAGTTGGAAGAAAAGAGAGAAAGAGAAGACAGAGGAGAAGGAAAACTCAGTCAGTCTAGATTGAAGATGGTTAGAGTTGGAATGGAAGATAGAAAGATCTAGTTGTGGGGAATGAAGAATGGAAGTTATGGGGAATGGAAGATAGAAAGACTGAAGTTGTGGGGAATGGAAGAACTGAAGTTATGGGGAATGGAAGATAGAAAGACTGAAGTTGTGGGGAATGGAAGAAAGGAAGACTGAAGTTGTGGAGAATGGAAGAAAGGAAGACTGAAGTTGTGGAGAATGGAAGAAAGGAAGACTGAAGTTATGGGGAATGGAATAAAGGAAGACTGAAGTTGTGGAAAATGAAAGAACTGAAGTTATGGGGAATGGAAGAAAGGAAGACTGAAGTTTGGGAATGGAAGAAAGGAAGACTGAAGTTGTGGAGAATGGAATAAAGGAAGACTGAAGTTGTGGGGAATGGAAGAAAGAAAGACTGAAGTTGTGGGGAATGGAAGAAAGAAAGACTGAAGTTGTGGGGAATGGAAGAAAGGAATCAGAAGATGTGAAGAAGTTAAGAAAGTAAGACTAAGTGAAAGAGATGGACGAAATATATCTGTATCCTTCATGTTATTGTACATACCTATAACTTTTCCAACCGCTGATTCAATAACTTTATATAATTGTTATCCACAGAAAAGGAGAAAAATGGATCAGTGAGTACCATTTGTTCAGTTCAGTTTTTTTAAAATGTAAGTTTAACTCTTTCCACGCCCATTTATTTCTTCAATTTTTAAGCAGTTAATTCAAGGGAAGTAAAAAAAAAAAAAAAATTACGATCCCAACTACTTATCAATAAATAAACATATATATATTATTATATACTAAATTGAAGTAAACTGGACAACCTAACAGAATAACAAGGTTAAAAAGTACTATAAGTAAAACAGAAGAAGTAAAACTAGAAAGACTTCTTATAAGGAAGCAACTCTATGGCGCAGTGTGCGGCTTAAAGCGTGCAACGGACTTCCGCCATGGCGCAGTGTGCGGCTTAAAGCGTGGAAAGAGTTAAGAAATGAAGACTCAGTGAGGGCAGGAGGGATGAAAGGCAGGTAGAATGTTGGAAGGCAGGAAAGGTAGAGAAAGATTGTGTGAAGGCATGAGGGATGAAAGAAGAGGGACAGTGGAAAGTGTGGAGACTGGAGGGAATGAAGGCCTTCATGCGCAAATGGGTCGCAGAGAAAGCGAAAAACATTCCCCTTATCTCTTCTCAACTCCCTGATGATCACTGCTGTTGATACACGTATGTCTCCTCTCTCATTGCCACAAACACCCCCATGCCCAGAAAAGTAGATCCACAAAAGCCTCAAGCCTGTCCCCTCTCTCATTGCTGCAAACACTCCCTTGCAAAGGACAGTAGATCCACAGAAGCCTCAAGCCCATCCATTCTCTGATTGCGCATAACCTCCCTTGCCCAGGACAGTAGATCCACGAAGCCTCATGCCTGCCCTCTCTATTGCTGCAAACACCCCCATGCTCAGGACAGTAGATCCACAGAGTCCTAAATCCTGTCCCGAAAAGTGTTGGCCAGAAAAGCGTTCTTATTTGCTTTAGTGTTTAGCGGTATCTCTTTATGTGACAACACTGGTGTTAACTGCCACAGTACCTGGTTAGTTTTTGTGCATCGATTGCTGATTTCCTTATCGATACTTCTGTCTGCAGTAAAAATTGCCCCTAAGTATTTTGACTCATTGACCTGTTTGTATGTATTTTTCTTTTCTTTAATCCTGTTTTGTCTCACAGAGTCAGGATAAGAAGATATTTCTAGAACAAGCTTTTGTGTACACTTCATAAATAGTGTTTGTTATCTCTGAGGTCCATCTTTTGCATGGCCGGCTTTTTGCTTTGCATTATAGTGGAACAACATTGCTCTTTGAGGTGCACTGTCTGTTGGTAATCTGCTTATGTGACCGAACCATTTAATTTGTTGTTTCTTGATGAAGTTCAGTACTGATGTTGTACCCACCTTTTTCCTGATGTCTTCATTGTAAAACAGTCTCTTCTTGTTCTTCTTTCTTCTTTTGTCGTCACACTGCTACCGGGTTGTTGTCCAGTGTCGTGGTTTTCTGTTTTTGTCTTGCGCTGTTCTGGTGGCTTGTGTGATTGTTATCTTTGCTCTTTCACAGGATTCTGCTACGCCATCTAACCATCTTTTCCGTGGTCTTCCTCTTGCCTTCTTTCCCGATGTTCTGTTGTAGAAGACTCTGTATACTGTGGAGTTTGGATGCAGTAGAGTTTTTCTTGTTACTCCCAGCAATCTGCGTAGACACTTCATCTCTGTCGTGACTAGTTTTCTTCTATCATTTGATGTCAGCGTCCAGGTTTGGCACTGATAGCATAATATGGGGAGAAAGATTGTGTTGAACATTGCTCTTTGTGCGTTCATGGTGACATGTTTGCATTTTAAAATTGAGCGCCATTTTTTATATTATTTGATTCGATTTGTTTGTATATATATATATATATATATATATATATATATATTATTTTAAAAACAGTTGGAAGGAAGCATGGGAGATTACCCATCCACTTCAGGATCAGCACATCAAATGGATGGTGCCTTTTCAAATGCTACTGGTGGAACTAATGCAAGATCTTCTTCAGCATCTCCCAGCGCTAGAGGAGTTCGTCGTTCAGTCTCAAGCACTGACATTGGTGGTGATTTAGGTCGGGATGATGTAGAGGATGATGCTATCTTCCTAGACAGTAGCTCCCTCGAAATTGGTTCACAGAATGAGACAGATGATGCTTTACGTAAGTAATAACTTTGTTTTGTTAGTTTTGCTGTTTGTATAATTGTTATGTATAATTTTTTTTGTATAATTGTTTGTATAATTGTTTGTATAATTGTTTGTATAATCCATGGCCGTGTATTGCCAGGGCTTGCAGCAGAGGAGTTTCAGGGCTGTGAATCCTACTCGCAGACCAGATTGAGAGAGATGGGTGTCGATATTGGTGCAGCCCGAAAAGAGTGACATACCAAATATACAAAGAGATTGATTAATCAACATTGGACCGACGTGTTGGGCCACTGGATGCTTCTGGATTTGTTGAGGTAGAGATCAGAGCACCTATGGATATTTTCTGCGTGCTATGATGATAGTCCTTATATAACTGTACATGCCCCCTAGGTGTGCGTAGCGTTTGGTGCCTGTGTACATAGCTATTTCTCTTTGGTTATTACTTTTGCAAAGTACTATTCCAATTTTTCCAGTTTATATGTTCTTACCATATCAAAGAAGAGCCTGGCAGGAGAGCTAAAGGCAGATAGCTTGGATAGAAGACTTGACATGAGGTTGGTTGAAGGTCTTGCCCTAATCGAGTAAAAGGCAAATAGAGAGTATGTTCTATACCAACCATCACTGTGTCACCATCAACATTAATTTGTAATGTATCTGTCTCTTAATGTAGGAGAAAGGAGAGCAAGTACGGAGGGAATGACAACCATTAGGATCTTGACTTATTCCTCTCCGCTCCTTGTGGAGCATAGGACCTCAACAGTTGTTTGCCACACTTCCCGGTCTTTGGCTGTTTTCTTTATGGTCTCCCAGGATAGTTGAGCACTCTTCAGTTCCTCAAGAAGACTTTGTCTCCATGTCTGTTCAGTGTATTGCCTTTTTCATTTTCTTAAGGGTTCAACTCAAGTGCTTGTCTAGTACACTCAACTGTGTCTTCCTATGGTATGCCCGCCCATCTCCATTTTCTCCTCTTGACCTGGGTCATCATGGGTTCCTGTCCGGTCTTATCCACAGTTCTGCATTGTAACTCTATCATACCATCTCAGTCTGAGAATCTGCCGCAGACATCCGTTGACAAAGGTCTGAATCTTGTTTGTATTTAACTTAGTAATGTAGCCATTTCTTTTCTAATTCTTTTAGCCTTAGCATGTACTGCACCAACCATCACTGTGTCACCATCCAACATTATATTTGTAATGTATCTGTCTCTTAATGTAGGAGAAAGGAGAGCAAGTATGGAGGGAATGACAACCATTAGGATCAGTCCTGAGAAAGTGTTGAATCTACCTTCTTTAACAGCTGCACAGTTGAAAGCTATAACAGGTAAACGTTTCAAGCCTAAGTATGGTCTGTCTTCTATTTCTACACCCTTCACCCCTAGTGAGACATACTTCCGCAACCATGGCCTTCCAAGTCCTCCTATCAGGGTTTAAAGCCAAAGGATTGACTTCATCGCACCGGGTTTTACCCCATATGGCTCGACCCCTCTCCGCAGAAATGGCACGCCACCTGCCGAGAGTATTGCACAGAGCACAAACTCCGTAGCTCCAGCAACAATCCTAGAGGTCTCTGGAAAAAACTGCACTCATGAACAGAACGGCGCGGTCAGTTCGAACCCAAGACCTTCAACTCACAAAGCAAAGGGAGTAACCAGTTAGCCACAGAAACCCCCTCCTATCAGGCCATATGGAAGTAAGTAAGAGAGTTTTTTAATGCTACATAGAGACAGTACTGACATATGGAAGTGAGAGAGTACTTCAGTGCTACATAGAGACAGTACTAACATATGGAAGTGAGAGTACTTGAGTGCTACATAGAGACAGTACTGACATATGGAAGTGAGAGAGTACTTGAGTGCTACATAGAGACAGTACTGACATATGGAAGTCAGAGAGTACTTCAGTGCTACATAGAGACAGTACTAACATATGGAAGTGAGAGTACTTGAGTGCTACATAGAGACAGTACTGACATATGGAAGTGAGAGAGTACTTGAGTGCTACATAGAGACAGTACTGACATATAGAAGTGAGAGAGTACTTGAGTGCTACATAGAGACAGTACTGACATATAGAAGTGAGAGAGTACTTGAGTGCTACATAGAGACAGTACTGACATATGGAAGTGAGAGAGTACTTCAGTGCTACATAGAGACAGTACTGACATATGGAAGTGAGAGAGTACTTCAGTGCTACATGGAGCCACACGAGCTAACAGTGTTACTTCAGTCTTCAGTAGGCGCATAACTAGCACAATGTACAATCGCTCTTAGGCTCAGATCACATACAAATCACAAAGAGTGGTTTAACAAGTGGTCGATATGGAGAGTTCAAAGAAGAAGATTCTGAGTTACCTATGTCTTCTCTTGATTTTATATTTTTCAGTGTGCGTTTTTTAGAGAACATTACATGTCATGTTGTTTATTTTGTCGTTTTTTCTGAGAAAGTTACATTTGTCATGTTGTTTATTTTGTCGTTTCTCTGAGAATGTTGCAACATTTGTCATGTTGTTTATTTTGTCGTTTTTCTGAGAATGTTGCAACATTTGTCATGTTGTTTATTTTGTCGTTTCTCTGAGAATGTTACAACATTTGTCATGTTGTTTATTTTGTCATTTTTCTGAGAATGTTGCAACATTTGTCATGTTGTTTATTTTGTCGTTTCTCTGAGAATGTTGCAACATTTGTCATGTTATTTATTTTGTGTTTCTGAGAATGTTGCAACATTTGTCATGTTGTTTATTTTGTGTTTTCTGAGAATGTTACAACATTTGTCATGTTGTTTATTTTGTCGTTTTCATCCATAGATCCGACCCCAGAAACGGAAGCCTATAAATCCCTTGTGGCCAGTCTCAAATCAAAATCTGGCTCAAGCAAACTCAACCTAGAAGGTAGACGATTGGTCAGTGAAAAGGAATGGGCTCTTCTGCAGGAGGAGGTATACTTTGCTTTTTTATGATTGTAAATTATCAATGATCTCCTCTCTCTCTCCTTCTCTCTCTCTCTCTCTCCTTTACACTCTTGGCATTTAGGGCAACAACAAACACACACCATTCTTCTCTATTCATGGCCTTCCTCAGTATTGTGTTCCAGCTATGTTTCATTTCTTTCAGTTCTTGTTCTATCATTCTCCTCCAGGTTGTCTTGGGTCTTCCACGTTTTAGTTTACCTTCTGGAGTCCATCTCAGTGCAGTTTTCGTGTCAGAGCCAGTCTCTATGTGCATCACATGCCCGATCCATCTCCAGCGTTGTCTTCAGATGATGGTGCTCATATTCTCTTGTTGACATCGTGTCAGCAGTTTTTGGTTAGAGATAGTATTTGGCCAGAAAACACAAATTATCAATGATAAACTTGTCTTATTTCCATTTTTTGATTGTCTTTTGATTTATTTGGTCTCTGTCTGTCACGGTAATTGGGTCTCGTACTTGTTAAACATATCTTGATTCACTAGTAACAACAGATGGATATGGGATGATGGAAATTAAAAGAAGAACATAACCCAAACATTGGCGAAGGCGATACTTTCGGATGCCTATCATCCTACTCTAGCAAGATGATGTCCAAGTAGGAAGCCCAACTGTCCCACAGTTCTAGGGAATGCTACCCTAGTAAATAAAAATCTGGCAAGAAATCGGATGTGCTGGCCTAGGCACCCATAGGCGCATAACTGGCACACCGCACAATCGCTCTTAGGCTCAGATCACACACAAACCACAAAGAGTGGTTTAATTGGAGAATATTTTTTTTTTTGTGTGGATCCAGAAGCACTTGAGCTGAAAGCTCTTCGGCTCGGTGTCATGGACATCGTAATCCTTCGGCTCGGTGCCACGAACACCGTAAATCTGGGGAATCTGTGGCTTCTCTGCCAGTCCGCGGAGTTGAACCCGCACTTACAGAGGACTAGTCACCCATAGTCCAACGCGCTACGAACACGCTGGGCACGCGGCATAAGTGGAGGATATGGAGTGTTCGCGGAGGAAGAAGAAGAAAAGAAGAAGAAACATGGCTTTACAAAAAAATTAAACAACTCAAATCAGTATGGAACGGAACTGATAGGAAAACAAAGATTAAAATACTAAGAGAATGCATATTCCCAGTGGCAACGTATAGGTGTGAAGCATGGACATTTAATCTTTCTTTCTTTCTTTTGTCGTCACACTGCTACCGGGTTGTTGCCCAGTGTCGTGTTTTCTGTTTTTGTCTTGCGCTGTTCTGGTGGCTTGTGTGATTGTTATCTTTGCTCTTTCACAGGATGCTGCCACGCCATCTAACCATCTTTTCCGTGGTCTTCCTCTTGCCTTCTTTCCCGATGTTCTGTTGTAGAAGACTCTGTATACTGTGGAGTTTGGATGCATTCTTATTAAGTGGCCAAACCACTTCATTCTTTGTTTATCTATATAATTCAAGCACGGTTTTGTGCCAACTTTCTTTCTTATGCTGATGTTGGTGATTCTGTCTTTTCTTGTGTTGTTGGTAACTTTTCTCAGGCAACGCATTTCACATGTAGTTATTTTTTGTGACTGCGCTTTGCTCAATGTCCATGTTTGGCTCTGGTAACACAAAGTAGGTATAAAAATGCTGTTGATCATTTGTTTCTTAGCTGCCTGTGAAATTTTTGGGTGCCTTAACAATGGGGCTAGCTGGTAGGTTACAGCATTTGCTTTTTGTACTCTAGCCTCTATCTCTCTATCTAGTTTTCCGTCTTCTGTGAATATGCTTCCTAAGTATTTGAATTCTTTCACTTGGTTTATTTTAGTGCCATTGACATGGATATCTAGATTATTATGTTTTCTTCCCATATTCATTATTTCTGTTTTAGTGTTGTTGATTTTCATGTCATGTTTCACACAATTATTGTTCAAAGTGTCAATATTTAATAACGCAGTGAAAAAACATATATGTGCTTTTGAATATAAGTGTTACAGAAGAGTCCTTCGTATATCTTGGACAGAGAAGAGAACAAATAGATCTATCCAGAAAGAACTCAAAATCAAAGAAAACTGACTGATGCTACAAATAAGAAAGAGAAAATTTAAGTATTTAGGACATATAAAGATACACGAAGAACTGGAGAAGACCCTCATGGAGGAGGCATCCGGAAAAGTGGAGAAGAGGAAGACCACGGAGAAGATAGATTCAGGATGTAACTGATGGTTTGAACATGACCGCAGCAGAGGCGGAACATCTGGCCTATGAGAGAAATTCCGAAAGACTGTTCAAGTGGCAAAGTTCTGCTCAGGACAAGCTACTTGATGATGATGATGTAGCCGGAAAATGGCAACCTGTTCTTCTTTATTGAGTTGGTAGTATGCATCATTTTTTTTTGGCCCTGGGGACCTCTCTCTCATTTGTTCTAGTAATCCACTTCTATCTGTGCTTTCACCTCCTCATATTTTTGTGTGGTCATCATCACTCGTGATGGATGAGCATCATGTCGTACTAGTGTCTGTCACTGGCAATCTGCCGCTTTCCTTTGCCAATATGTCTGCTGTCTCATTGACAGGTATACCACAGTGGGATAGTATCCATTTTTATTACCATATTGTTCTTCAAGTATGTCTCTCTGACGTAGAGGTTAGTTGCTCGTCTCTTGTACCATTGTTTTTACGTGTTTCGTCATTGCTACGTAGTTTTAACACCTAGTCGAGTAAGAGTCGATGTTTGAATGTTCCCATAGATGAGAGCATCCAGAGAAAAACTTGGTCGGCCATGCAGTATGTGTACTAACTATGAAGCTCAACTTCAGACTGTCCAAGAAGAGCTTAAAACTACCACTACTGAGCTGAAACGGATGGAGAGATCACTGGGTACAGAACAACAGACCAACAAAAACCTATTGAAGTATCAAGCAGATCTGGAGGATGCATTGAAGAACGCAGCAGAAGATGCTCAGTCTCAGGTTTGTTTCGTTTGGAAACATATTTTGTTTCTTCCTTCCTCCTTATTGTTTGCTTGATGTTTTGTATATATATTTAATGTTGTCTCTTGTATGTTCATTACATTTATTGATCAAATCTGTAAAATACTTGAAAAAAAGGCTGTGCCGTACCATCAGGTCACATCGTAACGACTCACAAATCAGATTCTGGAAGAATAGAACTTGTACCGGTGCAATATTCTTCTTCAAGCAGTTAATGGAATGGACTGTCGAATCTGACAAACACCTGCACACTGCGTTTGTGGACCTGGAAAAAGCGATCAACCGCGTAGACAGACACAAGTTGTGGAAAGTATTGTCAATCTAGGGGGTTAATCGCCACCTAATTAATCTATGCAAGAACTACTATATGAACAGCCAGTGTACGATTTGAACAAACACAGGACTATCAGAAAAGTTCCACGTAGGATCAGGAGTAAGACAAGGATATGTACTATCATCGCTGATGTTCATCGCGTATATCGATCAAATCTGTCAAATAGCTAACACCAGTGAAGGGAACATCCTTTAGGAACTCTTAAACGAATTTCTTTTTGCAGACGATCCAGCAATCAAATCAACAACAGAGAAACAACTACACATTATAACAGACTCAAGTCCCCGAGTGGTTACGGGCCCAAATTTGGGGTGTCAAGAATAGAACCACTGTTACCTGCCACGCATGTCGTAAGAGGCGACTAAAGAGGTTTGGCTGAAATCGGATGCACATGTCCTAAACGTGTACAAGTCTATGCGTTTAGGGCCTACAAACAATGTGCAACGTATACACGTTTTGGCAAGATCAAACATATCACAAAGAGTGATTAAAATTGATAGTAAAGAATGTGCAACGTATACACGTTCTTGGCAAAGATCAAACATATCACAAAGAGTGATTAAAATTGGTCGTAAGAACAACGCAAAGAAAGAAGAAGAAGAAGATAGTAAAGACAGACGCAAAGAAAAGAAGAAGAACAGACTCAAGTTAACATGCAATGAGTACAATATGAGAATAAACAACGTCAAAACTGAAGTAATGACATTCGCTAGAGAGGAAAACACTACCAATATCTCCATCGACAAACATCCATTAAAGCAAGTTAAAAACTTTACATACCTAGGGAGCATTTTTCCAGTAAACGGAAATATAACTAACGAAATCCAACACAGATGCAATATATCAAATCATAGGACAAATGGCATCAATTTTGAACTGCAAACATATCACAATGAACAACTAAAAGAGCAATGTTCAACACAATCTTTCTCCCAACATTATGCTATAATATTTGCATATTTATTTCCTTATTGAGCTTGCTCTATAAATTATTTCCTTTATTGCATTTGTTCTATAAATTATTCCCCTTCTCTTGTTTGTTCTATAAATTATTTCCTTTATTGCATTTGTTCTATAAATTATTCCCCTTCTCTTGTTTGTTCTATAAATTATTTCCCTTATCATGTTTGTTCTGTAAATTATTTCCCTTCTCTTGTTTGTTCTATAAATTATTTCCCTTATCATGTTTGTTCTGTAAATTATTTCCCTTATCGTGTTTGTTCTATAAATTATATCTCTTATTGTGTTTGTTCTATAAATTATTTCCCTTATTGTGCTTGTTCTATAAATTATTTCCTTTATCATGTTTGCTCTATAAATTATTTCCCTTATCATGTTTGTTCTATAAATTATTTTCCTTATCATGTTTGTTCCATAAATTATTTCCCTTATCATGTTTGTTCTATAAATTATTTCCCTTATTATGTTTGCTCTATAAATTATTTCCCTTATCATGTTTGTTCTATAAATTATTTCCCTTATCATGTTTGTTCTATAAATTATTTGCCTTCTCACAGATCACCCACCTGACCAATAAGCTTTTAGACTGTGAAAAGTATATCAAAGATTTTAAGGATCAGATGTCCACCACCCACTTACAGCTACAGGATCACTGTGTAAGTGTGCTGACTTTTACTGTAAGGCCGCTAAGTATTTTGTTTTCTGTTCGCCCGCAATGAATTCAAGATCGCTTCTCTGCCTTCTGGCTAAGATTAAAGTGTAGTGGCCACTTGATCATGGCCCCGCCTGTGCGTTGCCAGGACTCGCAAGGGGAACACTGCGACCTACGAGACATGAGCAAAAGGTCACTGAGGTAGGGGTGTAGGGAAGCTACCCTAGTAAATAAAAAGTTGCAGAAATAGGATGTACTGACCTACTTGTAGACGCATAACTGGCACAATGTATAATTGTTCTTAGGCTCAGATCATATACAAATCATAAAGAGTGGTTTAACAAGTGGAACCATCTTGATTCAATAGACGAACACTTATGCAATATGCCAATACGTCCCACCAAGAAAGAGGTGAAATTAAATTTGTGGCTTATCCTACAGGACTTAGCCATCAACCACAGTAAATGAGTGGTCGATTTTCTAGGCACCACTTATACGTTCATTAGTTTGTCATTGTTTTCTGAACGGAAGACAAAAACAAAACTCAGGTTATTCAGCTCAAATGTGAAATCCGTGTTGCTGTATGGCTCAGAAAAATGGTGAGTCACCATGTTAAATGCAAATAAGGTTCAGACCTCTGTCAGCGGATGTCTTCGTGGATTCAGATGGAATGATAGAGTTACAAACACAGACTTGTCGATAAAAACCGGACAGGAACCAATGACGACCCAGATCAAGAGGAGAAAATGGAGATGGGTCTGGCATACCCTAAGGAAGACAAAGTCGAGTGTCACTAGACAAGTACTTGAGTGGAACCCGCAAGGAAAACGAAAAGAGGACGCCCTAAACAGACCTGGAGACTAAGTCTTCTTGAGGAACTGAAGAGTACTAACTGTCCTGGGAGATCATGAAGAGAACAGCCAGAGACCGAGAAGAGTGGCGAACAACTGTTGAGGCCCTATGCTCCCTGAGGAGCGGAGAGGAATAAGTTAAGTAAGTTCTGAACGGAAGAAAGCGTTACTTAGTGTATAGATATATAATTTATTTACGTTTCTCTGTTTATTTGCTTGCAGAAAACATTGATAGATAGTAGAGAAGAGGTTCAGAGAGAGGTATGTCCGTTATTTTAAGTTTTTAAAATTCTAATTTTTAATTTGTTATGTTTCATCATCATCATCATCATCAAGTAGCTTGTCCCTTCCAAAACTTGACTCCCATAACAGCAGTCCTGAAACACTCTTTATTCTGTGCAAGTTCACCGTCGTCAGCAGCAGTCATTCTCAGATCTTGCACCCATTGTCTTCTAGGTCTTTCTCTCATTTTCTTCAAGCATCATTCCCTCCAAAATTATCTTCCTAGGTACTTTACGTAAAAAAATTTTCTCGAGACGAAATATTTAATTTTCATTGATGTTATGCTCTTTAGTAGCCAATTCTCTTTAATATCAAGCTTCTGCAGAACAGAAACATTTGTTTTTTTCTCTGTCAGTGATATTCTAAATACTCTTCTGTAGCATTTGCATTCAAAGTCATTAATGATCTACTCCGCCGCTTTCGTCAATGTTCTATGTCTCACAACCGTATGTTGATAAGGGTAAAATGCAGACTCTTATACATTTATGTTAGGGCAACAATAATCTAACATTGCAGACGAAGATTCAAATATATCGAGACTATGTAATTAGCTCTATACTATATGGCTCAGAAACATGGACAATCTTCTCAAGGCACGAGAGGAGACTTAACATCTTTCACCTTCGATGTCTCCGCAAGATTGTGAACAACAGGTGGTACGACAAGATAACCAACTCTGAAGTACTGCAACATGCAAATCTGCCTTCCGACATGGACATGCTCAGCAGTAGATGACTAAGATGGCTAGGGCATGGGAGAAGAATTAACAATAATCGCGGGGGACTGCCTAGAGTAGTTGATAGTAGCTCGGCCTGCTAGCTGTGAGACGCCTCATAGCTCGGGTTCGAACCTACTGTCCGGCATTTGTTCGAGTCCCTGGTCTTACTCAGGACGATAACGTGAGTACCTCTGAAGTCTGAGAAAATCTGCCTGTATGGCGAGGAATACTAATTACGAGTACATTGAGCACACGGCTGCCAGTGTAAAGTAATTTACAATGTGCAGCGTTGCTGCCATTGTAAGAAATTGGAAAAACGGATTTTCACGCAAAAATCAGTTTCAGAGATGAAACTGTCTGAGTTGAAAGCGGACGAAAAAAAAAAATAACCGCATACCACAACAGGTGTTGTTCTGTGAACTTTCGGAGGGGAAGAGGCACCACAGCAGACAGACCACTGCTCAGATTTAAGGATGTCTGCAAGGTCTCAGTTAAGAACCTTTCTATCGGTCACAACAAATGGGAAAAACTATCTGATGATCAAGCTATGTGGAGAACAACTTTACACAAAGGTGCAGAATCTTTAGAAACGAGATTTATGGATGAACTGAAAGGCAAGAAAGACAAACGAAAACTCGGAAGTTGTTGCAGTAAAACGCTTGCCAATCGGCCATCTGTAAAGACATAAAAGACCATATAGGTTTTAATGGGTACTATCTATGTCTAAACATTCCCATGAGACCATTACCTTGTAGTTGTAAGGAGCTTGTGTACTCAATGATAGAGTGGGTAGGACAACAGAATCTATGCTCCTAGCAGTGGCATCCTAGCATGACAGGTCACTGAGGAGTGCGACCAGACTAAACATGGCTTCATGGTCCTTCAGGCTGGGAACTAACAATCCCACCCTGTTCAAAAAAATCTTCCAAGTTCAGCAACAAAGACACTGCATATTCAAGGGTATGAACGGCTGCCTGAGTTGTTGATATATTCTTCAACTGAGTAATCAGCTCTAAAGACTTAATTAGAGAAATTAATTAATTAAACAGGATTAGAGAATAGATAGACATCTATCTATTCTCTAATCCTGTTTTACTTCAGCGTCAGGTTGAAAAAGGAGTCATCTGGAGCGAGCCTCTATATGCATCTTGTCTTTCTTTCTCTTCTCCAGTCCTGATTTATCTCACATCTTCAGGGTAAGAAAAGATTCCTATAACTGGTTTTTGTGTGTGCTTCATAAATAGTGTCTTTCGTCGCCTCTGTTATCTTTGAGGTCCACCTATTGTGTGACTGGCCTTTTGCTTTGTATCCACTGTATCGGAGTAACATTGCTCTTTGTGGCGCACTGTCTGTTGATAATCTGCTTATGTGGCAGAACCATTTAATTTTTTGTTTCTTGATGAAGTTCAGTATGAATTGCATGACTGGTTTCACATCCAGTCTTCTTCTGATTTCCACTGATGTTGTACCCACTTTTTTTCTGGATGTCTTCATTTCTCAACTGGTCTCTTCTTGTTACTCCAAGCATTCTGCGTAGACACTTCATCTCTGCTGTGACTAGTTTTCTTCTATCATTTAATGTCAGCATCCAGGTTTGGCACTGATAGCATAATGTTGGGAGAAATATTGCGTTGAACAACGCTCTTTATGTATTCATGGTGACTTGTTTGCATTTTAAAATTGGCGCCATTTTTCCTAGTGTTAGATTCTAAGTACGATTCTTATAATGATCTTATGTGAATCTCATTATGCTGTGATATGTACTTTATGCTATGTCTTCTTTCAGTTGACCAAATTACAAGGAGAAAATGATTCATTAGTGGACAAGTATTCTAAAACTGCAGAACAGTTACAGAATGAAGATATTAATTTACCAAATAATCTTGAGGTTTGTATATATTTTTTAGATCATCACTATAGGAATGCTAACTCTAAACAAATACCGCCCGAGTGGTTACCAGGGCCCAAATTGGGGTGTAAAGAATAGAACCACTGTTACCTGCCACGCATGTCGTAAGAGGTGACTAAGGAGGTTGGGTGTGTGGCTAGCTACCTCACACCGTAAAAAACACTAGATGGCTATAGAACGGAGAGCGAACCAAGTAAACGCTGCCTGAAACCGGACATATCGCCGAAGGATAAGCACCAGAGCTCCAAATGGTGCTGAAGATTTCCACATGAATAGGATTTATGGGGAGATCTGGTACATCGTTCGCATGCGCGAGAGAAACAAATACTTGCAGAAACCGGATGCACCAGGCCGTAAGGCGCATAACATGGTACAACGATCCCTCACAATGAGGAATGGGATAACAGATTCTACGGTCGCTGCTCTGCCTCGAAGATTTAGCCATGTAGGAAGAATGTCGGACCTACCATACCAGCATCCAAGACAAACTGTATGGCGTAGCTGATAATCTAAGGCAGACAGCTGCCTTTATTAGAGAATCCAAAATCCCAATCTAATGAGAATGCAGAAGAAGATCATCATCATCAAATAGCTTGTCATGAGCAGAACTTTGCAACCCCAGCAGTCCTCCGAATTTCTCTTCTCATAGGCCAGATGTCCCACCTCTGCAGCCATCATGCACAAATTATCAGTTACTTCCTAAATCCATCTCTCCGTGGTCTTCCTCTTCTCCTCTCTGTCTGCATGGCCTCCTTCCATGATGGTCTTCTGCAAACCCGTTGTGTCTTCTTATATGTCCAAAATATTTCAACTTTCTTATTTGTAGAATCAGCCAGTTTCCTGTGATATTGATTTCCTTCTGGATAGATATTTTTGTTTTCTCTACCCAGAGCAGAGGCAGACCAAGAAGAAGATGGCTACAAGATATTAAAGAAACCATGAATATGACCATCGAGGAAGTGGGTGAACTGGCTAGAGACAGAGTGAATTTCAGATGTGCTGCAAAGAGAGCAACGTCCTATACAGGATATGCACCTTGATGGTGATGGTGATGATGATGATGATGATGATGATGATGATGATGATAGATGGTGATCCATGATATGGGAGGATTCTTGTGTAACTTATATTCAAAAGCACATATACTTGCGATGATAGGCAGAGGATCGCTGTAATAGAGAAAATGGCTACGGTCAGTATGGTCACTCTCAGAGATGAAAGCAATGACTACCTTCTAAAAAGATGTCTAGATAACCCTTAGAGTCTACGGTTTAAAGCCAGAAGGATTGACTTCATTGCACCAGGTTTTACCTGTATAGCTGTCTCCCTTTTCAATACTCAGAAGCCATCGGCCAAAGTATTGCTCAAAGCACAAACTGCGTAGCTCTGCAACAATTCCAGGGTCTCTGAAATAAATGCACTTGTGAACAGATGCGTAGCCCAAATTCGACCCACAACCAAAGGCTTAACCACTTGGCATCAGAGCCTCCCCCACCTTAACAGTAATATGGAATACAACAAAATAGAAACAAGATCCTTTGGATAGAGCCCCCCCCTTTCATCCTCTCTCTCTCTTTGCCTTTTACCCCGGGTTGGGGCATAGGCCCTCAACCAACTCATGCCAAGTCTTCCTATCTCTAGCTATCTCCTGCAGCTCCCTCCAGCTCTTCTTTATATTGTTGATCTCTGCCTCCAAATCTCGTCTCCATGTATTTCTCGACCTCCTCTTCTTTCGCTGTCCCTGCGGGTTCCAGGCAAGGACCCTTCTTGTTATATTCCCTCCGGTTTCTACAAAGTGTGTCCTATCCAGCGCCAGCGTCTTTTTAACCTGTTCGTTCACTGGAATCTGTCTTGTTCTCTCCATAAGTTCCTCATTTGTGACCCTATCATACCATCTTATTCCCTCTGTTCTGCGCAGACACCAGTTGATGAATGTTTGCAATTTATGTGCTATGTTTTAGTTGTTCTTCATGTTTCTGACCCATACAGTAAAACTGCTTTAACATTAGAGTTAAATATCCGAATTTTTGTTCTAGATTTGATTTCTTTAGACTTCCAAATGTTTCCCCTTTCTCACCTAGGAGGATCTTATAAACACACTAGGGATGAGCCCAATGTGGGGAATAGTACTATCAAATAAAGATATGAAAATCATATTTCCTGTGACAAACAGACACACAGATTTTATGTTTT
This sequence comes from Arion vulgaris, assembly GCA_020796225.1. Classification (NCBI taxonomy): domain Eukaryota; kingdom Metazoa; phylum Mollusca; class Gastropoda; order Stylommatophora; family Arionidae; genus Arion; species Arion vulgaris. The sequence continues at coordinate 3,484,661 of CM036775.1, read as the reverse complement.
ATAATTGAGATTATAAAATATTTTTTGTATTTTTGTATGTCAGGAGATGCAGCTTCTACTGCTAAAATATAGAGAGAAAATAATCTCAGTGAAGGTGGCAAAGGAACACATAGATTTTATGTTTTATAATTAAGATTATAAAAAATATTGTTTTGTATTTTTGTATGTCAGGAGATGCAGCTTCTACTGCTAAAATATAGAGAGGAAATAATCTCAGCGAAGGTGGCAAAGGAACACACGGAGGAAACTCTGAAGAGTGAGATAGTGTTCTTGAAGTCTCAAGTGATGGGAGAACAACAGGAGAAGGCAACGTTGGAGGAGACCCTGATGCAGGAGATCAGCACCCTTCAAGCCAAAGTTGGTAAGTCATGGAAGAGTGATGGAAGAACAGAAGAAGGCAACGGTAGGGAAGTCCCTGGCACATTTTTTTGTTTCATTTGTTCTTCTCAACAATTTTGATCATTCTTATTGTGATATATAAACAGCCTTTGCCAAGACGACTAGAGCGCTGCGCTCCAGTTAGGCCCCTTACTAATGTAGAAGCGAGCACATCCGAAACAGAAGTTTTCGGCCTCGGAAATGTTCGAGTCTGTCTTCCTGACAGGCAAACACTTTCCCTTTCCCCTTCGCTGTACAATTCTCTTTAATGGTCTGTTTATCGCTGTATATTTGGGCTTGGAAAATGACTAAAGATATAGAAAGCAAGTTGAATGCATTTGAAAATAGATGTCTCGAAAAATAATGGAAATAAAATGGAGCGAATTCAGGAGAAGTGATGAAATCAGAGACATGTCTGGTCAACCACTAGTGACAACTGTTATAAGAAAGAGAAGATGGAGATATGTTGGGCACACCTTGAGGAGAAATGATCAAAGAAAATCAAAGCAGGCATTGAAGTGGGATGCAAAGGGTTCAAGAAAGAGAGGTCGACCTAAGGAGACCCTGAAGCGAACTTTGCTGAGAGAGGCAGGAAATATCGGTCTCAGTTTCATGGAGGAGATTGAGCGAGTTGCCCAGGATAGAGCGGTATGGAGAAATTACTTGCAGGCCCTATGTAGCGTATACGGTACAAGAGGAATTATATTATTATTATTTGGGCTTGGATCTCGCTAAAGAGCTATTTGTACTTTGCAACATTTTCTGACTGAGTGCGGCGTTCCTTTTGCATCATATGATAAACACTTTTTAATGCCGTACCCTGCCACATGAGAGCTGGTAAGATTTTATAGACGGATGGTTCAAGTGATGGGAGAACAACAGGAGAAGGCAACATTGGAGGATACCCTGATGCAGGAGATCAGTGTCCTTCAAGCTAAAGTTGGTAAGTCATTATAGACTGATGGAAGAGCTGCAGAAGGCAACATTGGGGAAAACCCTGACACATGAGAGCTAGTAAGATTTTATAGAGGGATAGTTCAAGTGATGAAAGAATGTCCTAGGCAACTCGCTCAATCTCTTCCATGGAATTGAGTCCGATATTTCTTACCTCTCTCAACAAAGTTTGTCTAAGGGTTTCCTAGGAGTCCTCTCCTTCTTGAACCCTTTACCTCCACTTCAATGCCTGTTTTGATATTATTTGATCATTTCTTCTCAAGTGTGTCCAACATATCTCCATCTTCTCTTTCTTATAACAGTTGTCACTAGTGTTGCCCAGACATTTCTGATTTCATCACTTCTCCTTCTTATAACAGATGTTACTAGTGGTTGACCAGACATTTCTCTGATTTCATCACTTCTCCTTCTTATAACAGATGTTACTAGTGGTTGACCAGATATTTCTCTGATTTCATCACTTCTCCTTCTTATAACAGATGTTACTAGTGGTTGACCAGACATTTCTTCTCAAGCTATGTCAAATATATCTCCATCTTCTCCTTCTTATAACAGGTGTTACTAGTGGTTGACCAGATATTTCTCTGATTTCATCACTTCAGAATTCTTCCCATTTTTTGTGTGCATTATATATTTCGAGGGTATCTGTGGCGTAGAAGCTAGGTGCTCGCCTCTCATGCCAAAGGTACCAGGTGTGCTCCTCGCGAACTATCTGGATATGTTTCCAGATATCCCTGATCTCAGTGTAGTTGAGATCGAGTTTCTAGTCCTATCGGAGACGGGCGATAAAATGTGGGTCTTGTGTTCAATTTGAGCATATTTTTTTTTCCGATCCAGAAGCACTTGAGCTGAAAGCTCTTCAGCTCGATGTCATGGACATCGTAACCCTTCGGCTCGGTGCCATGAACACCGTAAATTTGGGGACCTGTAGCTTTTCTGCCAGTCCGCGGAGTTGAACCCGCACTTACAGAGGACTAGTCACCGTGGTCCAAGGGGCTACAAACACGCTGGGCACGCTGGCATTTGAGCATGTAAAAGAACCCTTGGCAGTTCAAAATCGAGACGAGCAAGCTGGAAAGCCGCTCATCTGGCCAAATTCATTCCAAAATAAAATTAAGACAAAAATATCTTCCCCATCTTCAAAATTACATCGGAACCCTTGCGGTGCTACGGAGTTGTGCACTGCATCTGAGATCATCCTGTGTAAGAAGAGATCGAAGCACACTTGGTTACTCACCGAAGTGCAATGTAAGAAAGAGATCGAAGCACACTTGGTTACTCACCGAAGTGCAATGTAAGAAAGAGATCGAAGCACACTTGGTTACTCACCGAAGTGCAATGATGATGGTCCAATCAATCTATTTTTGCAGACATTCAATTCATCATCAGCAAATAGCTTGTCCTCAACAGAACTTTGCCACCACAACAGTTTTTCGGAACTTCTCTCTCTCTCATAGGCCAGATGTCTCGCCTCTGCAGCACTCATGTTCAAACCATCAGTTACATCCTGAATCCATTTCTCTGTGGTGTTCCTCTTTGCCGGTATGCCTCCTTCCATGATGGTCTTTTCCAGCCTTCATGTCTTTTTATATGTCCAAAATATCTTAATTTTCTCATTCTTAATTATATAGGGATGACTGCCAGTAAAACTATGTAGCAATGGCGAAACACGTAAAAACAACTTACTGTAGTTTTAAAGAGAAATAAAATTCAAACAAGTAAAGTATTTTGGGCACATAAAAAGACATGACACCTTGATAAAACATTTACTAGAGGGGAAAGTTGAGGAGGGAAGAGCAAGAGGAAGACCGAGAGATAAGTGGGAGGAAACTTTAAGAAATGGACAGGTTACAGTCTGGCAGTGTGCAACACCAAGGCGAAAGACAGAGGATGCTGGAGATTCATTGCAGCCAACCTTCGATGTGGAGACGGCACCTGATGATGATGATGTAGTTTTACAAAATACAATAACAATACACAGCAACGTTCGACCAAAAGGTCTTTATCAACTGTTCAACTTACTTCTGAAGTTGGAGAGGGCCTACCTGTATGGCGAAGAAACCAATAAAACGGTAAGCAGGCCTTCACGCAAAAATCAGTCAGAAGCGCCACACCAGGCACAATGGCTACACCTGAATTCACAGCGGATGAAAGCAGAACTGTTCAACTTACATCAACTTATTTATCAACTTATTCCTCATTCTTATTTGTAGCATCAGCCAGTTTTCTTTGATTTTGAGTTCTTTCTGGATAGATCTATCTGTTCTCTTCTCTGTCCAAGATATACGAAGGACTCTTCTGTAACATATATTCTTCTTCTGCATTCTCACTAGATTGGGATTTCGGATTCTCTAATAAAGGCAGCCGTCTGCCTCAGATTATCAGCCACGCCATACAGTTTGTCTTGGACGCTGGTGTAAGTGGGCCACCTCTTTCTTCTCAAGTTTGCATACTGGGGCAGTTCTGTAGGATAATCCTATGATTTCTGCTTCCCGTTTGTGCTGACCTCTTCCCGCAGTAAGTTTTGGCCACCCTTGTGATGGTAGGTCTGACATTCTTACTGCATGGCTAAATCTCCGAGGCAGATTGGCGACCGTAGAATCCGTTATCCCATTCCTCATTGTGAGGGGTCGTTGCACCATGTTATTCGTCCTATGGCTTGGTGCATTCGTTTTCTGCAAGCATTTGTTTCGGGTTAGCATTCCTAGCGGACACATGCATCCAATTTCAGCCAAACCTCCTTAGTCGCCTCTTACGACAAGCGTGGCAGGTAACAGTGGTTCTATTCTTTACACCCCAAATTTGAGCCCGGTAACCACTCGGGCGATACTTGTATTCAAAAGCAGATTTTTCCCCACAGGACATTCATTTACCTCACAGTTAATTGTTAACATGTCTTTATTGTTCTCCCCAGCTGAGATGGACACATTGAAGAAAGAACTAGAACGTGAGGCCACATTGAGGGCAGAAACAGAGACTAAACTCCGAGAGACAGAATCCTCACTGCGGAGCATCCAAGGGAAATCTAAGCAGCTTATTACCAAGATGCAGGAGAGAATAGATGAGATGGACAAGAGAAAGGTATTCTTATTCATTGAGTGTTTGCGCTGATCACAATCTCATTTTTTGAATGCTCCATATGCCAGCCTGCCCAGCGTGTTCATAGCGCGTTGGATAACCCCCTGTGAGTGTGGTTCAATTCTGCGGGCTGGCAGAAAAACAACAGGTTCTCCAGATTTATGGTGTTTGTGGCACCGAACCGAAGGGTTGCGATGTCCATGGCACCGAGCCAAGAGCTGAAAGCTCAAGTGCTTCTGGATTTAAAAAAAAAATGCTTCATATCTACCACTTGTTAACCACTCTTTGTGATTTGTATGTGGTCGGAGCCTAAGAGTATTTGTACATTGTGACAATTATGCGCCTACAAGTAGGCCAGCACATCCAATTCCTACTACGTTTTTTTTATTTACTATGGTAGCTTCCCCAATACAGCATCAGAACCAAGACTAGTATCTATAACAGCTGTGTGCTGTCAACATTGCTGTACGGATCGGAATGCTGGAGAATGACAGAACAGGATATGTCCAGACTCTCCGCCTTTCATACAACTTGTCTGCGAAAAATCTTACGCGTGTACTGGCCGACTACTATCTCGAATCAAGAATTGCTTGCACGATGCCAACAAGAGAATATGGGCACTATCATCCGAAGACGACGCTGGAGATGGATTGGACATGTGATGCGCATGGAGGCTGGCTCCGACACGAAAACTGCACTGAGATGGACTCCAGAGGGTAGGCGAAGCGTGGAAGACCAAGGCGACCTGGAGGAGACGATAGAGCAAGAACTGAAGAAAATGAATCATAGCTGGAACACAATACAGAGGAAGGCCATGAACAGAGAAGAATGGTGTACGTTTGTTGCTGCCCTAAACGCCAAGGCGTAACAGGCTAAAGAGAGAGAGGAGCTTCCTAACCCCTATCTCAGTCACCTCTTACAACATGCTTTGTAGGTCGCAGTATTACTATTCATTGCTTCCCATGAGGACCCCGGCAACACACGGGCGTGATGTAATTTGGAAGATGGGGAAGATATTTTGTAAGAATTTTATTTGTAATTTTTTTTCTAATGAATTTTGCTCAGAGCAGGCCTTCCACACAGTGAAAAATGGAACCGCAGCTTACTCTCCTACTACTACAACTGCTGCTACCGTCACCAACATCACAAGAACTGCTACTAAAACCTTCTTGTTCCCAGTAAAACATAGGCCTGCAACTATCACTCTCTTCTTTTCTTCTTTTTCAGCTCCTTCTCTCTCTCTCTTTCTCTCTCTCTTTCTCTCTCTTTCTCTTTCTCTTTCTCTCTCTCTCTCTCTTTCTCTCTCTCTCTCTTTCTCTCTTTCTCTCTCTTTCTCTCTCTCTTTCTCTCTCTCTCTCTTGCGCGATCACAGCTTAGACTGATGTACCAGATTTCCCCATAAATCACATTCATGTAGAAACCTGATTCATGCAGCCTTAGCATGGGTGGGTTTCTTCACATCTTCAGCACCATTTGGAGCTCTGGTGCTTATCCTTGGTGATGTGTCCGGTTTCAGCCAGCGTTTACTGGGTTTGCTCTCCGTCAGCCTTTGGCTGTCTCCAGCCGACCTGCAAGGCAGCAGGTTGTTTCTTTTAGGGTAGCTACCCTTAGACATCCTTCCATCCCGGGATGTTGAGCGTCATCTGCCCAGGAGCTCCATTTTAAGCATAAGACATCAACAAATTTCCTCCAACCAGATATGTCTTGAGCAAACAAGCCTAGCTCATTCTAGGGCTTTCCCGCCTCTTCTCTTTCTGTCTTCAGTTCGTCTTAATGTCTCTCTAGGTCGTTCCTTACCTTGCCACGAGGCCAGACATTTCTATGATTTCATCACTTACTTCTCTATGTATTTTATATGTTATTCCCCTCCGCTCCTCGTGGAGCATAGAGCCTCAACAGTTGTTCGCAACTCTTCTCTGTCTGTTTTCTTTATGGTCTCCCAGGATAGTCGAGCACTCTTCAGTTCCTCAAGAAGACCATCTCCAGGTTTGTTTCGGGCATCCTCTTTTTCGTTTTCCTTGCGGGTTCCACTCATGTGCTTGTCTAGTGACACTCGACTGTGTCTTCCTTAAGGTATGCCCGAGCCATCACCATTTTCTCCTCTTAACCTGGGTCATCGTGGGTTCCTGTCTGATTCTTAGTGCCTGTTTATGCACTTCATAAAATGTACCACATATAATTTCAACATTTTGTTTGTGTGTACTTCAACAGAGCAAGCTGGAGTCGGAGAATCATACAATGAGAAATAAAGTGCAGTCTCTACAGGTGGATCTCGACAACAGTGAGGCAGTACAGAGAGATTTTGTAAAGTTGTCACAGTCGTTACAGGTAAGGAAGAAGACTTTTCACCTTAGGTTTTGCAGGTAGAAAGATGTAGGTAACTACAGGTAGGAGTAGGTTTGTAACTACAGATAGGAGTAGGTTTGTAACTACAGATAGGAGTAGGTTTGTAACTACAGGTAGGAGTAGGTTTGTAACTACAGGTAGGAGTAGGTTTGTAACTACAGGTAGGAGTAGGTTTGTAACTACAGGTAGGAGTAGGTTTGTAACTACAGGTAGGAGGATGTTTGTAACTACAGGTAGGAGTAGGTTTGTAACTACAGGTAGGAGGATGTTTGTAACTACAGGTAGGAGTAAGTTTGTAACTACAGGTAGGAGTAGGTTTGTAACTACAGGTAGGAGTAGGTTTGTAACTACAGGTAGGAGTAAGTTTGTAACTACAGGTAGGAGTAGGTTTGTAACTACAGGTAGGAGGATGTTTATAACTACAGGTAGGAGGATGTTTGTAACTACAGGTAGGAGTAGGTTTGTAACTACAGGTAGGAGTAGGTTTGTAACTACAGGTAGGAGTAGGTTTGTAACTACAGGTAGGAGTAAGTTTGTAACTACAGGTAGGAGTAAGTTTGTAACTACAGGTAGGAGTAGGTTTGTAACTACAGGTAGGAGTAGGTTTGTAACTACAGGTAGGAGGATGTTTATAACTACAGGTAGGAGGATGTTTGTAACTACAGGTAGGAGTAGGTTTGTAACTACAGGTAGGAGTAGGTTTGTAACTACAGGTAGGAGGATGTTTGTAACTACAGGTAGGAGTAGGTTTGTAACTACAGGTAGGAGGATGTTTGTAACTACAGGTAGGAGTAGGTTTGTAACTACAGGTAGGAGTAGGTTTGTAACTACAGGTAGGAGGATGTTTGTAACTACAGGTAGGAGTAGGTTTGTAACTACAGGTAGGAGTAGGTTTGTAACTACAGGTAGGAGGATGTTTGTAACTACAGGTAGGAGGATGTTTGTAACTACAGGTAGGAGTAGGTTTGTAACTACAGGTAAGAAGATGTTTGTAACTACAGGTAAGAAGATGTTTGTAACTACAGGTAAGAGGATGTTTGTAACTACAGGTAAGAGGTTTGTAACTACAGGTAGGAGGTTTGTAACTACAGGTAGGAGGATGTTTGTAACTACAGGTAGGAGGTTTGTAACTACAGGTAGGAGGTTTGTAACTACAGGTAAGAGGTTTGTAACTACAGGTAGGAGGTTTGTAACTACAGGTAGGAGGATGTTTGTAGCTACAGGTAGGAGGATGTTTGTAACTACAGGTAAGAGGTTTGTAACTACAGGTAAGAGGTTTGTAACTACAGGTAGGAGTAGGTTTGTAACTACAGGTAGGAGTAGGTTTGTAACTACAGGTAGGAGGATGTTTGTAACTACAGGTAAGAGGTTTGTAACTACAGGTAAGAGGTTTGTAACTACAGTGTAGAGTAGGTTTGTAACTACAGGTAAGAGGTTTGTAACTACAGGTAGGAGTAGGTTTGTAACTACAGGTAGGAGTAGGTTTGTAATGACAGGTAGGAGTAGGTTTGTAACTACAGGTAGGAGGATATTTTATAACTACAGGTAGGAGGTGTGTAACTACAGGTAAGAAAGAAATGTTGTCAACTAGGGTTGTGTTTCTTCTTCTTCACTTTTCAACTGCAGCAGAGCACAGATCTTCCAAATCTGTCCATGTTTTACCTATCCTTTTCATATCAGTCCCCAGCTCTCTTCTCCAGGTATGTCTAGTCCTACCTTACTCTTTCCCTGCGGGTTCCAAAACATTGCCTGTCTTGCAATGCTTCCGGTCGGTCTTCTCAATGTGTGTCCTATCCATCGCCAGCGTCTCTTCCTTAGCTTTCAGGGTTGTGTTTATATCTTCAATAATGAAGACATTGCGAACGTCACATATTTTGAATATCTCGGTTCTATAATTAACATGGATATTTTATGAAAGAAGTTAGAAGACTAGCCATGGCTTTCCAGAGGGTGGCCAACATGAAGAAATTATGGCACAACACAAGCAAAGAAACAAAAGTAAGACTTCTGAGAACAGGCATATTCCTTGTGGCAAAATATGAATGTGAATTGTGGACCATAACACAAACATTAAAGAATAAAATTGAAGCTTTTGAAACAAAGTGTTACAGAAATAAGACCCAAGACGACCTGGAGGAGAACGATAGAGCAAGAACTGAAGAAATGAATCATAGCTGGAACACAATACAGAGGAAGGCCATGAACAGGAAGAATGGTGTACGTTTGTTGCTGCCCTAAACGCCAAGGATGTAACAGGCTAAAGAAGAAGTTACAGAAATGTTCTTAGAACATCCTGGACAGGAAGAGAAATTACAAAGACATCCTACAAGACAATAAATCAAATCATGTCCCTCAAGAAGAAATATTTTGGCCTCGTTAAACATCATAGTGGTTTGGAGAGAACGGTAATGTAAGACATGCTTCCTGGAGTACGAGACAGGGGATGACCAAAACGAAGGTGGCAGCAGGACATCAAAGAAACCTTGAACATGATGCTAGAGGAGGGGGAAAACTTGCTAGAGACAAGAGTTTTTCAGGTAGGCTGTGATGAAAACGATGTTCTGCGAGGAACATGCTACAACTTGTGTTTATGGCTGCATGTAGAAGGATCGTTGTAACTGAAGAAAGCTGCAGTTGAATTTGTATAGTTGGTTAGTTTGTTCCTTTTGTGCCAAAGCGCACATAGGGCAGAGGTTTTAGATCTCCTTGTGATGCGGTTCTTTGCATATGTATGAATTTGTACATCTATTCTCTAATCTTGTTTTGCCATTCAGTGTCAGGTTGAAAAAGGAGACACCTGGAGCACGCATCCTTATGCGCCTTGTCCTCCTTTCTTTTCTCCAGTCCTGATTTGCCTTACAGTTTCAGGATAAGAAGAGACTTCTAGAACTGGCATTTTGTGTGCGCTTTATAAACAGTGTCTTTTGTCACCTCTGTTATCTCTGAGGTCTACCTTTTGCGTTGTATCCATGGTATCGGAGTATCATTAACATTGTTCTTTGAGGTGCACTGTTTGTTGGTAATCTGCTTACGTGGTCGAACCATTTAATTTGTTGTTTCTTGATGAAGTCTAGTACTGATGTTGTACCCACTTTTTCCTGATGTCTTCATTTCTCAACCAGTCTCTTCTTGTTACACCCAGCATTCTGCGTAGACACTTCATCTCTGTCGTGACTAGTTTTCTTCTATCATTTGATGTCAGTCGCTGAGCGATGTTGCTCCGATACAATGGATACAAAGCAAAAAGCCGGCTATGCAAAAGATGGACCTCAGAGATAACAGAGGCGACAAAAGACACTATTTACAAAGTGCACACAAGGACTCATTCTAGAAATCTCTTCTTATCCTGACACTGTGAGACCAAACAGGATTGGATAAAAGAAAGAAAGATTTAATGTTGGCGTCAGATTTGGCACTGGTAGCATAATGAATTTGTACATACACCTGCAAATGGGAATATAAGACCTAAATTTAATTCAGCCACAGTCTGTTTTAAAAAAAATTTTAGTAGTTAATGAGTTAATATTGACAGCCTGTTGTGGTTTCCTAATGTACAGATTCAGTTAGAGAAGATCAGGCAGGCAGAGAACGAGGTCCGATGGCAGCATGAAGACGATATAGATGATTGTAACAATTGTAAGCAGCCGTTCAGTGTTACTAAACGCAAGGTACATTTGCTTGTTTGTTTTATTCTTCTCTCTCTCTATCTCTCAGTGTTACTAAACGCAAGGTACATTTGCTCGTTTGTTTTGTCTTCTCTCTCTCTCTCTCTCTCAGTGTTACTAAACACAAGGTACATTTGCTTGTTTGTTTTGTCTTTTCTCTCTCTATCTCTCTCTCAGTGTTACTAAACGCAAGGTACATTTGCTCGTTTGTTTTGTCTTCTCTCTCTCTATCTCTCTCTCTCTCTCTCTCAGTGTTACTAAAGCAAGATACATTTACTTGTTTGTTTTATTCTTTTCTCTCTCTCTCTCTCTCAGTGTTACCAAACACAAGGTACATTTGCTTGATATTCATAACTGTTCACCGTAGCTATTTTCTTTTCTCTAATAAGAATATTCCTTATCGTTCTTGTTTTATCCATTTGTTTTTGCTACATTGAGATATAGAAGTATGTTGAACATATAAAACGACATAAAGGATTGAAGAAGACAGTCATGGAAAGAGGCATCCCAGCAAGAGGAGGACCAGGGAAAATGTATTTAGGATGTAACTTATTATTTGAGCATGACGACTGCAGAGGCAGAACTTCTAGCCTGGGGAAGAGAAATTATGAAGGACTGTTAGGGTGGAAAAGTTATGCCACCTCTTCGTTACTGCCAGTTGAATGAAAACACTAAAATATATGTTGAATCGATCCAGCAATTTAATCAGATTGGAGTTACCTGTGGTACAAGTAGAACTGGATGCCTGAGGGCAGAGTGAGGAGTGTGTTTAACCAGCGAGCCATGGGAACCATCACTATGTGTACTCTTCAATATCTGTTGGGGGAGACTGAGCACCTATGGGTCTACCGGAGTGCAATGACGTCAGTTTAGTAACCAATAACTAATACTGTTTTCTTCTTCCTCACAGCACCACTGCAGACACTGCGGTCGAATTTTCTGTGCGGACTGCACCACAAAGTCTGTGTTTAGTGGGCCCAACTTTCGGCCGGCCAAAGTCTGTGATGTCTGTCACACAATTCTTGTGAAGGATGCAACACCTTACTTCAGCACCGAGCCTCCGGCCACACCAGATTAATGTGACGTGAGAGCGCATATCGTGCATGTCGCTTCTTCATTTCTTTAGTATTAGCTGTTCAGGGAGGGACAGTTGGGAAATGTGACAACTTTTTTATTACTGGTGTGACATCTTTGAAGCTTTACGGATTTCATGCCTAACACATTAACTACTAAAAGCTGCAGGCTGTACCCATGTGTCTCGTGATCGAGGACTTCGTCATAATTTGTTTCATCGTTAAGTTAGCTCTAAATTTAGGTATCTTAATTTATTCATCCACATTGTGAAAGCTTGTGGTAAAAGTACGCTCATTTCTCAACAAATTTGCATATCAATCACTAACCCATGTTACAAAGTATAAAAGCTACAGCTTAAATTGTACATACACTTACGGTGAATAAGAACTCATCTTTAGCGTCAAAGTTAAGTGCTCTTCTCTTGTGCCAAAAGTACCAGGTTCGTACCCTCGTGGAGCCATCTGGATATTTTCCCAGAGATCCTGATCTCAGTGTAGGTGAGATTGAGTTCCTAGTCCTATCGGAGATGGGTGATAAATCGTAGGTCCAGTGTTCAATTTGAGCACATAAAAGGTAGTTCAAAATCGAGAAGAGCAGGCTGGAAAGCCGCTGCCCTGGTAAAATTGATTTGAAAAATATTTAAAATAAAATAACTACAAAATATCTTCACCATCTTCAAAATGATATCGAGGACCCTCGCTGGTGCTACAGAGTCCGTGCACTGCAGCTGAGATCTTCCTGTGTAAGATTACTCACCGAAATGCAACGGTGATGGTTCAATCAATCATAAACTAGTCACGACAGAGATAAAGTGTCTACGTAGAATGCTGGAAGTATCAAGAAGATACCTGTTTAGAAATGAAAACATCAGGAAAAAAGTAGGTACAACATCAGTACTGAACTTCATCAAGAAACAACAAATTAAATTGTTTGTCCACAAAAGCAGATTACCAACAGACAGTGCACCTCAAAGAGCAATGTTACTACGATACAGTGGATACAAAGCAAAATGTGGACATCAGAATAACAGAGGCAGAAACAAACACTGTTTATGAAGAGCCACACAAAGGGTTCTCTGTGGCTACGTCCTTGCTTTGTGAGTCGAAGGTCGTGGTTGAATCGAACCACGCCGTTCTGTTCACGGGTGCAGTTTTTCAGAGACCCTAGGATTGCTGCTGGAGCTATGGAGTTCGTGCTTGTGCAAAACTCTCGGCAGGTGGCGTGCCATTTCTGATGAGATGGTTCGAGCCATATGGGGTAAAACCTGGTGCAATGAAGTCAATCCTTCGGCTTAAAACTCTTTAAAACACAAAAACCTGTTCTAGAAATCTCTTCGTATCCTGACGCTGTGACGCTAAACAGGATTAGAGAAAATGGAAAGAAATTATTCGGCAACAGCGTGTTCTTTTTCAATGCAGTAATTAATGTGTTAGCTATGTGTTTTCTCATTGGAGAGAAATTGTGCTGACTTCGAGCCATTGAATTTTGAATCAATTTTTTTAAATATTTTTTTCCCGTTGACTTTCACCATTTGTAAGGAAATATATTTTGAATTTCTCATTAATTTTCAAACGTATGTTCATATTTGTGAAAACTTTTCGTATGTAAAAATGTTACAGGTGAATGAACAGGTGGGTAAATTGTTTACAGGTAAATGAATAATGAATTAGATGAATGAATATTTAACAGGTGAATGGGTTAGCGCAAAAGGGATCAAATGTATTTTTACTAGTGATTAACTCTTACAATACGATACCCCACCTGACAAACCATCACAAACTATATTTTTCTAACCAGTTATTAATAAATAAGTTAATAAGCTTTCCTCTGATGTTGAACATAAGACAGATAGAACAAATTTTGTAAGGATACCTTCGCTGTAACATTTTTTCCTCAAAAACATTGCGTAAATAGGTGGTTTTACTACATGTATTGTAAGAGTTAATGACGATCATTGCGCTTCGACAGGTTCATAGGTGTTCCAACCTCCTCCCCAATATCTTTACCAATGTATAACGACTGTACTAATGTTGTACCCACATTTTTCCTGATGTCTTCATTTTTAGACCGATATAGGGGAAGACTGCAGTAAAACTATGTAGCAATAGCAAAACATGTAAAAACAAAGTACTATAGTTTTACAAAGACAATACACGGCAATGTTTCAACCAAAAGACCTTTATCAAGCAAAGGATACAACAGGAGTGACGAATTTCAATTCTTTCACAGTACACTACATATAGACTACGAGAGAAACATGCTTTCACAGTACACTACATATAGACTACGAGAGAAACATGCTTTCACAGTACACTACATATAGACTACGAGAGAAACATCCTACAATGCTTTCACAGTACACTACATATAGACTACGAGAGAAACATCCTACAATGCTTTCACAGTACACTACATATAGACTACGAGAGAAACATCCTACAATGCTTTCACAGTACACTACATATAGACTACGAGAGAAACATGCTTTCACAGTACACTACATATAGACTACGAGAGAAACATGCTTTCACAGTACACTACATATAGACTACGAGAGAAACATTCTACAATGCTTTCACAGTACACTACATATAGACTACGAGAGAAACATGCTTTCACAGTACACTACATATAGACTACGAGAGAAACATCCTACAATGCTTTCACAGTACACTACATATAGACTACGAGAGAAACATCCTACAATGCTTTCACAGTACACTACATATAGACTACGAGAGAAACATCCTACAATTCTTTCACAGTACACTACATATAGACTATGAGAGAAACATCCTAACGGCCCTAAAATGAAAATCTGTGACCGATGTAGATCGATTAGAGTAAGTTGAAAACCTGCTGCCCTAGCAAACCTACTGCCTTAAAAAACCTGCTGCCCTAGCAAACCTACTGCCCTAGCAAACCTGCTGCCCTAGCAAACCTGCTGCCCTAGCAAACCTGCTGCCTTATAAAACCTGCTGCACTAGAAAACTTGCTGCCCTAACAAACCTGCACTAGCAAACCTGCCCTAGAAAACCTGCTGCCCTAGCAAAATTCATACGCAAATTATAATAAAATTTATAAATCTTTTAGCCATTTTTTAATGTCACGTCACTTTGTGGATGATCTTGCCTTGCTCTCGCACAGGCTACAAGACATGCAGGAAAAAGTGGAGGCTCTAGTGGAAATGGCGCAACGGGTCGGTCTTAAAAATCAGTCAAGAGAAGACAAAAATACTGCAAAGCAACAACATACAGCAGGACCCAATATTGATTAAGGGAAAGGGTATAGAAGATGTTGGTAAATTTGTCTACCTTGGAAGCAAGATCAGCAAATAAGGAGGTACAGATGAGGACATTAATGCCAAGATTAGGAAAGTCCGACAAGCCTTTGCTATCCTGCACACAGTGGGGAAATCTACTGCCATATCCAGTAAAACAAAGCTCAAGATATTCAGCTCAAATGTGAAATCTGTGTCGCTGTATGGCTCGGAAACGTGGCGAGACACCAAGTTCAATACAAATAAGATTCAGACCTTTGTCAATGGATGACTTCGGCGAATTCTCAGACTGAGATGGTATGACAGAGTTACAAACACTGACCTGTGGATAAGGACCGTACAGGAACCCATGATGACCCAGGTTAAGAGGAGAAAGTGGTGATAGGTCGGGCATACCCTACGGAAGACATAGTCAATTGTCACTAAACAAGCACTTGAGTGGAACCGCAAGGAAACAATAAAGAGTACGCTCTAAACAGACCTGGAGACAAAGTCTTCTTGAGGAACTGAAGAGTGCTCGACTATCCTGGGAGACCATAAAGAAAACGGAGAGAGTCTGAGAAAAGTGACGGACAACTGTTGAAGCCCTATGCTCCACAAGGAGCGGAGAGGAATAAATAAGTCATTAATGTCACATCAGGTACCCTTGCAGGTGATGTGCAGTTCATGCTCTGCCTCTGAGCTCCTTTGCGTCGGACACATGTTTATTTACAGAAGTGCAGTGATGATAGTCAAATCAATCATTAAACCCTAGTCTCTGTGGCAAAGAGGTTAGGTGCTCCTCTCTTGTGCCAAAGGTCCCAGGTTCGCTCCCTCGTGGAGCCATCTGGATATTTTTCCAGAGATCCTTGATCTCAGTTTAAAAGGTTTTAAAAGCCGAAGGATTGACTTCATTGCACCGGGTTATACCCAATATGGCTCGGTCCCTCTCTGCAGAAATGGCATGCCACCTGCCAAGAGTATTGCACAAGCACGAACTCCATAGCTCCTGCAACAATCCTTGGTCTCTGGAAAACTGCACTCGCGAACAGAAGGCCGCAGTCCGATTCGAACCTTCGACTCGCAAGGCAAAGGGATTAATCACTCAGCCACAGAGACCCCTGATCTCTGTGTAGATGAGATCGAGTTTCTAGTCCTATCAGAGACGGACAATAAAACGTAAGTCCTGTGTTAAATTTTTAACACGTAAAAGAACCCTTGGCAGTTCAAAATCGAGAAGAGCAGGCAGGAAAACCGCTGCCCGGGTAAACTTCATTAGAAAAGATTTAAAATACAATTTTCTACAAAAACATCTTCAAAATGACATCGGGGCCTCTCATTGGTGCTATAGAGTTCATTCACACTGCAGCTGAGATCTTCCTGTGTAAGAAAGAGATTGAAGCACACATGGTTACTCATCGAAGTGCAATGATGATGGTCCTATCAATCAACCAATCAATCAGAAAATAGATCTGTCAGTAAACTTATTTAAATCATTTATGTATTTTACAATAATTTCATGTATATCTATCTCTCACATGGGCCTTTTTAACCCCTATTGGGGCATAGACCCTCAACCAACTCATGCCAAATCTTCCTATCTTTAGCTATCACTTGCAACTCCTTCCAACTCTTCTGTATATAGTTAATCTCTGCCTCCAAATCTCTTCATGCATCTACAGACATTCTTCTCTTTCGCTATAAATGCAGGTTCCAGAAATGGGCAGTTCTTGTTGTATTTCCCTCATGTTTCCGCAGGGTATGTCCTATCTATCGTCAGCATCTTTTCTTTGTTTCTCGGTTCACTGGAATCTGTCTCATTCTCTTCATAAGCTCCCATTTTTTACCTATCATACCGTCTCAGTCTCTCTTTTCTAGACGGACACCGGTTGATGACTTTTTACATTTGTTAGGTATTGTTTTAGTAGTTCTCCATGTTTGTGACCCACACAACAAAACTGATTTAACTGTCGTTGTTACTGCCGGTAGTACCGCTTTTAGGCAGTGTAGACAGGTGGAACGTGAGCCTGAGAAATTTAATGGTCGCAAGGCTAGTCCAGTCGCCGCGAAGCTGTTCAGGTTAGAATTTTTCTTTTAAGCACACGACAGAAAAATATCTTTGACCTTATCGAGAATTGAACTTGAGTCCCCTGTATGGGAGCCGCACGCTAGTTCATTCGGCCAGATGCTCATCAAATTGTGTAATTACCAGGTTAAATTATCACTGCTTTAACGTTGGAGGTTAATATTCTATTTTTGGAATGTAATGTATGGTGTAAACATATTATTTTAAATTTATATGATCATCGGGTGATGTATGTATTCAGCTTGTATGTTGTTATATTGTCAACGCACAGAAAGCACATGTCTAACCTTGATCATGTATGCCCCACCTATGGTAGGGGATTGTGTTCTATGGTAGGATTCTACAGTCACCTCCGCACACACCAGAGAGGTGCAGCAGCATACTTCTGTTGTCATCATCGCTGCATGGACGCTATTATTAATTATTGTTATGTTGATGATATGAGCAAGTGCAATATGTATCGCTGTACGAATGTACTGTAGTACTTTTCTTCGCTATTCCAATTTGTATAACTGTCTTTACTGCCTGTGTCGCTGTCTTTACTGCCTGTGTCGCTGTCTTTACTGCCTGTGTCACTGTCTTTACTGCCTGTGTCACTGCCTGTGTTACCAGAACCTGCAAAGGGAAGCAAAGAATAGTAACACTGCGACCTACAAGGCATGTTGTAAGAGACTGAGCCCGCCTGCCCAGCGTGTTCGTAGTGTGTTGACGACGGTGACCTGCCCCTGTGAGTGCGGTTCAATTCCGGGCTTTCAGAAAAGTCACAGGTTCTCCAGATTTACGGTGTTTATGGCACCGAGCTGAAAGCTCAAGTGCTTCTGAATAAAAAAAAGAGGCGACTGAAGTAGGGAAGCTACACTAGTAAATAAAAAGTGTCGCACAAATCAGATGTGCTAGCACTACACAGACCTCTGTGTGAGCTAGAAAAGACAGTGAAGTTCATACAAGAGACAACATTGAATATATAGACATATTTCAATCGAACGAAAGGAAGATGTGCTGGCCTACTTGTAGGTGCATAGCTGGCACAACCTACAATCGCTCTTAGGCTCAGATCACATACAAATCACAAGAGTAGTTAACAAGTGGTCGATATGGAGCGTTTGAAAAAGAAAACTGCCTGTAGTACCACTTTTTATAGCGGTGTAGAACAGGTGGAATGAGAGCCTGATAAATTTAATGGTCGCATGGCTAGTGCAGTCGCCGTGAAGCTGTTCAGGTTAGGATTTTCTTTATGCCTGCAACATAAAATACTCCTTGACCGTACCGGGCATTGAACCCGCATCTCCTGAATGGGAGCCAGTGTTCTAATCCATTCGGCCAGACCCTCATTAAATTGTGTAATTACCAGGCTCAAATGTTACTTACTTTCTTACATATTCTTCTTTGCTTCCTATGGAGTATAGGGCCTCAACAGTTGTCCTCCACTTTTCTCCTGTCTCTGGCTGTTTTATTGATGGCCTCCCAGGATAGTCTAGCATCCTTCAGTTTCTCAAGAAGGCTCTGCATCGTCCAGGTTGGTTTAGGATGTGTCAGTGGTAGACAAAAGGATAATCATAATCAGCGCTTCAGAATTCCCACAGGCCTGGCTGCCACATATAATGTGTCTCTGATGTAGAGCCCTCACAGGCCTGGCTGCCACATATAATGCATCTTTGATGTAGAGCCCTTACAGGCCTGGCTGCCACATATAATGTGTCTCTGATGCAGAGCCCTCACAGGCCTGGCTGCCACATATAATGTGTCTTTGATGTAGAGCCCTCACAGGCCTGGCTGCCACATATAATGTGTCTCTGGTGTAGAGCCCTCACAGGCCTGGCTGTCACATATAATGTGTCTCTGATGTAGAGCCCTCACAGGCCTGGCTGCCACATATAATGCATCTCTGATGCAGAGCCCTCACAGGCCTGGCTGCCACATATAATGCATCTCTGATGTAGAGCCCTCACAGGCCTGGCTGCCACATATCATGCATCTCTGATGTAGAGCCCTCACAGGCCTGGCTGCCACATATAATGCATCTCTGATGTAGAGCCCTCACAGGCCTGGCTGCCACATATCATGTGTCTCTGGTGCGTAGCCCTAATCTCTTTGAAACTCAGGTTATTAGAGAAGATAATTTTGGAGGGAATGATGCTTGGAAGAAGAATGAGAGGAAGACCTAGTGTGACAGAGTGATCACAGGGGAACTCAATAGGATACATAAAAGAGAGAAGAGAAGTACTAGACTACGAGAAAAGTCCAAAGTATGAGAGGACATGGTCAGAAATTTCAAGATAGAACGAAAGTTTCCGAAAATGGTTGGGTTAGGTATGTGACAGAGTGGTCACGGGGAAAATCAAATTAATACACTGACGGTCTATCTTCGAGACCCTGGATCAAAAAGCGCACTATAACGCACAGCTTTTGAACGAATTTGATTTTCCCCGTGACCACTCTGTCACACTAGAAGGCGATCTGAGAATGACTGCTGCTGAAGCCAGCCAACTTGCACAGAACAGAGTTTTTCAGGACTGCTGTCATGGGAGTCAGGTTCCGGAAGGGACAAGCTACTTGATGATGATAACATCTTTTGAATCTCCTATAACAGCGTGGGTTTTGAACCCTCAACCTGAAAGTGATTTTAGCATCCTTAATGTGGTTCGAACCACCGATCTAACCAAGGTTTGAACCTGTATCTACATGACTAAGAACTGAGTACTCTAACTGCTTGGCCACCTTTTCCCAACTGCTAGTTTTTTGGGTGAATAACTGCTACAGTGAGTGATATAATGTATGTTTTACTGCCTCGTGATAGTGGTACATTAACAATTGTTTTGTATATGTGATTCTATTGGCACAATTTTTCTGCCACTGTAATTTACATTTTTAGATCTGATTCATGCTTTGTCATCTAATCATTGACTTGTAGGCTGCAGTGGTACTATTCTTTGCTCCCCCTGGCAACGCACAGGCAAGTTGCCTCTTACTACATGCCGTGTAGGCTGCAGTATAACTATTCTTTGCTCCCCTTGCAAGCCCCGACAGCACAGGGGCGGGTAATCCCAATGAAATGTAGGAGTCATTTCAGTATCAAATTGGAATATCTTCATTGCACTCCGGACGTGTCCATAGATGCTCAAATCTCCTTCGTAATATCTCCAACAGTGTTTCCTGCAGTCCAGTCGTGTGTGTACTGCATGCAGGTGTTTGCGACAAAGAGAGAGCAGACAGGCTTGCATCAATAGCATCAATTGTTGAAGATGGATAAGGGGGATGTTCTTCATTCTCTTCACGACTCCCTGTTGGATGAAGACATTAAAATTAATGTTGAATCGATCCAGCAGTTTGCAGTTGTACAAGTAGAACTGGGAGCCTGAGGCACAGAGTGAGTTCAATCAACGAGCCACGGGAACCATCAGTATGCATACTCTTCGATATATGTTGGGGGAGACTGAGAACCTATGGGACTGCCCAGAGTGCAATGATGCCTGTTTAGTAACCAATAACCAGTCGCGTACTGTGTACATACCGAGAATTGTTTATCATGGTCTCTAGTGCAGTGTTATCAACTTTGCTATTGGCCCCAACTGCTCTGTAGCTCCTGCATCAGTTTCAAGTCACATACATTTTTTTTTGCTGTTGTAAAAATGTTAGAATTCACCTTGATCTTCGCAAATAGTTGTCAGCCATATTGTTTGTTTACTACCGAATTACTAGAATATTCTGCTATGTAAATGTAGTTCCTTCTGTTGCATATAACAAATCCATTTCATTTTGTGCTCATGAAACGATATTATTACTTTTAATTTATTCGTTGTTTTGTCGGTACAAATATATAGAACTTTGAATGTTATCTACGATATGATTCATGGGGAAGAGTTTGGGAAATAAATCCCCAAGATAAAATCCAGGGTTTCGAAGATATGCCAGTCTTTTGTATTAACAGTTTAGCAATTCCTTCTGTTGGGCGTGGGGCTAGCTACCCTACTCTGTAAAAAACACTAGATAGCTACAGAAACTACAACCAGGAAAATTCATAGCTCGCCACCCGAGGAAGAAGGATCCCGCAAGGAGGAGATCTGGAAAAGATGGCCTTGGATAGGCGGGCTTGGAAGGCCTTGGTTGCGGACCTATGCCTCCCTGGGGGCGAAGGGTGAAGAATTCCTTCTCTGTGGCTAGTGCCAATAATATTTATCCGCTTTTGTTGTCTTCAGCTACATTGGAGAGTAAACCCAAAGATCATATCCAGGGTCTCGAAGATAGACCGTCAGTGTATTAATTGACGATTTGACAACTCATGCGCTGCCGCCAATATGCATCATATTTTATTATCATCGGCTGCGTTGGGAAGTAAATCCCAAAATCATATTCAAGGTCTCAAAGATTGACCGTCAGTTTACTAATTGACGATTTGACAACTCATGTGACGTCGCAGCTAGTGTCATCAATATGCATACGATTTTATCATCATCTGCTGCGTTGGGAGAAGGGTCTACTACATAATCAAGTGATGCTTCACAGCATGCACTACAACCAGTCTCTCTCGATAGATTGAAGGGGTTACAATTTACCATCAACATACACCACATTGTTTTTGGGTATACCTTGAGAAGATGGAGATATGTTGGGCATACCTTGAGAAGATGGAGATGTGTTGGACATACTTTGAGAAGATGGAGATATGTTGGGCACACCTTGAGAAGATGGAGATATGTTGGGCATACCTTGAGAAGATGGAGATATGTTGGGCATACCTTGAGAAGATGGAAGATATGTTGGGCATACCTTGAGAAGATGGAGATATATTGGGCATACCTTGAGAAGATGGAGATATGTTGGACATACCTTGAGAAGATAGAGATATGTTGGGCATACCTTGAGAAGATGGAGATATGTTGGACATACCTTGAGAAGATGGAGATATGTTGGACATACCTTGAGAAGATGGAGATATGTTGGACATACCTTGAGAAGATGGAGATATGTTGGGCATACCTTGAGAAGAAATGATCAACGAATATCAAAGCAGGCATTGAAGTGGGATGCAAATGTTTCAAGAAAGAGAGGACGACCTAAGGAGACCCTAAAACGAACTTTGCTGAGAGAGACAAGAAGTCTCAGTTCCATGGAGGAGACTGAGCGAGTTGCCCATGATAGAGCGGTATGGAGAAATTGCTTGCAGGCCCTATGTAACGTATAACGGTACGAGAAGAATTATTATTTTATATATATATATCACATGCCAAGCCCTCTTTATTTTGGCCATTCAGTTTTTCAGCTGTTACCAGTATTGTCATTCAACTATTTGAGCTTTCATAGTATTTTGATCAATTTGACTGTGTTTTTTGTTTTGTTTCCAAGACTGACTGTGTGGTTTGATTTGGACGCATTAATTATGATTACAATTTTGGGTACATTGTTCATCTTTGCTTTTTATTTGTTAATTTCATTTTTATGGAATGCCATGCACACACAAAATAATAAATTTATCCAAAAAAAGAGATTTTTCCTGCTTATTTTATATTATTTATTAACCCTAGTGGACCAGGACAAAAGCCATGTTTTTACAAGTCATTTGTTGTTAGAATAAAAAATGCCCTTTAGTGTTGCTCCTGGTAAAAAGGTGTCCAACCCAAAGCCCCATAGTGTGGCGTTTGGTCCACAAGGAGTTAATAGTTAACAAGATTCATAAATTCATTAAAGGAACAATAGATTAAATAGTTTGAACACCTGACAAGAATGCCCTGGTAAATTTCTACAACAGAGAGCCACACAGAAAAAGTATAATGAGTACAGTACAAGAGGAAGACCATGCAACTGATAGAGCGACGACATCCAAAAAAGCCTTAAGAAAATGAATCTTCTTCTTCTCTTCCACCATTTACTTCTTTATAGCACCCGAGTGGTTACTGGGACCCATATTTGGGGTGTAAAGAATAGAACCACTGTTACCTGCCATGCATGTCGTGAAGAGGCGACTAAGGAGGTTTGGCTGAAATCGGATGCATGGGTCCTAAACGTGTAGAAGTCTATGCGTTAGGGGCCTACCAAACCAATGTGCAACGTATACACGTTTCTTGGCAAAGATCAAACATATCACAAAGAGTGATTAAAATTGACCGTAAAGAACGAACGAAAGAAGAAGAACTTCTTATAGAAGTTGGGGTGAAATGTAGTGATTTTGTGGGTGCTTGTTTTAAGGCACTTTGTAAGATGATATTCATGTTCGTAAGGCTGTTCTTGATGCCTTCGTTCCATCTTTTGCAAATGAATAATGGCTTATAAAGTGCATTAGAACAAGCAAACACAAGACCACTATATTTCAATTTCATAAGCAACTATCAATATTTGTGACATCTGTCCTCTGCAACTATCAATATTTGTGACACATATGTCATCTGCAACTATCAATATTTGTGACACACGTCATCTGCAGCTATCAATATTTGTGACACACCTGTCATCTGCAACTATCAATATTTTTGAGATGTGCCATCTGCAACTATCAATATTTGTGATACACCTGTCATCTGCAACTATCACTATTTGTGTCACACATCATCTGCAACTATCAATATTTGTATCACACATGTCATCTGCAACTATCAATATTTGTATCACATATGTCATCTGCAGTTATCAATATGTGTATCACATATGTCATCTGCAACTATCAATATTTGTGACACACATGTCATCTGCAACTATTAATATTTGTGACACACATGTCTTCTGCAATTATCAATATTTGTGACACACATCATCTGCAACTATAAATATTTGTGACATGTGCCATCTGCAACTATCAATATTTGTGACATACATGTCATCTGCAACTATTAATATTTGTGACACACATGTCATCTGCAACTATTAATATTTGTGACACACACGTCATCTGCAACTATTAATATTTGTGACACACATCATCTGCAATTATTAATATTTGTGACACACATGTCATCTGCAACTATTAATATTTGTGACACACATGTCATCTGCAACTATCAATATTTGTGACATTTGCCATCTGCAACTATCAATATTTGTGACATACATGGCATCTGCAACTATCAATATTTGTGGACACACATGTCATCTGCAACTATCAATATTTGTGTCATACCTGTCATCTGTAACTATCAATATTTGTGACACACCTGTCATCTGCAACTATCAATATTTGTGACATCTGCAACTATCAATATTTGTGACACACGTCATCTGCAACTATCAATATTTGTGACATGTATCATCTGCAACTATCAATATTTGTGACACACATGTCATCTGCTATCAAATGCAATCAACAAGAACAATAAACTATATACACAAACACATTTTTGTGGAAAACATTTTCTCAAAAATTCACACAATCTCCAGTGGTCAGATTCACTTTCGGTTTTTCATTTTCAAAGTCTGTCCTTGTCCACAGAAAGCCTCAAAGTGTTTTTCTTCTTCTTCTGCTGTGTTTCCGTTAGCAGCTGGGCGGACATTGCGTATGAATGTGACGGTGCCTCGTTTGAAATTATAATTTGGGATGCCTCTGGTGGAAAAAATGAAAAAATGAATTGGATGATGAATAATCATGATAGAAGGTTCGATACTGGACAGATTAATTACGATGGTATGGAAGGAAATCAACAACAGCATTTTGGAAAGGTAGTTGGTTTGAAGGTTAAATATCTCTTCTTCTTTGCGTTCGTTCTTTACGACCAATTTTAATCACTCTGTGATACGCCTGATCTTTGCCAAGAACGTGTATACGTTGCACATTGGTTTGGTAGGCCCTAATCGCATAGACTTCTACATGTTTAGGACACGAGCATCCGATTTCAGCCAAACCTCCTTAGTCGCCTCTTACGACATGCGTGCAGGTAACAGTGGTTCTATTCTTTACACCCCAAATTTGAACCACAGTAACCACTCGGGCGGTTAAATATCTCATACACCATGATATACGATATAAATCCCATATGAAAAGGTGCAGATGCTGGATAGGACACACCTTGAGAAAACCCGAGGGGAATATAACAAGAAAAGTCCTTTATTGGAACTCATAGGGAAAGAGAAAAGCCTAGAAATACACGAAAAGAGATTTGGGGCAGATATTAACCCTTTGAACCCTGGCCAATTATACCTTAAAACCCTCTCCCTGGGCTCCTGAGCAAAAACAGCACATATCAGAACTTTTTGAAAAACAAGATAGATTGGCAGAATTAAGTGTCCTATAATTTTTATCGACTTACCCCATCATCTAGAGTATTCCTGCTTACTATGCCAGTCTTGCCAACATGTAGATCCTTCCTTTAGACACAGGAAGTTTTGACAAAATTTGCACCAAAATTGTGTCTTCACTTTCTTTACTTTTCTGTCTTTGTAATCCATGTTTGGAAAGTCACTGACATGTTTGTTAATTTGAACATCGGTTGGTTCAAATAATTATTCTTCTAAATGATCATCCGACTCACTTTCGATTTCGTTATCAGAATAATCATATTCTAAATCTAATTCATCTTCAGAATCATTTAAAAGAAGTTCAACAGCTTGCTCTGTTGTCATCCTTTTCGAGTGACCATTTCCGAAATTTTCAGCGTGTCGTTTCATCTTTTTAAAATTAATAAACAATTATCAAATCACTATGATTCAAAACACGATGCAAACCGCCATTTAGATAAACCTTTAAGGGAAGCATTTCTTGTGTTTGACGTCACACTAGTACACAAGTTATCGCTGAACACCGACAAATAACGAGGAGGGTTCTCATCCCGATATGTAGGCATCCGGGTATACGTGTACAAATGATAATACCGTAATATCGGGAGGGCGGGTTCAAAGGTTAATCGCCGAGTGGTTACCGGGCCCAAATTTGGGGTGTAAAGAATAGGACCACTGTTACCTGCCATGCATGTCGTAAGAGGCGACTAAGGAGGTTTGGCTGAAATCGAATGCATGTGTCCTAAACGTGTAGAACTATGCGTTTAGGGGCCTACCAAACCAATGTGCAACGTACACACGCCTTACAAAGATTAAACATCACAAAGAGTGATTAAAATTGGATCGTAAGAACGAAAGAAAAGAAGAAGAAGAAAAGGTTAATGATATATGGAAGAATTGCAAGGAGAAAACTAAAGATTGCAAAACCTGGCATGAGTTGGATGAGGACCTATGCCCAAACTGGACTGAAAAAAAAAAGATGCAAATGAGAAAGAGTCAGTTTGACACAAAGCAAACAGAAACCAGTATTAATACATTTACTAACAAGTGTCGAAGCTTGCTCCTGTTTGTTGTCCCATTTGGACTTGTGTTTTACCCACCGTAATTGGTTACTAAACTGACGTCATTGCACTCTGGGCAGACACATAAGGTGCTCAGTCTCCTCCAACAGATATCGATGAGTATGCATACTGATGGTTCCTGTGGCTCGCTGATTAAACACACTGCTCACTCTGCCCCTCAGGCATCCAGTTCTACTTGTACAATGGGCAACTCCAAACTGCCTAAATCGCTGGATTGATTCAACATCTATTTTAGTGTCCTCATTCAACAGACAGTCGAGAAGAGAACATGTTACCCACTGTATTACCCAACATATCTCAAAGTATGAAAAAAGGTTCCTTAACATTTTTTTTTACTTTATATTCAAGTTGGGCATGTAAAAAGAACCCTTTGGCAGTTTAACATCTGTAAGATTGGGCTGCAAAGCAGCTTCCCATGGCAACAATCACTAATACAAATTAGAAATTAAATTTATACAAATTTTCAGAATTCTAAAATGACTGTGATCCTTGCCATTGATACAAAGTTCAAACGAAACTGCTGAGATTCTCCTGTGTAAGGAAGAAATCAGAGCATTGATGGTTCTACCAGGTTCTAGCGATGGTTCTGGCCCTTTTTGTATGAAGTAAAAGGCTGACCACGCAAAAGGTGGATTCACAGATGATGCTCGTCCATCCCGTGTGATGATGACCACACAATTTTCATCCAAAGGAATGTAGTTACCTTATGTTTGTCTGTGTGTGTGTGTAGATGACTAGTGAGTCGATGTGGGCTTGAAATGTTCTTGTACAGTGTGGGCAAGGTTTACTTGCACTTGTGGGGAGTTTTACTGCCATTTTTAAAATGGTGACTTGCGCGATGAATTGGTTTAACACTTTCGCTGCCAGCCATTTTTCAACAAAGTCTGGCTCACTGCCATACTATTTTTCGGCATGATTAGTTTTCAGTGACAATTTTACAAAATCGTAAAAAATAAACTAATAAACTTGGAACTTTTAAACTATGGAATAGTGTTCATATATTAATGAGCTACTAACCTGCCTATATGTGGAATATATTCTTTATAATCCACAAGCTATTGTAGTAACTGATATCCCCATACCTATCCACAGTACGATATGCGTCATTTTGCGTTAGGTGTCCGTCATCTACTCCTGTACCCCTGGGAATGTCTGCTATCGATCTATAAACATCGTCACATGAATCACAGTTCAAATTCATATCACATTCAGAGTTCGTTTTAACACTATCACTGGCTAAAAGTCAGAAAAAGTCATTTGGACATCACTATTCATCAGCTACTCTCCATTTTGCAAATTTTTGTTTACTTATCGAAAAATCGCAAAAGTCGGACTTACACCGCCGTACAGGTGTGTTAGATCGTCATTTTGAAGAGCTGTGGAACAATACGAAGTAGTACGTCATGGACCGCTGACAAGCGGCACAGTTGCCGATCTCACCCTCTCGCCCTATTCCTTCTATATCCAATGGCAGGACAAATTCAAGCCGGCTGGCGAAGGATCCGGGTGCAGCGGATGACTATGGCACTCTACGTGTCTGGCCGTGCTCACTATGCTCCACAGCCGTGCTGGCAGACGCCGCTCTTGTCCATTAAACCCGAGTATGGTTTCTTCCACAGTCTGCCAAGTCCAGTCTTCGCATGCAGGGTTGGCATACCCTGATTCACCGATTACTTTAGTACCGAATCGGTTATCCGCACCTGATTTAGCCAGCCTATCACAGCCATGGCCGCTGTACTTCACAGATAACAGAAGTGGTGAAAAACATGAAGCGTACACAAGTCTGTTCTAGAAATCTCTTCTTATCCTAACACTGTCAGGCATAAACAGGATTGGAGAAAACAAGAATAAGCAAAAGAATCTAAAGGTTAAGAATCGACTTCATTACACGGTTTTTCCATAGGGCTAGGTCCATCTTCGAAAAAATTGGATACGCCAGACAAAAATATTGCACCAAGTTGAATCCTATAGCTCCAACAACAATGGAATTTTTGGGAGAAAATGAACATGTAAACCAAATGATGTGATTCGGATTCGAACCAACAATGTTCAGAACACAAGGCAATTGCTTTGACCACTTCCTCACATAATATAGTGTTCAGGCCAAAATTATCTCTAACCAAGAACTGCTTACATAGTATCAACAAGAGAACATGAGCACTCCAAAATGATCTCTAACCAAGAACTGCTTACATAGTATCAACAAGAGAACATGGGCACTCCAAAATGATCTCTAACCAAGAACTGCTTACATAGTATCAACAAGAGAACATAATAATAAAATAAATAGGAACCCTTTCATACCTAGGTCAATACAGTGTTAGGCCTGTATTTTCATTGACCGTCGGCACATGATGGGTGATGTGGTCAGCATCACGCCGACCGCCTTTACTTTCCCAGAGCATGTCTGGTATCCAGTTGAGGCTGGGTCGACCATAGAGCCGTCACGGCCGGGAAAAATTCCACGCGCATTGCGGGAGCTGAACCCAGACCACCAGCCTTGCGGAGCGAGTTCACTAACAACTTCGCTACAGCGGCTCTGAGAGAACATGAGTACTCCAAAATGATCTCTAACCAAGAACTGCTTACATAGTATCAACAAGAGAATATGAGCACTATCTTTCAAAAGAGATGCTGGAGATGGATCGGACATGTGACACACATGGGGACTAACTCTATCACAAAAACTGCATTGAGATGGACACCAGAGGGTAAACGAAAACGTGGAAGACCCAAAAATGACTTGGAGAACATTAGAACAAGAAATGAATCTCAGGAACACAATACAGAAGACTGCCAAGAATAGAGAAGAACGGTGTACATTTTTCCCTGCCATAAGCGCCAGGAGCATCACAGGCTAGAGAGAGTGGAACACAATACAAAGGATGGTCTAAGAATAGAGAATAATTGCATGCATTTATTGCTGACTTAAGCGCCAGCAGCCTCAAATACTAGAGAAATAGATCTCATCATAGAAACCCCCCTTTATTATACTTTCCAAACCTTCGCATAGGCTCCGTGTGTGCTGAAGAGTTCTGTGTTGATTCTGTACCCTTTCTCTTGCCATCTAACCTGTTTCCTTGTCCTGCAAATGGCTGCCAAAGAAATAGAAAGAATCTGTAAATGTGACCAATGGACAATTAGTAATTAATCATTTGTAATACACAAGTCTTTGGTTACCAAACCGACTTCATAGCCCTCTAGATGCCGCAGGGGAAAAGTGAGTTTAACCAGCAAGCCACAGGAACCATCAGTATGTATAATAATAATTCCTTCCGTCCGTTATCGTTACATAGGGCCTGCAAGCAATTTCTCCATACCGCTCTATCCTGTCATCATTAATCCTCTCCGCTCCTCGTGGAGC
Source organism: Arion vulgaris (assembly GCA_020796225.1). NCBI lineage: Eukaryota > Metazoa > Mollusca > Gastropoda > Stylommatophora > Arionidae > Arion > Arion vulgaris. The sequence goes on along the minus strand of CM036775.1, from coordinate 3,455,176 downwards.
ATAGGGCTCAACAGTTGTTCGCCACTCTTCTCGGTCTCTGGCTGTTCTTTTATGTTCTCCCAGGTCAATTGAGCACTCTTCAGCTCCTCAGTAAGACCTCGTCTCCAAGTCTGCTTAGGGCGTCTTTTTCGTTATCCCTGCGGGTTCCACTCGAGCACCTGTCTAGTGACACTCGACTGTGTCTTCCGCAAGGTATGGCCTATCCATCGCCATCTTCTCCTCTTGACCTGTGTCATCATAGGTTCCTGCCCTGTTCTTATCCACAGATCCGTGTTTGTAACTCTATCATACCATCTCAATCTGAGAATCCACCGCAAACATCTGTTGACAAAGGTCTGGATCTTATTTGTATTTGCCTTAGTGACTCGCCAAGTTTCCGAGCCATACAGCAACACCGACTTCACATTTGAGCTGAAAATCCTGAGCTTTGTTTTCGTGGAGATGGCAGCGGACTTCCACACCATGTGCAGGATCGCAAAGGCCTACATGGAGCCCTAGTCCTTCGAGACTCGAGTTAGTTTTGAACAATTTGTTTTTGGTTTCTGTAACTACTGTTTTTTAAAAATGGATGGGTAGTTAGCCCATCGCACAACCCCAACCTGGAGGACCAGGAGACCACATTTAGTCTGCCCTCTCTCCTTCGACCTTCCCGGCTTGGTTAACCCTGCCGGCATAGCTCTCCGGGTCCCTGAGTCAAGCCCCCACCACTACAAGGTAATGGCCTCATGGAGAGGGCCATTCCTGTGCTACTCTAATCTCTTCCATGGAACTGAGACCTATATTTCTTGCCTCTCTCTGCAAAGTTCGTTTCAGGGTCTCCTTAGAGCGTACTCTCTTTCTTGAACCCTTTGCATCCCACTTCAATGCCTGCTTTGATATTCATTGATCATTTCTCCTCAAGGTGTGCCAACATATCTCCATCTTCTCTTTCTTATAACAGTTGTCACTAGTAGTTGACCAGACATCTCTTTGATTTAATCACTTGTCCTGAATTCGTTCCATTTTATGTTCAGTATTTTTCGTGACATCTATTTTCAAATGCATTCAACTTACTTTCTATATCTTTAGTCATTTTCCAACTCTGCTGGCATATGTTAGGATTGATACAGAAAATGAACAGAAGATGAACTGAAAATTCTTAATTTAGTTTTAATACTATATAACTTGCAGTTCCATATTTTATTTAAACTTTTAATCAGTCTCCTTACCTCAGTTGCCTCTTACGACATGCTTTGTAGGTTGAAGTGTTACTATTCTTAGCTTCCCCGCAACACACAGGTGGCCTAGTAAATAAACAGATCGCAGAAATCGGATGTACCGGCCTACTTGTGGGAGCATAACTGGCACAGTGTACAATCGCTCTTAGGTTCAGATCATATCCCTGGCTGAAATCGAATGCACATGTCCTAAATGTGTAGAAGTCTATGCGTTTAGGGCCTACCAAACCAATGTGCAATGTATACACGTTCCTGGCAAAGATCAAACATATCACAAAGAGTGACTAAAATTGGTCATAAAGAACGAACACAAAGAAGATCTTATCAAAATCACACAGAGTTTAACAAGTGGTCAATATGGAGCATTCGAAGAAGAAGAAGAATGAACCAGTATACAGGCTATAGTGTGGAACTGTTTGCTACTTTGTATGAAAGATGAGAATCCCATGTAATTAGACTGAAGATATGGAGATGGTGATACCCTCACATCTTATGAAATGAAAATCGTGGCATATCCCAAAGGACGTAGCCATCAACCACAGTCCTTCCTTCCTTTCGTTCGCTTGAAATATGTCTATATATTCAATGTTGTCTCTTGTATGAACTTCCCTGTCTTTTGTAGCTCACACAGAGGTCCGTGTAGTTTTCTGTCGAGTGTTGTTTCGTTAGGCCAGTGAGTTTGCCTCAGTGTATCATATTCAGGGCAGTCTTGAAGTATGTGCTCTGCAGTCTGGTTTGCCTGTCCACATGTACACATGGCTGAATTGCCAATCTTGAATTTTGTTGTGGCTGCGGAGCCGATTGTGTCCTGTTCTAAGGCTCAGAATGACAACTTGTTCCAATCTGCTCATATTATAGTAATTGTCTTGTGTTGGTATTTGTGGCTTTCTCATTGATTTAATCATCCTTTTCTTTTGGTGGTAGGTAACTGGCACATCCGGTTGCTCTCCTGCAGCACGTTCCTTGGCCAATCGGTCTGTTGTTTCATTTCCTGGTATTCCACAGTGAGAGGGTATCCACTGCAAGACGATCCTGCGATGCTTGGACAATTTAGACAGTAGGGTCTGTAGACCTGGCAATTTTCTGGACTGAAGTGCTTGGAGTGCTGATTTTGCATCAGTCAAAAATACAACAGGTATCAACCACAGTAAATGAGTCGTTGATTTTCTAGGCACCACTTATACGTTCAGTAGTTTGCCATTGCTTTCTGACGGTGAGGTCTATTTTACCTTTTTGTAAAATCCACGGAAACAATTTGCTTCTAAATTTGCCCATCGTGGGGTTTGAACCAGGTACGCCTGGGTCTGTGATCAAGCTCACTACCGCTTGAGCTACACCTTATAGGCTTTGCAAATTACCTAAAAATGAATCACTAATACTGTGATCTAATGACTGACAGAAGAAGTGGATATTAAAGCTACTGGTACTGTGATCTAATGACTGACAGAAGAAGTGGATATTGAAGCTACTGGTATTGTGATCTGATGACTGACAGAAGAATTCAATATTGAAGCTACTAGCACTGTGATCTGATGACTGACAGAAGTCAATATTGAAGCTACTGGTATTGTGATCTGATGACTGACAGAAGAAGTCAATATTGAAGCTACTAGTACTGTGATCTGATGACTGACAGAAGAAGTGGATATTGAAGCTACTGGTATTGTGATCTGATGATTGACAGAAGAAGTCAATATTGAAGCTACTGGTATTGTGATCTGATGACTGACAGAAGAAGTCAATACTGAAGCTACTAGTACTGTGATCTGATGACTGACAGAAGAAGTCAATATTGAAGCTACTGGTACTGTGATCTGATGACTGACAGAAGAACTCAATACTGAAGCTACTAGTACTGTGATCTGATGACTGACAGAAGAAGTCAATATTGAAGCTACTAGTACTGTGATCTGATGACTGACAAAAGAAGTGGATATTGAAGCTACTGGTACTGTGATCTGATGACTGACAGAAGAAGTCAATATTGAAGCTACTAGTACTGTGATCTGATGACTGACAAAAGAAGTCAATATTGAAGCTACTGGTACTGTGATCTGATGACTGACAGAAGAAGTCAATATTGAAGCTACTGGTACTGTGATCTGATGACTGACAGAAGAAGTCAATATTGAAGCTACTAGTACTGTGATCTGATGACTGACAGAAGAAGTCAATATTGAAGCTACTAGTACTGTGATCTGATGACTGACAAAAGAAGTGGATATTGAAGCTACTGGTACTGTGATCTGATGACTGACAGAAGAAGTCAATATTGAAGCTACTAGTACTGTGATCTCTCTCGATTCGTTCTTACAGCAAATTTTATCATTCTTATTGTGATATATAATTGATCTTTGACAAGAATGACTTTTACGTTGTGCCAATTATGCGCCTATGGTGACTAGGCAAGCACATCCAGTTTCGCCAGCTGTTTATTTACTAGGGTAGCTTGCCCTAGTATGATCTGTTGCGCTGTATATTTTGGCTGGGATATACTCCTTTACGATCATCTTTTTGCCATATATTTGGGCTTTGTGGTCTACGCCAAACAGTGAGTCTACACTGAGCACCCTTTCTGACTGTGAGGTTGTTCTGGATTAGGAACATTTCTCAGTCTTTTGGGACACATAAGCTTGTCCTGGGACGGTTTCTTACTCATATAACACACGGTGTCCATATAACACTTGTATAACATATAGTGTTGGCCTTTGCCAATGTTTGGATTTGGACAGCCTGTCAGATCTTTACATTGTCTGCCTTGCTTCTGATGACTAACAGAAGAACAAAGAACCCTTATCTCTCAAGCCTGTGACACCCCTGGAGCTTAGGGCAGCAACTACGAGGGGAAGTCAATAAGTAAGCCACAAATGGCTGTAGAAAAATAACTAAACATGATAACAACTTGAAACCAGTTTATTTTTATACATACATTGTTCCTTTATTTCTCAACATAATTTCCACCAACATTGATGCACTTATCCCATCGTTTTATCAGTCCTCCCAAACCGGCTGCATAGAACTGAGGACTCTGTTTTCTAAACCACGTTTTCACTTCACATTCAACTCGCGTCATTCACGAAATGTCTCCAGCCAAGGTGGGTTTTCAGTGGACCAAAGAGGTGGAAATCGCTAGGGGCTAAGTCGGGACTGTAAGGTGGATGTTCCAGAACTTCTCACCTTAGTTGGTTAATTTTCTCCTGAGTTAATCGAGCCGTATGTGGTCTGGCATTGTCTTGAAGAAGCAACACTCCTCTAGTCAGCAACCCTGGACGTTTTTTCGAATTGCATCATGAAGCATCGATAGAGCTTCACAGTCGATTCGAATTCACATTGTCACCTTTCTTCATGAAATTGGTTAAAAGCACTCCTGACAATCCCAGAACACCGTCAACATAACCTTCCCAGCTGATGGCGTAACCTTGAATTTTTAGACACAAGGCGAAGAAGGATGTTTCCACTGCATTGAAGCACGCTTTGATTCGGGCTGGTAGTGATGCATCCATGATTCATCCCCAGTAACAATCCTGTTCATCATCTCTTCTCCTTCATCTTCGTATCGACAGAAATGATGCAAGGACAGGCCAAATCGGTTCATTTTGTGTTCCTCTTTCAATTGTCTGGGTACCCACATTGAGCACACTTTCTTACATTTCAATCGATCATGCATTATGCTGTATGCTGAACCATGTGAGCACCCTATTGCAGATGCTACAGAGTCTATCGTTACTCGTCTGTCACCTCTAATCATCTCCTCCACCCGCTGCACTGATGCTTCTGTTGCAATCTCAACAGGACGACCAGATCGGATTTCATCAACAATTTTAGAGCGTCCTTGAGAAAAATTTTCTACCCAACTATGCACCGTTTTACAGGACAAACATTTGTCAGCATAAACAGGAAGCATTTTCTTATGAATGTCCTTTGCAGGCAGTCCTTTTGCCCACAAAAACGCACAACAGCACGTTGCTCTTTGGTTGTACTCTCCGTAAGTACAGTCGGCCATTTTGTTTATGCGCTGCGCATACACATGAGACACATAGCGCCACCTGGCGAACGGGGGATATAAAGTTGGATGTTGCTGTCACCTAATAACACTTTTAGAAAACACCAACTATATTTACCTACCATCTCACATAACTTTGTGGCTTACTTATTGACTTCCCTCGTATTTGCACACCATTATTCTATGCTCTTGGTCTTCCTCTATATTGTGCTCCAGCTGTGATTCATTTCTTTCAGTTCATGTTCTACTGTTCTCCTCTAGGCCATTTTGGGTCTCCTCCTTTTTGTTTACAGTCTAGTGTCCATGTCGGTGCAGTTTTCTTGACAGAGTTAGTCTCCATATGTATCACATGTTCGATCCATCACCGGTATCTTTTCTGGATTATGGTGTTCATATTCTCTTGCTGATTGATTGATAGGACCATCATCATTGCACTTCGATGAGTAACCATGTGTGCCCCAATCTCTTTCTTACACAGGAAGATCTCAGTGGCAGTGCACAAACTCTGTAGCACTGCGAGGGTTCAGTGTAATTTTGAAGATACCAAAAATATTTTTTCTTAATTTTTTAAATTTTAATCTTTTTAATGAATTTTGCCCAGGCAGCGGTTTTCCAGTCTTCTTCTTCTTCAAACGCTTCATATCTACCCCTTGTTAACCACTCTGTGTGATTTGTATGTGATCTGAGCCTAGGAGCCATTGTACATTGTGCCAGTTATGCATGTACAAGTAGACCAACTCATTCGATGTCTGCGATGCTTTTTATTTACCAGGATAGCTTCCCTAGGTCCTACATCAGTCACCTCTTACAACATGCCTTGTTAGTCACAGTGTTACTAATCTTTGCTTCCTTTGCTGGCCCTGGCACCACAAGAGTGGTTTTCCAGTCTGTTCTTCTTGATTTTGAACTTCCAATGTTTTTTTTACGAGCTCAACTTAAACACAGGGCTTACGTTTTATCGTCCGTCTCCGATATGACTAGGAAATCAATATCAAATACACTGAAATCAGGAATCTCGGAGCCTCTTGCTGACACTGTGTAAGCAGTTAAGAATCTTTATAAACACAAGTTATCTGCATGACAATCCTCTTATGTAAGATGAAATCATGGACTAAATATGATACATATAAACAAAAAATAATCATACCCTAAACATCTGTAACTCGTTTTCATGGTCTGTTTCAGTGTCCTGGAATAAGACGCAAAACAATTGATAATATTTGATTAGTTATTGGTTAGTGGAACACACAAATAGACAAAACCAAAGTAAAGTTTCTGAATTCAAATATTTAGGCAGCATTTTCACAGAGGATGGAAAACTCGATAAATAGAGAAATGATGCCAAAAAAGCAAATGCAGTGACCTACCAGCTGTCACCATTACTACAACACCGAAAGATCAAGATGGAAATGAATAGAGAGAAGATAACAAGTATTTTTTCTTCTAACACTTTGTTACCAGTGCCAACCTTGGTCTCTGATAGCAACACACCACAGAAAGCTCACCATGTGTGAAATGAAATGCTTGAGGAAGGCATCTGATCTCACAGTGCGTTTAACAGTTGCAGATGGTACCGCCTAATGTCATACAGTAACAGATGAAACATCTGATCTGACAGTGGGTTTAACAGTTGCATATGGTACCATCTACCGTCATACAATAGGAAATCTTGCGATTACCGCTTAGACTGGTGTACCAGATTTGTCCATAAATCTGATTCATGGAGCATTAGCATTGTTGTGGTTCGTCACATCTTTAGCGCCATTTGTAACAATCATCGAGGCATCTCCCTACTATCTATTGCAGGAAAGATATTTGCCAGAATCCTTTTGAACCGCCTCACAGCTCATCTAGACAGAGGGCTCTTGCCTGAAAGCCAGTGTGGATTCCGTAAAGATCGTGGGACCACAGACATGGTATTTGCTGCAAGGCAACTGCAAGAAAAATGCCAAGAACAACATCGTGACCTATACACAGCGTTCATCGACTTGACCAAGGCGTTTGATACGGTCAGTAGAGAAGGTCTCTGGAAGATCATAGCTAAATATGGCTGTACTGAAAAATTCATCAAGATTGTGCAGCAGCATGCATGAGGGGATGCACGCCAGAGTGCAGGACCAAGGCGAGCTATCAGAGCCTTTTCCCGTCCTGAATGGAGTCAAACAAGGCTGTGTGATTGCACCAACTCTGTTTAGCATTATGTTTGCTGCCATGCTGACAGATGCATTCAGAGATGGTAACATAGGTGTCAACATCAAGTATCGTACAGATCGAAAACTCTTCAATCCAAGGAGACTTCAAGCAAAAACAAAAGTAAAGTCTGATACTATCAGAGATCTACTATTTGCTGACGACTGCGCCCTCACTGCCAACACTGAGGCAGATCTCCAGACTAGCATGAACAGATTCTCACAAGCCTGCTCCAACTTTGGTCTTACCATCAATACCGAGAAATCTGAAGTCATGTACCAACCAGCTCCTGGAAAATTATATGCCGAACCAAATATTACAACAAGCGGCAGGAAACTGAAAGTAGTGGACAGATTTACGTATCTTGGAAGCACACTGTCCCAAAATGTCACCATAGATGATGAAATAAATACCAGAATCTCTAAAGCTAGCAGCACCTTTGGCAGACTACATAGAAATGTCTGGCACAGATGTGGTATTGGCCAAGCCACAAAACTGAAGATATATCGAGCTGTCGTGCTCCCAGTCCTTCTTCACGCATGCGAAACTTGGACTGTATATCAGAGACATGCAAGGAAGCTAAACCACTTTCACACAGTCTGCCTTAGGAAAATAATGAACATCAAATGGCAGGATATGATCCCAGATACAGAGGTCCTAAAAGAGCTGCTCTTCCCAGCATCTACACAATCTTGATGCAGTCCCAGACAAGATGGGCAGGACATGTGGCTTGAATGCCAGATTGCAGAATACTCAAACGACTCTTTTATGGTGAGCTGCAAAGTGGTAAACGCTCACAGGGGGCCAGAAAAAGCGATTCAAAGATACACTCAAGAACTCGATGAAATCTTTTGGCATAGATGTCAACAACTGGGAGAATGCTGCTCAAGACAGATCAGCCTGGCGCACACTTCTTCGACACGGTTCCTCGGCCTGCGAGGCAGATAGAACAGCACGGATTGAGGAAAGACGTCAAAACAGAAAGGCAGTAAAACTTCCCACAAGTGCAAGTATACCTTGTCCACACTGTACACGAACATTTCAAGCATTTCAAACATTGACAATTTGTGTGGTCATCATCACCCGTGATGGACGAGCATCAGCACCATTTGGAGCCCTGGTGCTTATCCTTCGGTGATGTGTCCGCTTTTAGCCAGCGTTTACTTGGTTCGCACTCCGTCAGCTTTGGGCTGTTCCCAGCCGACCTGCAAGGCAGCAGGTTGCTATTTTCTTTAGGGTAGCTACCCTTAGACAACCTTCCCTCCTGGGTTGTTGAGCATCATCTGCCCAGGTTACCAGTTTTTTTTGACTACTTGGTTTGCCTGCCGTCCAGTTTTGTGTATGGTTTGCTCCGCTAGCCTTTGATTGTTCCCAATCGAACTACAAGGCAGTAGTGATGGGAAACACGGTTATTGTTCTCTGGATGGAGACCCCATCTTCGAGGCTCGCTACCGTTTTATCCACCTCACGTTTCTTTTGGGTGTCCCATCGCCTATTTCTGCCTGTGTCCTCGTACACTGATTGGGCCCGCCCCTTTTCTCTTCGTCACTTGTGCTCACATTGTTCTACTGGGCGACACCGTACCCATTTCAATCTCACTGTGCACAGTTTATCACCATTCGGTAGGAACGTTTGCACTGGATTCAAGTCTCTGCTAGGCTTTCCAGTTTTTCTGCACATTTGGGTAGTCCGTTCACCCCTACGTTTGCCACGCCTTTTCGTCGCTCCATCATCAGCATCGTGCAGGCCTGCCCCACCGGTGGGCTCACCTGTATATTGTTTGTATGCGTGTTTGCTCTACTTTGGTAATAGGAAATGAAACATTTGATCTGACTATGAAACATGTAACTATAAAAAAAGGGAATTTTTGTGTGTAAAACAGCAAATATGGAATCAATCTTCTTTTGGAGACTTACCGCACTGTCCATCTGTTCCACAGGTTTTGTTTTTCTCTCCGGTTCTTTGTAACCAATTGGAGGAGCAAAATCAACCTGTACAAGAAAAATAAAAAAAAGAATTTCAGAAAATCAACCAATGCATGAAAATATAAAGGATTTGTAGAAAATTAACTTTTACTGGAATTTTTTTTTTAAATTGCAGAAAATCAACCTACACATTGAAAATTTGAAAACAAAATTGTGGCAAAACCTAACAAAATGACAAACACATAAGCGGTTTTAGAATAATTGCAATGCAGAACACAGTGGGCAAGCTTCTGGAAAAATTAGTGGCATGCAGACTGGAGCAGGATTTTGAGGGACGCCGCATGCTTCCTTCCACCCTTGGCGGTACAGGCAAAATAAAGAAACTTGGTGTAGTGCATTGATCTTTCTTTATGCCCTTAAGAAAAAACCTGTGGCCTTACCTGGTATTGAACCCTGGTTTTCCGAATGGGAGCCTGCACTCTAATCAATTCTGCCAGACGCTACACATAAGTTTAATGTAACTTAACTCTAAGATCAAATGTGATTAAACTCTAAGATGAAACAAGACAATGCTCTAAAGATCAAACGAGACTTACCCTCATATCACACTCTATGATAGATACAGCTTTTCCTGGCTTGCTTTCCAACACACACAATTCATATTCCTGGCAAATCATTAAGAGGGTGTTATATTGATGTGTGTTTAAGTTACTTTCAAATACTTGTAACTACTCGTTACTTTTCAACGCGCACAATTCATACTACTGACAAATCACTTCTGTTATAGTGATGTGTGTTTCAGTTACTTTCAAATACTTGTAACTACTCATTTTATACTTTTACTTACTTCTCCGCCTCTAATGGAGCATAAGGTCATTGAGTTCATAGTCTTACTGGAGATGGACGCTAAAGAGTAAATCCTGTGTTCAAGTTGAGCACGTAAAAGAACCATTGGCAGTTCAAAATCGAGAAGAGCAGGCTGGAAAACTGCTGTCAGGGCAAAATTCATTAGAAAGATTTTTAAATTCCTACAAAAATATTTTTACCATCTTCTAAATCACACGGGACCTCGCTGGTGCTACGAGACAAGTGCACTGCTGCTGAGATCTTCACGTGTAAGAAAGATATCGGAGCACACACGGTTACTCACCAAAGTGCAATGATGGTCCTAGCAATCAATCAGAAATAATTTTAGAAAATTAAATGTGTTTTTTTTTTCTTTCGTCGCTTTCAACTCAGCGAAGTTTCATCTCTGAAACTGATTTTGCGTGAAAATCTGTTTTTTCCAATTTCTTACAATGGCAGCAGCGTGCACATTGTAAATTACTTACACTGGCAGCCGTGTGCTCAATGTACTCGTAATTAGTATTCCCTCGCCATACAGGCAGATTTTCTCCGACTTCAGAGGTACTCATGTTATCGTCCTGAGTAAGACCAGGGACTCGAACAAATGCCGGACAGTAGGTTCGAACCCGAGCTATGAGGCGTCTCACAGCTAGCAGGCCGAGCTACTATCAACTACTCTAGGCAGTCCCCAATTAAATGTGTAAGATCATGGAATGTGAGATGAGTATGTGTTGTATGATGTACATTTGTTGCTGCCCTATGCACCGATTAGGGGAGAGACACACAAGCTGAGAGAATAGAGAAGAATTGCGTACATTTATTGCTGTTCTAAGCACCAGGGCCGACACAAGCTAGAGAGAATTGAACACAATACAGAGGTAGACCAAGAATAGCTAGAGAGAATTGAACACAATACAGAGGACGGCCAAGAATAGAGAAGAATTGTGTACATTTGTTGCTGTTCTAAGCGCCAGGGCTGACACAAGCTAGAGAGAATTGAACACAATACAGAGGATGGCCAAGAATAGCTAGAGAGAATTGAACACAATACAGAGGATGGCCAAGAATAGCTAGAGAGAATTGAACACAATACAGAGGTAGACCAAGAATAGAGAAGAATTGCGTACATTTGTTGCTGTTCTAAGCACCAGGGCTGACACAAGCTAGAGAGAATTGAACACAATACAGAGGATGGCCAAGAATAGCTAGAGAGAATTGAACACAATACAGAGGATGGCCAAGAATAGAGAAGAATTGTGTACATTTGTTGCTGTTCTAAGCGCCAGGGCTGACACAAGCTAGAGAGAATTGAACACAATACAGAGGTAGACCAAGAATAGCTAGAGAGAATTGAACACAATACAGAGGATGGCCAAGAATAGCTAGAGAGAATTGAACACAATACAGAGGATGGCCAAGAATAGCTAGAGAGAATTGAACACAATACAGAGGACGGCCAAGAATAGCTAGAGAGAATTGAACACAATACAGAGGATGGCCAAGAATAGCTAGAGAGAATTGAACACAATACAGAGGACGGCCAAGAATAGCTAGAGAGAATTGAACACAATACAGAGGATGGCCAAGAATAGCTAGAGAGAATTGAACACAATACAGAGGATGGCCAAGAATAGCTAGAGAGAATTGAACACAATACAGAGGTAGACCAAGAATAGAGAAGAATTGCGTACATTTGTTGCTGTTCTAAGCACCAGGGCTGACACAAGCTAGAGAGAATTGAACACAATACAGAGGTAGACCAAGAATAGCTAGAGAGAATTGAACACAATACAGAGGACGGCCAAGAATAGAGAAGAATTGTGTACATTTGTTGCTGTTCTAAGCGCCAGGGCTGACACAAGCTAGAGAGAATTGAACACAATACAGAGGTAGACCAAGAATAGCTAGAGAGAATTGAACACAATACAGAGGATGGCCAAGAATAGCTAGAGAGAATTGAACACAATACAGAGGATGGCCAAGAATAGCTAGAGAGAATTGAACACAATACAGAGGATGGCCAAGAATAGAGAAGAATTGTGTACATTTGTTGCTGTTCTAAGCGCCAGGGCTGACACAAGCTAGAGAGAATTGAACACAATACAGAGGTAGACCAAGAATAGCTAGAGAGAATTGAACACAATACAGAGGATGGCCAAGAATAGCTAGAGAGAATTGAACACAATACAGAGGATGGCCAAGAATAGCTAGAGAGAATTGAACACAATACAGAGGATGGCCAAGAATAGCTAGAGAGAATTGAACACAATACAGAGGATGGCCAAGAATAGCTAGAGAGAATTGAACACAATACAGAGGTAGACCAAGAATAGAGAAGAATTGCGTACATTTGTTGCTGTTCTAAGCACCAGGGCTGACACAAGCTAGAGAGAATTGAACACAATACAGAGGTAGACCAAGAATAGCTAGAGAGAATTGAACACAATACAGAGGACGGCCAAGAATAGAGAAGAATTGTGTACATTTGTTGCTGTTCTAAGCGCCAGGGCTGACACAAGCTAGAGAGAATTGAACACAATACAGAGGTAGACCAAGAATAGCTAGAGAGAATTGAACACAATACAGAGGATGGCCAAGAATAGCTAGAGAGAATTGAACACAATACAGAGGATGGCCAAGAATAGAGAAGAATTGTGTACATTTGTTGCTGTTCTAAGCGCCAGGGCTGACACAAGCTAGAGAGAATTGAACACAATACAGAGGTAGACCAAGAATAGCTAGAGAGAATTGAACACAATACAGAGGATGGCCAAGAATAGCTAGAGAGAATTGAACACAATACAGAGGACGGCCAAGAATAGCTAGAGAGAATTGAACACAATACAGAGGATGGCCAAGAATAGCTAGAGAGAATTGAACACAATACAGAGGATGGCCAAGAATAGCTAGAGAGAATTGAACACAATACAGAGGTAGACCAAGAATAGAGAAGAATTGCGTACATTTGTTGCTGTTCTAAGCACCAGGGCTGACACAAGCTAGAGAGAATTGAACACAATACAGAGGTAGACCAAGAATAGCTAGAGAGAATTGAACACAATACAGAGGACGGCCAAGAATAGAGAAGAATTGTGTACATTTGTTGCTGTTCTAAGCGCCAGGGCTGACACAAGCTAGAGAGAATTGAACACAATACAGAGGTAGACCAAGAATAGCTAGAGAGAATTGAACACAATACAGAGGATGGCCAAGAATAGCTAGAGAGAATTGAACACAATACAGAGGATGGCCAAGAATAGAGAAGAATTGTGTACATTTGTTGCTGTTCTAAGCGCCAGGGCTGACACAAGCTAGAGAGAATTGAACACAATACAGAGGTAGACCAAGAATAGCTAGAGAGAATTGAACACAATACAGAGGATGGCCAAGAATAGCTAGAGAGAATTGAACACAATACAGAGGATGGCCAAGAATAGCTAGAGAGAATTGAACACAATACAGAGGATGGCCAAGAATAGCTAGAGAGAATTGAACACAATACAGAGGATGGCCAAGAATAGAGAAGAATTGTGTACATTTGTTGCTGTTCTAAGCGCCAGGGCTGACACAAGCTAGAGAGAATTGAACACAATACAGAGGATGGCCAAGAATAGAGAAGAATTGTGTACATTTGTTGCTGTTCTAAGCGCCAGGGCTGACACAAGCTAGAAGAATTGAACACAATACAGAGGACGGCCAAGAATAGCTAGAGAGAATTGAACACAATACAGAGGATGGCCAAGAATAGCTAGAGAGAATTGAACACAATACAGAGGACGGCCAAGAATAGCTAGAGAGAATTGAACACAATACAGAGGATGGCCAAGAATAGAGAAGAATTGTGTACATTTGTTGCTGTTCTAAGCACCAGGGCTGACACAAGCTAGAGAGAATTGAACACAATACAGAGGTAGACCAAGAATAGCTAGAGAGAATTGAACACAATACAGAGGTAGACCAAGAATAGCTAGAGAGAATTGAACACAATACAGAGGTAGACCAAGAATAGCTAGAGAGAATTGAACACAATACAGAGGATGGCCAAGAATAGCTAGAGAGAATTGAACACAATACAGAGGATGGCCAAGAATAGCTAGAGAGAATTGAACACAATACAGAGGATGGCCAAGAATAGAGAAGAATTGTGTACATTTGTTGCTGTTCTAAGTACCAGGGCTGACACAAGCTAGAGAGAATTGAACACAATACAGAGGACGGCCAAGAATAGCTAGAGAGAATTGAACACAATACAGAGGATGGCCAAGAATAGCTAGAGAGAATTGAACACAATACAGAGGATGGCCAAGAATAGAGAAGAATTGTGTACATTTGTTGCTGTTCTAAGCGCCAGGGCTGACACAAGCTAGAAGAATTGAACACAATACAGAGGACGGCCAAGAATAGCTAGAGAGAATTGAACACAATACAGAGGACGGCCAAGAATAGCTAGAGAGAATTGAACACAATACAGAGGATGGCCAAGAATAGCTAGAGAGAATTGAACACAATACAGAGGATGGCCAAGAATAGAGAAGAATTGTGTACATTTGTTGCTGTTCTAAGCGCCAGGGCTGACACAAGCTAGAAAGAGAGTTGAACACAATACAGAGGGTGGCCAAGAATAGAAAAGCGTTGCGTGGCCTTTTTTTGCTGCCCTAAGCGCCAAGGGCATCTAGGCTAGGAAGAGTGGAACATAATACAGAGGATGGCCAAGAATAGAGAAGAATCGTGTGCATTTATTGCTGTCCTAAGCACCAGGGCAGACACAGACTAGAGAGTGTCAGAGGTTACAGGATACCACAAAGATGCTTTATCTGATGATAATCAAGAGCACATAAAGAACAAAAGACAACCATAAGTGATATTACTGTAATGTTTCCTTGTTTATTTTACCAATCACTTACTTTATGATGAGCAGCAACAAAAGAATCAAATAATCACTTTCCAGGCAAAGAAAACACTCATCAAGGACATTAGAAGAAGAAGACCAGCAAAGAGATAATTACCACTATCTAGATAGAGCAAGACAGGTGATATTGTTTCAACTCAGAGCTGGACACATTTAGAACAACATACGTCCAGAGAGAGGCGCGGTATCGTAGTTGTTAGTGAACTCGCTTCTCAAGGCTGGTGGTCCGGGTTCAGCTCCGCAGTGGGGAGAGCCGCTGTAGCGTAGTTGTTAGTGAACTCGCTCGCAAGGCTGGTGGTCTGGGTTCAGCTCTCGCAATGTGTGTGGAATTTTTCCCAACCACGACGGCTCTCAGGTCGACCCAGCCTCAACTGGGTACCAGACATGCTCTGGGAAAGTAAAGGCGGCCGGTGTGAATGCTGACCACATCACCCATCGTGTGCCGACGGTCAATGAAAAAAACAGGCCTAACACTGTATTGGCCTTATATACCACGAGGTATAAAAGGGTACCTTTACTTTTATCCCTTTTTAATCACTTACTTTATGATGAGCAGCAACAAAAGAATCAAATAATCACTTACTTTATGATGAGCAGCAACAAAAGAATCAAATAATCACTTACTTTATGATGAGCAGCAACAAAAGAATCAAATAATCACTTTCCAGGAAAAGAAAACACTCATCAAGGACATTAGAAGAAGAAGACCAACAAAGAGATAATTACCACTATCTAGATAGAGCAAGACAGGTGATATTGTTTCAACTCAGAGCTGGACACATTTAGAACAACATACGTCCAGAGAACAGGACCCATTGTGTAGACATTGAACAACAGCGAACGAGAAGAAGAGGAATGTGCACAATAGTGAACAGACACCTACACAGACTAAGGCTGGTTCCATAACCCACATGTGGACAGACAGTCGAACACATCCTACAAGATTGTCACCTGAGGAATCAACTGCGGAAATAACACTGGCTAAAGGAGACGAACATCCACACAAAGCTGTTTGGAAGCCTTGATGAGCTAACAAACACAACAACATACATCCAGAGAACCGGACTCATTGAACCACAGCGAACGAGAAGAATAGGACTGGACACAATAGAGTGAACAGACACCTACACAGACTAAGACTGGTTCCATCGCCCATATGTACATGTGAACAGACAGCCAAATACATCCTACAAGATTGTCACCTGATAAATCAATTACGGAAAGAACACTGGCCAACTGAGACGAACATCCATGCAAAGCTGTTTGGAAGCCTTGATGAACTAACAAACACAACAACACACATCCAGAGAGCTGGACTCATTGTGTAGACATTGAACATCAGCGAACGAGAAGAAGCGTTGATGAACAAACAAATACAACAACACACATCCAGAGAACCGGACTCATTGTGTAGACATTGAACATCAGTGAACAAGAAGAAAACTTACTTTATCATTGTATTTAATTGCTATCACATCTTCTTGTGTCAAACAGGCAAAGTTTCTCAAGGCATTCTCAAGCCTAGCAGCAAATGTTAAGAACAAAATTTCAAAGCTTCTTAAAAAACAAAATGTACAATACAAAGAAAACAAAGCTACACACATAATGGTGATGATTATCGAAAAAGTGGGAAGACTGCAGTAAAACTTGGTAAATAGCGAAACACATACAAACAAAGTACTGTAGTTTTACAAAATACAGAAACAGTGACGATAAACAGCAACGTTTGACCAAAAGGCCTTTATCAAGCAAACGACACAACAGGAGTGACGAATTATAGAGAATACTTACAAATGGACGATACGAAACATGCAAATGTATCTAATGAACTAGGAATAAAACGAATAACGAAATGAGTGCAACACAAAACTAGAAGTGGAAAAGAAGAGAAACAATATACAATCAAGTGAAAATATAAATTATATATATGAAGCAAATACACATATAGATTACAAGGCATGAGATGAGAAAGTACTAAGAAGCATAGGAATGTAATGCGTTGAGTCCAAGAGTATTTGCTTCATATATATAATTTATATTTTCACTTGATTGTATATTGTTTCTCTTCTTTCCACTTCTAGTTTTGTGTTGCACTCATTTCATTTTCGTTTTTATTCCCAGTTCATTAGATACATTTGCATGTTTCGGTTATCGTCCATTTGTAAGTGTTCTCTATAATTCGTCACTCTGTTGTGTCGTTTGCTTGATAAAGCCTTTGGTAACGTTCTGTTTATCGTCACTGTTTCTATATTTTGTAAAACTACAGTACTTTGTTTGTACGTGTTTCACATAAAGGTGATGTCACTTGGTGACAACAGTTGGTTCTTCTTCTTCTTCTTGTGTTCGCTCACTATGAATTCATGCGTAGTCAGTTTGCCTGGTATGTCGCTACAAATTGAATTGCATATTCAAGTGGTGGGCGGTTAGTGTTGGCACTCTTGAGGCTGCCTTATGCAATTAATGTGTGTGCAAACTAATGATTTGTGTCAGAGTTTCTGTTACTATTATGAGGTCACATGAGACAATGAGGAGCATGAATACAACTGTAGTTACTTTTAATGAAATTATTAAACTTCTTCTTTGTCAAATGCTCCATACTGACCACTTGTTAAACCACTCTGTGATTTGTATGTGATTTTAGCCTAAGAGCAATTGTACGTTGTGCCAGTTATGCATCTAAAAGTAGGCCTGCACATCCAATTTCTGTGATGCTTTTTATTTACTAGGATAGCTTCTCTAGGTCTCTATCTCAGTCGCCTCTTATGACTTGCCTTATAAGTTGTAGTGTTACAATTTTTAGCTCCTTCGAGTCCCAGCAACACATAGGCGTCTTTATATGTCCAAAATACTAAAATTTTCTCCTTCTTCGAACGCTCCATATCGACCACTTGTTAAACCACTCTTTGTGATTTGTATGTGATCTAAGCCTAAGAGCGATTGTACGTTGTGCCCTTTCATTTACTAGGGTAGTTTCCCTAGAACTCTACCTCCGTCATCTCTTATGACTTGCCTTAACAATTGCAATGTTACTATTTTTTCTCCCTGGCAAGCCCGGCATCTTTACATGTTCAAGATACTTCAATTTTCTCATTCTTATTTGTAGCAACAGCCAGTTTTCTTTGATTTTGAGTTCTTTCTGGATAGATCTATTTGTTCTCTTCTCTGTCCATGATATACAGAGGACTCTTCTGTAACACATATTCAAAAGCACATATATGTTTTTCCACTGCTTTATTAAATGTCCATGCTTCACACCCATATGTTACCACTGGGAATATACATGCTCTTAGTATGTGTACTACGTATGAACTACAGGAAACCCTGATCCTTTATTTGGGGGATCTAAATTGCAAGTACCTCTAAAGTCAGAGTAAGGTTAGTCTGAATGACAAGGGACAATGATGATAAGAAAAGCAAGTCTTCACGCAAAAATCAGTCAGATTCCTTATTAGGTGCCATGACTACATCTGAATTCACAGCGAACAAACAACAAAAAATGAATACAAATGTAAATACAATTCACACTTCTTCTTCTTGACGCTCCATATCGACCACTTGTCAATCCCTCTGATTTGTATCTGATCTGAGCTTAAAAGTGATTGTACGTTGTGCCAGTTATGTGCCTACAAGCAGGCCAGCATATCCTATTTCTGCGCTGCTTTTTATTTACTAGAGAAGCACCCTTTAGGGCATACATCAGTCACCTCTTATTACATGCATTGTAGGTTGCGGTGGTACTATTCTTTGCTTTCATTGCGGCCTCGGCACCACACCGGCACAATTAACTGATCAGCTACTGAATAAAAATGGATTGTTGCTAAACAAATTTATGTCCTACTTTCCCATTGTAGGTGTATGTACAAAGTCAGCTGCAGTTTTCTTAATTATTAACCAATTTTTATGAGTGATATACCATTTTGTAGGTAAATGAATTTTCTTGAAGATCGTGGTAAAACAAATAAATAGTGGCACTCCCAGCGGCTTATAGGAGCTAATTGGTTAATGCAATTATTCAACTAAAAACAACATAATAGAAAAGGATACACAGCTTTGGGGTTGGTGATATCAAGGAAATCAACAGACTGCGGTTGGAACTTAGCATACGTAGCCACAGCCAGAGATACATTATCAATCTGGATAAAGTCACCCTCGTCAACACACAAGTTCCTCATCATCTGTTGGATTGTAGGGAAGAATATTAAATGTTATAAGATTGATTGTAATTTCAGAATGTAGGACTGTGTGGAGAATAGTCTTCTCCTTCGAATGCTCCATACTGAGATTGTACTTTGTGCCAGTTATGCATCGACAAGTAAGCCAGCACGTCTGATTTCTGCTACACTTTTATTTACTAGGTAGCTTCCTTAGGCCCCTACCTCATTCACCTTTTACTACATGTCTTGTAGGTTCCAGTGTTACTGCTCTTTACTTCCCTTGCTGGTCACAGCAACACACAGGCGGTAAGGGATGGAAATTCTACAAACAAAATACTGGAAATTCTTTATGAAACAAAATACCCAGTATGGGATGGAAATGCTTTAACAAAATACCCAGTATGGGATGGAAATTCTTTAACAAACATAATACATAGTATGGGATGGAAATTCTTTATGAAACAAAATACCCAGTATGGGATGGAAATGCTTTAACAAACATAATACATAGTATGGGATGGAAATTCTTTAACAAACATAATACCCTAGGGAAATCTTAACAAACATAATACATAGTATGGGATGGAAATTCTTTAACAAACATAATACATAGTATGGGATGGAAATTCTTTACGAAACAAAATACCCAGTATGGGATGGAAATTCTATAACAAAATACCCAGTATGGGATGGAAATTCTATAACAAAATACCCAGTATGGGATGGAAATTCTAAAACAAACAAAATACATAGTATGGGATGGAAATTCTACAAACACAATACCAAGCATGTGATGGAAATTCTAAAACAAAATACCGAGTACGGTATGAAAACTCTTTTTAACAAAATGTAACTTCTCACATACCCAGTATGGGATGAAGATCCTGCCCTCATCTGCAACAAACTCTAACACACCACAATGGGTCTCTCTGTTGGTCTTCTTATTGGTCAGTTTGAACAGCATTGGGTACTGTATATTAAGACGAGCTGAAGAACACATCAATCAATATTAACAGATAGTGGCATAGCAGAATTCTGTTAACGAGCAAAAACAACAATCATCCAAGCCACCAGATCTTTCCCATGAGGCCATTACCTTGTAGTGGTGGGGAGGTTTGCGTGCTTCAATGATACAGTGGACTAGGACATTAGGAACTTATGTTCCTGGCAGGGTCAACCAAACCGGACAGGCCACTGAGGAGGGGACAGACAAAGTATGCGTTTCCTGGTCCTCCAGGTTGGGGGCTGGGCTTGGGAACTAACAATCCCATCCTTTAAAAAATCTTAACGTTACGGAAACAGCAACAAAGACACAACATATTCACAGGCATGAAGGGCTACCAGCGTCATTGGCATTTGTTGCTGCCCTAAA
This sequence comes from Arion vulgaris, assembly GCA_020796225.1. Lineage (NCBI taxonomy): Eukaryota > Metazoa > Mollusca > Gastropoda > Stylommatophora > Arionidae > Arion > Arion vulgaris. Next base: position 3,434,560 of record CM036775.1, on the reverse strand, counting down.
CGCCAAGGGCATAACCGGCTAAAAAGATAGAAGCCACCAAAACAGCACAAGACAAAAAACAGAAAACCACGACACTGGGCAACAACCCGGTAGCAGTGTGATGACACTAGGCAACAACCCGGTAGCAGTGTGATGACACTAGGCAACAACCCGGTAGCAGTATGACGACAAAAGAAGAAGAAGTGTATAGACATGAATGAAAATCATGGCATATCCTTTACATGACTTTGCCATGAACCACAGTAAATTAGTTGTTGATTTTCTAGGCCCTACTTTTATGTTCAGTAGTTTGCCATTGCAAAAATTGTGTAAAACATGACATGAAAATCAACAACACTAAAACAGAAATAATGAATATGGGAAGAAAACATAATAATATAGACATCCATGTCAATGGCACTAAAATAAACCAAGTGAAAGAATTCAAATACTTAGGAAGCATATTCACAGAAGACGGAAAACTGAATAGAGAGACAGAGGCTAGAGTACAAAAGCAAATGCTGTAACCTACCAGCTAGCCCCATTGTTAAGGCACCCAAAAATTTCACAGGCAGCTAAGCAACAGATGATCAACAGCATTTTATACCTACTTTGTGTTACCAGAGCCAAACATGGACATTGAGCAAAGCGCAGTCACAAAAATAACTACATGTGAAATGCGTTGCCTGCGAAAAGTTACCAACAACACAAGAAAAGACAGAATCACCAACATCAGCATAAGAAAGAAAGTTGGCACAAAACCGTGCTTGAATTACATAGATAAACAAAGAATGAAGTGGTTTAGCCACTTAATAAGAATGCATCCAAACTCCACAGTATACAGAGTCTTCTACAACAGAACATCGGGAAAGAAGGCAAGAGGAAGACCACGGAAAAGATGGTTAGATGGCGTAGCAGAATCTTGTGAAAGAGCAAAGATAACAATCACAAAAGCCACCAGAACAGCGCAAGACAAAAACAGAAAACCATGACACTGGGCAACAGCCTTGTACCAGTGTAACAACAAAAGAAGAAGTAGGTCAAATTATTTTGTAACATACTTACTTAATTGATCCAGCGCAGATGGGGGCATGATAACTGCGGAAAAAACAACAGAATAACAAAATGTTATTACGTGTATGAAAGTTTATTCAAATATGTTGTTTTGTTTGATTCTCCTCTTCTTCTTCTTTTCGAACGCTCCATATCGAGCACTTGTTAAATCACTCTTTGTGATCTGTATGTGATCTGAGCCTAAGAGCGATTGTACGCTGTGCCAGTTCTTCTTCTTTCAACTCCCAATGAGCACAGGTATTCAACAAACGTCTTCCAGCTCTTCCTCTCTCTTGCCATCCCTTCCAATTCTTTCCATGTTTTACCTATCCTTTTAATATCAGCCTTCAGCTCTCTTCTCCAGATATGTCTAGGTCTTCCCCTACTTCTCTTTCCCTGTGGGTCCCAAAACAGTGTGTATCTTGTCATGCTTTCGGTTCTCAATGTGTGTCCTATACATTCCCAGCGTCTCTTCCTTAGCTCTTTCTCCACTGATATCTGCTTAGTTCTTTCTCCGAGTTCCTCATTTGTAATCTTATCATACCGTCTCAGTCCCTCTATTCTACATAAGCATTCATTTTTTAATGATTGTGCCAGTTATGCTCCTAAAAGCACATCTGTTTTGCACTGCGCTTTTTATATACTGGGGTAGCTTCCCTAGGGCCCTACCTCAGTCGTCTCTTACGACATGCCTTGTAGGTCGTAGTGCTACTATTATTTGCTCTTTTTGCAGGCCCTGGCAACACACTGGTGTGATGTTCATCTTGACGAACAGACTCCACATAACAACACCGAACAAAGATCTATCAAAAGATACTTACTTTTTCCACCTCTCTCCACATCCTCTCTGTCTCCAAGCATAGTCACACTGAAGCATTTGTATGTCGCTTGAAATGTTCGCCCGAGTGAAATCAGGAAATGCATTGCCAAAACCAAACTGTAAATTTTAACACAGAATATAATTGAAATTAAAAATGGACTGGACAGCACACAAAACGGCTTCAATATGAAAACTGCAAAACTTTACTAATTTTGAGATTCTGACCGCAAAACATATATTTTGAAAATATAAGTTGACCACGGAGAAGATGGGTTCAGGATGTAACTTATGAGTTGAGAATGACAGCTGTACAGGTGGGACATCTGGCCTATGAGAGAGAGAAATTCTGAAAGACTGTTAGGGTGGCAAAGATGTGCCCAGGACAAGCTATTTGATGATGATGCTATGCAAAATAGCTGCTTCATGTGAAGGTCTCAACGATGAGAAGTCTTATGAAGATACGAACCTTGATGTTCTTCTCAATGAACTGATTTTTGCAAATGACCTAGTAATTATTGCCACGATAATAGAACACACATATAGGAGTGCATCAACAAACTAAATAACACATGTAAAAATCACATGAAAATTAACAACTTATTTACTATTGTAGCTTCCCTAGGCCCCTACCTTCGTCGCCTCTTACGACATGCCTTGTAGGTCGCAGTGTTACTACTATTCTTTGCTCCCATTGCGAGCCCCAGCAAATCACAGCGAATTAATATACAAGTGGTGACATTATTATATCCCACTGTGTAGATATATTTGGAACCTGCCTGATCTCGAGACATACAGACTAGTGTAAATGTACCAATCTCATATATTCTCTTTGTGTCTCATTTGACACATAAGTCTTCCACAGGTTTCCAATGTTGTCGATCTGCAACCTTTCTACAAATCGTTCTCAACATCAAGTCCCCATCTTTCAATTTTCTTTCCACAGTTCTTCTTTGTGTTTCTGTTGGTAGGTCAGATTCTTTCCTATCGCAGCCCACCTGTGCTAGCCAAACATCAACTAACAAAGACCCCATCTTCCTATTCTTTGTTTTCTAATGATGCCGATGGTCTCTAATGATCATAATGATGTACAATTTGTACGGTTTCAAAAAATGTCCTGGTTGATGTTTGTGTCGTCCTCTTGCTTCTATTTCAATTCTGATGTGATCAATGAAGTTTAAAGATTAATTTTTTGTGTTGCCATCACAACTTGGCAGCCAATTGAACATTACAAATAACTAAACTAAAACTATAATAAAGACGGATGATAAACTAAAACTTGACAACAAAACAAAGTATTAATTAATAAATTACAATAACTACATACAAGTATACATTTATCCAAATACAATCTCACTCTAACGACAACATGTGTAACATATAAAGACCTTACCATTCTTAAACCTGTTATAATCCTGAACGCTTCTAGCTGTCTGTGTATTGACTCGACAGTTTCGGTAGAAAATACAACGTAATAGTGTACAGGTTAACTGATCGTCAGTTACCATAAGCAGAACCGGAAGTTTTCTCATTTAAAAAAAATATTACAGTGTTCTCCCTTGTTCTCATTTGGTGCTGGTACTCAATATGAAGTAGAACCAAGCATAACACTATCAGAGATCAGAAATGCTGTAAATATGACCCCACCTAATAAAACACCAGGCCCAGGCAATATACCGACCGACCTAATCAAAGCAACTAAAGAGGTAGGAATCAGCTGGCTCCATAGACTATTCAACCACGTCTGGATCACACAAGAAACACCAGAAGATTGGAGGAATGCTACAATTGTTCCTATCTGGAAGAAGAAAGGTAGCAAGAGGGACTGTACAAAGTATAGAGGCATAGCGCTACTGAGCCACACTGGGAAAATATTCTGCAAAATACTTGAGAAAAGGCTCCGCCACATCATCGAGCCACAGCTTAATGACTCCCAAATGGGATTCAGGAAGAACAAAAGCTGTACAGACGCAATATTCGCCCTCAGACAGTTAGTAGAAAGGACTATCGAATCCGACAAACATCTACATGTTGCATTTGTAGATCAGGAAAAGCGTTCGACCGCGTAGATAGGCACAAGTTGTGGAAAATACTAACAACCTATGGGGTTAATGAACACGTAATCAACCTTTGCAAGAACATTTATACTGACAGCCAATGTACGATTAGAACAAATACAGGATTATCAGAAAAGTTTCACGTAGGATCAGGAGTAAGACAAGGTTGCTATTATCCCCGCTGCTATTCATCACGTATATTGACCACATCTGTAAAATAGCTAACACCGGCGAAGGAAACAACCTCGGAGAACTCTTAAATGAATTTCTTTTGCAGACGATCAGGCAATCATATCAACAACAGAAGAACAGCTACAACAACACATCAACAGACTCCAGTTAGCATGTAACGAGTACAACATGAGAATAAACATCGACAAAACAGAAGTAATGACATTCGCCAGAGAGGAAAGCACTACCAATATCTCCATCGATAATCACCTACTAAATCAAGTAAAAGATTTCACATACCTGGGGAGCATTTTTTCAGCAAATGGAAGAATAACTAATGAAATTCAACACAGGTGCAACAAAGCAAATCAAATGATAGGGCAAATGGCGCCAATTTTAAGATGCAAACATGTCACCATGAACACAAAAAGAGCAATGTTCAACACAATCTTTCTCCCCACATTATGTTACCAGTGCCAAACCTGGACGCTGACAACAAACGATAGAAAAAACTAGTCACAACAGAGATGAAGTGTCTACACAGAATGCTGGGTGTAACAAGAAGAGACCGGTTGAGAAATGAAGACATCAGGAAAAAGTGGGTACAACATCAGTACTAGACTTCATCAAGAAACAACAAATTAAATGGTTCGGCCACGTAAGCAGATTACCATCAGACAGTGCACCCCAAAGAGCAATGCTGCTCCGATACAATGGGTACAAAGCAAAAGGCCGGCCACGCAAAGATGGACCTCAGAGATAAAAGAGGCGACGAAAGAGACTATCTACAAAGCGCATACTAGGGCCCGTTTTAGAAATCTCTTCCTGACCTGACGCTGTGAGGCATACAGGATTCGAGAGAAAGAAAGAAATAAGACTCAATATGAGTCCCATGCATGCAGAGTGTAGGGATCCATAAAATGTGTAGAGTTCGATCACAAAGTTTCGATCTAACAATCTACGGGGGCGATAACCTTCTGCTTTTTGCCTAAGATCAAAGTTTAGTAGGAGCCAATGATTGATCGTGGCCAGAAGGTGGGAGCTTCAGATATCCAATTGGTACACTGTTTCAGCAGTTTGGAATATCGTTATTGCACTACACGACCAGCTCCGATCTCCTTCGAAAATTTCCAAAAACCGACTACCGTACCACTTCGATGTTGATTAATGTGCCTACTCATATACCTGTTGTTCTGTTTTTTTTCTGGCCACTCCAATTTTCAGTCCCAGTTCTTGCAATCTAGCAGTTGTTGTGGATTGGTTTAAATGAAAATCCTCTTTACGGCTACACTCTAACAAAGAGCGTTCAGAATGTCAGCTCTATACATTGGCTGACCCCCTGATATGGTGGCAGAGCCCGCCAGCCTGTCTGCTCTCTCATTTCAAAGGGCACCCGTGTGCCACGGAACGAAGATTTGCACACTCTTATACACAATAAACAAGCTCCGATCAACTCTCTCCGAAAAGATATGACACTCCTAGCTTGCTCACTTTCACGTACTGGGTTCACCCGTTACGGTACTGCTGGGAAGTGTCCAATAAAAGAAATGTTATTGGTTATTGGTTACTAAACTGACGTCATTGCACTCCGGGCAGACCCATAGGTGCTCAGTCTCCCCAACAGATATCGAAGAGTGTGCATACTGATGGTTCCTGTGGCTCGCTGATTAAACACACCTCTCACTCTGCCTCTCAGGCATCCAGTTCGACTTGAACAACGGGTAACTCCAAACTGTCTAAATCACTTGATCGATTCAACATCGATTTTAGTGTCCTCATCCAACAGACAGTCGCGAAGAGACCGAAGAATATCCCCTTATCCATCTTCAACTCCCCAACAATCGATGCTGTTGATGCAAGCCTGTCCAGAACTTCACAAAAAAAGGACCTTCAATATCTCTAACATAATCATCATTTGCCTCTTTGTCTCAGGAGACAATAAGTTATGCGTCAAATAGTTTGTCCTGTGCTGAATTACGTCGTCTCTAATGTCCTATTCTGAAGTAATCACAATATTGACGGAGACTGCAGTAAAACTATGTAGAATGGCGAAACACGTAATAACAAAGTACTGTAGTTTTACAAAATACGAAAACAATGACAATACACAGCAACGTTTCGACCAAAAGGCCTTTATCAAGCAAAATGATACAACAAACCTGACAGATAACTCAGAACATTACATATAGACTTTAACAAAGATATAGCAACCTCTTTGAAATATAGCGGGTGTAATATAAAAATATAGCAATATAAGAAACGAAATAAAGAAGAGATTTCCTTTATTGCCGTTTTGTCGCCTTTCTTGCCATTTTTTCTCACATCAGGCCACAACCTTTTAACGCATTTTAGACTTTATTTTTTCCCCCACATCCGCTGTTCATCTCGCAATCGTTCTAAAGCCATTTTTATCATTCTATTGTGATATATAAACAGCCAAACATCAGAACGAAATGTACGTGCACCAACCTTCAGCACCTATTGGATGCGATGTACGAAAATCAGCAAATCGGAGGTGATTAGATCAGATCAGATCGGGAGAAAATCGTTTGGGTGGCTGCAGTAATACTGAGCAACAGTTGCTTATCCTTGGGTGGGATGTTCGATTTCAGCCAGCGTTTGTGTGCGGTTCGCTCTCCGCTAGCCTTTGGCTGTCCCAGCCGAAACCCACAAGGCAGCGGGTTGTTATTTTCTTTTAGGGCAGCGACCCTTAGACGGCTTGCCCTCCCGGGTTTATGAGCGCCATCTGCTCAGCAAAACCGGTCGTTTTAATGAACACCTTGGTTTGCCGCCCGTTCAGGTTTATGTACGGTTTGCTCCGCTAGCCTTTGATTGTCCCCAATCAAACTACAAGGCATCAGTAGTTCCCTGCGAGCGGAAGGCGCACTGACTTTACCTATGCTGAACTTTCCAGTTGTTCTGCACATTTGGGTGGGACGCAAATCCTCTTGCCTTCCATGCGTGTCGTGCTTGCGCTGATTTTGCCTCTACTGGGCTTTCCAGTTGTTCTGCTCATGTGGGTGGGACGCACACCCTCTTGTCTGCCATGCTCGCCGCTGCAGTGCTTGCCTCGCTTTCCGCGCTTGCCGTGCCGGCCTGCCCCTCGGTGGGGCCCACTATGGCTTTGCCAGCGTGCGTGCTAGCTCTGCCCTGATGCCTTGTCACCATCGGCTTTTTCCGTGCTCACATTTTTCGTGTCTTCCGTGTCGTGCTCACATTTGACTGGGCTGTTACCGTCTGTGACTCAACCCCCTCATGAGATGGGGTCACGGATTTCGCCCATGTGATGCCACCCTTGCAACGTCCGTATGCGTGCTCGCTCTGCCCTGGTGCCTACCTCACCATTTCCGTAAATTCCCACTGGGCTGTTCGACTTCGAGGGGGCAAAAACCGAGTTTCGCCTCATGATGCCCATGTGCAACTCAACTCGACTCCCGTAGCATACTCATCGGCTCTAGGGTAGTGGCTCAAGAGAGAGCATTCTTGGGCTCCGAATTTTGCCACACGCGGGTCAACGTCCCTTTGATGGCTTTGGGTCGTGCCCCCATCTCTGTGATGGGGGCTAGACTTTGACCTATGTGGACCAACGTGCGTTCCAACTCATCACCCAGCAAACTCATCGGCTCAAGAGAGGCGAATCAAGAGAGAATGCGCGGGACCCGAGTTCCGCCCCGCGAGGTTCCACATGTATCCTTCTAGCTTATCCCATCGGCCGGGAGAGGCGAGCATTAATAGTCACTCTGGGAGTTCGCTCGTCTATGTTGCGAGCGGATCCCATCAAGCATGACTACCTTTGCATCTCTACTTGCCCCAGTGTAGCTCTCCCACTGCACCTGCCCTTTTAGCAAGCCTGGAACTACCGTCTGTTACCAAGGTCACCACTTGGAGGTGAGAGCAAGGAATTAGAGCCATATCCCTAATCCTGGCGCGCCGCTTCCTTGCGCCTTTGACCCCGCTATCCATCTGAGAACTGCTCTAGCCAATGTCCCTACTGGTATACAAACTATATGCTGAATCTATCTCAATTTTCGACTTTTAATAATGGTCTCAATCAGTGGCAGCTCGTCATCAAAGGCCAGTGGGGCCGGGCCCCACCAAAAATCACGCATAACTAATGTGTAAATACTAATAAATAACCTAACCCAAAACCATGATTTTTGCGAAAATATTTATCCGCCCCACCAACAAGAATTATCACGAGCCGCCACTGGTCTCGATGCATAGTTTGATCGTTTTAACAGTTTTTCATTTGTTATCGTATTTGAGACCAACAATTTGCAGAATCGTTCTTAAGCATTTATTTTTGAACGTCTCCAACTTGTGTATGATGTTTTGGACCATTTCCCATCATTCACTAGGCACCCTACTGTATACTCGCGGCCATCGTAAATAATGGCCTTTGCGCAATATTTTTCAAGATGGAGGATGAGGCGGATTATTCAAACGTGTTTAGTAAACATATGGACATTTTAGTAAACATACGGACTCAAACGGACTTCTTTAGTAAACATAACAACAAAATAACGAGAAGGCCGTGGTATACTAATACTCACAAGACGCTGCTTAATAGATTTTAAGTTTTGTTTGAACATTTATTCAGTGTGTTCACAGATATAGAACTACATACAGTAAAAGTGGACAATAGAAGTACAGCAAGTTACAACTCAAAATTATGTAACTGATACGGGTATTGGTTACTAGACTGAAGTCATTGCACTCCGGGCAGACCCATAGGCGCTCAGTCTCCCATAACATATATCGAAGAGTATGCATACTGATGGTTCCCGTGTCTCGCTGATTAAACACACTTTTAACTCTGCCCCTAAGGCATCAAGCTCTATATGTACATTGGGTAACTCCAAACTGCCTAAATCGTTGGATCGATTGAACATCTATTTTTGTGTCCTCATCAGTCGCGAAGAGACCGAAGAATATCCCCCGTATCCACCTTCAACTGATACGGGTAACTAGAAACTAAGAAAAATGTACGCGACACTATAACAACATTAAAACATACATTAAGTTTCTTGTACCAATATATCCAAGTGTAATGAGGTCTTATCTGAACAGCAGGACTTTGACTAAGTCGGTTTTGAAGTAAGCAAAGAAACAACAATAAAGTAAGCAAGAGCTGTCGATCTAATATTTATGTTGACCTTTGAAACACATGATGACTATTTGTTCAGAGTAAGTAAAAGTAAGTTCAGAGTAAGTAAATGTCGTTCATCGCAAGCGATGATGACAACAGCATCAGACGTGTGCTACTGCACCTCTAGTGTGTTCGAGGTGACTGTAGAGTTCCATTCCCAAACCCCTACCACAGGGGGAGCATACATGATCAAGGTTAGACATGTGGGTGTTGTGTGTTCTGTCTTTTCGTGCAGCTCGTTTTCTCTGTGCTCGTTGTTATGGCACGACTATGCGAGTTCCTATTGTGTTGTTACAGTGCCACATTTGGCGATCATGCGCAAGGGATTTCCAGCAAGTGGTGCTTAGATCGAAGCATTTCACAAACATTTTAAGTGTCTTTAAAGCGTTTTTTTCTGTCCACCAAATTAACGTCTGTCCCCTTCAAGCTCACCATACATCAACTGTTTTGGGATGCGTTTATCAGGCATTCGAGCAACGTGATCGGTCTATCTCACTTGGGCCTTCTGCAACAGGGTGTTGCCGCTTGAGATCTTTGCTCTTGTGAGGACTTCGCTGTCTGTAATGTTGTTATGTCAGTTTATTTTTAGTATTCTGCGTAGACAGCTTGCGTGGAAGTAATTTAGTTTTCTTGCGTGTCTGCTATACACTGTCCATGTCTCGCTGGCGTACAGTACGAGTACGGTACAGCAGTGTTGTTAGCACTATGGCCCGGTATGTATTACGTCTGTTGGAAGTGTTTACAATGACTTGTCGTCGAGCGATTGCTTCAACTCTGAATAGAACAATTGTGACAATTTGCACAAAATTATTTAATAATGTACAGATTTATTAGAAAATTTACAATCGTAATGAAATAGACGAAGAGAGACTAAATCGACAAGTCCTTATGTGGTCACCAGTTGGGAACAGAAAACGTGGAAGACCTAAGACCACTGAGACCACTCTTCGAAGAACAATCCTACAAGAAAGTAAACTATTGGAATGTAAAACCATACGATATCTCCAACTGCTAGCAACGAACCGCATCACATGGAGATCTAAAACCTCTGTCCTGTGTGCTGCCTTTGGCATGAAAAGAACTAACTAATGAAATAGACAATGGCTCAAAATATTATGGTTTAAAATTTTGAAAAGTTTGATTCGATATCGATGTTTCGGGAAGATCCTAGTTTTACACAAAATGTGTATGTAAGGGAGATTATTATTATTGCTTGAAGATTTTTCATTGTTATGTCTGTTCACACGAAAGTGAAAATACTGTCACTACAGTTAAACATATCATATAAGGTAACGATTTTGTTACGGTTATTTTATTGTATGCACACAACTACCATTCTTGTCTGCATGATATTTATAAATAGATATGTGTAGTAAATAGTAACATTTAATGATTTATTGTTCCTTTAACTTTGGTGTAAAAAAGTAAACGCGCATTTGGTTTAGTAGTATTTACTATTTTAGCAGACATTTTTGAGAAATCGGGAATGAACATTGCCGACTACTAGTATTTAAGCTAACGTACTACTCTAGTCTCTACTATTTAATTTTGAATACTAGTAAGTAGTTTTATAGTTATATAGTTTTAAACCTAATTCTTCATCATCATCTATTTAGCTTGAAGCTTGTGTCTCGCTGGACTGAGGACTGTCCCTCAGACTCCCTGTTGACTGACTGACTGTGTTACGTTACAGTCTGTTGTGTTGTAATAGTTGTACCGTGTCGGTGGAAACTGTTCATGAGCCTTCCTGTACTATCCTGCATGAGGTGTCCAGTGTCTGCCGCAGTCATACTTAACTATGGCTGTCCGGGGGCGTATTTCTGTTAAAGTTGATGCTCATACTAATAGTAATACTGCCCACAAAACATTGAAGGTTTTTTTAAACAGTGATGGCACTAGTGGTGGCCATCTTCTTTTATTTTTGAATTGGGGTATGATCCCAGGCAAGTCTTGATAGGGGAACTATCAAGACCAGGAAATTTGAATGCAGGTCAAAAGACTAATAGGGCTCTGGCTTGCCTAGGGATAGACTCCCTGTTCAGTTTCTGTGTGGGTGTCCTACATAGAGAGCGACTAATAAAAAGAAACCAGATGAGCGAGTCTGTCAGTGCCGTTCTTTCTTTTCTTCAATCCTGTCTCGCCTCACAGCCTCAGGATAAGAAGAGTTTTCTAGCATGAACCTGTGTAAGCTTCTGCCTTCCTTTCGTTTGCTTGAAATATTGTCTATATATTCAATGTTGTCTCTTGTATAAACTTCACTGTCTTTTGTAGCTCACACAGAGGTCCTTGTAGTTTTCTGTCGAGTGTTGTTTCGTTAGGCCAGTGAGTTTGCCTCAGTGTATCATACTTGGGGCAGTATTCAAGTATGTGCTCTGCAGTCTGGTGTGCCTGTCCACATGGCTGAATTGCCAATCTTGAATTTTATATACATGTGGCTGTTGTAAGGCGCAGAATGACAACTTGTTCCAATCTGCTCAAATTATAGTGTGCGCTTCAGAGTGTCTTTCGTTGCTTCTGTTATCTCTGAGGTCCACCTTTTGCATGGCCAGCCTTTTGATTTGTATCCATTTTATCGGAACAACATTGTTCTTTGAATCAGCTTATGTGGCCGAACCATTTAATTTGTTGTTTCTTGATAAAGTTCAGTACTGATGTTGTACCCACACGGAGACCCTCACCGGTGCTACGGAGTTTGTGCACTACAGCTGAGATCTTTCTGTGTAAGAAAGAGATTGGAGCACACATGGTTACTCACCGAAGTGCAATGAGTATGGTCCCATCAATCAATCAATGGTCTGCAAACGTTTCATTGTATTTTATATAGAAATACAGCATATTATCAGGTCATACATCATCCAGCTGAAGATTACTGAAGCTGATACTACCTTCAGTATGAGGATGGAGGTGCTTCATTGGCTTTCTGGGACTCTTGTTTGCTTGGGTTGTTGTTATATCTGACTCTCAGTTAATGCTTCGGAAGATCCAGAATAGCAGCTTGCGGTGTGAGTGGATGTCATCTATAGAGGTTTTCAACCTTCAGAGACTCGTGGATCTACTGTCCTAGGCATGCAGGTGTTCGCACGCAGAGAGAGTGGAAAAGCTAGCATCGATTGTTGGAGAGTTTAGGATGGATTAAAGGGATGCTTTTAAGGCTTAAGGAGTTTGGAATTACACATTGTACATGTAGAGCTGGCCACTTGAGGGCAGAGAGAGGCGAGTGTTTAACCAGCGTGCCACATGAACAATCAGTATGCATACCCTTCGACATCTGTTGGGGAGACTGAGCACCTATGGGTCTGCCCGAAGTGCAGTGATGTTAGTTCAGTAACCAATGAGCAAAATTAAGTACCTAAAGCCGAAGGATTGACTTCATTGCACCGGGTTTTACTCCATATGGCTCAGCACCTCTCCGCAGAAATGACACGCCACATGCAGAGAGTATTGCACAAAGCGCAAACTCCGTAACTCCAGCAACAGTCCTAGGGATCTCTGGAAAAAATGCACTTGTGAACAGAATGGCTTGGCCCAGATTCGAACCCACGACATTAGGTTTAGTCACTGAGACCCCAATAACTAATGACTATTTTTTGTTCTAGAATAAGCAGCTGAAGATCACATTAGAGATCATCTGATGACATGGTAATGGCAGATTACAGTGAATTTAACAATAATAATTATTTACCTGGAGTCTACAATGGTACGTGTTACCTGTTTTATTCATCATAATCATCAAACGTCTATACCTATTACTGACTATCAGTTCGGATGTTCACACTCTTCATCATCATCAAATAGCTTGTCCTGAGTAGAACTTTGCCACCCTAACAATCCTTCTGAATTTCTCTCGTTCTTAGGCATGATGTCCCGTCCCTGCAGCCGCCATGATCAAATCTTCATCACATAGCTTGTCCTGAGCAGAACTTTGTCACCCTAACAATCCTTCAATTTCTCTCTTCTTGGCATGATGTCCGTTCTGCAGCGCCATGATCAAATCTTTCACATAGCTTGTCCGAGCAGAACTTGCCACCTAAATCCTTCGATCTCTCTTCTTAGGCATGATGTCCCGTCCTGCAGCCATGATCAAATCTTCATCAAATAGCTTGTCCTGAGCAGAACTTTGCCACCCTAATAGTCCTTCTGAATTTCTCTCTTTCTTAGGCATGATGTCCCGTCCCTACAGCAGTCATGATCAAATCATCAGTTACATCCTGAATCCATCTTCTCTGTGGTCTTCCTCTTTGCCGGATGCCTCCTTCCATGGTGGTCATCTCCAACCTTTTGTATCTCTTTATATATCAAAAATACTTTAATTTTCGTATTTGTAGCATGAGTCAGGTTTTCTTTGATTTTGAGTTCTTTCTGGATAGATTTATTTGTTCTTTTCTCTGTCCATAATATACGGAGGATTCTTCTATAACACATATATTCAAAAGAACATATATATACTTTATATTTTGTCCATGATTTACACTCACATGTTTGATTCATCCCCCATCTTATATTATACATTTCATTGTTGATGAATGTGTTTGTGTGTCACAGGAAAAACTTTTAACCCTTTAGCTGCTAAAGATGTATATATACGTTTTGCCCATTCACTTCTAAAAACGCATTAACACGTCTGTTTTATCTTCTTCTGTGGGCTAAAGACGTGTTAACCTGTTATACATTGCTACTGTCACTTCTATAGGCGTACATTCACTTTTGTGACCTAGAAATAAAGAGTAGCTATTTCTAGCTCAGCCCTCGAAAAGTATGTAGCAGCGAAAGAGTTAAACATCAAACTCTGTAATCATACATTTTGTCAGCTTATTCATGCATATTCGCAGTGGCAACATATGAGTGTGAAGCATGGACATTTAATAAAGCAGTGGAAAAAATATATATATATATATATGCTTTTGAATATACATGTTACAGAAGAGTCCTCTGTTTACGATTGTTGATGAGAATAAATAGATCAATCCAGAATGAACTCAAAATCAAAGAAAACTGGCTGATGCTATAAATAGGAAAGAGAAAATTGAAGTATTTTGGACATATAAAGTCATGAGGGTTTTGAGAAGACTATTATGAAAGGAGGCATACAGGTAAAGAGGAAGATCACAGAGAAGATGGATTCAGGATATAACTGATGATTTGAGCATAATGACTGCAGAGATGGGACATCTGACCTATGAAAGAGCCACAACCTGTTGTTTCAATTCAGTAACTAATGAGTTAATTGTAAATTTTTACTTTACGAGTCATAATAAACTGCACGCTGATTTTATTCAATTGTATTTTCTATTTTTAGAAATGGATGCTGCGTTAAATTATCATTCAGCGTTGGCACATACTCGCAGCCCTGGGGTTGCTCAAAATGGCTTTACATTTACATCTCCGACTCAGTGTATCACTCTTGCCACATATCGACCAAGCATACAGGTAATATCAACCCCCCCATATGTATGTTTCCATTGTATTGTCCAACCGCTGTGAATTCCAGGTCATTATATTTTGCCTATGTACTGGACACTACAGACTCAACAATGCCGAAGGATTGACTTCATTGCACCGGGTTTTACCCCATATGGTTCGGCCCCTCTCCGCAGAAATGGCACGCCACCTGCTGAGAGTATTGCACAAAGCACGAACTCCGTAGCTCCGGCAATAATCCTAGGGTCTCTGGAAAATTTTAACGACAATAGATGATCAGAATCTGTTGTCCAACTGCGTACCAATTTGTTTTGTTTTGGGGGGCGGGGCTGAGATGCTGGTCTTGAACCCGGAATGATCTTTGCTTGAAGTCTTCTTTTCCTTGCCACTAATATCCCACGACGTTCAGGCGAAACTTACTCCAGCTTCAGAGGTACTTGGGATTTACATCTCTAAGTAAATGATCAGAATCTGTTGTCCAAACTGTGTACCGTGTGCACACTGACAATTGTTTTTGGAAGGGGCGTTACATAGTATGTCACATCTGATAGCTTCGAGGTTAAGAGTGGAACGAAACAGAGCTGTGTTCTTACTCCCATTCTCTTCGACATCTTCTTCGCAGTCCTTTTATATCATGCCTTCAGGGATGCTGATGGCAATGTTTTCATCCGCCCTAGATCTGATGGTTCACTTTGCAACTTGGCTCGTTTAAGAGTCAAGATAAAAACAACAGAAATCCTGCTCAATTAACTCTTTTTTTTTTGCTGTGACACCGACACCGTGAGGCCACCCTGCAATACCTGATCAATAAATTGACCAGAGCATGCAACCTATTTTCTCCAACTATAAGTGTCAGTCTGTTCAGAAAGCAATGGTGAACTACTGAACGTGTAAGTGGTGCCTAAAGAATCAACGACTCGTTTACTGTACTTGATGGCGACATCCTGTTATATCGCGGATATACAATGATTTTCATTTTTCCAGCGAGTCACAGGAACCATTAGTAGCATACAAATGGGGGAGACCGAACACTTATGGGTTTGTCCGGAGTGCAATGACGTCGGTTCCGTAACCAATGACCAACCATATATAACATTCACTTTTTATTATTTTTCTTCCCTTTTTCCCCCAAAAGACCACAAGTCCCATCAGCAGCTTAAGCGCACCAGGTATCGGCACCTCATGGCAGCATTCCATCCCTGTTACAATGCCTTGGGTGGACATGAAGTCACCTGTATGTCATCCAGGAGTAGGGACAACAACTGTTTTCACAGGCACTCGTACATCACCCAGGTAAGTGTAATATGGAGGTTTCAGTTTGGAATATCTTCATTGCACTCCGGACACACCGGTGTGTTACTGGGGCTTGCAAGGGGAGCAAAGATTAGTAACGCTGCGGCTTACAAGTCGCGAATGAGGTAGGGACCTTTTTTTTCAGATCCAGAAGCACTTGAGGTTTTCGGCTCAGTGCCATGGATATCATAACTCTTCGGTTCAGTGCCACAAACATCGTAAATCTGGAGGTAGGGACCTAGGAAAGCTACCCTAGTAAATCGAAAGCGTCACAGAAATCGGATGTGCGGGACCTACTTTTAGGCGCATAACTGGCATAACGTACAAGCCCGCTTAGGGTCAGATCGTATACAAATCACAAAGAGTAGTTTAATAGGTGGTCGATATGTAGTGTACCGTGAAAGAATTGAAATTCGTCACTCCTGTTGTATCCTTTGCTTGATAAAGACCTTTTGGTTGAAACATTGCCGTGTATTGTTTTTGTATTTTGTAACACTACAGCACTTTATTTGTACGCATTTCACCATTGCTACATAGTTTTACTGCAGTCTTCCCTAATATCAATAATGGGATTTAGTTAGGGATTATGTTTGACATTGATAACAGAGAGTTGGTAGAAATATGCAATTTATCAGTTGTTGCATGACTGTCATGTCTATATTTGGGTGTTTGAGCAGTGGGTATGTCAGTGGGTGTTTGAGCAATGGGTATGTCAGTGGGTGTTTGAGCAGTGGGTATGTCAGTGGGTGTTTGAGCAGTGGGTGTTTGAGCAGTGGGTATGTCAGTGGGTGTTTGAGCATTGGGTATGTCAGTGGGTGTTTGAGCAGTGGATGTTTGAGCAGTGGGTGTTTGAGCATTAGGTATGTCAGTGAGTGGTTGAGCAGTGGGTATGTCAGTGGGTGTTTGAGCAGTGGGTGTTTGAGCAGTGGGTATGTCAGTGGGTGTTTGAGCAGTGGGTATGTCAGTGGGTGTTTGAGCAGTGGGTATGTCAGTGGGTGTTTGAGCAGTGGGTATGTTAGTGGGTGTTTGAGCAGTGGGTATGTCAGTGGGTGTTTGAGCAATAGGTATGTCAGTGGGTGTTTGAGCAGTGGGTATGTCAGTGGGTGTTTGAGCAGTGGGTATGTCAGTGGGTGTTTGAGCAGGGGGTATGTCAGTGGATGTCAGTATGTCACAGTGTTTCTCTTATTGGAGTGAAGATACTATTAAGGATGTAGTGATTGATCTAGTATGAGGATGGAGGTTGAGGCTGTTACTACTGCCCTCCATTGGCTCTCTGGGACTTCATTTACTAGGGCCGTTGTTGTATCTGACTCTCAGTCGATGCTTCACAAGATCCAGAAGGGCAGGTTTCGGTATGAGTGGATGTCGTCTATAGAAGTTTCTAACCTCCAGAGGCGTACGTGGGTATACTGTCCTGGACAGGCGAGTGTTTGCGGTAATGAGAGAGCAGACAGGCTTGCATCGATTGTTGGGGAGTTGAAGATGGATAAGGGGATGTTCTTTGGTCTGTTCGCGACTGTCTGTTGGATGATGACACTAAATTAGATGTTGAATTAATCAAGTGATTTAGGCAGTTTGGAGTTACCCGTTGTACAAGTCGAACTCGATGCCTGAGAGGCAGAGTGAGAGGTGTGTTTAATCAGCGAGCCCTAGGAACCATCAGTATGCATACTCTTTGATATCTGTTGGGGAGACTGAGCACCTATGGGTCTGCCTAGAGTGCAATGCCGTCAGTTTAGTAACCAATATCTGATTGACTGTCGTTTCTCTCACTCCATCATCTATCTATATCCTCTTTATATACCCTTTGACACATAATGCTTCCACAAGAGATTTCCATGCAGGCATGTTTATGTCTTACGGCATAGGACATAATGCCTAAACCACCTCTATTGTCATCTTTTTATCACTTGCGTGTTGCCGGGACTCACAAGGGAGCAAAAATAGTAACACTGTGACCTACAAGGCATGTCATAAGAGCCGACTGAGGTAGGGGCCCAGGAAGCTACCTAGTAAATAAAGCGAAACACGTAATCACAAAGTACTGTAGTTTTACAAATTACAATGACAATATACAGCAACGTTTCGACCAACAAGGCCTTTATCAAGCAAACGAACAACAGGGGTAAATAAAAAAGCGTCACAGAAATCGGATGTGCTGGCCTACTTGTAGGCACATAACTGGCACAGCGCACAATCACTCTTAGGCTAGAAACACATACAAATCACAAAGAGTGGTTAACAAGTGGTCGATATGGAGCATTCGAAGAAAGAATCCTGTGTTATTTGTTATTGAATTTTATAACATTCTATTTTATAACAGTTTGTGTAAATGGTTGTTATAATTTATTTTCTAGTTTTAGTTCTGAAGGTCAGTTGTCAACCAATGTACCTGTGAGATGTCCTAAACGGAAAGCTTTGGATGTACTCGATGAGTAAGAAAACCATTTGTTATTGATCAGTTAATTAGTTGGTAATGCGCCCGAGTGGTTACCGGGGCCCAAATTTGGGGTGTACAGAATAGAACCACTGTTACCTGCCACGCATGTCGTAGAGGCGACTAAGGAGGTTTGGCTGAAATCGGATGCATGTGTCCTAAACGTGTAGAAGTCTATGTGTTTAGGGGCCTACCAAACCAATGTGCAACATATACACGTTCTTGGCAAAGGTCAAACATATCACAAAGAGTGATTAAAATTAGTCATAAAGAACGAACGCAAAGAAGAAGAAGATAAAGATGTCTGCAAGGCCTCAATGAATAACTTTTCTATTGGTCGCTTTGAATCTTTTGAAGAGAGACAGGTATGAGAAGAAAGACAAGCAAAAACTCAGAAGTTGTCACAGTAAAACACTTGCCAATTGACCGTCTGTAAAGCGAAAAGACCATATAAACTACTTTGTGATGTGATCAGTTGAGCTTAGCTCATTGATCAGTTGAGCTTAGCTCATTGATCATTTAAGGATCATCAGACATGTCCATAATTGCTCTGATCTCCTTCCAAGCATGTATTTCAATGTGTTTAGACTTTGAGGGGCGTCTGGCCGAATGGATTAGAGCGTGGCTCCCATGCTGGAGACCCATGTTCAATTCACAGTACAGCCAAGGATTTTTTTCTGTGTGGGTATTAATGAAAAATCCTAACCTGAACAGCTTCGTGGCAACTGCACTAGCCATGTGGCCATTAACTTCCTCAGGCTCTCGTCCCACCTGTCCTACACCGCCCTAAAAGCGGTACTACAGGCAGTAATGACTTTTTTAGACAAACAACTTCTGTTCTGTGATGATTGATGTATCCACTGGGGTTTCTCCATCTTGCTGCACCTATCGGTGTGCATAACTTGCGCAACCAAGATAGAGAATACTTTTTATCTTCTTCGCTATTAAGAAAAACTGTGAACAAAATAATCTATCACTGCTAAACGTGGAGGCTCTACTGAATGACATCATCAATGATACAGATGTGGTTATTTACACCGATGGTTCAGTCATTCGCCAACAGCGCTGTGTGTGGGCTTTTTCAGCACGCTCAGGAGGAAAAATAATAAGAGAGGCCAGTGGGGCCTACGCAACAACCACAAGTAGCTTGACAATGGAGGTTCAGGCGGTTACGGAGGCGGTGCACTGGTTGGCATCTCACAATTACTCTCGTGTTTTCATACTCAGTGACTCCATGAGCATGATTCGTAAAGTTGACTCAGGTATGGTGAGACGCAACTGGGTGGAGGTACTGGTACAGACAATGATCAGAGAAATCACCTTTATTTTTGTCCTGGGCGCGCAGGAGTTAGGGGTAATGAAGCGAGCTGATAGATTGGCTGGCTTAGCTACAATATCAGAGGGGGCTGCAATGGATCGAAGTGACATTCTTCACGCATTGAGAGTCTTTCCAAACAGAGGAGTTTCAGGGCTGTGAATCCCACTCGCTGACCAGATTGAAAGAGATGGGTGTCTATTGGTGCAGCCCGAAAAGAACGACATACTAAATATGCAAAGAGATTGATTAATTAACATCGAACTGGCGTGTTGGGTCGCTGGGCGCTGCTGGATTTGCTGAGGCGGAGATCGGAGCATCTATGGACATGTCCGGGTGCTATGATGATAGTCCTCATATAACTGATTACTGATATCTTCTTCGCTGAAATCTTCAGAGCATATGTTTTCTCTTAGAGCGTTGATGATGTCGCTTGTGTCCATAGAAGACCCATTCTCGATCGTAGCGTTGTCGCC
This sequence comes from Arion vulgaris, assembly GCA_020796225.1. Classification (NCBI taxonomy): domain Eukaryota; kingdom Metazoa; phylum Mollusca; class Gastropoda; order Stylommatophora; family Arionidae; genus Arion; species Arion vulgaris. Next base: position 3,414,395 of record CM036775.1, on the reverse strand, counting down.
AGTGCATCCGCTCTTCAGTGCCTTCATCCCAGAATGACCTGGGACAAAGCGGTAAGTCTCTGGGTGGTCAATTTTGTATTATTGCATCAGCGTTGCTCGCCAGTGCATCCGCTCTCTCAGTGCCCTTCATCCCAGAATGACCTGGGACAAAGACGAAGGTAAGTCTCTGGATGGTCACATTTTGTATTAATTGCATACACTGCCTTCGTACATAACCAGTCTTGATTTTATGTATTGACTATTCTTGGCTGTATGCTCATACAGTCGTTGAGTATGCATGCATAGCTACACTGTTATGATATTAAGGGTGTTCAAGATAAAAGCGGCATATCAATGGAGCTAACCTGGCATATATTTATGAAAATGAGAAGGTTAAGTTATGACGTAGTATAGGTCAAGGTTGTGTGATGGTGTGTAATTGTAGTGCGGGAAGGGCGATGAACAAATGTGACATAGGACGAGCTAGTCAGAACCGGTTTAAATAGTAAATAGATACAGCGCAATAAGTAACTGGCAGCTTTTGATTCGTCAATGGGGCCGCTTTTATCTTGAACACCCTGTTTAAGGGTGGATAAAATAATGATATCTTTCATGACTATTTCAGGGCTCCAACATCAAAGATATACCTCTGTGCAGACCAGTTTGCTAACTTAAAAATCAGTGCGGGCGAGAAACAGAATTTTGGTCTACCTGCGGATGATGGCGGAAATACAGGTGTTCAGTTTTATACAGGTGTGAAGACTTCGAAATCAAAATGCGATATTGAGGGATGGCAGCGATTTAGGGATATTGAAAACAGGTAGTTATTCATCATTATCATCATCATTATCAAATAGCTTGTCTTGAGCAGAACTTTGCCATCCTAGCAGTCTCAGAATTTATCTTTCTAATAGTCCAGATGTTCAGCCTCTGTAGCTATCATGTTCAATTCATCAGTTACATCCTGAATCCATGTTCTCTGTAGTCTTCCTCTTCTTCTCTGCAGTGATGTCTTCTTCCTCCAGCCCTTCATGTTTTTTTATATGTCCAAAAAACTTAAATTTTCTCATTCTTATTTGTAGCATCAGTCAGTTTTCAGTTTATGGACTACATTGAAAAACTAGTCCAGAGATACGCAGAATGCTGAGAGTATTAAGAAGAGGATTTGTTTAGAAATGAAGGCATTAGTACTGAACTTCATCAAGAAACAACATATTAAATGTTTCGGCCACATAAACAGATTACCAATTAATAGTGCGTCTCAAAGAGCAATGTTACTCTGATACAATGCAAAAAGGCCGTCCAGGCAAATGGTGGATCTCAGAGATAACAGAGGCGACGAAAGACACTGTATATGAACTAACTTACTTATTCCTCTCCGCTCCTCGTGGAGCATAGGGCCTCAACAGTTGTTCGCTACTCTTCTCGGTCTCTGGCTGTTCTCTTTATGGTCTCCCAGGATAGTCGAGCACTCATCAGTTCCTCAAGAAGACTTCGTCTGCAGGTCTGTTTAGGACGTCCTCTTTTTCGTTTTTCTTGTGGGTTCCACTCAAGTGCTTGTCTAGTGACACTCGACTGTGTCTTCCGTAGGGTATGCCAGACCCATCGCCATTTTCTCCTCTTGACCTGGGTCATCATGGGTTCCTGTCCGGTTCTCCTCCACAGGTCTGTGTTTGTAACTCTATCATACCATCTCAGTCTGAAAATCGGCCGAAGAGATCCGTTGACAAAGGTCTGAATCTTATTTGTATTTAACTTGGTGACTCTGAGGCAAAACAGGATTAGAGAAATCTCTTCTTATCCTGACTTTGTGAGGCAAAACAGGATTGAAGAAAAGAAGAAGAACATTATTTATTTGGCTCTCTGGTTGCTGGTGGTGTTCTGAAAATTGCTAGTATGTAGGGCTAGATAATGGTGCTGTAAGAAATAAAATTTTGGTTCGAATCCAGTGTCACCATGTGTTGCTAGGCTCCACAAGGGGAGCAAAGACTAGTAATCCTGTGATCTACAAGGCATGTCGTAACAGGTGTGTGAGGTAGGAGCCTAGGGAAGCAACCCTAGTAAATAAATAGCGTTGCAGAAATCGGATAGTCGCATAACCGGCACAGCGTACAATCGTTCTTATATCAATATGGTACGTTTGAAGAAGTAGCTTGAATGACGAGGCGCCCGAGTGGTTACCAGGGTCCAAATTGGGGTATAAAGAATAGAACCACTGTTACCCGCCACACATGTCGTAAGAGGTGACTAAGGAGGATGGAGTGGGACTAGCTACCCCACACTGTAAAAAACACTAGATGGCTACAGAACGAAGAGCGTACGAGTATACGCTGGCTAAACCGAACACATCGCCGAAGGATAAGCAGCAGAGCTCCAAATGGTGCTGAAGATGTGACGTAAAACACACCAATGCTAACGCTGCATGATTCAGATTTCCACATGAATAAAATTTATGCAGAGATCTGATACATCGATCTGGGCGGTGATCACGAGAGAGAGTGAATGGCGAGGGACACTGGCGTTAAGGAAAGTAAGACATGACTCAAAAATAAGTAAAGGGCGCCATATTAGACACCATGACTACGCCTGAATTCATAGCAGGTTTCCTTCTTTGAACGTTCCATATCAACCACTTGTTAACCACTCTGTGATTTGTATGTGATTCGAGCTTAAGAGCGATTGTACGTTGTGCTGGTTATGCGCCTACAAGTGGGCCAGCACATCCGATTTCTGCGACGCTTTTTATTTGCTATGGTAGTTTCCCAAGGCCCATACCTCAGTTGCCTCTTACGACATGCATTGCAGGTCGCAGTGTTACTACTATTTATCTCCTTGTAGGCCCCAGCAACACACAGGTGGATGACTACGCATGAATTTATATCGAGCAGACGAGAGAAAAAACCAGTTACATGTTGTAATTTTTTTGCAGACTGGATGTGGAAGTCGAGGAAGATATTGACCTGAATATGGGCAAGGTAAGAGGATCCAAAGAGGGACCTTGTTTGAAAGTAGCAGAAGGTGTTCTTGGTCCAGCCGTGGTTAACTCTCAAATTTTACCACGTCGAGTCATGGAAGACATGTAAGTTTGTTGATGTCTGTGTAAGTTTGTAGAGTGTTATTATATGTTTGTTGATGTCTGTGAAACTACATGTGAAATGCGTTGCCTGCGAAAAGTTACCAACAACACAAGAAAGACAGAATCACCAACATCAGCATAAGAAAGAAAGTTGGCACAAAACCGTGCTTGAATTACATAGATAAACAAAGAATGAAGTGGTTTGGCCACTTAATAAGAATGCATCCAAACTCCACAGTATACAGTGTCTTCTACAACAGAACATCGGGAAAGAAGGCAAGAGGAAGACCACGGAAAGATGGTTAGATGGCGTAGCAGAATCCTGTGAAAGAGCAAAGATAACAATCACACAAGCCACCAGAACAGCGCAAGACAAAAACAGAAAACCACGACACTGGGCAACAACCCGGTAGCAGTGTGACGACAAAGAAAGAAGAAGAAGATGTCTGTGTAAGTTTGTAAAGTGTTATTATATAAGTTTGTTTTTAGCAAATGGAAGAATAGTTTAGTCGTCAGATCATCATCACTGCACGTCGAACCAATCAGTCCACAAGTGCTCCACTCTTCCTCAGTATGTCTCTGAGTTTAGTCGTCAGATCATCATCACTACATGTCGAACCAATCAGTCCACAAGTGCTCCACTCCTCCTCAGTATGTCTCTGAGTTTAGTCGTCAGATCATCATACTGCATTCGAACCAACTAATCCATAAGTGCTCAATCTCACTCCTCATTGTGTCTCTCAATTTAGTCATCAGATCATCGTTACTGCATGTCGAACCAATTAATCCATAAGTGCTCCAATCTCCTCCTCATTGTGTCTCAATTCAGTCGTCAGATCATCATCACTGCATTTCGAACCAATTAGTCCATAAGTGCTCCACTCCTCCTCAGTATGTCTCTCAGTTTAGTCGTCAGATCATCACTGAACTGCATTCGAACAATTAGTCCATAGTGCTCCACCCTCCTCAGTATGTCTCTCAGTTTAGTAGTCAGATCATCATCACTGCACGTGAACCAATTAGTCCATAAGTGCTCCTCTTCGCTAGTATCTCTCAGTTTAGTACGTCAGATCATCATCACTGCATATCCAGAACCAATTAGGTCCATCAGTGCTCCTCTTCGGTATATCTCTCAGTTTAGTCGTCAGATCATCATCACTGCATATCAGACCAATTAGTCCATAAGTGCTCCACTCCTCTTTAGTATATCTCTCAGTCGTCAGATCATCATCACTGAACCAGTTAGTCCATATGTGCTCTGATCTCCTCTTCAGTATGTCTCACAGTTTAGTTTAGTCATCAGATCATCATCACTGCACGTTGAACCAATTAGTCCATAAGTGCTCGATATTCCCCTCAGTATGTCTCTCAGCATGTGGCGACTAAGGACACCTGTTCTATGTAAGTTTACTATTCTTCTTTGGCTACTAGCATAGTGTTCTTGTCTAGCTACACCACATTTGATTTGGAGTTCTTGCAGTCTGGTTAGTGTTGTAGATTCACCACTATTACTTGAATCATGTACACATCCTCTCTCCCCTTACAGAATTTATAATATCAGCCTGGTCCGTTGCTTGCCCACTTATATAGCAGCCACACCTGCAAGTCTATCAGCATGTTCATTCCCCCTAACACCTGCATGCTCTGGCAAAAAAATCAAATTGATTTTTGTCAGCCTAGACCTCCTCAGTGACTATATCCATTGTCTCCGAGCCCATCCTGTTTCAATCTTCCTGAACATGCTCATTTAGTCACTGATAAAACATAACACAGCACTTATGCACGGATAAAAGTCTGTGATTCCAGCCAGACCATCGTTTTAGTTACTGCCATGATTTCCATAGTGAGACTGCTAGTAGTCACGACAAAATCACCACAAATGGAAGAATAACTAACTAAATCCACTTCCGTGAGTAACCATCTGTGCTCCGATCTCTTCTTCTTTCGTTAGATTCTTAGTACATTTAATCCTCTTCGGACAGTTGATCTTTCGACGTGTAATTGCACATAGTTTAGTGCCTAAATATTTGATAGGATTTAATATTAATTCAAATTTATTACTAATTTAATATTAATCTTGGGGTCTCTGTGGCTGAGTGGTTAAGCCCTTTGCCTTGCAGTCGAAGGTTTGAATCCGGACCGTGGCCTTCTGTTCACGAGTGCAGTTTTTCCAGAGACCCCTAGGATTGTTGCTGGAGCTACGGAGTTCGTGCTTTTCGCAGTGGGGTACATTTCTCGGAGGTGGCGGCCATATTGGGGTAAAACCTGGTGCAATGAAGTCAATCCTTCGGTTTTAAAACCCTTTTTTTTTTTTATATTAATCTTTCTAATGAATTTTGCCCAGGCAGTGGCTTTCCATGATTTTGAACTGCCACAGGTTCCTTTATCATGCTCAATTAAACATGGGACCTACGTTTTATCGTCTGTCTTTCATAGGACTAGGAACTCGATCTCATCTACACTGAGAGCAGGGATATCTAGAAAAATTCTGCACAAGTGTTGTAGGGATGATGTTCTTGGTGGTGGTGGTCTGATGTAATATGTGGTTTAGTTCAGGACAATACATCTTCAGGACGGTTACAATATAGTAAAACAACCATCATGTTGTGACATTCGTATATTTTTATTGATGTTACTTGGACACAGACAAAACACGTCTGTCTGGTTTCAGTGTTTATGTTCATCTCCCTATGTTGTCACTACGTCGCTAAGCAGTACTAACAATTCTATGTCAACTAGTTTCACTACGTCAATGTCTCGTTCTAGTGTTGCTGTCTGCTTATAGTGGGCAGTTTTGGTGTGCAAACACTAAGTCTCTACTTATCTCTCTTTTACAAGCCTATCTCTATCTAAACTACCTGTCCAGAGTGTTGCCCAGACAAGATGGGCAGGACATGTGGCTCGAATGCCAGATTGCAGAATACCCAACGACTCTTTTATGGTGACAGGGGGCCAGAAAAGCGATTCAAAGATACACTCAAGAACTCGATGAAATCTTTTGGCATAGATGTCAACAACTGGGAGAATGCTGCTCAAGACAGATCAGCCTGGCGCACACTTCTTCGACACGGTTCCTCAGCCTGCGAGGCAGATAGAACAGCATGGATGGAGCAAAGACGTCAAAACAGAAAGGCAGTAAAACTTCCCACAAGTGCAAGTATACCTTGCCCACACTGTACACGAACATTTCGGGCCCGTATCTACTCACTAGGGCTCACTAGTCATCTACGCACACACAGACAAACATAGCACAACTACATTCCCTTGGATGAAAATTTGTGTGGTCATCATCACCCGTGATGGACGAGCATCAGTCTGTTGGCTACTACCTGGGGTTGGGGAACGGTTGTGCCCGGTCCTGGCAGACTACTACACAAGGAAGCAAACCAAGTACCTTTAGAACAAGAGGCAAGCACTTAATCTCTATGCCAGTTAGTTAGTTAGTCTTTCCTCTTGGGCCTGTGGCGACGATAGGGCAGAGGTCATAGCTCTCTATGTCTCGCGGTTCGTTGCTATCTGTTTTAGGTCTTTAATGTTTACTAGGCCCATCGTTGAGCCTTCTCTGGTGATAGTTCTACACCAGAATCTCTATGCCAGAGACACCAAATATATATATATATATATATCATCAAGTATCTTGTCCCTTCTGGAACTTGGCTTTCATGACAGCAGTCGTGAAGTTGACCGGCTTCCATGACAGCAGTCGTGAAGTTGACCAGCGTCAGCAGCAGTCATTCTCAGATCATCTTGAATGACATCTTGCACCCATCTTCTTCTAGGTCTGCCTCTCATTCTTCTTCCAGACACCATCCCTCCAAAGTTATCTTCTCTAGGCACTCAGATCGTTTGATATGTCTGAAATATTTTTCTTTTAATAGCTCTCTATAATATCAAGCTGTTGTAGAATAGAAGCATGTGTTCTTTTCTCTGTCCATGATATTCTAAGTTCTCTTCTGTAGCATTTGCATTCAAGGGCATTAATGATCTTCTCCGCTGCTTTGTCAATGTTCCATATCTCACAAGCATATGTTACCAAGATAGATATATATATATATACACTCGTATATTCACAAATTATTGACTGCAATTCTTCTTTGAATGCCCCATATCGACCACTTGTTAACCACTCTTTGTGATTTGTTTGTGATCTGAGCCTAAGAGTGAAAGTACGTTGTGCCAGTTATGTGCCCACAAGTAGACCAGCACATCCGATTTCTGCGACGCTTTTTATTTACTAGGGTAGCCTCCTAGGCCCCTACCTCAGCGGCCTCTTACAACATTCCTTGCCGGACGCAGTGTTACTATTCTTTGCTCCCCTTGAAAGCCCCGGCAACACACCCGATTTCTGCACGCTTTTATTTACTAGGGTAGCCCCCCTAGGCCCCTACCTCAGCGGCCTCTTACAACATTCCTTGCCGGTCGCAATGTTACTATTCTTTGCTCCCCTTGAAAGCCCCGGCAACACACTGAGATCAGGGATCTCTAGAATCATATCATGATTGCTGCACAAGGAAGCGAACCAAGTACCTTTGGAACGAGAGGCTAGCACTTAACCTCTACGCCAGATACCCCAAATTTCTCTATATATATTCGCAAATTATTTACTGTGCAATAAAGTTGCTTCTGTTAACCAGTAATAAATTCCTACACATCTGTTATTGAATTTTCTCCTCCCCAGTACCAAGCCATGCATGCAGGTAGTGTTATGGAAAAGTCCAGGAGAAATCATCCGAGAGATTGCTCAAGAAGAAGTCACCAAAACACCATCCTCATTCAGCACAACAATCACCACCAATGTAACCTCCATCAATAGAACAACAGCCACAAACAGAATGGATACATCTGAGAGGTATCCGTTATCATCCAGGGATAATATCATGGACACAACATTAGGCGCACCAACGCTGGATCCAATTTCACATTTTCAACCGGCACCCTCTAGCAGCTTCTCATCAGCAAACTTTTTAACACCACCACTGCTGCCAAATATGGTTCAAATCCCAGCCAGTACTCATGGCAACATTAGTCATGCTGCGGCCAACAGTACCAACAACGGACTAGTAGACTTAGATATGTTCGACAGCCTTGACGATGACATGCAGTTGTGATAATCTCAAAAATATCATTTGTCATAATTTCCTGATTGTCACAATATTCAATACTTGTGTCTTCATTCCCTGGTTCGCATTTGATCTATCTGTCCGGTTCGCTATTAAAACACATTGTTCTATTATTAGAAAGCAGCTTTTATGAAAATGACAAACACATTATGCGTAAACTCACTACCAATGACACTGCGGAAACAAAGATTCCAGTGCTATATTGAACAAGTACTTATGTAAGGCATTGAATCTAGGACAATGAACAAAACAATCGATAAGATCATTGGGAGCCACAGAGAGAGGGGTTTTACTAATACAATGGACAGCAAAGAAAACAAATGATGAGGTTTTAAATCAGGCCTGCACACAAGGTTACCATATCAAAAGAATATGAATCGGATAATCACGGTTCTTCGGGCATATAATGCGAAGAGAAGGTTTAGAACATTAAGCGACAACAGGTAAAATTCATGGAAGGAGAGATCGTGGAAGACAGAGAGAAGATGTTGGATAGTCTGACATCACGGTTCGACAAAAGATCGATGTCAGAACTGATTAACTGCACCAAGGAAAGAGAGTTGTGGAAAGACATGATCTCCTACGCCAGCAGTCATGGCATTGCTTGATTGATTATTCTATTATTAATCTATAGAACAATTTCTAAAAGTGAATAATCAGGATGGGATACTTGACTGGAATTACACACCAACGTATGGTATTTATTATTCATGACCATTCATAGGGGTTTTCAACCTCCAGAGAGTCATGTTGATCTACTTTCCCGTGCATGCAGCTGTTCGCGGCAACGAGAGAGCAGACTTGTAGGCATCTGTAACTTATTGGTGCTGAGCTCAGTCACAACCCAAGAGTACCTTTTTCAAACTCTGTGGCAGGCAATTTGGAAGCAAATTTGTTTCAGTGGATTTTTACCAATGGTAAAAATAGACCTCACCTTTTAGAAAGCAATGGCAAACTACTATACATATAAGTGGTGCCGAGAAAATCAACGACTCGTTTACTGTGGGTGATGTAATGTAAAGGATTTGCCATGATTTTCATTTTCAAAGGGGTGTTCTTCGGTCTCTCGGCGACCTACTGTTGGATGAGTCCACTAGAATTAATGTTAAATCGATCCAGCGATTTAAGGAGTTTGAAATTACACATTGTACAGGTAGAACTGGATGCTTGAGAGGCAGATAGGGGAGTGTATTTAACCAGCGAGCCACAGGAACCATCAGTATGTAAACCCTTCGATCTCACTTCTACAGAGTTTTCCAAACAACATACTAAAAGGAAAATAATATTTTGAAACCCCTGCCATATCTTATTCTTCCTCGTTCGTTCTCATATTCCCGCTGGTTATAGCAGGATGAAGTCAGGAGAACGAAATGTGGTGTGTCACTGCTTTCAGCCGAGCTATGGTGTCTGCGCCTTTCGGTCCGACACACCCGACTTCAGAATAGTCTTTTTTTGGGGGGGCGCCGGGTTAGATTCTCCCTCTTCAATCTCCACAAACTTAGCCGGACTTCTTGATAGTTGTCTGTTTCAGGGGTCACACAGTGGAGACTGAATAGAGTCTTGGTCAGCTTTGTTCTTACTCTGACGCTAGCAGTCAACTATAAGTCGCGGACGGCTACAGGCACATGCAGCTTGTGTGTACCACAGGGAGGTGGAGTGGAGAGTTGGTCAGCTTTGTTCTTACTCTGACGCTAGCAGTCAGCTATAAGTCGCGGACGGCTACATGCACATGCAGCTTGTGTGTACCACAGGGAGGCGGATTAGAGTCTTGGTCAGCTTTGTTCTGTCGCGGACTGCTACAAACCCATGCAACTTGTGTGCAGTCCACCAAAGAGAGATGGAGCATCTGGTTTCCCCCCATGGCCAGATAATTAAACAGAAGACAAATCACAACGTCCATACATGTGTACATAAACACCGGATGACAATAAAAATAGCTCATACAAGAAACAAATGAAGACATTATGCCAGCGAGATAATGAGAGATATGTTGTGATTAAAATGGGTATGATAGTAGTAAATGCGTAACATGTAAAAACAAAGTCATGTAGTTTTACAAAGTACAAAAACAATATTCAGCGACGTTGTGACCAAAATGTCTTTATCAAGAAAAGGATACAACAGAAGCGTACAAATTTAGACTTCCTATATGCTAGACATCTCTCTGTCTGCCTTTTTAACCTGGATTGGGGTATAGACCCTCAACCAAGTCTTCCTATCTCTAGTTATCTCCTGCAGCTCCCTCCAGCTCTTCTTTATATTGTTGATCTCTGCCTCCAAATCTTGTCTCCATGTATTTCTAGGTCTCTCTTTCTTACGTTGTCTGTGGGTTCCAGGAAAAGAGCCTTCTAGTTATATCCCCCTCTGTTTTCTCAAAGTGTGTCCTATCCAGTGACAGCAGTTTTTTTTTCAACTTCTTGATTCACTGGAATCTGTCTTGTTCTCTCCATAAGTTCCTCATTTGTTCCTATCATACCATTTCAGTCCCTCTATTCTGCGCAGACACCAGTTGATGAATGTTTGCAATTTATGCGTTATTATTTTAGTCGTTCTCCATGTTTCTGACCCATACAGCAGAACTGCTTCAACAGTAGAGTATACGTTAGACATAACATATAATAATTCCTCTCGTACCGTTATACGTTACATAAGGCTTGCAAGCAATTTATTCATACTGCTCTATCCTGGGCAACTTGCTCAGTCATCACCATGGAATTGAGACCGATATTTCTTGCCTCTCTCAGCAAAGTTTGTTTCAGGGTCTCTAGACATAACATATAGTCAGACCATAAATCTCTAGCTGCCCTTTAAATTAAAAAATGTGACTTAAAGTAAAATAAATATGACAAAATAGAAATGGAAAAAAGACATTCAAATATATATAGAATATGTGAATCAAAATTGTGGCATATCCTTTGCAGGATATCACCATCAACCACAGTAAACGAGTCGTTGATTTTCTAGGCATCGTTTATACCAGTAGTTTGCCGCTGCTTTCTTAACGGTGAGGTCTATTTTTACCAGGCATAAAATTCCATGGGAATATTACTTCCAAAAATTGTTTACCCAAAAATTCATAAAAAATGTAATATTTAATATATCCTAAAAACCATGTGTAATTATTTAGATATTACAATTGCTCACCTTAGAGTGAAAACAGAATTCATTTATATTCATTACTTTCGGAGCCTTAGGGATTAAAAATGTTGTGTTTGGTGGCCATTTTTTATTGTTTCCATTGCAACGTGTTGACATATTTTTGAAAACTAAACTTTTTCTACTCTTTTAAGTCATAATATCTCAAAATTTTAATACAAATTCTACATTAATATGAAAGCAACGAAAAATGTTTCAAGACCAGAATCCCCCCTTAACAAGTGATGGATATGGAGCGGTCGAAGAACATATACACTTTTGGCTGAAATGTCGTATCTTTGTTTTGGTACTTTGTAAAACTACATTTAACAAAACTGTTGTATGATAGTAGTGAATGTCTGCTGGAATACTCACAAGATAGTTGTTGGTGTTGAAACTGTCATTGTTTCCAAACTTGACATTTGATGATGTATGCTAGAAACAAACTTGACATTTGATGATGTATGCTAGAAATAAACTTCATAATTTTTAACTTTCCTTGTATCCTCCTTCTTTCTTCAGCAATCTCTGGTCATGCACTTAATTTACTGTGGACCACAAACTGGGCAGTCAGTTTCAGGTTTCCTTCTTCAGCGATCTCTGGTCATGTGTTTAATTTACTGTGGACTACAAACTGGGCAGTCAGCTTCCCTTCTTCAGCGATCTCTGGTCATGTGTTTAATTTACTGTGAACTAGAAACTGGGCAGTCAGCTTCAGGTCTAAAAGGTTTACTTCTTCAGCAATCTCTGATCATGTGCTTAATTTACTGTGGACTACAAACTGGGCAGTCAGCTTCCCTTCTTCAGCGATCTCTGGTCATGTGTTTAATTTACTGTGAACTAGAAACTGGGCAGTCAGCTTCAGGTCTGTCAGGTTTACTTCTTCAGCAATCTCTGATCATGTGCTTAATTTACTGTGAACTAGAAACTGGGCAATCAGCTTCAGGTCTGTAAAGTTTCCTACTTCAGCGATCTCTGATCATGTGCTAATTTACTTGAACTACAAACTGGGAAGTCAGCTTCAGGTTTGTCAGATTTCCTTCTTCAGCGATCTCTGATCATGTGCTTAATTTATTGTGGACTACAAACTGGGCAGTCAGCTTCAGGTTTGTCAGATTTCCCCAAAGCTTAGTTTTCAGGTCGACTGGGTGTGGCTACATGTTGCTTCTCAGCTCACACAGGAGAGGACAGTCTTGCAGGATATGCTATGGTGTCTGTTCCACCTGCTGACACTGGTAGAGAGCTGTTTGACTTATTCCTAGTCTATATAAGTGTTTGTTGAGTCTGCCGTGTCCGGTGCGTAGTCGAAATATAATGATCTGGTCTGTTCTGCTTAGGTCTTTGATGGAGTCTTTTCCATAATCATATCAAGTGTTTGTCTTCCAGTCTACTGCAGATTTTCTCTTTATGAGGGTTTTGATCTCTTGAAAAGACAAACTTTCCGTGTATAATCTTCATCTATTTCAAAGTTTATAGTTTGTTGTGGTTTTAAAACTTCTGCGCTCAACTTACTTCTGTGTTCAACTTCTGCTATGCGACTACTCCAGTATGTGTCATAAACAGGGCGGTGTGCTGAGGTCTTCACCAGTCCCCCGTAGTTTGTTTTGTAGGGTTATTTCTGTTTGCCAGATTTCCATTCTCACATTGCTCAGGCTGGGGCAGTATTGCAGGATGTGCTCTGGGGACTGTTTTGATGCTCCACAGGTGCAGGCAGTCGAGTCCCTGAGACCCATTCTGTGGAGGTGTGTTCCGAGACTGCAGTGTCCCGTTCTAAGTCTGAAGACTGGCCTGTGCATTTCTGTTTAGTGTGTTTATACTGTCGTGCTCTGGGTTGTATCCTCCGTTTGTTTTTCTCTGCATCATTTTACTGGATTGTTTCAGGAGATTCTTTGCTTCTGTAAATCTTTGTGTTGGGTGGTGTTGTGTTAGGCTCCCTCCAACCCGTGTGAGTTTGTCAGCCTTTTCATTTCCTGGTATGCCACATTGTGCTGGTATCTACTGTAAGACTAGTTCTGATTTTTTTTTACGAGGTCCCTAGGATTTTTGTCGTAGCGATGGAGTTTGTGCTTTGTGCAATGCTCTCAACAGACGGCATGGGTCGGAGACGGCTTGGGTCGGAGCCATACAGGGAAACCCTGTACAATTATGTCAATCCTTCGTCTGTGGATTGTTTATGCAGCGCACACAAAATCCTGTTCCATGAGTCTCTTCTTATCCTGATGCTGTGAGGCAAAACAGGATTGGAGAAAAAAGAAAGGTATAATTATCCTCCTTTAGGTCTACGATGTGTGCTCTGTGTCTGGATGCAGGTAATCATAGTATTTCGGACATATCATTAAAAGGGGCAGTTTAGAACATTTGGTTACAACAGGCAAAATACAGGGAAGAGAGATAGAGGAGACAAAGGACAAAATTCAGGATGGCTTTAAATCATGGTTCGGTGATGGAGTCGATGGATTGTACCAGAGACAGACAGATATGGAGAGACATGACCACCTACGCCAACCGGCACGACAGTTGATTGATTTATTCAATGCAACAATAAAGATCCACCCATTCAGAATTAAAAGTGTAGTCCCGTTGCCGTTTAGCCATATTTTTAAATGATATGATTTTAATGAACATGTTACACTTCTTTCACAGTTAGCACAGATCAAGTTATAATATCAAATTAAAATAATAAATAAGATCGATTACAAATAGCACATTGTTCCTATTCTAAACGGAAACTCAATGCACCACTCCTTCAAGTTTAAATCACAAGGTGGCCGATAGATCAAAGAATCGGCTTGGACATGTTAGTTGTTTGAAGATATCAGTTTAAAGTTGGTGCTTTGTCCAGTGTAAAAATCAAAGGATGAGATTAGTGGCAGTAGAATGGTTACAAAAGAAAACAAGATTGCAATAGAGAGAAAACAGTTTTCTCGTGAGTTCTGTTTAAAAAAAAGGAAACATAAATGATTTTTTTATCTTACTTGAAGTCCTGATTAACGTTAAAGCCAGCAGAGTAGCTGTGGACCAAGAGGTTAAAAAAAGATGCTGGCGCTGGATAGGACACACTTTGCAAAACATGAGGGGAATATAACAAGAAGGGTCTTTTCCTGGAACCCACAGGGACAGCAAAAGAAGGGGAGGCCGAGAAATACATGGAGGCGAGATCAACAATATAAAGAAGAGCTGCTAAAGATAGGAAGACGTGGCATGAGTTGGTTGAGGGCCTTTGCCCCAATCCGGGTTAAAAGGCAGAAGAGAGATGCACATATGGTACAGAAAAACCCGATATTGATTGAGGAAAGGGATATAGATGGTGAATTTGTCTACCTTGGAAGCAAGATCAGTAACGGAGTAACTTGGGGCGTCAGAAATGCATAATTATTTTTAAGCATAACGCAGGTACCGCGTCGGACAGCCCTGCTTCAGAGGCTGACGCTGATCTACTTCCTGGACATGCAAGTGTTTGTGGCAATGAGAGAGCAGACAGGCTTGCATCAAGAGCATTCATTGTCGGAGAGTTGAAGATGGATGCGGGTGAAATTCTTCTATATATTTCACGACTGCCTGTTTGATGAAGACACTAAAACAGGTGTTGAATTGATCAAGCGATTTAAGGAGTTTGAAATGACCTGTTGTACATGTAGAACTAAGGGGCAGAGTGAGGAGTGTATTTAACCAGCGAATCGTGGTAACCATCAGTACGCTTCGACATCTGTTGGTGAGACTGCGCATCTATGGGTCTGCCCAGAGTGACGGGCAGTAATGTCGGTTTAGTAACCGATAACCAAAGAACAGAAAGTCAGTCACAGTCATACTACACTTGTTTATTACATCTTGCATCCATCTTTTCCTTAGTCTTCCTCATCTGCCCAGAATAATGCCCTCCAGAATGATCTCAACAAAATCGTGCGGCTTATATGCCCAAAATATTTTATTTTTCCCTTTCTTCATCAACCACTTCTTTTCAATATTAAGCTTTTACAAAATGGAGAGATTTGTTCTTTTTTTCTGTCTATGGTATTCTCAGTTTCAGTTCAAAATATCATGTTCATAGGTGCTACGATCTCCTTCGCAATATCTCCAACAGTGTCCAGTGACTAACCATACCAGTTCAATATTGATTGATGAGCCTACTCGTATACCTGTTATGCTGTTCTTTTCTTGCTACTTTAATCTTCAATCACTACGCTCCTGTCATGCAATCGCCTAAACCAAGGCATATATGTGGGTTACTTCGGATAAGAGACATCCACTACACAAGAATACTAATGATGTTAAGGGACGAGAATCAAGCGTGGCATGTCGTGGATGGCCCAGGCTGAGAGAACAATTGGCCAGGTGACTATGGTTGCGACCCTACCAAATGGGGAAGAATGGATCCCAACAGATGGTAGCATTACCAACTATCTCAACGTTATCATTACTCTTGGAAGAGAGTGTTTATGGTTGAAGATGGATAAGGGGGATATTCTTCGGTCTCTTCGCGACTGCCTGTTTGATGAGGACACTAAAATCGTTGTTGAATCGATCAAGCGATTTAAGCAGTTTGGAGTTACCCGTTGTTCAAGTCAAACTGGATGCCTGAGAGGCATAGTGAGAGGTGTGTTTAATCAGCAAGCCACAGGAACCATCAGTATGCATACTCTTCGATATCTGTTGGGGAGACTGAGCACCTATGGGTCTGCCCGAAGTGCAATGACATCAGTTTAGTTTAGTAACCAATAACCAATTAATCTTCAATCCCAACTCTTGCAATTTAGTAGCTGACGTGGATTGGTTTAAATGAAAATCTTTTAGTGGCTACATTCTATGAGGACGTTTCGAATATCAGCTCTATCCATTGGCTGGCCCCCTGATATGGTAGCAGAAACAGCTAGCATGTCTGCTCTCTCATTGCCATCGACAACTATGTGACCCGGAATGAAGATGAATGTAATTCTGCAAATTGTTGATGTGTGAAGTGCTTCAGTCCATTGCCTGCGCACTGAACCAGCACATCCACCTTTCGCATCATACTCAATGAATCACTGAGAATGCACATATGAGAAGTTTTTTGACTCCAACCAGAGTAGTGCCTTTAGTTACCGTCAGGTTAGTTCACATTCATAGGTGCAAAGAAACACAAAAATAGCTTCCCCATTTAAAATAATTAACACACACTTTCAAATGACACAACAATTTCCTTAAGAAAGTAACTATCTTTCATGTACTAAATGCATAGGTCAGGACATCCTTCTGAGACTCGGTGATATCAGGATGCCAAAGATCAAGTAAAAATACTGCCCGCAAGCCACTTCCCTCTTCTCCTCGATGGTGAACTGAGTGTGGAAAAGCATCATTAAAACAGATAATCTTTCCTTCCTGCCAGTGACAGATTTTGTCTGCGACCTGAAGCGTACAGTCCTCCTGAGGAATCCTCAGACCTGTGGAACATAAAATGTAGAATTACTTAATAATAAAAAAGAAGAATCGTCTGGCTGAATGGATTAGAGCGCGTCTCCCATGTGGGAGGACCTGTGTTCAATTCACGGTAAAGCCAAGGATTTTTTTCTGTTGTGGGCATAAATGAAAAATCCTAACCTGAACAGCTTCGGGGCGACTGCACTAGCCATGCAGCCATTAAATTCCTCACACTCTTGTCTCACCTGTTCTACACCGCCCTAAAAAGCAATACTACAGGCAGTAACGACAGATTTATTTCATAATAGAGAAATAAAAAAATGTGGAGCCATATCGCTTAATTGTACATAGCAGTGGTGGACAACTTACGGCCCGTTGGTCAGAGGTGGCACGCCAAACATTTTTGACTGGCCCCGAGGTGTATTGAAATATAAAATATACAGAAGATCAAGACTGGTTATGTACGAAGGCAGTGGATGCAATGAATACAAAATGCAAACACTTACTTTCATCTTTGTCCCAGGTCATTCTGGGGTGAAGGACAATGAGAGAGCAGGAGCACTAGCGAGAATGCTACGATCAAGAATAGGTTATCTATAGACAAAAGAGACATCATCCCCGCTCTAAGAGAAAATATAAGCAAAGAAGATTTCAACGAAGACGATAAAGGATATTCTCTATCTCGGTTGCGCAAGTTATGCATACCAGGGTAGCTTCTATAGACCCCTACCTCAGTCGTCTCTGATGACATGCCTTGTAGGTCGCAATGTTACTATTCTTTGATCCCTTGCGGATCCCGCAAAACACGGACGAGAGATGCTTCTAATATAGATCCCTTAGTAATGGTTCAGAGTTTCCTGTGTTTCAACCATCTATCGTGTACGCACAGAGAATTATTGACCAAAGCTAGCCTAGAACCCCAGAATTTCCATACCACTAGCTCAGAGTTTGTTGTCAACTTCACTATCAGCGAACCTGTGGGCTTATTGAAAAGAAGAAGGCATAATAGGCTGAGGTACCATCTGTTTAACAAGTACAAATTAGACTCTTCTGACATATACACATGTGGCACCAGCAAGATGACAGACACACATACTACAAGAATGTCCAACATACAGTGAACAGAGAGAAAACACATGGTCAATCCCCATATCCATCCAACACAAGCTATATGGAGATGTACATGGACTCCGGTTGGCCACTAACTACTTTAGAAGTATACAAATCGATGTCTGAAAACGTTGGAAGAAGAAGAGACCACTAGGGTGCCCGTGTGCTGCCGAGGCCACAAGGAAGCAAAGAATAGTACCACTGCGACCTGCAAGGCATGTTGTAAGAGGCGACTGATGTATGACCTAGGAAAGCTAACCTAGTAAATAAAAAGCATCGCAGAAATAGGATGTGCTGGCCTACTTGCAAGCACATAACTGGCACAACATACAATCGTTCTTAAGCTCAGATCACATACAAATCACACAGGGTGTTTAACAAGAGCACACACTTACCAAGATGGCATCGAATCCTACAATTCGTAGAACCACAATGTGTTGCTATGTGTGTATCTGAGTGCACCACAGAGAAAGCTGCATCACCAAAAATATTACCACGAATAATGTATGGTATTTTCCTCAAGACCTCCATCGTCAACGGACACAATTTTGCGGCCTCCGTCTCTCGACCTTGATCAACTAGCTGAATAATTTCCCATTTCCCAGAGTCCGAAGAGTTCGTTTTCCATAAACGCTTAGTTTCATCTAAAGGACTTTGATACAAATGGAGAAACTCCAGCTCTATCTGCCGAAACCGTGCCTCCAGTAACTGCAACGCTGGAAAGTCATTTAACGACCATAATTTCTCCTCACTCAATCCAGACATTTTGAAAAGGACTGGACTTGAATTTATGGCTTTACTTGAATCTAATTGATCTTGGAAAGATTTTTCTGGATGTTTCAATACATCAAGAGATTTTCTTATATCTGTTGTAATATTCTGAACATCGATACTGGCAGCATCGCTATCTTGTGCATAGTAACTTAATTTCGTAAGAGCAGTTTGTAGCGTTTCACGATTATTTGTGCAACGGAAGCAATCTGGAGACTTGCAACGTGTTGAAGATCTAACTTCATTTGTTAATTTGTTCGATGATTGTGGAAATTCCGAGGGTTTTCTTTGTACAACTTTTAATCTGTACAGTTTAAATGTTGCTAGAAGTACAGTGATTATCAGTACTACAAAAAACAGAATCGTTAAATCCATTGTGAATCTCTGCTTCTCTCAACTCCCCTCGAAAAATAAGGCATAAACAAATTTCCTCTAACCAGATCTCTATCGAGCAAGCCAGGTTAGTTCACTCTAAGTCTTTCCCGCCTCATCTCACTGAAACAAAATAAAAGTAGGAATCAATCAATCACTCAAAAGTAGGAACAAGTTCTAATTAAATTATCAATATATCTCTCTCTCACGATCACCGCTTAGACTGATGTACCAGATTTTCTCATAAATTCTGCTGTTGTTTTTAGGGCTCCGTCCCTCCGTACAGCTTCTCATTTAGCTCAGTATTTTCCAGCCAGGTTTCGTTTCTCAGGCCTACTAGCAGTGAGCAGTCTTGCAGTTGGTGCTCTGCCGTCATGTCCGCCTTCTTGCAGTCAAATTATCAATATAGAAAAACTTGGCATGGGTTGATTAAATTTAAAGGTCTATGTCCCAATCGAGGATAAAAAGGCAAAAAGACCAGGAATGTCAATGACAAAATTTAACTGTACGAGATTTACATATATATATATTGGTTATTTAACAGACGTCATTGCACTCCAGGCAGACCCACAGGTGCTCAGTCTCCCCCAACAGATATCAAAAAGAATGCATACTGATGGCTCATGTGGCTCACTGATTTAACACACTCCTCACTCTGCCCTCATGCATCCAGTTCTACTTGTACAACGGATAACTAAAAACTGCTTAAATCGGTGGATCGATTCAATATCTATTTTAGTGTATTCAACCAACAGACACTGAGACAGTCGCGAAGAGATCGAAGAACATCCCCTTTATCCATCTTAAACTCCCCAACAATCGATGCTGTAGGTGCAAGCCTGTTCATTCTATCATTACCGCAAACACATGTATATATATATATATATATAATCTGGCAAACCATTTTATGATTTGTATATAATATTAATATACAGGTTAATGAATTTATTCATATTAATTTATTTGATTTTGCAACCTTCAAATTAATGATGTGCTTGGAAATCCCAAAACAAACGTTCAAGAACTGCAATTGTATACATACGATACAGTGTTTGTTTTCATACCATATCTATTTTTGTTCTCTAACTAGACCTTCATTTACACTTCTAAGCACTTGTTTTTTGGTGGACATAGGCAACTGAAAAAAATTGTTTCGAAATCAACCATTCTCTAATACAAGGTAGGTTACTCTTATTGTGGAACAAGTTTACAGCAAGAGTAGCGTCCTTTGATCTACAATATAACATCACCTGCCGCTTATAAGCTTATCGCACTTATATTAATTAATAACATATAAGATAGTAATATTATCATTTTTCCCCAGAGACACCTAGGATTATTGATGGGGCTACGGAGTTCGTGCTTTGTGCAATACTCTCGGCAGGCAGTGTGCTATTTCTGTGGAGAGGGACTGAACCATATGGGGTAAAACCCGGTTGCAATGAAGTGAATCTTTCGGCCTTAAAACTCCGCTTATCCCTCATCTTCCATACCTTTCTGACATTACAGACTACATCTTATTGCGTAACACCAAACACTCATATGGATTAAAAAAAATGACTGAGATGGAAAGGGGACCCGAAAGATGATCAGAGTAATACCCCTCTGATAAAATTTGTCTCAGATGCAGGGTGTCAGTTACGATGTAGATGTTCTGTACTGTCATAACATACAAACATACAAACATACAGCAATTCGGTCACACACACGCGACACTGTTAATTAGCTATCGTCATGTATCAGTTGTAGTATCTTTTTACAAACATTCTCACACTGTGGGAAACTCCATGCTTGCTCATTCCTCAAGTACAACATCCATTTTAGTGTTTTGACGTTCAACGTGTTCACGTGGTGTTAGCATCTCCTCCCTCCCTCCCCCTCTCTCTCTCAGACAGTTCTCTCACCCCGCCCACCCCCACATATAGACCGCGTTTAGTTCAAATTTATACCAGAATGTTCAATATATCTTCTTCGTCTCATCAGCATCAGGTGCCGTGCCGCTGGCGAGGCGATCGGATCTCCACAATCTCTGTCGTTGGTGTTTGCTATCAACTCAGATGTCGACGTTCTACTGTGCCATGAAGTCTTCTTCGTACTACTATTATTTGTGTCCGTTCTTAACCAGTTAACAACTCTTTCAGATTATTTTTAGCGCTGAGAACGTGAATACAATCGATAGATTCTCTGGAGATCTTCTTCATCTCTAGCTGCTAATACTTGATCGTCATTGAACACAAGTTTCAAAATATCATCAGTGAACACAAGTTTCAAAATATCGTCAGTGAACACAAGTTTCAAAATATCGTCAGTGAACACAAGTTTCAAAATATCGTCAGTGAACACAAGTTTCAAAATATCGTCAGTGAACACAAGTTTCAAAATATCATCAGTGAACACAAGTTTCAAAATATCGTCAGTGAACACAAGTTTCAAAATATCGTCAGTGAACACAAGTTTCAAAATATCGTCAGTGAACACAAGTTTCAAAATATCGTCAGTGAACACAAGGTTTCAAAATATCATCATGAACAAGTTTTGCAAAATATCGTCAGTGAACACAAGTTTCAAAATATCGTCAGTGAACACGTTTCAAAATATCGTCAGTGAACACAAGTTTCAAAATATCGTCAGTGAACACAAGTTTCAAAATATCGTCAGTGAACACAAGTTTCAAAATATCGTCAGTGAACACAAGTTTCAAAATATCGTCAGTGAACACAAGTTTCAAAATATCGTCAGTGAACACAAGTTTCAAAATATCGTCAGTGAATACAAGTTTCAAAATATCGTCAGTGAACACAAGTTTCAAAATATCGTCAGTGAATACAAGTTTCAAAATATCGTCAGTGAACACAAGTTTCAAAATATCGTCATGAACAAGAAAGTTTCAAAATATCGTCAGTGAACACAAGTTTCAAAATATCGTCAGTGAACACAAGTTTCAAAATATCGTCAGTGAACACAAGTTTCAAAATATCGTTAGTGAACACAAGTTTCAAAATATCGTCAGTGAACACAAGTTTCAAAATATCGTCAGTGAACACAAGTTTCAAAATATCGTCAGTGAACACAAGTTTCAAAATATCGTCAGTGAACACAAGTTTCAAAATATCGTCAGTGAACACAAGTTTCAAAATATCGTCAGTGAACACAAGTTTCAAAATATCGTCAGTGAACACAAGTTTCAAAATATCGTCAGTGAACACAAGTTTCAAAATATCGTCAGTGAACACAAGTTTCAAAATATCGTCAGTGAACACAAGTTTCAAAATATCGTCAGTGAACACAAGTTTCAAAATATCGTCAGTGAACACAAGTTTCAAAATATCGTCAGTGAACACAAGTTTCAAAATATCGTCAGTGAACACAAGTTTCAAAATATCGTCAGTGAACACAAGTTTCAAAATATCGTCAGTGAATACAAGTTTCAAAATATCGTCAGTGAACACAAGTTTCAAAATATCGTCACATTACACGTGAAGTCAGAGAAGACACGCCTGTATGGCGATAAATACTAATAAAAGGTAAAACACGCCTTCACTCAAAAACCAGCCTGAAGATGGATACCAACGCTCTGTCTAAGCCTGAATTCATAGCGACTGAACGCAAGATAAAGAAGAAGGGATGGGGACAACGAATAAACAATATATCTTAGGACAACCTAATTTCATGACACTAAGAGTATATACATATTTCCAGTGGCAACGTATGGGCGTGAAGCAAGGACATGTACAAAAGCATATATGGACTTTTGAATATAAGTGTTACCGAAAAGTTATCTGCAAATCATGGACACAGAAGAGAACAAATAGATATATCCAGTAATAACTCAAAGTTAAAGAAAACTGGCTGATGTTACAAATAAAAATGAGAAAATTGAAGTATTTTGAGCATCTAAAAAGGCTTGAAGAGTTGGAGAAGATCATTGGGGAAGGAGGCATCCCGACAAAGAGGAGAAGAGGAAAATCACGGAGGCGATAGATTCAGGATGTAACTGATAGTTTGAGCATGGCCGCTGCAGAGGTGGGACATCTGGCCCACGAGAGAGAGAGAGAGAGGGAGGGAGAGAGAGAGAGAGAGAGAAACTCCGAAAGACAGTTAGGATGGCAAAGTTCTGTTCAGAACAAAATATTCGATGATGATAAAGAGTGTCAACATCCAATTATAGTAATAGAAATTTGTGGAGATCCATGATCGACTAAGCCAACCGACATGGCACAGGATAATGATGTTGAAGATATTGTAGGGCGATGTTTGATCTTTTGTGTGACTTGTACTTCATAGATTTTCTTAACTTTTCAATGATCAATCATGATCTGCTATTTTGTCTAATTTAGTTATGGTTGATATGAACTGTCAACATGACATCTTGCTATCAGCTGGGATCAACTTGTGCCCGCCAAGGTTATCTCTTAAGTATATTTACACATTTCCTTATCTGTTGTCAACCTTGAACTTTAGCCCGGTTTTTGTCAAGGACAAGTAACTCTGTAAGTGCTATCTGGAAGAGTAATTGTTACTGAGAGTTGAATGAGCGTTTCAGATACGTTATCATACATGTTGTGCGCACACGTTAATTAAAAGTGTGCCAAAGTGGTATTTTAGCTTACACTTCGAAATAAATAACATAAAATACCGCTTTGACAGGATGGATTCTAAAGGTTATAAATAAAGTCTGGTTTGTATGAAGAAAATCTCTTGTTATTAGGCGCAGACAGGCTCTTCAAAGTTCGTCAAAAATCGAATTGGTATGGATGATAGTCGCTGGACGATGTTGGAGATATTGTAAAAGAGATCGGAGCACATATGGACATGTCCGGAATGCACTGAAGATATTCCAAAATGAAATTAAAATGGGAAATCAAAAACAGATGTAACAAAACAAACCAACTTATGGAACCAACATTGAACAACAAATACGTGTCAATAGACAATATTTCTTCTTGATCTCTTCAAAAAGGAATGAATTCTTATTTTTAATGTTTGCTGGCCTACACTTTAGTTTAGTCGTCGAACCATTATCACTTGCACTCTGCACATCGAACTAATTAGTTCATAAGTGTCCCCGTCTCCTAGTCGGTATGTCTTTCAGCGTGTGGCAACTAACAACACCGGCTCTTTGTTAGTTTAGTGCCCACGTTTAGCTACATCACATTTAACTTGCTATAACAGAACATCGGGAAAGAAGGCAAGAGGAAGACCACGGAAAAGATGGTTAGATGACGTAGCAGAAACCTGCTAAAGAGCAAAGATAACAATCACACAAGCCACCAGAACAACGCAAGACAAAAAAAAAAACCACGACACTGGGCAACAACCCGGTAGCAGTGTGACGTCAAAAGAAGAAGAAAAAGAAGAAGATTCTTGCAGTCTGTTTAGTGTTGTAGGTTCACCATTATTACTTGAATAATTTACACATCCTCTCTCCCTTATAGAATTCAGAATATCAGCATGGACCGTTGCTCGCCCGCTTTTTACAGCAGTCATAACTGCAAGCCTTTCCGGCGTGATTATTTCCCTTGACCCTACATGCCCTGGAATAAAATAAACTGATTTTTGTCAGCTTAGATCTATTCAACGACTCCATCCATTGTCTCCGAACCAACACGCCCTGATATAACCACAAATTTAAAAGGGGCGTCAAGAGGCTTCAATCCCTCTACATAACAAACAAACAAGCCCTTTGCTAAATGATACACAGATTAAACAGTTGGTGGGGGGGGGAGACCATGCGGACGTTGGACCGATGGAGTAGCTAAAGTGCATAAATAGCTCTATACACGAAGGTGTCCACAGAAGTTTATTCAGGGAGGGGCAAATGGGAAAACATGTTTAGTTGGTAGTTTATTACCCTTTGCCTTGTGAGTCGAAGGTCGTGGGTTTGAATCCGGACCGCGAAGTTCTGTTCACGAGTGCAGTTTTTTTTATAGAGACCCTTAGGATTATTGCTGGAGCCCGCCCGAGTGGTCACAGGGGCCCAAATTTGGGGTGTAAAGAATAGAACCACTATTACCTGCACACATGTCGCAAGAGGCGACTAAGGAGGTTTGGCTGAAATCGGATGCACATGTCCTAAACGTATAGAAGTCTATGCGTTTAGGGGCCTACAAACCAATGTGCAACGTATACACGTTCTTGGCAAATATCAAGGATATCACAAAGAGTGATTAAAATTGGTCCTAACGAACGAACGAAAAGAAGAAGAAGAAGATTACTGGAGCTACGGAGTTCATGCTTTATGCAATACTCTCGGCAGGTGGCGTGCCATTTCTGTGGAGAGAGGACCGAACGAGCCAAATGGGGTAAAACCGGTGCAATGAAGTCAATCCATCGGCTTTAACACGAGGAAATCGGCTGTGTGTTGTTGGGACTTACAAAGGAAGCAAACAATAGTACCACTGCTGACTAAAAGTCATGTCGTAAGAGGCGTCAGTGGCCTAGGGAAACTACCCTACTAAATAAAAAGTGTCAGAGAAATCGGTTGTGCTGGCCAACTTGTAGGCGCATAACTAGCACAACGTACAATCACTCTTAGGCTTAGATCCCATCAGTGGCGGCTAGTGGTCATTTTTCTTGGTGGGGCCAGACACACATTTTCGGAAAAATCATTGTTTTTGGAGTATTTACTATTATTTTTCTATTCCGGGAAGTTATTCTCCCTTACGATTATTGGTGGGGCCGGGCCCCACTGGCCCTTAATGACGAGCCGCCCTGGATCCCATACAGATTGCAAAGAGTGGTTTAACAAGTGGTCGTTATGGAGTGTTTGAAAAAGAAGAAGATCACGAGGAAATGGAGTAAGCCAGAATCACAACCTACTATATTTATCGAGTAGGTCATCCCAAAATGCCATTGAACCACTTCGCCAAATAGACACGCCCATCTCCCGAGGTCATGAATGTGTTGTTTATATAAGAATTTAAAAAAAAGATTTGACGATATGAAACAAAAAATGAAATGCCGAATGAGGCCAATGTACACAGGAAACTTGTCAGACGGAACAAGAAACATGCAATGACGATAATCTAAATAGTAATTGTATTCTTGACAGATGCAAGATTAAAACTTTAAAATACTTCAATCCAAAAAATGTCAAGTTTACAAGTTTTACTGTCTAATCCAGCGCCTGTCCAACTCGCCGCTGGTATCATACAAAAACTTTCATGGCGTCCTATTTAACTCTGCCGGCTTTAACGTTTATCATATTTCAAGAACATGGCCAATAACAGCAACATAGCCAATAACAGCAACATAGTCAATAATAGCAACATAGCAAATAACAGCAACATAGCCAATAACAGCAGACAATGAGCGGAAAATCAAAACGATACACCACTGTTGTTACATAAAGAGATACCGCTAAAAACTAAAGCAAATCTTATAAAAACGATTTTCTGGCCAACACTATGTTGGCTCTGCCACCAGATCAGACGGCCAGCCAATGGATAGAGTTGATATTTTTGAACGCCATCATATAGTGTGGCCGCAGCTTTATTCATCAGGCCAAAAGACTGAATAGGCAAACTTCAGACCTACCAAAAGTTGGCATTCCGCTAAAGTCTGTGGCAGAGCAAACCCCTTGGAGAGAGGAGACTGAACCATAAGTATGTATCCAGACAGAAGTTAAAGGAATACTCGACAAGGATGAGCAGAACAGCATACATCGCAAGACAGTCATTCTCAGTTTACTTGATGAAGAATACCCACATGATCTCTGGGTCCGGGTATACACGGATGGGTCAGCAGAAAATGCAGTGAAGAATGGAGGAGCAGAAGTGTACATAGAATACCTAAACAACGCTAGAGATGCGATTAAAGTACCAATGTGGAAATTCTGTCACAACTATGATGCAGAAATCCAGGCAATTAAGGTGGCAACTGAAAAACTGTTGAATACCAGACTTGATCCACAACCTGTTGTATTTTTGACTGATGCAAAATCAGCACTCCAGTAAAGAAAATTGCCAGGTCTACAGAACCTACTGTTTAAATTGTCCAAGCAGCGCAGGGTTGTCTTGCAGTAGATACCCTCTCACTGTGGAATACCAGGAAATGAAACAGCAGACCGATTGGCCAAGGAAGGTGCTGCATGAGAGCAGCCGGATGTGCCAGTTACCTACCACCAAAAGAAAAGGATGATTAAATCAATGAAAAAGCCACAAATACCAACACAAGACGATTACTATAATATGAGCAGATTGGAACAAGTTGTCATTCTGCGCCTTAGAACAGGACACAATTGGCTACGCAGCGACATGTATACACAAATCAAGTTTGGGCAATTCAGCCATGTGTACATGTGGATAGGCACACCAAACTGCAGAGCACATACTTCAAGACTGCCCCGAATATGATACACTGAGGCAAACTCACTGGCCTAACGAAACAACACTCGACAGAAAACTACACGGACCTCTGTGTGAGCTACAAAGACAGTGAAGTTCATACAAGAGACAACATTGAATATATAGACAATATTTCAAGCTAACGAAAGGAAGAAAGGATACAAGAGACAACATTGAATATATAGACAATATTTCAAACGAACGAAAGGAAGGAAGGAAGGATACAAGAGACAACATTAATAGTCAAGAAAAAATACAGGAACATTAATATAGACAATATTTCAAGTGAACGAAAGGAAGGAAGGATACAAGCGACAACATTGAATATATAGACAATATTTCAAGTGAACGAAAGGAAGGAAGGATACAGAGACAACATTGAATATATAGACAATATTTCAAGCGAACGAAAGGAAGGAAGGATACAAGAGAGAACATTGAATATATAAACAATATTTCAAACGAACGAAAGGAAGAAAGGAACGAGTGTGGCCGCAAAGAAGATTTTCATTTAACAATCCACGTCAACTACTAGATTGCAGGAGCTGGGACTGAAGATTGGAGTAGCAAGAAAAGAACCGCATAATAGGTACGTGAGTAGGCTCATCAATCAAAATAGAACTGGTACGGTCAGTCGCTGGACGCTGTTGGAGATATTGCGAAGGAGATCGAAGCACCTATGGACATGTCCGGAGTGTAATGAAGATATTCCAAACTGAAATTGAATTATTTTTCAGTTTTTCGTAGTATTTCATTGAACACAATCTTCCCGTTTTTAATAGTCTTTTTTAAATTTTGTAACCATTCTACTGCCCAACTAATCCAACCTCTTAGTGTTTTACTAGAGAAGACATGGGCATCTCAACTATATTATCAGTTATATGAGGACTATTATCATAGCACTCCGGATACGTTCATATGTGTTGTTTTTTTGTTTAGTTTTCCCCCCGATCCAGAAGCACCTGAGCTTTCAGCTCTTCGGCTCAGTGCCATGGACATCGTAACCCTTCGGTTCAGTGCCCCAAACACCGTAACTCTGGAGAACCTGTGACTTTTCTGCCTGTCCGCGGAATTGAATCCGCACTCACAGAGGTCACCCGTCGTCCAGCGCGCTACGAACACGCTGGGCAGGCGGGCGTCCATATGTGTTCCGATCTCCGTCTCAACAAATCCAGCAGAGTCCAGCGACTCAACACGCCAGTTCAATGTTGATTAATCAATCTCTTTGCATATTTAGTATGTCGTTCTTTTCGGGCTGTACCAATATTGACACCCATCTCTTTCAATCTGGTCAGCGAGTGGGATGCACAGCCCTGAAACTCCTCTGTTATGAAAGACTCTCTCAATGCGTTCAGAATGTCATTTCGGTCCATTGAATCTCCCTCTGATATTGTAGCCAAGCCAGCCAATCTATCAGCTCGTTCGTTACCCCTAACTCCTGTGTGCCAGGGACAAAAATAAGGTGATTTCTCTTATCACTGTCTGTACAAGTACCTCCACCCAGTTTCGTCTCACCATTCCTGATACAACTTAACGAATCATGCTCATGGAGTCACTGAGGCCACCAGAATCATTGGCTCATATGACTGGAAGCGGTGAAAGTGGCTATCAGAGTCATTGACTCATATGTGCAATTGACTCATATGACTGGAAGCGGTGAAAGCGGCTACTAGAGTCATTGACTCATATGACTGGAAGCGGTGAAAGGGCTAGAGAGCAATTGACTCATATGACTGGAAGCGGTGAAAGTGGCTACCAGAGTCATTGACTCATATGACTGGAAAGCGAGTGAAAGTGAGCTTAACCAGAGTCATTGACTCATATGACTGGAAGCGCTTTAGTGGCTCACCTTGAGTCCATTGACTCTATGACTCGGAATAGCTGAGAGATGGATTGGGTGTAAAGAATAAAACCACTGTTACTCTGCCACGCATGTCGTAAGAAGCGACCTAAAGGAGTTCATGAAATCAGGATGCACATGTCCTAGCTGGATATAAGTAGAGCGTTTAGGAGTTGACCACCAAACTCAATGTGCAACGTTACACATACTTAGCATCAAAGTCAAAGCATATCACAAAGGTGATTAAAATTGGTCTAAAGAACAACCAGAAGAAGAACGAAAAAACACAACAAATACATCACAAGAACCACTTATTGGGGTAGACATTGAACATCAGCAAGACGAGAAGAAGATGCAGAGGATATAAAGGACTGAAGTATGATTTGGATAATCTCTGCCAGGCATTAGTTGTTCAGGTGTCGATTCCTCCGCAAGAATGGCTACTACATTCCGTTTTGAGACATCTTTTTTTAGTTGTCTCAGACGTTGACCCGGTCCTGCTGACAGATCTGGTTTCTGGTTTTGTCTGAGTCTCTATCTAGATGACTTCATGCCTTTGTTGCCGGCTCTTGTTGCTTTTTGCAGGTTGCTCCTGGACACTGTGTTTAATCCTTATGCTAGGAAAGTGTCATAAGTAGAAGACAGACAGAAAGGATGTCCTCCTCCAGAGAGAGAGGACAAGTGCTTTTGTCCCATAGCTGGGATGGATTGGTTGCAGCCAGAGCATTTACCACTCACCGGTGGGTTCTGCGCCGTCACCTCATGAGGTCCCATTCTGCTCCCCGTCCTTTGGTCTGGCCTTTCACCTTGTCTGTTCGGCTTGGTTAGACCTGCCCAGGAAACTCCCGCCGACATAGCCTGAAGGATCGTAAAGACACACACACCCTCCAACCACGATAAGCTAGGTTAATGTGGAGGGCAAGTCATTCAAAATGTTACTCTCTTATAAGCCAGATGTCCCGTCTCCGCCACGCCCAACCATCAGTCACATCTTGAATCCATCTTCTCCTCTTTGTAGGCATGCTTCTATAATAGAACATCATGGACAGAGAAGAAACAAAGATATCCTACAAGACCTGGATATCAAGGTGAGAGCCGCTGTAGCGTAGTTGTTAGTGAACTCGCTTCGCAAGGCTGGTGGTCTGGGTTCAGCTCCCGCAATGCGCGTGGAATTTTCCCGACCGCGACGGCTCTCAGGTCGACCCAGCCTCAACTGGGTACCAGACATGCTCTGGGAAAGTAAAGGCGGCAGGCGTGATGCTGACCACATCACCCATCGTGTGCCGACGGTCAATGAAAATACAGACCTAACACTGTATTGACCTATATACCACGAGGTATGAAAGGGTTCCTTTTACTTACTGAATATCAAGGAGCATTGGCTCATAAATAACATCATGAAATGAAATATTTTGGCACATTATTAAACGGCAGTGGTCTGGAGAGAAAGGTAATGGAAAGCATGATTCCTGGAAAACGAGGCAAGGGACGACCAAGACGAAGATGGCAGCAGGATATCAAAGAAACCTTGAACATGACTCTAGAAGAGGCAGGAGAACATGCAAGAGACGGAGAGCTTTTCAGGCGGGCTGTGATGAATGCAACGTTCCGCAAGGGACATGCTACTACTTGTACACTACGCGTATTTTTATGTATACAAAATACTTCATTTTTTGTCGTCACACTGTGACCTGGTTGTTGCTCAGTATCGTGGTTTTCTGTTTTTGTCTTGTGCTGCTCTAGTGGCTTAGGTGATCTTTATTTTTCCTTTTTGTAAAACCGTCCAGTTTTGTTTGTTTTTGAATTCTTTCTGGTTTCTATTTGTTCTCTTCTCTGTCTATGCTATACGTAGTACTCATCTATCTGTAATAATCGTCCATCGCAAGCGATGATGACAACAGCCTCAGGCGCTGCTGCTTCGCCTCTCTGGTGTGTGCGGAGGTGACTGTAGAGTCCAATCCTAGAAACCAATCCCCGACCATAGGTGGAGCATACATGATCAAGGCTAGACAAGTGGGTTTTGTGTGTTCTGTTTTTTCGCGCAGCTCGTTTTCTTTGTGCCTCAACGGCAAGACGAGTTCCTCTTGTGTTGTTACAGTGCCACATTTGGTGATCTTGCGCAAGGGATTCCCAGCACTTTGTGTCTACATCGAAGCAATTCAGAGACACTTTAGGAGTGTCTTTAACGCGTTTTTTGCCCGTCTGCCCAGCGTGTTCGTAGCGCGTTGGACTACGGGTGACTATCCTCTGTGTGTGCGGGTTCAATTCCGCGGGATGGCAGAAAAAGCCACAGATTCCCCAGATTTACAATGTCCATGGCACCGAGCCGAAGAGCTGAAAAGCTCAGTGCTTCTGGATCGAAAAACACCAAAAACGCGTTTTCTCTCCACCAGCAGAACGTCTGTCCCTTCAAACTCACCATACATCAACTGTTTTGGGATGCATTTATCAGGCATCTAAGCAACATGGCCAGCCTAACTTGGGCCTCCTGTAATATTTATATTCAAAAGCAGGTTTATGCTTTTTCTCTACCTTGTTAAATGTCCATGTTTCACATCTATACGTTACGAATGGGAATACGCATGCTCTTAGTATTCTGATCTCGTTTCCATATTTTTTCCATTATCTCTCTCGCGATCACCGCCCAGACCAATGTACCAGATTTTCCCATAAATTCTATTCATGTGGAAATTTGATTCATGCAGCCTTAGCATTGGTGTGTTTTACGTCACATCTTCAGCACCATTTGGAGCTCTGGTGCTTATCCTTCGGCGATGTGTCCGGTTTCAGCCAGCGTTTACTCGGTTCGCTCTCCGTTCTGTAGCCATCTAGTGTTTTTACGGTGTGGCTATCCCCACTCCCAACCTCATTAGTCGCCTCTTACGACATGCGTGGCAGGTAACAATGGTTCTATTCTTTACACCTCAATTTGGGCCCAGGTAACAACTCGGGCGGGTTCCATCCTATACCGTTTTTCGAAGCAGGACTTTTTGGCGCCGCCATTTTGGCGCGACCGTTTTGGCACGACCGTTTTGGCGCTGGATTTTTTGGCGCAGAGCCGTTTTGGCGTCATTTAAAAATAACTTCATATTTAACTTAACGTTTATAAATAACTGTTTTCAATAAATTATAAATTTTTAATAAATCAACCCAATGCAAAATATATCAATTAAAAAACGTTTAACGAATACTGTTAAATATTTTACTTTCAGCCAATGCAAATAATCAACTTATAAAACTTGAATAAAGTTTAACGAATCTTGTTCAATATTTTACCTTTAATAAGTTTTCCGAAAGTCCGTGTTTTTAATCCATCAAAAAATTATGCGCAATTCCTCTCAGTTTCAGTTTGGAATATCTTCATTGCACTCCGGACATGTCCATGGTGCTCCGATCTCCTTCGCAATATCTCCATCAGCGTCCAGCGACTGACCGTACCAGTTCTATTTTGATTGATGAGCCTATTCGTATACCTGTTGTACCGTTCTTTTCTTGCCACACCAATCTTCAAACCCAGTTCTCACAATCTAGTAGTTGACGTGGATTGGTTTAGATGAAGGTCGCCAGAACTTCTTGGAATGATCTGCACTGAACTTATCGAACACATAAAAGTATCCTTCGTGATTCAACTTTTCTTTGCCACGCTTTGACAGAACATTTGCCATTTTAATGGGTTCACAGAATTATAATAATAGTATGTGATAAATTTATCGAATTCTACTTATTTTGAGATTGAGTCTAGAACATTCTTACACTTTTATAGACTAAAAGCGCACGTGTGATTAGGCAGAAGCGGCAAATACCGGTTTAGGTCACTTTACGGGTAAACGGGTCAAGCTATTAACATTTGGAAGGGGCAGGATTTCTGACATTTGCAATGGACAAGATGTGACACTCAGTCGGTCAGCGTGTCAATTCTCGATCATCTCCAATAAAACGGCTGATGATGTAATTCAGACACCTGACATTTGTTCCAATAAACGCTGATGTATAAGTATATTGTTTCATTAGAGTTAATATACATGTACACTAAAAATTAAAATAATATTAAGGTTATTGAAATTTATTGAGGAATCTGTCGCCAAAACGTCCTGCGCCAAAACGGTCGCGCCAAAACGTCACGTACCGACCGTTTTTCGGTATAGTTCTTGTGTGGCTACGCTTGTTCTTCTTGTGATTTTCTACACCCCATTTAGCACGGAAACGTAATGGAGTTAAGACCAAACAAAAATGTCGTCACTGACTGTAGTGCCGCTTGTTAGGACGGTGTAGGACGTGAGCCTGGGGAATGTATATGCCGTATGGTTAGTGCAGTCGTCACGAAGCTGTACAGGTGAGGATTTTTCTTTCATGCCCACAACAGAAAAAAATATTGGCCGTACTGTGGGTTGAACACGGGTCTCCCGCATGGGAGCCGCGCTCTAATCCATTCAGTCAGACGTTCCTCAACCTGGGCGAGTCATCAAGTTAAATCCACAACGATTGAAACGTTTGTCAACGGATGTCTTCGACGGATTCTCAGACTGAGATGGTATGACAGAGTTGCAAACACAGACGTGTGGATAAGAACCGGACAGGAACCCATGACGACCCAGGTGAAGAGGAGAAAATGACGAGTGGTTGGACATACCCTACAGAAGAGACAGTCGAGTTTCACTAGACAAGCACTTAAGTGGAACCCGCAAGGAAAAAGAAAAAGAGAACGTCATAAATAGACCTGGAAACAGTGGCGGCTCGTGTTCACTTTTGTTGATGTGGCCAGACACACATTTTTGGAATAATCATGGTTTTTGGTTACCATTCGGTCCAATGTTGTTCAGACATATCATTGAAGAACTTAAATGTCTGTGGATTGTTTGACCATCACAGACAGGAGTTAACGTCAGGGAGTTTAGGAGTGATATCGGGAAGTTCTTCAATCTCTTGCCGATTTCTGTTTGATGAGGATGCTCACATTGATGTTCAATCTATCTAATCACAATATATATGAGACTACAGTAAAACTATTTGATTGGCAAAACACGTAATCACAAAGTACTATAGTTTTACAAATTACAAAAACAACGACAAAATACAGCAACGTTTCGACCAACAAGGCCTTTATCAATCAAACGAATAACAGGAGTGACGAATTTAAAAATACATATGGACGACAACATACAAACGTATCTAATGAAAATCTGGGAATAAAAACGAATAACGAAATCAATGTAACACACAAAAGCACACATAAAAACTAGAAATAGAAAAGAAGAGAAACAATAAAAATGAAGTGAATATATAACTTGAATACATGCAACATATACCCATATAGATTACAAGGCATGAGAAGAGAAAGTACTAAGAAGCATAGGAATGTAATATGTTGAGCCCACGTGGTCGCAAGGTATCATACAACGAAATCAACCGATTCTCCAGAGCAAATCGACTGCGATCATCCGAGGAACATGATCGGACGGCTGTGACCTGGACATCGTGAGCTTCTAAATGGTCAGTATCATTGAAATGGGTGGCTACATGGGTCACAGAGCATTGGCGTATGTTCCGCAAGTGTTGGACGAATCAGTCACCGAGCCTCTTGTCTGTCTCGCCGATATAAGCCTTGTTACACAGCTTACAGATAATGGCATAGATAAGATTACGGACTTGCATGGAAACCATCTTCAATAAGAAACGTGGCTAAAGGAAAAGATACAGTACGCGTCTGTATCACATAAGCACACATATTGCAACGCCGTCGGTCGCGCTGGACAGTTTATATTTCTAGTTTTTATGTGTACTTTTTGTGTTACACTTATTTCGTTTTTATTCCCAGATTTTCATAAGAAACGTTTGTATTTAGTCGTCCATATGTTTTTTAAATTCGTCACTCCTGTTGTTCGTTTGCTTGATAAGGCCTTGTTGGTCGAAACGTTGCTGTATTGTCATTGTTTTGTAATACTACAGTACTTTGTGATTATGTGTTTTGCCATATATAAAGAGACACAAAGGGCTGTAGAAAATCATCATGGAAGGACGCATCCCGACAAAGAGGAGAGGAGGAAGACCACGGAGAAGATAGATTCTGGATGTTTAGCGATGATTTCAGCATGGCGGCTGGAGAGGTGGGACATCTGGCCTACGTGAGAGAGAAATTCCGAAGGACTGTTAAGGTGGCAAAGTTCTGCTCAGAACATGGTCAATCTATCTAGCGATTTAAGAAATTTGGAACTACATTTGTACAAGGTGAACTGGAAGGCAGAGAGAGAGAGAGAGAGAGAGAGTGTGTTTAACTAGCGAGTCATTCATGTGTTGCCGGTGAGCACAGAATAGTAACACTGCGAACCTACAAGGCATGTCACAAGAGGCAACAGAGGTAGGTGCCTAAGGAAGCTACCCTAGTAAATAAAAAGAGTAGCAGAAATCGGATGTGCTGGCCTACTTGTAGGCGCATAACTGGCACAATGTACAATTGCTCTTAGGATCGGACATACAAATCACAAAGAGTGCTTTGGTATGTGACAAGTTTCCATTCTTCTCACATGCCCCAACTATCTTAGTCCTCCACTGCTGAGCATGCCCATGATGGAAGGCAGGTTTTCACATTGCAGTACTTCAGAGTTGATTCATCAATGCGGTACACTTTCATTTATGTGACATGAGCGAGTCTCAGACACTGGACAGAGAATTAGGCATTAAGTTTGGACATGCCAGACATATAGTAATCAACTTCTCATGGGTACGGTGAGCAAATGGACTTTGGATTGGCTGCTGCAGCTGGATGACAGAGCACGAATGGGAAAGCCCAATGCCAAACGCATAACATAACACAGTGCGTTCGAGGAACTAGTGAGCCACAGGAACGAACCATCAGTATGCATACCCTTCGACATCTGTTCAGGAAGACTGAGCACCTATGGGTATGTCTGAAGTTTTATGACGCTGGTGCAACAACCAATAAGACAAGGAGTCAAAATTCGACTTCTCTAGCACTACAGGATTCTTTATGCAGCTCAACGATACATTAACCAAGGTAGGGTTCATTGGGCTCATCCCCCACCACCAGATATCCTACTGCTCTAGTACTAGGGGGTTCTTTCTGCTGCTCAATGATACAGTAA
The DNA here is from genome assembly GCA_020796225.1 of Arion vulgaris. NCBI lineage: Eukaryota > Metazoa > Mollusca > Gastropoda > Stylommatophora > Arionidae > Arion > Arion vulgaris. The sequence continues at coordinate 3,378,153 of CM036775.1, read as the reverse complement.
CCAAGAAGGTAGGGTTCACTGGGCTCATCCCCCACCACCAGATTTCCTATTGCTCTAGTACTAGGGGGTTCTTTGTGCTGTTCAGTGATACAGTAACCAAGGTCGGGTTCACAAGGCTCATCACCCACCACCAGATTTCCTACTGCTCTAGTACTAGAGGTTTTTTTTATGCTGTTCAATGTTACAGTAACCAAGCTAGGGTTCACTGTGCTCATCCCCCACCACCATATTTTCTGCTGCTCTAGTACTAGAGGTTCTTTGTGCTGCTCAATAAAACAGTAAACTAGGGTTCACTGGGATCATCCCCCACCATCAGATTTCCTACTCAGCTCTACTATAGACCTGTGTCCAAATCAAGAGGATCACCCCATCCAGGGTCCCTGCACATTGACCATGGACATCAGTGATCACAAAGCTGTATAAATTGGTTCTCTAGATCTAGACAGTATCATTCTGGCTTCTTACCAATCACAGACAGTTCATGCATATTGATTGGACCATCATCATTGCACTTCGGTGAGTAACCGTGTGTGCTCCAGTCTCTTTCTTACACAGGAATATCTCAGGTTCAGTGCACGAAACCCGTAGCTACGCAAGAGTCCCCAAAGTAATTTAGAAAATATTTTGTTCTAATGTTTATTTTCTAATGAATTTTGCAAGGGCAGCGGCTTTCCAGCCTGTTCTAGATTTGTGAACTTTTACGTGCTCAACATTTTATTGTCAGTCTGCGATAGGACTAGGAGTTTGATCACCTATACTGAGATGAGAATGATCAAATGATGATGCATTTGAAATGAGAATGATCAAATGCTATATATATCCTATATTAATGTATGGCTCGGAAACATGGACAATGAACAAGCAGTTAGAAGACAGAATTGATGCATTTGAGATGTGGATATATAGAAGAATAGGTAGAGTTTCATGGACAGAAAAACAGACAAATAAACAAGTTTTAGGAAAACTGGGCATGAAGAAACAATTATTAAGAGAAATAAAATTCAGACAAGTAAAGTATTTTGGGCACATAAAAGACATGACACCATGATAAAACATTTACTAGAGGGAAAGTTGAGGGAGGAAGAGCAAGAGGAAGACCAAGAGATAAGTGGGAGGGAAACTTTAAGAAATGGGCAGGTTACAGTCTGGCAGTGTGCAACACCAAGGCAAAAGACAGAGGATGCTGGAGATTCATTGCAGCCAACCTTCGATGTGGAGCGGCACCTGATGATGATGATACTGAGATCTCTGGAAAAAAATGTCCAGATGGCTACACGAGCGAGCGAACCAGGTACTTTTGGAACGAGAGGCAAGCACATAACCTCTACGCTACAAAGACCACCAGATGTACATTGTGGATCCTGCATATTGTCCAACAGGGTGGTACATTTGGGGTTTGTAAGAAATTGCTAATTGTTTTCTTCCCAGCGTTCATTCTTTTCAACCAAGTAAATCACTCTTTGTGATGGATTGCAAAGAGAATGTGAATATGCTGTGCCTCAGTTCATAGGCTCCTACGCGTAAAAAATCATTGCACCTAGGAAATGTTTGGTTTTGTCGGGAATGACAATCCCATACATTTTCGGTTTTTAAATGAAGTGGTTTGATCACTTAATAAGAATGCATCCAAACTCCACAATCGCCCAAGTGGTTACCGGGGCCCAAATTTGGTGTTTTTTTTTGTGTTCCAGAAGCACTTGAGCTTTTCAGCGCTTGACTCGTGCCACGGACATCGTAACCCTTCGGTTCGGTACCCGAACACCGTAAATATGGGAATCTGTGGCTTTTCTGCCATCCCGCAGAATTGAATCCGCACTCACAGAGGTCACCCGTCGTCCAGCGCGCTACGAACACGCTGGGCAGGCGAGCAAATTTGGGGTGTAAAGAATAGAACCAATGTTACCTGCCACGCATGTCGTAAGAGCCGACTAAGGAGATTTGGCTGAAATCAGATGCATGTGTCCTAAACATGTAGAAGTCTATGTGTTTAGGGCCTACCAAACCAATGGGCAACGTATACACGTTCTTGACAAAGATCAAACATATCACAAAGAGTGATTAAAATTGGTTGTACAGAAAGCACGCAAAGAAGAAAAACTACAGTATACAGAGCTTTCTACAACAGAACATCAGGAAAGAATGTGAGAGGAAGACCATGAAAATGATGGTTAGATGGCATAGCAGAATCCTGTCAAAGAGGAAAAATAACAATCACCCAAGTCACCAGAACAGCGCAAGACATAAACAGAAAACCACAACACTGGGCAACAAGCCAGTAGCAGTGTGATGACAAAAGAAGAAGATTCTGCATCAATTACCCACCACTTTCTATTGATCATTTTTAGCAACTCAATGCAACTTGTGTATGATCTCTCTCTCTCGATCCGCCTAGACTGATGAACCAACTTTTGACATGAATTTTACTGTTGCTTTCTCTGTCCCTCCGTACAGCTTCTCACGAAGCTCTGTGTTAACGGGCCAAGTTTCTTTTCTCAGGGCTGCTAACCGCTGGCAGTCTTGCAGTATGTGCACTGCTGTCATGTCCACCTTTTCACAGTGACACAGGCTAGTTGTGCCAATTTTAAATTTGTGAAACGTGGGCTCGAAGTTTGTTATGGCGGTACAGGCGGATTATGGCAACTTGTTCACTATGGGACAGACCATAGTATCCATCACTGTTGTTGTAACTGTGGATGGTCTTTCGACGTGTATAATCTATGACAGAAAGCTGATTCACACCAAGATAAACAATCCTTATCAGGTGCAGCGTCTGCTGGCATAGGCGATCATGGATCTCAACAAATCTGTCTCTGGTGTTGTTATCTCAGATATTGAGGTTATTCCGTGCCATGAAGACAGCCTACACAAAATTTTCTCTCTGTCTTCCTCTGTCTCGTCTCCCTCGATTTTACCGGTTGTTACAATGTGTTCTAAACCTCCCTCCTCATCACATGCCCGACAAATGATGATTGCCTCTTTCTTATATTGATAAGCTTTCTCTGTGCCTCTCTCTCAACCTCATTCAACACCTCCCCATTAATCATTTTAGCAGTCCAAGATAAACAATACAAACTGATATTCCATATTTGTCGTTTGTTTTAAAAAATTATAAATATTTTGGTTCCATTAGTTTATTATTTATTAATGCAAGTATTTATACATCTGATCAGGGAAGATACAGCTGACCAGGGAGAAGCAATAGCGAGGAGAGAGTTGACCAGGGAGAAGCAATAGAGCGAGAGAGAGTTGACCAGGGAGAAGCAATAGATGAGAGAGTTGACCAGAGAAGATACAGTAGAAGAGGAGAGAGTAGATGAGGAGAGAGTTGACCAGGGGAGAAGCAGTAGATAAGGAGAGAGTTGACCAGGGCAGATAGCTGACAAGGGGAAAAACAGTAGATGAGGAGAAAGTAGACTAGAAGAGAGTTGACCAGGGGGATAGCTGACAAGGGGAGAAGCAGTAGACAGGGAGAAATAGTTGACCAGGAAAGAAGCAGTAGATGATATCTTTACTGTGGTGAAACCTGTTGAAGACCTAGTCCAAACTGCAAGGAAGAAATCAACACTTTCATCTTCAGCAAGCTTCAAGTTTATAATTAACATTTTTCCACTAACAAAATGCAAGCAATATTTTCTAAGTTGATCCATGTTGACTGACCTCCTTACGAGAGATATGCCAGGACCAGAAAACACACTGCCCAAGACCTTGCTTTACCTCCGTACTGGACACTCCAGTCAGAATTAACCTGCCTGGTTTACAAAAAAGCTGACATGCAGAAACCACTGAAGATCTCTGCAGAGACAGAAAAATGAAAATCGCGTTTATCCTTTACAGGACGTATTCATCAGCCACAGTAAATGAGTCATTGATTTTCTAGGCACCACTTATACTTTCAGTAATTTGCAATGCTTTTGACGGTAAGGTCTATTTTTATGGGTCGTAAAAATCAAGGGAACAAATTTGCTTCCAAACTGCTCGCTGTGGAGTTTGAACCAGGTGCGCTTGGGGTGTGATCGAGCTCACTACCTCTAAGCTACAGACGCCCACTGCAGACAAAGAAGGAACACATTTCCATCTTCAACACAACTTCTTTGAATGCTTCATATCAACCACATGTTAACAACTCTTTGTGATTTGTATGTGATTCGAGCCTAAGAGCAATTTATCGCTGTGCCAGTTATGCACCTACAAGTAGGTCAGCAGATCAGATTTCTGCTACGCTTTTTTTTTTTTTAACCAGGGTAGCTTCCCTAGGTTCCTAACTCAATCGCCTCTTACGACATGCCCTGCAGGTTGCAGTGTTACTATTTTTGCTCCACCAGGGCGCAACACATAGGAGCAGGAAGTCTTTAAGTTTAAAAAAAAATAAAATTACCCCTCACCCCCAAGAATAAAAAGCTGCCCAATAAACTAGATTGCACACATCACCACATTATGTCAAACATCCATCTAGGATTTTAAATACTGCTCTGGGAGTTTAAAAGATTAAAAAATAATTAACATGAGAAAACATGATTTACAATAAGTACGAACTTCCTCTTCTCGTTCGCCGCTGTGAATTCAGGCGTTAGCCATGACGCCTGATATGAAGCTTCTGACTTATTTTTGGACGAAAGTCTGCTTTACCATTTGACCGGTGTCCCTAACCATGCAGGCAGGCAGGCCTTCACCTACTTCAGAGGTACACAGGAAACAACAATACCCTAATCCAGAAGAACTCTCAGGAGAAGAAACTTACACCTAGCTAAAAGTTCAAACTTCACTTCCTGGTTCAGGAAACTAAAAAAACATGTACTCTCTGCAGATAAAAATAAAAACAGTAACAGAACCCTGTGGGACAGATTAGCATAGTGTATAAGCGTTCTCCTATCGACTCGAACACAAGAGGGGTGTGGGTCCAACCCACATGTGATGTAAGGAATTGGTCCTCCTATCTCCTGCACACTAGAACCTAGAAAAGTGAAGTGACAGGCACTTCACACGCTAAGGTATGAAAAAGTCAGGAAATTTTAAAACTTTAACAGTACGTTATTGCATTGTGAACATGGAATATTTTTCAGACCGCAACGGCTCCTAGGTTAACCCAGCCACAATTGTACGTTATTGCATTGTGAACGTGGAATATTTTTCAGACCAAGCGGCTCCTAGGTTGACCCAGCCACAATTGTACGTTATTGCATTGTGAATGTGAAATATTTTTCAGACGCATAGCGGCTCCTAGGTTGACCCAGCCACAATTGTACGTTATTGCATTGTGAATGTGAAATATTTTTCAGACCATACGGCTCCTAGGTTGACCCAGCCACAATTGGGTACCAGGAAAAGCATGGGAAGTAAAGGAGGAAGGCGTGATGTTGACCAGATCACACATCGTGTGCCGATAGTCAATGAAAAATATGGGCCTAACACCGTATTACCCGATACACATCGAGGTATGAAAGAAGGTGTATTTACCTTTCAACAGCCATCATCATCAGGTGCTGTGCCAGCTGGCGTAGGCGATCATGGATCTCTACAAATCTCTGTCGTTGGTGTTTGCTATCAACTCAGATGTTGACATGTCTACATCTACTCTACCGTGTCACGAAGTCAGGCCATCCAAAATTTTCTCTCTCTGTCTTCCCCTGTCTCGTCTACCCTCGATTTTACCGGCTGTTACAATGTGTTCTAAACCTCCCTCCTGATCACATGCCTGAAAAATGATGACTGCCTCTTTCTTATATTGATGATAAGCCTTTTCTGTGTCTTGATCTCGTTCAACACCTCAACATTAGTCATTTTAGCAGTCCATGGGATTCTCTTCATTCTTCTGTAAAACCACATCTCCGTGGCCCTCGATTTTCGATCTGTGTGTTCATTGTCCATGACTCGCATCCGTATGTCAGTATTGAACAGTACCTTTATTAATTAAAATAAATGAGCAATTTCAACTATAATGGTTCTTCCAGAATTGTTAATGTATTGTCTATTGTCTTTCCCCAAGTGGACAATGTAGTTGGCTGTCCACTCTTCTGTCATTAAGAGTAGGGATAGAAGCTTTAGTTTGCGTTCTAGGGCCAGATGAGTTGCACTTGTGTTATATCTGTGTTTATTTAGTGTGGTCTTGATATTGTCTATCCATCTTTTTATTGGACTTCCCTTGGCTCTAGTATCTCTTTTTATTGTATGCTGTTATTGGTGGTTGGTCCCTTCCTTCCTTTCGTTCGAAATATGTCTATATATTCAATGTTGTCTCTTGTATGAACTTCACTGTCTTTTGTAGCTCACACAGAGGTCTGTGTAGTTTTCTGTCGAGTGTTGTTTCGTTAGGTCAGTGAGTTTGCCTCAGTGTATCATATTCGGGGCAGTCTTGAAGTATGTGCTCTGCAGTCTGGTGTGTCTGTCACATGAGCTGAATTGCCAATCTTGAATTTTGTATACATGTGGCTGTGGAGCCGATTGTGTCCTGTTCTAAGGCGTAGAATGACAACTTGGTGGTTGGTTGTATTCCATTCTCATTAAATGTCCGAGCCACTGCATTTGTTGTCTTTCAATTTTTAACTAAAAGTGGGGAGCGTGTGGCTGAATGGATTAGAGCGCGGCTCCCATGCGGGATACCTGGGTTCAATCCACGGTAAGACCAAGGAGTTTTTTCCGTCGAGGGCATAAAGAAAACATCCTAACCTGAACAGTTTTGCTGTGACTGTAGTAGCCATCGCCAGAGAGGTTATCAGGTCCAAATAATTAGGGGTGTAAAGAATAGAACCACTGTTACCTGCCACGCATGTCGTAAGAGGCAACTAAGGAGGTTTGACGCGGGGCTAGCTACCCCACCCCGTAAAAAAACACACCCGATAGCTACAGAAACCACTACCAGGAAAATTCATAGCACGCCACCCGAGGAAGAAGTAGTACACCACAGGGCGAACTCATGGCAAGAAAATGGAGAGATAGTGGAGATATTTGGAAAAGATGCCCTTCGAAGGCCTTGGTTGCGAACCTACACCTTCCTAGGGGCGAAGGGTGAAGAAGGAAAATCACTAGCCATGCGGCCATTAAAATCCCCAGGCTCATGTCCCTCCTGTTCTACACCCCACCAAAAAGCGGTATTACAGGCAGTAAAGAGTTTTTTTTTTAAAATTTAAAACTAAACATCCTAAAATGTAATATCAAATAATGACATGAAATTCAAACAGAAATATGAAATAAAAGTCAAAGCTCTGCCCTACATCTGTCTACAAGCAGTAGAAGAAAATGTTTTTTTCACCACACAATTAAATCAACAAAAACTTCATGAGATTGCAAACAAAAAAATCAAAAAAAATTAAAAGTAAAATGAAGATCACTACTATAGAAATTAATTCTAATACTGCAATGCTATTTGTGCCTGGCACTGGGGATGGGGGAATTACTATATGGGTCAACAATTTGCTGAATTACACTTATCTTTATTCCGGGCCACATGGGTGTCGGTGACAGGCAGACAGGCTGGTCTGACACCATATCGAATTGGGGAGGGTGGGGGGAAGAAGAAAGGAGAAAGAAGAGAATCTAACAGTCAATGGATAGAGCTGACCTACTTCTTCGTTGAATGCTCCATATTGACCACTTGTTAAACCACTCTTTGCACATGATCTGGGGAAAACTTTGGATAGTCCGACTTCATGGGACGAAAGAGCGTCAACATCTGAGGTGAAAAACTAAAGAGAGAGATTTTTGGAGATCCATGATCGTCTACGCCAGCCGGCACTTGGTGATGTGATCTGAGCCTAAGAGTGATTGCACGGTATGCCAGTTACGTGCTTACAAATCGGCCAGCACATCCAATTTCTGTGACACTTTTTATTTACTAGGGTAGCTTACCTAGGCCTCTACCTCCTCTTATGACATACTGTGATGGTCACAGTGTTACTATTCTTTGCTCCCTTGCACGCCCGGCCGTTCTCATGGACGTTCTGAAGCGTCCTCATAGAGTGTGACCGCAATGAGGATTTTCATTTAAACAAATCCATGTCAACTGCTAGATTGCAAGAACTGGGAATGAAGATTGCAGTGGCCAGAAAAGAACAGCACAACCGGTATATTAGTAAGCTCATCAATCAAAATCAAAATAGTCTGTCGCTGTTGGAGATATTGACAGGAGATAGAAGCCCATATGGACATATCCGGATTGCAATGAAGATATTTCAAACTGAAACATTACGATAGCGTAGTAGCTAGTGCCCTTGTTTCAAAGGGGTGTGGTTGCTAGGATGAAATGCTACAGCAGGGGAGTGGAGGATTTATATTCAGACAGTAACATCTCTCAGGTTCATCCAGCCTCGATTGGATACCACCAAAACACTTGGAAGTAAAGATGACCAACTGGATGTTGACCACATCATTCATCGTGTACTGTTGGTCAAAGTAAAATGTGAACCTAATTATATATTCCTCAAGAAAGGCTAAATGCATAAAAACGAAGTAAATTAATTTTAGAAAATATAAAAACAAGTTTGAGTATGATCTGAAAGATGGAGAATGGTTCAGTGCGCAGGCAATGGACTTAACCACCACAATGCCTGCCTGTCCAGCGTGTTCGTTGCGCGTTAGACGATGGGTGGCAAGCTCCTGTGAGCGCGTTCAGTTCCGAGGGCTGGCAGAAAAGCCACAGGTTCTCCAGATTTATGGTGTTCGTGGCACCGAACCGAAGGGTTACAATGTCCATGGCACCGAACCGAAGAGCTGAAAGCGCTTCTGGATCGAAAAAATCAAAAATCGCCACAAGAGTCAAGAATTTGCAGAATTACACTCGTCTCTGTTCTGGGACACCAGGGTGTTGATGGAAATGAGAGATTCAACATTCTGGTTCATTTAATTTGTGCAACACTCTTGGCAGATGGCTGCCATTTCTGTTGACTGGGGCAGAGCCATATGAGGTAAAACCTGGTGCAATGAAGTTGGCCCCTCATCTTTAGGCTGTTTTATATCCTTTCTCTAGAATTCTCCAGTTACTCAACTTCTTAAGTGATCTCTGGTCATATGATTAGTCCTCTGACAATAGCCACAAGCAAGCCTTCATGTAAAAATCAATCAGAGGTGCCATATTAGGCCATATTATTCATAGCAAGCAACCAAAAAAAAATCCCGTTATCCATCTTCAACTTTCAGACACCCGATGCTGTTGATTCTGGTCCCACAATGAAGGTCTGAAAAAAACACTCCCTTCAATTGGGGTATTTGAACCAGGAATTATACTTCTAAAAAGAAAATGAGTAACATCCTACAGGAAACATTCAAACTTAGATACAATTTATTTACATCAATGTATTACATGTGTTGTACTGACCCTGAGAAATGACATATTTTGGCCTGGAAAAAAAAATACTCCTGGCATATACACACAATACCAAAAAAAAAACAAGTCACAACAGCCACAAAAAAAAATCTAAACTAGCCAAACTTAGATTTTAAACACTTAACAAGCTATGAAATTCTTTGAGTACCTGGCAAGCTATATATATCAAGCCATTTCACAAACAAATGTCTCCAGTTTAGCTAGATAGTGGAACATATTAGCGTATATAAATACCATATCACTGATAACAGAATTCACATAATCCATAAGCGTTCGACTATCGACTCTGACACAAGGGGGTTGGGGTTCAATTATACACTTGATGCTCCACAAATAAGGAAAAGAATTAGCGCTCCCACCTCCTGCACACTGAAAGAAAATACTGGCATATCCTTTACAGGACATCGAAATCAACCACAGTAAACAAGTCATTATTTTCTATGCACACCACTTGTACGTTCAGTAGTTTGTTATTGCTTTCTGAAAGGTGAGGTCTATTTTTACCATTTGTAAAAATCCACAGAACAAATTTGCTTCTAAATGAGTTTGAACCGGGTACTTTTGGGTTGTGATCGAGCTGACTACTTCTAAGCCACAGACACCTTGTACACACTGAATGAAAATAGTGGCATATCTTTTACAGGACATTGAAATCAACCACAGTAAACGAGTCATTATTTGCTAGGCGTCACTTATACATTCAGTAGTTTGCCATTGCTTTCTGAACAGTGAGGTCTACTTTTACTGTCTATAAAAATCCATGGAACAAATTTGCTTCCAAACTGCCCGAAGCAGAGTTTGAACCAAGTACTCTTGGGTTGTGATCAAGTTCACTACTGCTAAGCCACAGATGCCTCCTGCGCACTATGAACTAGAAATGTAAAGTGCCAGGCATCTTCGTACCCTAAGGTCTGCCAAGACTACAGAACATTTTATTTGACAGCCAGATAACAAATGATAAGATTTGGTGACAACAAGTTCTGATAATTCTTACTGATCGGACACCATCTTGATTCATAAGTACGGTTCCAACTTCACAGCAATGGGTCACCCCATAATTGCTCCGTTCCTGTGGCAACGAAAATCACACGAAATGCTAACAACTGTCTCCTGTGTGAACTAATGCTAGAATGAAACAGCTGTACTGCCCAAAAAGCAACCTGTATCGCATAAATGCATATGGCCGTCGCTAAAGTATCAACACAAAACTGTTATCACTTGAATTGCAATTCATGCCGAAGGGGACATCAATCAGGACAAAATCCAGCTTTCTGCACACGCAATATAACTGCATACGGCAGATTGAGTCGGTTCGTCATAACCGCTGTCCGCCATCTTGATTGTTTATTTAGACATCATGTTATTGTTGTTGCCTTGTTGCCCTTTTGCCTTCTTGGCAACCGCTTGAAGTGCATGCTGCCTCATCTTCTGTGGCTCTGTCAGTATCGGGGTGCTTGTGCTGAGTTTTCTTAAGGCATTCAAGACCTCTGAGGAAAATGAAAAAAAAAGGATTTTGTTGTTACTCTCCAGGTGAATACAGTTACATTTAATCAGGAGAGAATTCTTCTTCTTCTGCATTCTCACTAGATCGGGATTTCGGATTCTTTAATAAAGGCATCCGTCTGCCTCAGATTATCAGCCAAGCCATACAGTTTGTCTTGGGCGCTAGTGTAAATGGGTCACCTCTTTCTTCTCAAGTCTGCACACTGGGTGGCAGTTCTGTAGGACATACTTCCTATGATTTCTGCTTCCACATTTGTGCCGACCTCTTCCCAGATCAGTTGTGGCCCCCTCATGATAGTAGGTCTGACATTCTTACTGCGTAGCTAAATCTCTGAGGCAGATTGGCGACAGTAGAATCCGTTATTCCATTCCGCATTGTGAGGGGTCGTTGCACCATGTTATGCGCCTTACTGCCTGGTGCATCCATTTTCTGCAAGCATTTGTTTCGGGTTAGCATTCCTAGCGGACACATGCATCTGATTTCATCCAAACCTCCTTAGTCGCCTCTTACGACGTGCGTGACAGGTAACAGTGGTTCTATTCTTTACACCCCAAATAAATAAATGAATAGATAGTGTACAAGTATTAAATCTTCAGGAATAAACAAATTACCACAAAGGATTCGAACCACAGACCCTTATTTCTTACAGCACCCATTGCCTGAAAATCGTGGCATATCCTTCACAGGATGTCGTCATCAACAACAGTAAACGAGTCTTCGATTTTCTAGGCACCACTTATACATTCAATAGTTTGCCGTTGCTTTCTGAACAGTAAGGTCAGTGTTTTACCGTTCATAAAATTCAAGCGCACAATTTGCTTCCAAACTGTCCGCAGCAGAGTTTGAACCATGTACACTTGGGTTGTGATCGAGCTCACTGCTGTTTAAGCTACAGACACCCATTGCCTAGCCCTATGATACAAGTGTTTTTTAAGAACACAACTAGCAAGCTATTAAGTAATAGCTTTACTGAGGAATGTTTTTCATAAATGTTTTACTTTGCTAGACACAGACTTTGTGTTACCAGAGCCAAACATGGACATTGAGCAAAGCGCAGTCACAAAAATAACTACATGTGAAATGCTTTGCCTGCGAAAAGTTACCAACAACACAAGAAAAGACAGAATCACCAACATCAGCATAAGAAAGAAAGTTGGCACAAAACCGTGCTTGAATTACATAGATAAACAAAGAATGAAGTGGTTTGGCCACTTAATAAGAATGCATCCAAACTCCACAGTATACAGAGTCTTCTACAACAGAACATCGGGAAAGAAGGCAAGAGGAAGACCACGGAAAAGATGGCGTAGCAGAATCATGTGAAGAGCAAAGATAACAATCACACAAGCCACCAGAACAGCGCAAGATAAAAACAGAAAACCATGACACTGGGCAACAACCCGGTAGCAGTGTGACGACAAAAGAAAAAGCACAGAATAATCAGGTCAGGTTCAATCAAACAGTGTTCGTAATTGTTTCCCCGTAGCCATAACACTTGTACCTCTCTATTTATTAATCATTACATTTAATCTGAAATTTATTACTTTCAATCATGATTTCTTCTTCTTCTCTGACACTGCATATCGACCACTTGTTAACCACTGTGTGATTTGTGTATGTGCTCTGAGCCTAAGAGCGATTGTACGTTGTGTCAGTTATGCACATACAAGTAGGCCAACAGATCCGATTTCTCATGCTTTTATTACTAGGGTAACTTCAGGTCTGACATCAGTTGCCTCTTATGACATTCCTTGTAGGTCGCAGTGGTACTATCTTTGCTTCCCTTGTGGGCCCCAGCACCATACGGGCGGCCAGTGTGGCTCTCTGTGGCTGTTGATACCAGGGCATTCTTGTCAGGTGTCCAAACCATTTAATCTGTTGTTCTTTTATGAATTGCATGAATATTCTAAAGGCGAAGGATTGATTTCATTGCACACAGTGGCGCTGTCATTAGGCCAGTGAGCTGGGCCCACCAACAATAATGTATCTCTCTCTCTCTCTCTTTGCCTTTTTTACCCCGGATTGGGGCATAGGCCCTCAACCAACTCATGCCAAGTCTTCCTATCTCTAGCTATCTCCTGCAGCTCCCTCCAGCTCTTCTTTATATTAAAATAATGTATAACGTGTATTTATTATTTCCTAAATTAAAATATAACAACCCTAAACCATGATTTTTCCAAACATTTTTTCTGGCCCCACCAACAAAAATGATCACGGGCCACCACTGATTGCACCATATTACTGTAAACACATATACTGACTGTATACAATTTAAAAAAAAAAAAAAAGGTACAGAATCCTTTGTTCACATCAAGTAGCACATTGGGGTAAGTCTTCTTCACCCTTCGCCCCTAGGGAAGCATAGGTCCGCAACCAAGGCCTTCAAGCTGCCTATCCAAGGCCATCTTTTCCAGATCTCGCCACTCTCTCCCGTTTTTTTGCGTTCCATCTCTAACTTCCGTCTCCAGGTGTTTCTGGGTCTTTCCTTACTTCTATTGCCCTGGGGTTTCCATCGGAGAGCCTGTCTCGTTATGCTGTCAGGGGTTTCTCAGAGTGTGTCCTATCCATCGCCACCTTCTGCTCATTATCTCCTGTTCCACCTGCCGTTGTCCTGCCCTATCCCACAGTTCTCTGTTTATGGTCTTGTCATACCATCTCAAATGGAGTATCCTGCGTAGACATCTATTAATGACATTGGGTTAAGTGTTAGGCTCATATTTTTCTTTGACTGTGGATCAATAACATTATGAAAGACGATGTCAACATCATGATGTCTTTACTTCTGTGTATGCCAGTGCTACGGAGTTTGTGCATTGCAGCTGAGATCTTCCTGTGTTAGAAAGAGCTTGAGCACACATGGTTACTCATTGAAGTGCAATGATGATGATGGTCCTATCAATCAATCAATCATTTACTAACAGCTGGACTCTGAGTCCCTGATATAGGTTTCCTTGTGACATTTACCCAAGCTGAGAGCTGGATTCATTTATTAGTAGAAATTAGATCCGTAGACAACCTTCCCTCCCAGGTTGTTGAACGTCATCTGCCCAGATTATCAGTCTTTTTTTTTTACTACTTGGTTTGCCTGCAGTCCAGTTTTGTGTACAGTTTGCTCCGCTAGCCTTTGATTGTCCCCAATCGAACTACAAGGCAGTAGTGGTTCTCTGCAGGGAAAACACAGTTATTGTTCTCTGGATGGAGACCCCATCTTCGAAGCTCGCCACCGTTTTGTCCACCTCGTGTTTCTCTTGGGCACCCCTCCGCCCACCAACTGAACCCGTCCCTTTTCTCTTCGTCACCTGCGCTCACATTACTCTACTGGGCGACGCCTAACTCATTTCTATCTCTCTGTGCAGTTTATCACCACTTACTAGGTCTGAGAGTAACCAATGAGCCAGACTGATCCAGCCAAGCCATTGTTGTACGGCACAGCTCTTCCATGCTTGAAGTCGACACAGAGTTGCAGTAGGAGTCATAGAGTGTACTCATCAGGACAGAGAACTGAGGCTGTGTTAAGGATTTATAAACATACAAAGAAAAAACAAGGATCATGTATTCAACTTATCTTTTCTCTCTCTCTAATCCTGTTTTGAAAGAGGAAGACCACGCAAAAGGTGGAGCGACGGCATCAAGGACAGCCTTACGAAAATGAATATCAGCTTACAAAGTGCCTTAAGGGGGGGATTCTGGTCTTGAAACTTTTTTAGTTGCTTTGGTATTAATGTAAAATTTGTATAACAATTTTGAAAGATTATGACTTAGAATAGTAGAAAAAATTTGTAAAAAAAAAATGTCAAAGTGTTGCCATGGAAACAATAAAAGATGGCCACCAAACACAAAATTTCAAATCCCTAAGGCTCTGAAGTTAATAAATATAAATGAATTCTGTTTTCATTCTAAGGTGAGCAATTGTAATATCTAAAATATTACACATGATTTTAGGATATATTATATATTACATTTCTAATGAATTTTTGGGTAAATCACCCCCCAAAAACAGCTATTTTTGACCGAATTTTGAGGAATTTTTACCAAACAATTTATAAAAAATTAAATATTTAATATATCATAAAAATCATGTGTAAAAATTTAAATTGCGACCTTAGAGTGATAACAGAATCCATTTACATTCATTAGATTCAGAGCCTCAGGATTTGAAATTTTTTTTTTGTGGCCATTTTGTATTGTTTCCATGCAAGCTGCTTTTTTTTTACAAATTTTTCTACTATTCTAAGTCATAATCTTCAAATGGTTATACAAATTTTATATTAATGTGAAAACAACGAAAATAGCTTCATGATCCCCATACCCCAGAATCCCCCCTTAAAACAAGCACACACAAGATCACTATGTTCTTTTTGATAGTCCCAGCATTCGCTCTATTTTAATTATAAAATAGCTTACCCTTCCAGTACGGTCATGGAGTTTTCTGCTGGGGCATAAAGAAA
Organism: Arion vulgaris; assembly: GCA_020796225.1. Classification (NCBI taxonomy): domain Eukaryota; kingdom Metazoa; phylum Mollusca; class Gastropoda; order Stylommatophora; family Arionidae; genus Arion; species Arion vulgaris. The sequence goes on along the minus strand of CM036775.1, from coordinate 3,362,885 downwards.
AAATCATAGCCTGAACAGTTTTGCGGCAACTGCACTAGCCATGCAGCCATTAAATTCCTCAGGCTCATGTCCCCCTGTGCTACACTGCACTAAAATGCGGTATTACAGCAGAGCAAAGATATTTGGTGGTGGTGGGGGAGAAGACAACGACACTTTACGACTTGGTCAGCCCATATTCTAAGTCTTGACCAGTTCATATCTTATCTAACTCACAATACCACACAGGAAAACATAAAATGTACTGGTCAGTCCATATCTTATCTCGACTGAATGGTTACCAGGGCCCAAATTTGGGGTGTAAAGAATAGAACCACTGTTACCTGCCATGCATGTCGTAAGAGGCGACTAAGGGGTTTGGCTGAAATCGGATGCATGTGTCCGCTAGGAAATGCTAACCCGAAACATATGCTTGCAGAAAACGGATGCACCAGGCCGTGGGGTGCATAACATGTTGCAACGACCCCTCACAATGAGGAATGGGATAACAGATTCTACGGTGGTCGCCAATCTGCCTCAGAGATTTAGCCACTCAGTAAGAATGTCAGACCTACCATCACAAGGGTGGCCAAAACTTACTGTGGGAAGAGATCGGCACAAATGAGGAAGCAGAAATCATATGAATTATATCCCACAGAGCTGCCCCCAGTATGTAGACTTGAGAAGAAAGAGGTGGCCCACTTACACCAGCGCCAAGACAAACTGTATGGCGTGGCTGATAATCTGCGGCAGACAGCTGCCTTTATTAGAGAATCCGAATCTAGTGAGAATGCAGAAGAAGAATATCTTACCTATGGCTTAAGAGCACACAGGAAAACATTAATTGTACTGGTCCATCCAAATCTTATCTGTCGTCTAAGACCACACAGGAAAACATTAATTGTACTGGTCCATCCAAATCTTATCTGTCGTCTAAGACCACACAGGAAATATTTAATCAATATCAATTTTTGAAAAAAGGATACAATCCAGAACTTGCTATTCTCTGTAGTTCGCACTCGTACGTATTCATCAAACATCTCCTCCATCTGATCCTTACGTTGTCGAGTAACTGGGGCACCAGTTTCTGGAAGCTGGGATTGTACGCTGCTGATAGCAGAGTTCAATGAATCAATTTCCTGCTTCAGAATAGTGGATTCTTTCTGCATGTGCGTCCTCTCGGCTTTTAGCTTCTTGCAATATTCTGCAGCTGAAACATGTAATAAGGTGGTTAGTTGGAGGTGGGATCTTTCTGCTATTAGCTTCTTATAATATTTTGGAGGTTAGTTGGAGATGGGATCTTTCTGCATGTGTGTCCTCTTGGCTTTTAGCTTCTTATATTTTGGAGGTTAGTTGAGATGGATCTTTCTGCATGTGTGTCTCTGGCTTTAGCTTTATAATATTCTGGAGGTTAGTTGGAGATGGGATCTTTCTGCATGTGTGTCCTCTTGGCTTTTAGCTTCTTATAATATTCTGGAGGTTAGTTGGAGATGGGATCTTTCTGCATGTGTGTCCTCTGCTTTAGCTTCTTATAATATTCTGGAGGTTAGTTGGAGATGGGATCTTTCTGCATGTGTGTCCTCTGGTTTTAGCTTCTTATAATATTCTGGAGGTTAGTTGGAGATGGGATCTTTCTGCATATGTGTCCTCTTGGCTTTTAGCTTCTTATAATATTCTGGAGGTTAGTTGGAGATGGGATCTTTCTGCATGTGTGTCCTCCTCTGCTTTTAGCTTCTTACAATATTCTGGAGGTTAGTTGGAGATGGATCTTTCTGCATGTGTCCTCTCTGCTTTTAGCTTCTTACAATATTCTAGAGGTTAGTTAGAGATGGGATCTTTCTGCATGTGTGTCCTTGGTTTTAGCTTCTTATAATATTCTGAGGTTAGTTGGAGATGGGATCTTTCTGCATGTGTGTCTCTTGGCTTAGCTTCTTATAATATTCTGGAGGTTAGTTGGAGATGGGATCTTTCTGCATGTGTGTCCTCTTGGCTTTTAGCTTCCTATAATATTCTGGAGGTTAGTTGGAGATGGGATCTTTCTGCATGTGTGTCCTCTCGGCTTTTAGCTTCTTACAATATTCTGCAGCTGAAACAAATAATAAGGTGGTTAGTTGGAGGTGGGATTTTTCGGCATGTGTGTCCTCTCTGCTTTTAGCGTCTTACAATATTCTGGAGGTTAGTTGGGGGTGGGATCTTTCTGCATGTGTGTCCTCTCTGCTTTTAGCGTCTTACAATATTCTGGAGGTTAGTTGGAGATGGGATCTTTCTGCATGTGTGTCCTCTCTGCTTTTAGCGTCTTACAATATTCTGGAGGTTAGTTGGAGGTGGATTCTCTCTACTTTTAGCTTCTTACAATATTCTGGAGGTTAGTTGGAGATGGATTCTCTCTACTTTTAGTTTCTTACAATATTCTGCAACAAGTAATAAGGTGGTTAGTTGGAGGTGTGGTGGGTCTATGTAGCAAGTGGTTAGTTGGAGGTGTGGTGGGTCTATGTAGCGAAGTGGTTAGTTGGAGGTGTGGTGGGTCTATGTAGCGAAGTGGTTAGTTGGAGGTGTGGTGGGTCTATGTAGCGAAGTGGTTAGTTGGAGGTGTGGTGGGTCTATGTAGCGAAGTGGTTAGTTGGAGGTGTGGTGGGTCTATGTAGCGAAGTGGTTAGTTGGAGGTGTGGTGGGTCTATGTAGCGAAGTGGTTAGTTGGAGGTGTGGTGGGTCTATGTAGCGAAGTGGTTAGTTGGAGGTGTGGTGGGTCTATGTAGCGAAGTGGTTAGTTGGAGGTGTGGTGGGTCTATGTAGCGAAGTGGTTAAGCAGTTAGACTTATGTTATGAAGGTTGTGAGTTCAAATCCCACAATTCATTTGAGGATCATCTTCATCGCACATCTCCAAATTTGCTCCGATCTCCTCCCAAGCATATATTTCAGTGTATTTCAGACTAACAACTCCCATTCTGTGTTGATTGATGTATCTACTGGGGTTTCTTTATAACATGACAATGAAATGGAAGCAGACGTAAAAGAAGGACTACTCACTTTTCTGAAGCATGGTTGCTTTGCTGACTTTAGGATTCTGTGATAAGGACGGAACAAGCTGCTGCAGAAGATCAAAGCCAGTCTGTAATGTATTTTTAAAAATATGTTTAGCTTGTTGAAACAGATGTCTCCAACTTAATGACACTCGGCATTCCAGAAATGAGGAAAGGAATTGGCCCTACTACACTAGGTCTAGACATGAGTACCTTCACTAATGTTTGAAAAGCTACAGGAAATATTTTTTAATGCATGTCCATAGTTCGTATGGCTCCCTGATTAAAAATATTTCTCAATCGACCCCAAAAACAACCAGTCCTGCCTGTAATTCTAAACTCCTTAAATGATTGGCTCCTATAAGACGCCAGGAACGCCACTAATTAATTGTTTTAGAACGATCCGAAAGAAAATCCATTTACCTACAAAATGGTAAATTCTCATTAAAAATCTATTAATAATTAGTAAAACTACAGCAGAATTTGTACATACACCTGCAATGTGAAAATAAGATCTAAACTTAATTCACCACACCTGATTTTCAATTCAGTAGCTAATCAGTTAAATCAATGTACAGATTCAACAGTCTTCTTCTTCTTATCGCTCCATATCAACCACTTGTTAACCACTCTTGGTGATTTGTATGTGATCTGATCCTAAGAGCGATTTTACGTTGTGCCAGTTATATGCCTACAAGTAGGTCAGCACATCCGATTTCTGCAACACGTTTTATTTACTGGGGTAGATTCCCTAAGCCTCCACCTCAGTCATCTCTTACAACATGCCTTGTAGGTCGCAGTGTTACTATTCTTTGCTCCCTTGCAAGCCCGGCAACACATGAGCAGCTGCTGCAGCAGCGGACACGTGGGAATGCCCAATATAACATAAAATATCATAACAAATGATTAACATAATATTTACCTTCAGATTACAGCGTCTTTTCTGCTCTGCAGACAAATGTGTTGATCTTTTGTTTTCTTTAGGAAAAGAGTCACCGGATCCAGGAGAGTCTGGATTGATTTCAAACATCTGTATAATAGAATATATAAACAGTTTGTAACAATACTCTTCTTTGGGAATAAAATTTCGAGAATTGATTGATAGGACCATCATCATTGTTTCTTCTCCTTTTCTTGAGCGCTCCGTATCAACCACTTGTTAACTACTCTGGATTTGTATGTGATCCGAGCCTAAGAGCGAGTATACGTTGTGCCAGTTATGTACATATAAGTAGGCCAGGAAATCTGATTTCTGAATCGCTTTATTTACTAGGGTAGCTTCCTAGGCCCTGCCTCCTCTTATGACATGCCTTGTAAGTCGCAGTTTACTATTCTTTGCTCCCCTAGCAAGCTCCGGCAACACACTGGCGCTTCTTTTCTTTAACCCTAGGAATTGTAGTGTAGAGGTTAGGTGCTCGTCTCTTGTGGCAAAGGTATCAGGTTCGCTCCCTCATGGAGCCCTTTGGATATTTTCCCAGAGATATCCTGATTCAGGTATGTGAGATCGAGTTCCTAATCCTATAGGAGATGACGATAAAATATAGGTCCGGGTTCAATTTGAGCACATAAAATTGGCAGTTCAAAATTGAGAAAAGCAGGCTGGAAAGCTGCTACCAGGGCAAAATTCATTAGAAAAGATTAAAAATAAAATCCCTACAAAAATATCTTCACCATCTTCAAAATTACATCAAGGACCTCGCTGGTGCTACGGAGTTCATTCACTGCACCCGAGATCTTCCTGTGTAAGAAAGAGATCGGAGCACACATGGTTACTCACCAAAGTGCAATGATGATGTTCCTATCAATCAATCATGTATTGCCTCACAGCGTCAGGATAAGAAGAGACTTATGGATCTGGCTTGTGTGTGAGCTTCATAAATAGTGTTTTCCCGCCTATTTCGGAGGTCAACCTTTTGCATGAACCTTTCGCTTTGTATCCACTGTATTGGAGTAACATTGCTCTTTGAGTCTGTTGGTAATCTGCTTATATGGCATGAACCATTTAACTTGTTGTTTCTTGATGAAGTTTAGTATTGATGTTGTACCCACTTTTTCCTGATGTATTAATTTCTACGCGGTCTCTTCTTGATACTCCCAGCATTCTGCGTAGATGCTTCATCTCTGTTTTGACTGGTTTTCTTCCATCGTTTGATGTCAGCGTCCAAGTTTGGCACTGATAGCATAATGCTGGGAAAAACAATGCTCTTTTAGTGTTCATGGTTGCGTGTGGTGCGGAGCCCCAAGGGAAGCAAAGAATAGTACCACTGCACCTACAAGGCATGCGTAAGGCGACTGAAGTAGGGGCTTAGGGAAGCTACCCTGGTAAATAAAAGTGTGCAGAAATTGGATGTGTTGGTCTACTTCTAGGGCATAACTGGCACAATACAATTGCTCATGTTAGCTTATGGGAGAGTTTTATAATTAGGAGGTGTCATGAATTGTAATGTCCACATTATATAGTAGAAGTGATCATGCAATAGCGAAGTTGACAACATGCTGCAATAGTGACCACATGCCATGAAAATCTGGGGGTTCAAGGCCAGCTAAGATATCTGTAACTCCATCTTTTTCTTGGTCTGTCACTTCCTCTTGATGATTCAATTTTTTAAGTTTTACGCTTTTGTAACTGGTGTATTCAGGTTCATTCTCACCAAGTGGCCAAACCATTTGAGTCTCTGTTTTTCAATGAATCTAACAGGTGTTGTTCTGACTGTTCTTCTAATTTCTTATATGGTCTCTTCTTGTTTTATTTACCGATTTACGCTATATTCGGTCAATCTAAATTATACGCACCTCTGAAACCGGAGGAATGCTTGCCTAAATGGAGAGCGAACACTTGTGATAAGGAAAGCAAGTCTTCATGAAAAATCTGGCAGAGGCGTCATGATTATGCCTGAATTTATAGCATGTGAACGGGGAAAAAATATAGCTGAAGATACAAATACTTTATTTTTAAAACTTACAGGATTTGATGGTGATAATGGTATGGACGGTGAGTAAGGTGACACAGGGTCCACAAAGCTACCCATGTCCATGGACGGGACAGGAGAAAGTGTTCTCTTGACCAGAAGTTGATTATCTCCGGAACTCTCCGGCAGAAGATTAACTGAGGAGAGTATCAGAAAATAATACTTTAAAACAGGTTTACAATGTAATACAACATACAACTATCTCTACGCAATCTGCAATTTTAAAAATGTTGTACATACTTCCTCTCTCTCTGCCTTTTAAACCCGGATTGAGGCTTAGGTCCTCAAACAACTCATGCCAAGTATTCCTATATCTAGCTATCTCCTGCAGCTTTTCTTTATATTGTTGATCTCTGCCTCCAAATCTCTCCATGTATTTCTCTGCCTCCCCTTCTTTCGCTGTCCCTGCAGGTTCCAGGAAAGGGCTTTTGTTATATTTCCTAAGGTTTTGCAAAGTGTGTCCTATCCTGCCCCTGCATCTTTTTTAACCTGGTTCACTGGAATCTGTTATGTTTCTACAAATCATCAGATGTTGTAGAAAACAGATCTATTTCGACATATCAAAAACTTCTCGGCAACAAAAGCACTATCAAGTAACATTTCTCATTTTCTTCTTTTTTGGTCACACTCTTACCGGGTTGTTGCCCAGTGTTGTTGTTCTATGTTTTTTGTCTTGCACTGTTCTAGTGGCTTGGGTGATAGTTATTTTTGCTTTCTGACAGGATTCTGCTACGCCATCTATCCATCTTTTCGGGTCTTCCTTTCACCTTCTTTCCTGATGTCCTGCTGTAGAAGATTCTGTATACAGTTGAGTTTGGTTGCATTCTTATTAAGTAGCCGAACCACTTCATTCTTTGTTTCTCAATGTAATTCAAGCAACGTTCTGTGCCAACCTTTCGATTTTTCTGGTGTTGTTGGTACTTTTAGCAGGCAGTGCATTTCACAAAAGTTATTTTTGTGACTGCTCTTTGCTCATGTCCATGTTTGGCTCTGGTAACACAAAGTAGGTATGAAAACACTGTTGATCATCTGTTGCTTTGCTGTCAGTGAGATGTTTGGCTGCCTTATTTTCTCATTATTATTGCAAGCATTAGGGAATCAGATGAAAACTTCATCCACAAGTGTTGAAATGTTGTGAAAAAATGAAAATCGTGGCATACCTGTTACAGGATGTAGCCATCAACCACAGCAAACGAGTCGATTTTCTAGGGACCACTTATACGTTGAGTAGTTTGCCATTGCTTTCTCAACAGCGAGTTCTATTTTTACAGGTCGTAAAAAATACACAGGAACAAATTTGCTTTCAAACTGCCGCAAAGGAATTTGAAACAGGTACTCTTGGTTTGTGATCGAGCTAACTACCATTAAGCCGCAGAAGCCCACTCAAATGTTGTAACATATCTTCTTCGAATGCTTCATATCGACCACTTGTCAACCACTCTGTGTGATTTGTATGTGATCTGAGTCTAATAGCAATTATACGTTGTGCCAGCTATGTATTTATTAGTAGGCCAGCACATCCAATTTTTGTGCGGCTTTTTTATTTACTAGGGTAGCATCCTAGGGCCTACATCAGTCGCCTCTTACGGCATGCATTGTAGGTTGCAGTGGTACTATTCTTTGCTTCACTTGCGGACCCGGCACCAGGCGAGTGATTGTAACATATAATTAATAATATTAAACTTGTGAGAAATAATCAGTGATATAGTTAACAGCATGCCAGAATTAGCAATATAAAAATATATCAAATTTGTTACTCACGTTTGGTATCAGTTCCATGGGAATATCTGGCCGGTGATTCTTTGACCATAGAAAGAATAGGATCAAAACTGGTAAAGTTGCCAGATAAGGGTGTAGAGTCCAAATACTGTATAATAAAATGGAAGGTAATAAGATACAAATATAAACCTAAAAACATAAATTTAAAAATTGTCTTACATTTACAATGTATCTACACAACACATTCTTACATTACAATGTAGTCTACAAGTCAAATTCTACATTACAATGTAGTCTATACAGCAAATCTTACATTACAATGTAGTCTCACAAAATCTTACATCACAATGGCTCTACTCAACAAATCTTACATTACAATGTAGTCTACACACAAATCTTACAACAATTTGGTCTAACAGCAAATCTTACATTACAAGGGTAGTCCCTACATTCATACAAAACAATCTTACATTACAATGTTGCCTCTAACAGCACACTTTAATGTATAGACTGACTGAACTAATGAATAATAATTTTTAAAACTGTTGTTACTGCTTGTAGTACCGCTTTTAGGGCAGTGTAGCTAGGCAGGTAAGACGAGGGAGAGCCTGAGAAATTTAATGGCTGCATGGCTAGTGCAGTCACCGTGAAGCTGTTTCAGGTTAGGATTTTCATTTATGCCACAACTGAAAAAATCCTTGGCTGTACCTTGAATTGATCATGGGTCTCCTGCATGGGAGCAGCGCTCTAATCCATCGACCAGACACTAACTAATGAATAACATCTAACAATCTCAAGAAGTTCTACAGGTACTAATAATTAAACCAATCTCTACTGGGCTACTATACCGTTGTATCATCTCGGTTTAAGGCAACTGCACCAGATATCACAGAGTGGCTGTTCTGATTTGGATTTGCCGTTGTCATAGCAGCCATACTGGGTCCTTGCATGTTGTGGCAAAATGCAGGGTTATAGCTAGGGCTGATATGTTGGTAGAAGTTGGTAGTTGTCTTGATTGGACTAGAAGACGTTGCAGGATACAAGGATTCTTTCTTGACATTGACGAGAGCACCAGGATATGTACCTGAAGTTGGAAGGAAAAGCAGTATTTGTTGATTATTGACATCTTCGCAGTCAAACAAGTTATATATACTACACAAGGGGTGTATACTTCTGCAATTTTCACTGCAGACGGAAGTATCAGTAAGGAAATCTTCGAACGCTGCATATCGACCACTTGTTAACCACTGTGTGATTTGTATGTGATCTGAGCTTAAGAACGATATTACGTTGTGCCAGTTATGCGCTTACAAGTAGGCTAACACATCCAATTTCTGAGCCGCTTTTTATTTACTAGGGCAGCATCCCTAGGGCCTACATCAGTCGCCTCTTATGACATGCACTGTAGGTCGCAGTAGTACTATTCTTTGCTTCCCTTATGGGCCCCAGCACCACATTGGCGATAAGGAAATCAGCACGATGTACAAAGCTGTATACCAGGATACTCAGCGGACAGTTAACACCACTGTTGTCACAAAAGAGATAGCCTAACCAGGTACTGGGACAGTTAACACCACTGTTGTCACATAGAAAGAGCAGTTAACTGTTGTCACATAAAGGAAGCCAAAGGTACTGGGACAGTTAACACCACTGTTGTCATAGAAAGACGCCTGTGTGTTGTCGGGTCCAAAAGGAGCAAAGAATAGTAACACTTCGACCTACAAGGCATGTTGTAAGAGGCGACTGAGGTAGGGCCTAGGAAAGCTACCCTAGTAAATAAAAGTGTCAGAATCGGATGCTGGCCTACTTAGGCGCTACTGGCACAATGTACAATCGCTCTTAGGCTTGGATCACATCCAAATCACAAAGAGTGGTTGACAAGTTTTGACATGAAGTGTTGAAGAAAACTAAAGCAAATCTTATCAGAACTATTTTTGTTGCCAACACTATGTTACCAGTGCTAAGCATGACCAATAACAGCAAACAATGATCGAAAAATCATAATGGCGGAGATGAAATGCCTTAGAAGAGCTGCAGGAATGACAATAAGTGCAAAATAAGAAATGAAGAAAACAGAAGAAGGCTGGATGTGAAACCCATCATGAAATTCATCAAAGAACAAGAGATTAAATGGTTTGAACACTTGACAAGAATGCCCTGATATCGACTACCACACTGAAAAAAGTCTGAAGCGGGGGTCTCTGTGGCTGTGCCCTTTGCCTTTGAGTCGAAGGTCGTGGGTTGAGTCCGGACGCGCCATTCTGTTCATGAGTGCAGTTTTTTCCAGAGACCCTAGGATTGTTGCTGGAGCTACGGAGTTCGTGCTTTGTGCAATACTCTCGGCAGGTGGTGTGCCATTTCTGCGGAGAGGGACCTAGTCAGATGGGGTAAAACCCGATGCAATGAAGTCAATCCTTCGGCTTTTAAACCCCTTTTTTTAAACATTGAAAAAGTAAAACAGGTACAGAGCAAGAGGAAGACCACGCAAAAAATGGAGCGACTGCATCAAGAACAGCTTTAATAAAATGAATAACAGCTTACAAAGTGTATAAGAACAAGCACACACAAGATCAGGACACCCCCTTCCCTAAAAAGAAGTAAATGATGGAATAGAAGAAGAGATACTACGTAGATATATTCCACTGCTCAAGTCAGTGGGGATGTTGTGAAGGAAGACAGTGGTGGTTTTGCCGTGACTACAAGCAGTCTCACTATGAAAATCAATGCAGTAACTAAAGTGATGACTTTTATCCATGCATGTTTTCTCAGTGACTCAATGAGTATGCTCAGGAAGATTGAAACAGGCTGGGCTCGGAGACAATGGTTGGAGTCACTGAAGAGATCTAGGCTGGCAAAAATCAATTTTATTTTTGAGCAAGGGTATGCAGGTGTAAAGGGAAATGAATGCGCAGATAAACTTGCAGGTATGGCTGCTATAAGAAGCAGGCAAAGGGTTTAAGACATCCATGGGAAACCCTGACATGAACTTTGCTGAGTGAAGCAAGAAATATCAAACTCAGTTACAAGGAAGAGATTGAGTGAGGAGAGAGTGGCATGGAGAAATTACTTGCAAGCCCTAAATAACACATAATGATACAAGGGAATATCAGTAATATGAGGACTATCATCATAGCACTCCATACATGTCCACATGTGTTTCAATCTCCGTCTCAACAAATTTAGCAGTGTCCAGCGGCCCAACGCACCAGTTCAATGTTTATGAATTTCTTTGCATATATGGCCAGCATCAAGTGCCTGTCACTTCACATTTCTTATTCTAGTATGCAGGAGGTAGTAGGGGCAATTCCTTTCCTCACTGGTAAGGACTTAATTGCAAAAATGAACCCATAATCCTTTATATCACTTGATAAGTACACCATTCCTTGTACAGCGAGAACATATCACTTGATAAGTACACCATTTCTTGTACAATGAGAACAGATCACTTGATAAGTACACTATTCCTTGTACAATGAGAACAAATCACTTGATAAGTACACTATTCCTTGTACAATGAGAACAGATCACTTGATAAGTACTTTTGACAACGAAACAGATCACTGATAAGTACACTATTCCTTGTACACGAGAACAATCACTTGATAAGTACACTATTCCTTGTACAAGAGAACATATCACTTGATAAGTACACCATTTCTTGTACAATGAGAACAGATCACTTGATAAGTACACCATTCCTTGTACAATGAGAACAGATCACTTGATAAGTACACTATTCTTGTACAAGAGAACATATCCTTGATAAGTACACTATTCCTTGCAATGAGAACAAATCACTTGATAAGTACACCATTCCTTGACAATGAGAACAAATCACTTGATAAGTAACCATTCCTTGTACAATGAGAACAAATCACTTGATAAGTACACCATTCCTTGTACAACGAGAACAAATCACTTGATAAGTACACCCTTCCTTGTACAATGAGAACAGATCACTTGATAAGTACACCATTCCTTGTACAATGAGAACAGATCACTTGATAAGTACACCATTCCTTGTACAATGAGAACAGATCACTTGATAAGTACACCATTCCTTGTACAATGAGAACAGATCACTTGATAACTATACCATTCTTTTCATGCGGTGCCAATATTGACACATGTCTCTCTCTCAATCTGGTCAGTGACTGGGTTTCCCAACCCTGAAACTACACTGTTCGGAAAGACTCTCTTAATGCGTTAATAATGTCATTTCGGTCCATTGCGACTTCCTCTGATATCGTAGCATTGCCAGCCAATCTATCAGCTCGTTCATTAAGAAATGACTCCTGCACGCAAAGGGTCAAATATGAAAGTGATTTCTTTGATCTCTGTCTGTACCAGTACTTTCACCCAGTTTCGTCTCACCATTCCTGTTTCAACGAGAGGGAATATCATCATCATTGGCCTCTTTGTCTCAGGAGACAATAGGTTCTGCGTCATGTAGCTTGTTCTATTCTGAATCACAACATTTCTTGTGACTGTAATGGCCTATTCTGCCACACTTGCTGCAGGTAAAACTGGAGCTGATACATAGGATGTTTTCTCTGCCCTCTCTTTTGCCTCCATATGTGACGGTGTTTTTCTTCTTTTCTTTTTGAGCCGCCCTCACTATCTATGGCCAGTCGCTCTCAATTTTCTTTGTCTATGCCGCATGAAGTTAGATCACGCTTGCAGGTGTCAATGAAGCGTAATAATGGGCGTTAAATGGAGGGAATATATACATATGAAAAAGGTTCCTTTACCTTTTTACTTTACTTACCATTTTCAACAGCTCAGCCAGATAGGATGCTTGTGTTGGTGATGATGGAAGCACTGCGGTGCTCTGCTGCTTAGAGGACGGTGATCCTGACTGAGTAGATGAATTCACACGAGGCTTACGAGGTGCAATCACAGGTTTGGCCTAAAAATTAAACATACATACATCAGTCGCCTTCCTTTCTCAGTATATGCAAAATTTATGAAGAAATTTATAGGATGTGGCACCTTTGACAGCAGTAGTGAGCTCAATTGTGAAGCTACAAACTTCAACAACATATAAATGCACTGCAAGCGACGTGCAAAAAATATGACATGAAAATTAACACCTCCAAAACAGAAGTCATGACAATAAGTAGGTTAACAGGTCAACTAAATATACACGTGAATGATGTCAAAATACAACAGACTCCAGAATTCAAATATCTCGGAGTATATTCACAGCAGATGGAAAGATAAATCGAGACTAGATGCTAGAAGGCAAACGCAGTGACATACCAACTGTCACCACTATTAAAACATCCAAGCATTAACATGGCAGTCAAACGACAACTAATAAACTGCATATTTATTCCAACTCTCTGCTATCAGTGCCAAACATGGCCCCTGACTAAGACACAAGAAAGAAAGATTACAACATGTGAAATGAGATGTCTACGAAAAGCTGTCAACGTTACAAGGAGATAGAGTGAAACAAGAATATCAGAAGCATCGTTGGTACTATACCATGCATACAGTACATTGAGAAGCAAAGAATCAAGTGGTTCGGCCATCTAATAAGAATGGAACCACATTTACTACCATCACGTGCCTACAATAATCGACACTCAGGGCGCAGAGTCAGGCCAAGAACACGATGGATAGATATCTCAGAGTACCTGAGAAAGCATGGACTGACAACGTCAAGCGCAACACACTGGCACAAGATAGAAAACTAACTCTCCCACGATGCTTCACGGCAAATGTGGTTAAGATAAGATAAGTGAGCTCAATCACAACTCAAGAGTACCTGGTTCAAACTCTGCAGGGTACAGTTTGGAAGCAAATTTGTTCCCATGGATTTTTTTACGAATGATAAAAACAGACATCACCATTCAGAAATCAATGGTAAACTACAAACGACTAGTTTACTGAGGTTGATGGTAACGTAGTGTACAGGATATGCCACAATTATCAGTACACACAACTGGATGGCAAGCAAACCAAGTAGTCCAAATAAAGACTGGTAACCTGGGCAGATGACGCTTCACAACCCGGAAGGGTAGGTCGTCTAAGGGTCGCTACCTGAAAAGAAAATAGCAACCTGCTGCCTTGCAGGTCGGCTGGGGACAGTCAAAGGCTAAAGGAGAGCAAACCCGATAAACGCTGGTCGGACATGTCGCCGAAGGACAAGCACCAGAGCTTCAAATGGTACTGAAGATGTGACGTAAAAAAAACGTTCTTGGCAAAGGCTGTTTATATATCACAATAAGAATATCAAAATGGCAGAAAAAGAATGATCGCTAGAGAGATACAATGGAAACAGACAGAGGATGACCATGTAAACAATGGATCAACAAAATTTCTGAGGCCCTAAATTCTACTCTGTATAAAGTACGAGCCTACTTTTTCAGCCTGACACCGAAAGGCAAAACAGTGACAGAGAATAGATAGACTGTGAGAGCCCTATCTTTAGGTTGGAAGAAAGAAAGAGCAATAATGGAGGGCAGGAAAACAAGGCAGAGGACAGCCAGACGAAGGTGGTAACAGGACATTAAAGAAGCCTTGAACATGACGATGGAGGAGGTGGTAGAACTAGCTAGAAGTCAAAGTGTATTTCAGGTGGGATGTGATTCTTACAGAAAGAACTAAATGTTAAAGAGAATTGGCTGATAAACAACATACTATACAGAAAAATTATACTTTGGTCACATCAAGCGTCACGATGGCCTGGAAAGAACAATACTAGAAGCAGGGTCCCAGGACGCAGAGGCAGACCAAGAAGAAGATGGCTACAAGATATTAAAGAAACCATGAACATGACCATGAACGAAGTGGGTGAACTGGCAAGAGACAGAGTGAATTTCAGATGTGCTGCAAAGAGAGCAACATCCTATAAAGGATACGCACCTTGATGATGTGATTCTTACTCTTGCGATCCCTATTTGGATGATTATACTGTAATAACAATTATAATAAATTGATTGATTGACAGGACCATCATCATCATTGCACTTAAGAGAGTAACCATGTGTGCTCCGATCTCTTTCTTACATAGGAAGATCTCAGCTGCAGTGTATGAACTCCGTAGCACAGGAGAGGATCACTGGTGTAATTTGGAAAATTCTAATTTTTCTTCTTTGAACGCTCTATATCGACCGCTTGTTAACCAATATGTGATCTGTATGTGATCTGAGCCTAAGAGTGATTGTACATTGTGCTAGTTAAGAATCTACAATAGGCCAGCAAATCTGATTTCTGCGACTTTTTATTTACTAAGGTAGCTTCCCTAGTTCGCTACATCAGTCACCTCTTACGATATGCCTTGTAAGTCGCAGTGGTACTATTCTTTGCTTCCCATGCGGGGACCGGCACCACAAGAGCAAAATTTTGAAGATTGCGAAAATATTTTGAAGGAATTTTATTTTTGATCTTTTCTTATGAATTTTGTCTAGGCATCGGCTTTCCAGCTAGCTCTTCTCGATTTTGAACCAGCTAGTCAGATATCTTTTACATGACTCACAGCACAGAGCACGGGACCTACGTTTTATAGTCCATCTCTGATAGAACTAGGAACTTGATCTCACCTACACCGAGATTAGGGATCTCTGAAAAAGTATTCAGGAGGGAGTGAACCAGGTCCCTTTATAAATATGCGGACATAAATCCTCATCATTAAATAGCTCGTCTTAAGTAGAGCTTTGTCACCCCAAAAGTCTTCTGGAATTTCTCTTTCTCATAGGCCAGATGTCCTGCCTCTGCAGACATCATGTTCAAACCATTAGTTTACATCCTAAATCCATCGCTATGGTCTTCCTCTCCTCTTTGCCTCCTTCCATGATCAGTTATCAGCTATCAGTTATATGAGGACTATCATCATAGCACTCCGAACATGTCCATAGGTGCTCCGATCTCCATCCAGCAGCGTCCAGCGACCCAACATGCCAGTTCGATGATTAATCAATCTCTTTGCATATTTAGTATGTCGTTCTTTTCGGGCTGCACCAATATTGACACCCATCTCTTTCAATCGGGTCAGCGAGTGAGATTCACAGCCCTGAAACTCCTCTGTTCGGAAAGACTCTCTCAATGCGCGAAGAATGTCACTTCGATCCATGGCAGCTCCCTCTGATATTGTAGCCAAGCCAGCCAATCTATCAGCTGTTCATTACCCCTAACTCCTGCGTGCCCAGGGACAAAAATGAAGGTGATTTCTCTGATCATTGTCTGTACCAGTACCTCCACCCAGTTGCGTCTCACCATACCTGATTCGACTTACGAATCATGCTCATCATGAATTATCCTTCCATGATAGTCTTCTCCAGCCCTTCATGTCTTTTATATGTCCAAATTACCTCAATTGTCATTTAATAATAACAAAATTAAAAGGAATAAGAAGCAGACAGATGAAACAAAATAACAACATATTTACCGTGGGAACAGTAAACACTCCATCTTTTTTCTTGTTAGTATCCTGTGTTTTCTCTTTCTGTAAACCAGAACTGATTCGATTTTCATTTAACCCATAGCTCTTGCCGACTTTGTTTGTGTTGCCCAGATTGAGCAGCACTGATTTTGTTTGGTCTATGTTTTGAGGTTGATGAAAAGATAACGGCTGTGAGAGAGGTGGTGGTGGTGGATTCTGATGGCTCGAGGACGGGTGAAATATCTGCTGTTTTAATGAAGGAGCTGGTTGAATTTGTAAGGGTAACTGTTGTGGAGAGTGTTTTCTGGGTGTCAACATCACTTCAAAAGGCATCTGTTGATGATGTCCTAGAAGTTGGGTCAGAAGATCTGTTGATGAAGTGGCAGTAGAGGTCATTGGACGTTTCTGTGATTCACCGGCAGAGGTGGTGGATAAATTAGGAGCATTATTATATAATCCAGTCGGCACAAGTGTGAATGTTTGCGGGTGTCCTTGAGAAAGCGTAGTTCCTAATAAAAAGGTCGTAGGGTCAAGGTGATACTGACCGTCAGAGGTCAGATGCAATGTTATGTTCTGAGAAATTCCGGTACTTTCAGAAAGAAATGAAGATTTACTGCTATTTCCAGGAACCGAAGATGATGAAGAATTAGAGGATTCTGCAGGCATACTGTTGCTACTGGAAACAGCAATAGGCAAACTCCTCAAAAAGTTTTCAATAGACAATTCTGAATTCTGGAGACCTCCCTGTTCAAAGAAAAATTAAATATGTTTTACAAAAAAAAACTACAAATATATCAAATTATATACAGGGTGTTCAAGATAAAACCGCTCAGTCTTCTTCAGCTTTGGACCCCAGAAATTATGAATTTTCACTCAGTTTCAGTTGGGAATATCTTCATTGCACTCGGACATGCCATAGGTGCTCGATCTTCTTCGCAATATCTCCAACAGCGTCCAGCGACTGACCGTACCAATTCGATTTTGATTGATGAGCCTACTCATATACCTGTTGTGCTGTTCTTTTCTTGCTACTCCAATCTTCAAACCAGCTCCTGCGATCTAGTAGTTGATGTGGATTGGTTTAAATAAAAAACTTCTTTGCGGCCACACTCTATGAGGCGCTCAAAATATCAGCTCTATCCATTGGCTGGCCCTCTGATATGGTGGCAGAGCCAATTTTCACTCTTTTTCCTGTAGTGCAATGAGGGAAGTACCCAAGTTTTCTTTAAAACGCAGAAGGCTCCAAAAGCTCCAGGAGTAACCTCTGAACTCGGAGAAGGCCCGCCTGTATGGCGGGGAACACTGATAAAAAGGAAAGCAGGCCTTCATGCAAAAATCAGTCAGAAAGGCAATACCAGGCGTCCTGACTACACCTGAATTCATAGCGGGCGAATGCAAGAAGAAGCTCCAAACGTGTAGTGCTATGTTTAATGCTGCGGAGACTCCTACTCAGGTAGGGTTACAGCAGCTCAGTCAAGGGAGCCAATCTGTAACATGTTTACGAAAATGAGACGGTTGAATTGTGACGCAGTATAGGTCAAATGAGTGAGTCTTTTTGTGATGGTGTGTAATTCTGGTGCAGGAAAGGGCGATGAACAAATGTGACGAAAGGACGAGCTAGTGTTTAAATAGTAAATAGACAAAACGCAATGCGGCAACTTTTGATTTATCAATGGGTCTACTTTTATCTTGAACATGCTGTATAATATTTATACAATACGAAGTGGAACCATGAAATGAACCTTACTGTCTTATTATTATTTTCTCTAATCCTGTTTAACCTCACAGCGTCAGGGGGGAGGAGGGGTCACCAGGAATGATAGACTACGAAATGAGGACATCATAAACAGAGTGAGCATAACTTCATGCACCGAATAAATCGAAAGACAACAAATGCAGTGGTTTGGATATTTAATGAGAATGGAATACAACCAACCACCAATAACAGCATATAAGAAAAATAGATCAGGTACTAGATCTAAGGGAAGACCAAGAAAAAGATGGATAGACAATATCATGACTACACTACATAAACACAAGGTCGACTCATCTGGCACTAGAACGCAAATTAAAGCTCTCATCCCTACGCTTAACGGCAAGAGTGGACAACCAATTCCTCTCTCACCTGGGAATAGACAATAGACTATTCTTATGTGGCTAACAGTATAGTGCTCTTGTATAGCTTGTAACTTGGTATTCTTGCAGTCTGGTTAGTGTTGTAGATTCACCACTAAGACTTGAATCATGTACACATTCTCTCTCCCTTAGGGAATTAAGAATATCAGCCTGGTCCATTGCTCACTCGCCTTTTTTACAGCGGCCATACCTGCAAGCCCATCGGCGTGCTCATTTCCCCCTTACACCTGAATGCCCTGGCACGAAAATAAGACTGGATTTTGTCAGCCTGGACCTCTTCACCGACTCCAACCATTGTCTTTGAGCCCAGCCTGTTTTAATCTCATTGAGTCATTGAATGCATGCATGGATAAAATTATGTGACTAAAGTCAGTTCTTAAATAAATTAAAATATTTTTTGAAACTCACCGGATTCATATCCCCAGCAGGAGAAGAATCTGTCATAAATGCAGAGGAAAATGATGGCATCCTTACGTTGAAGAATTCTGAAAATATCAAAACAAATATGAAAATTTTCAGCTTCACATGAAGAATAATTCATGTCAACTCGCTCATTCCAGGGATATTTTTTTGTTTTCTGAAGATGGATGAAAGGAATGTTCTTTGGTCTCTTTGCGACTGCCTGTTGGATGAAGACACTAAAATAGATGTTGAATCAATTCATGATTTAAGCAATTTGGAGTTACTGTTGTACGTTAGAGCTGGATGCCTGAGTGAGGAGTGTGTTAACAGCGAGCCACAGGATCCATCAGTATGCTACTCTTCAATATCTGTTGGGGAGACTGAGCACCTATGGGTCTGCCTGGAGTGCAATAACATCAGTTTAGTTACCAAAACTAACTCTTGATATAACTCTGATATGTCTGTTTTTGCTCAGGAGTTCAGGAGAATGAGTTTTTAGGGTACAGGTAGCAATGGTTCAAACGGTTAAGACTCTTAAAAAATATAATCAACATGAATATTAATGAAATATGGTTACATTTAAAAATGAGAACTGAAAAATTAGGTCTTACCTTGCATGGAGTCTATGTCCATGAACTCTTCCAGGTTAGGCTGAAGCTGGACTAAGCCTGGCTGGATGAGATCAGCACAACCCAACTGACCTAAGGAAAACAAGAGATCAGGATTTATTATATACAAGTCCTAATTTAATGTTGTTTGTGTTCGCTCCTATCAACAAAGTTAACCACTCTTTGTGGTTTGCACTGAGAATGTGAGTACGTTGCACCTCCGTTAGACTATAGCATGTAACGGTCTAAAGCTGAAAGATTGTCTTCATTGCACCGGGTTTTACCTCATATGACTCTGTCCGTCTCCGCATAAGTGGCACGCCACCTGCCGAGAGTATTGCAACAATCCTAGAGGTCTCTGGAAAAAATGCACGCACAAACTGCGTGGTCTGGAGTCAAACCCATGACCTTCAGCTCGCAAGGCAAAGGATGGTATGTATGCCAAGCATATTCAAATTTCAGCCCGCCCGTGTGGTACCGGGGCCTTCAAGGGAAGCAAATAATAGTACCACTGCACTACCAGGCATGTCGTAAGGCGACTGATTTAGGACCTAGGAGCTACCCTAGTAAATAAAAAGCATCACAGAAATCGGATGTGCTGGCCTACGAACGCTCCACATCGACCACTTGCTAACCACTCTGTGTGATTTGTATGTGATCTGAGCCTAAGAGCGATTGTACGTTGTGCCAGTTATGCGCCTACAAGTAGGCCAGCACATCCGGTTTCTGTGATGCATTTATTTACTAGGTAGCTTCCTAGGTCCTACATCAGTCCCTCTTATGACATGCCCTGTAGGTTGCAGTGGTACTATTTTTGCTTCCATGGACCCAGTACAACGGGCGAGAAGAATTTATAATTAAAATCAAACTTTTAGAGTGGTTACCGGGGCCAAGTTAGTGGTGTAAAGAATAGAACCGAGGTTACTTGCAACGAATGTCGTAACAGACGATCAAGGGGGTTGGTAGTGGGGCTAGCAAACCACCCTGTAAAAACACTAGATAGCAACAGAAACCACAACCAGGAATATTCATAGCTTGCCACCCGAGGAAGAAGAAGGACTCAACAAGGAGGGACTCATGAAGCAACCTGGTGAAATTCAAAAGGAAATAGAGTTGCTGACTCACCTTTTTTCAACCGGAAAGATCTCCAGGATTGGTACCTGGAATGTCCGCACGATGTTCAAAACTGGGAAGGTGGCGAAATGGAAATATGGACGCCATCCTAGGACTCGGTGAAACCAGAATTGAACCCCAAGGACAATAGAGGTAAGGGAAGACCCAGGAACACCTGGAGACGGGAGTTAGAGACATAAGGCAAGAAAATGGAGAGATCTGGAAAAGATGGCCTTGGATAGGCAGCCTTGATTGTGGACCTATGCCTCCCTAAGGGTGAAGAATAATAATTTTTAGAACCAACATTACTTACTTAACTCCCTTGGATTTGGAAAAGCAAATGGTTGATTCAAACTTGCAAAAGCTCGTGGTGAAGTCCATATCCGTTATATCTGATTGAAGTAGATTAAGGTCTGTACTGGATAAGTAGCTGCCCGCACTGTGGGAGATAAAAGTCACATCTTTCACTCTCTCCAGCAGCTCCCACTCGCTGAGCGTACGGTTCTCCTGAAAGTTGACACATTGCTGATTTCGGATCCGCTCCTTGAAATAGCGGCGCCATTTTTTGTATTCTGCCGTTACAGCATCTAATTGCCTCTTCCAGTACTTGCCTTCCAAAACAACAGCCTGGATAGAATAATAATAACACATTGAAATCAATAACAGTACAACATACCATTCTTATACTATGACAATAAGTTATGATCATATTAAAAAAACAGAC
Source organism: Arion vulgaris (assembly GCA_020796225.1). Classification (NCBI taxonomy): domain Eukaryota; kingdom Metazoa; phylum Mollusca; class Gastropoda; order Stylommatophora; family Arionidae; genus Arion; species Arion vulgaris. Next base: position 3,341,828 of record CM036775.1, on the reverse strand, counting down.
TTTGACAAAATGCAACATAACAGTAAATGGGACTGAGCTAAGACAAGTGCAGCAATTTAAATATCTCGGAGTCCTGGTAACATCAAATGGCAGATGCCGATCAGAAATAAAGAGTAGAATGGGAAAGCGAAAACATAATTCCTGAAAATGAGGAGCATTATTGCAACAAGTCCTTGTCAATCCCGATCAGAAGCGAGTTATTCAGTGTTATATAGAACCAATACTGACATACGGATGCCAGTCATGGACAATGAACACACAGATTGAAAAATCTCTGGTCACAGAGATGTGGTTTTACAGAAGAATGAAGAGAATCCCATGGACTGTTAAAATGACTAATGTGGAGGTGTTGAATGAGATCAAGACACAGAGAAAGCTTATCATCAATATAAGAAAGAGGCAGTCATCATTTTTCAGGCATGTGATGAGGAGGGAGGTTTAGAACACACTGCAACAACTGGTAAAATCGAGGGTAGACGAAACAGAGAGAAAAGCTTGGATAGCCTGACTGCATGACATGGTAGAGCGTCAACATCAACAGGATAGCAAACACCAAAGACAGAGATTTGTGGAGATCCATGATCGCCTACGCCAGCCAGCACGGCACCTGATGATGACTATGACAATATGAATTGAGAAAACTGCAGTAGCGGAGTTGTTAGTGAGTGCGCTTCTTAGGCGCATGGCATGGATTCAATTTCATAACTCTTCTTCTTCATCTTTGCGTTCGTTCTTACGACCAATTTTAATCACTCTTTGTGATATGTTTGATCTTTGCCAAGAACGTGTATACGTTGCACATTGGTTTGGTAGGCCCCTAAACACATAGAATTATACACGTTTAGGACACGTGCATCCGATTTCAGCCAAACCTCCTTAGTCGCCTCTACGACATGCGTGGCAGGTAACAGTGGTTCTATTCTTTACACCCCAAATTTGGGCCCGTAAACACACAGGCGAATTTAATAAAAGCTTATCAGTATACTGGTTATTGTTTACTGAACTGACGTCAAAGCATTCCGGGCAGACCCATAGGTGCTCAACCCCCCAACAGATGTCAAAGGGTACACATAATGATGGTTAGTGGCTTGCTGGCTAAACACACTTCTCTCTCTGCCCCTCAAGCATCCAGTTATGCTTCTACAACATGTAATTCCAAACTCAATAAATCGCTGGATTGATTCAACATCAATTTTAATGTCCTCATCCAACAGTAGGTCGCCAAGAGACAGAAGAACATCCACCTTATCCATCCGTAACTTCCCAACAATATATGCAAGCATGTTCTCTTTCTCGATGATGTAAACACCCGCATGACCAGGACAGTGGATCCTCGTGTGTCTCTGGAGGTTGGAAACCTCTATAGACAGCATCTTCTCATACCGTAACCTTCCATTGTGGATTTTCCCAAGCATCGACTGAGAGTCAGAAACAACAACGGCACCAGTATACATAGTCCCGGAGAGCCAAGGGAGGGCAGCAGTAACAGCCTCAACCTTCATCCTCATGATGGAAGTAGTAGTACTGTATGCACAATAAAACCGATAGAGATATGTTAACAGTAAGTAACACGAGACCAACTGAGATTAATTACTTTCAATCATGATTTCTTCTTCTTCTTCGTACGCTCCACATCGATCACTAGTTAAACATTCTTTGTGATTTGTATCTGATCGAGCTAAGAGCATTGTACGTTATACCGATTTATGCGCCTACAAGTAAACAAGCACATCAGATTTCTGTGACGCTTTTTATTTACTAGGGTTATGTTATGTGATTGACGTCACGGCACATCGGGCATTTCCATGCATGCTCTGTCATCCGCTGCAGCAGCCATCCTAAAGCCCATTTGCTCACCGTACCCATGAGAAGTTGATTACTATATCTTCTCTCTCTACCATGAAAACGACACTGTCTGGCATGTCCACTTAACGCCTAATCCTCGAACTCGTTCCAGTGTCTGAGACGTGCCCATGTCACATAATTGAGAGCGTACGCATTGATGATATCGGCTCTGTTCATACTTCTGCCGTTTGAGTCGGGCATTGTTTGCAAGAAAGTCTGCACGCTCGTTACCCTGCACTCCAGCAGGATAACTAGGGTAGCTTCCCTAGGCCCCTACCTCAGTCGCCTCTAACAACATGCCTTGTAGGTCGCAGTGGTACTATTCTTTGCTCCTTCGAGCCCCAGCAACATACAGGTGAACAGACTAACAAAACGTTAACTCACCTCTGGTTTTGAATGAATATGATCTGACAAAGGCGTTGCAAACTGGCAAACCATTGGCTTTTTGCCATAAATATCTGCAAACAATAATGAATAAAAGATTAAATGTAGCAGTTAGTTGTTAGTCAGTGTTTGTTCTTATGACCCAAGTTAACCCCTATTTGTGATCTGTGGTTTGTGTAGAGAATGTGATTATGCTGTTAGGCCCCCCCTACTAGAACAGGCACATCGTAGTTACAGCTAAAGTGTATGCAGATTATCCAATGCTAAAGGGTATCTATGGCATAGAGGTTAGGTGCTCGTCTCTCATGCTAAAGGTACCAGGTTCGCCCCCTCGTGGAGCCATCTGGATATTTTTCCAGAGATCCCTGGTGAGATCGAGTTCCTAGTCCTATTGGAGAAGGACAATAAAACGTCGGTCACATGTTGAATTTGCAAAAAGCAGAGAACAAAGAAAGACAAAAAAAGACCCAACAGGAATTCCAAAAGTACTAAATCTTGATTAACCAGAAAGAAATTTTAGCCGGAGATTCAGACGAGAATTACACTAGTTATAGTTCTTGTCACTGAAGATCTATTTTAGGAGAGTCTATCAACTAGAGCAGCGTTTCCCAAACTGGGGTCCGCGAGGTACTCACAAGGAGTCCTCAAGCTCTTGAAAAAATATTATGATCTTTAACATTTCAAACAGAAAATACAATTTTAAAACTTGTATAAAAACGGTGGTAAACTAATTCTGCAGCGAAATCTTCTTCTTCTTGGAACACTCCATATCAACCACATGTCAACCACCATGTGTGATTTGTATGTGATTGGAGCCTAAGAGTGATTGTACGTTGTGCCGGTTATGCACCTTCAGGTAGGTCAGCACCTCTGATTTCTGCGCTGCGTTTTATTTACTAGGGTAGCTTTATTGGCAGGGGCACTATTCTTTGCTTTCCTTGTGGCCCGCACCACACTGGCGGATGTGAAATCAAAGGATCCGAACCAGACCGAAGTCTAAATGTCTACATGATTCCCAAAATTCGACACCCACTAGAAACTTTCCCATTATAACAGTTTGCCAAGTTGAATTTCAGTCTGAAATTGGACCACTGACTGTTGGTGGTATAATAATCATCACTAGTATATTTTCTATATGAAACTTTGGGTCCAGACAGATAAATGTATTTAAAAGAGTCGCTGTAATTCAAAGTTTGGGAACCGCTGAACTAGAGTAATGCTGATATCAAGCTGGAATCTAAAATGATAAAAATAACAGAGCAGTTCACCTATTTAGGTAGCAATTTTGATTGCACAGGAAACACAAAAAATAAATGATGCTAAAAATTATCAAAGCAACATCAGTTTTTAAAAATCTAAATAAAATATGGAACTCCCTAAGTTATGAAAACTAAATTATAGAAATTTTCAATGCTCTATCAATCCTAACATATTCCAGCGAGAGTTGGAAAATGTCTAAAGCTTTCTTTCTTTCTCAAATCTTGTTTGCCTCACAGCGTCAGGTCAAGAAGAGATTTCTAAAACGGGCCCTTGTATGCGCTTTGTAGATAGTCCCTAAAGCTATAGAAAGTAAGTTGAATGCAGTTGAAAATTGATGTCTGCAAAAATAATGAACATAAAATGGAACGAATTTAAAGAAATCTCTGGTCTTCTTCTTCGAACACTCAATGTCAACCACTTGTTAACCAATCTCGCGTGACCTGACCTACTTGTAGGCGCATAACTGGCACAACGTACAATTGCTTTTAGGCTTGGATCACATATAAATCACAAATAGTGGTTAACAAGTGGTCGATATAGAGCGTTCGAAGAAAAAGACTGCACTGGGTTTCCCCATATGGCTCTGTCCCTGTTGGCAGAGATGGCATGCCATCTGCCGAGAGCATTGCACAGAGCACAAACTCTGTAGCTCTGACAATCTTAGGGATCTCATAAAAATGCACATGTGTCTCGGTCCGAATTTGAACCCACTACCTTCAGAGCGACAGGCAAATGACTTAACAACTTCGCCATTGAGACCCCCAGATATTAGTAAAAAGTGGACCCCAGAAATAACAAGAGGATGTGAAAAATACTATTTATGAAGTGCACACAAAAGCATCTGTAGCATACGCGGTAGTCAGCTTGATCACAACTCAAGCGTACCTGGTTCAAACCCCTCGGCAGGCAGTTTGGAAGCAAATTCGTTTCCGTGGGATTTTACGAACTGTAAAATAGATCTCACCGTTCAGAAAGCAATGGCAAACTACTGAACGTATAAGTGGTGCCTAGAAAATCAACGACTTGTTTACTGTGGTTGATGGCTACGTCCTGAAAGGATATGCACGATTTTCATTTTTAATACAAAAGTCTGTGCTAGAAATCTCTTCTTATCCTGACGCTGTGAGGCAAAACAGAATTGGAGAAAAGACACAGAACGATGTTAGTAACTTGTTCATGATATTGAATGTACTCATTTCTACTCAGTTCCTAATCTATTTTTTACATCTGTCATCTTCTACATTGCATATAGATAATGCTATATTTAGTGAGCCGTGAGCCAGATTAATTACACTCTTAGGCTCATGCCCAGATAGTAGCGGTGTGAAGCTGCTATAAACTGGGTCAGATTTTTACTTTCGTTTCTTCTTACTTGGTTACTCTGACTTAGGGGGTCTCTGTGGCTAAGTGGTTACGTCTTCCCCTGCGTTCTGAAAGTCACAGGTTCAAATCCTGACCATTTTGTTCTATTCGTGGGTGCCTTTCTTTAACAGATACTGCTGCCCGTCTGCCCAGCGTGTTCATAGCGCGTTGGACTACGGGTGACTATCCCTCTGTGTGTGCGGGTTCAATTCCGCGGGATGGCAGAGAAAGCCACAGATTCCCCAGATTTACGGTGTTCGTGGCACCGAACTGAAGGGTTACGATGTCCATGGCACTGAGCCGAAGAGCTGAAAAGCTCAAGTGCTTCTGGATCGGAAAAAACAAACCAAAAAAACCAGATACTCCTATGATTGTTGCTGGAGCTATGGATTGAATGATAGGACCATCATCATTGCACTTCGGTGAGTAACCACTGTGCTCCAATCTCTTTCTTACACAAGAAGATCTCAGCCGCAGTGTACGAGCTCTGTAGCACCGGCTAGGGTTCCCGGTGTAATTTTGAAGATGGTGAAGTTATTTTGGTAGGAAAATATTTCTTTCCTCACATGTGAAAAGTTGAATGTGGGATTGAACTCACAACCTTCTTGTGTCTGAGTCGATATCCAAACGCTTATGCATTCTGCTAGTCCATCCCACCTAATCTAACAACTACAACCACTGAACTAGCAACTACAACAACAAAATTTTCACTGCAGATTCCACTCTCTTTTCTCACACTCCATAATGACCACTTGTCAACCACTCGTGTGATTTGTATGTGATCTGAGCCTAAGAGCGATTGTATGTTATGCACCTACAAATAGGCCATCACATCCGATTTCTGCGATGCTTTTTATTTATAGGGTAGCATCCCTAGGTCCTACATCAGTCACCTCTTACGACATGCATTGTAGGTTCCAATGGTACTATTCTTTGCTTCCCTTGTGGGCCCAGGCACCACACTGGCGTCCACTCCCCAAATTGATTATTCAGACAAATGCGCTGCTTCTGAGAGAGATGCAAACCACGAAACTGTTTCTAACTACAACCACTAATTACAACTACAAAACTTACACTGCAGATGCCACTCCCTCCAAATCAGATTATTCAGACGAATGCGCTGCTTCTGTGAGAGATGCAAACCACGAAACTGTTTCCATTTTGGTGATGTAATCTTTCCGCTAAATTTGTAAAATAAAAAACAAAAGGATTCATTTTTTTTGCACAACCTCATCCATTTTCATTTTAACCCTAATGTAATATTTTCTTTAACCCGTAACGCTCAAGGCGTTTAGGGCAACATGAAATTCACACCATTCTTCTCTGTTCTCTACATTGTGTTTCAGCTGTGATTCACATGTGTACAGGCACATCAGACATCAGGCACATAATTCAAGACTGCCCCGAATATGATATAGTGAGGCAAACTCACTGGCCTAATGAAACAACACTCAACATAAACTGCACGGACATCTGTGTGAGCTACAAAAGACAGTGAAGTTTATACAGAGACAACATTGAATATATAAACAATATTTCAAGAGAATGAAAGGTAGGAAGGACTGGTGTTAGCTATTTGACCATTTATATATATATGGATAAACAACAGTGGTGATAGTAAGCATCCTTGTCTTACTCCAGATCTAACTGAACTTTCTGATAACCAGTATTTGTTCTACTTATCCTATGATGTAACCTGACAAATTAATTAAGTGGTCATTACTCCACGGTTTGGTAATAGTTGCAGCAACTTTTTCCTATCTATGAGGTCAAACATATTTTCCTGCTCCACAAACGCAACATGTAGGTGTTTATCAGATTACTGCTCTCTTGCCCGTGTTTTGCCAAGGGGAGCAAAGAGTAGTAACATTGTGACCTACACGGCAAGCGTAACAGTCGACCTGAGGTAGGGGCCTAGGAAGCTTACTCTAGTAAATAAAATGTGTCCAGAAATTGAATGTGCAAGCCTACTGTAGATGCATAATTGGCATACCATAAAATCGCTCTTAGGCACAGAACACATGTCAATCACAAAGAGTGGTTTAACAAGTGATTGATATGGAGCATTCAAAGAAGACTGCTCTCTCCAAACCACCTGTGACGCTTAATATAACCAAAATACTTCATTTTCCGAGACATGACATTGGTTATTAGTCAATGTTCCTCAAAAATAAGAGACGACGAAAGACACTGTTTATGAATCGCACACAAAATCCTGTTCTAGAAATCTCTTCTTATCCTGAAACTGTGAGGTAAATCAGAACATGAGAAAAGAAAGACAATGCGTAAAGAGAGGCTCACTCCAAGTGTCTCCTTTTTTTTACCTGAAGCTGAAAGGCAAAACATGATTAAAGAATAGATAGATACAGTGGCGGTTCGTCATTAAGGGCCAGTGTGGCCGGGCCCCACCAAAAAGAATGTATAATGTGTATTTATTATTTTGTAAATTAAAATATACCTAACCTAAAATCATGATTTTTACAAATTGTCTGTTCCCCCAACAAAATAGACTACACTGATAGTAGATAGTCAATGTCATGTCGTCTTCTTCTTCACTTCAACGGAGCACAGGTCTTAAAAACATCTTCTAGCTCTTCCTCTCTCCTGCCATCCCTTCCAATTCTGTCCATGTTTTACCCATCCTTTCAATATCAATCTCCAGCTCTCTTCTCCAGGTAAGTCTAGGCCTTTCACTACTCCTCTTTCCATGCACGTTTCAAAACAATGCCTGTCTTGCAATGCTTACAGTCGGCTTCTCAATGTGTATTTTGATTTCATGATAGGATCATATTATTGCACTTCGGTGAGTAGCCATGTGTGCTTTGATCTCTTTCTTACACAGGAAGATCTCAGCGGCAGTGCACAAACTCCACAGCACAGGCGAGGGTATCAATGTGTGTCCTATCCATCGCGACGCTCTTCCTTAGCTTTCTCCACTGGTATCTGCTTAGAACATCAAGTCTTGTAAGATGTCTATATTTCCTTTGTCTTACCTTACAAAGTACTTTCACACAATCTAAAATAGCGCAGTCTTAATGTTATCTATATCAAATATGAACCTGTATCTAGGTCAAACTGATAAGTTATCTCAAACTTCTCGTTAAAATTGGCCTCAGTCAAATAATTTTGGAAACATTGGTAAATAGTCCAAGGTGAATGAACGCTTCATGAAATTAAAAAAAAACTTTTTCTTTCTCTAATCTTGGTTGCTCACAGCGCAGGATATGACAAGATTTCTTCTTCTTCTGCTAGCTCTGGTCATTGGCTTAGTTTACAGTGGACCACAAACTGGGCAGTCAGTTTCAGGTCTGTCAGGTTTCACCACAGCTTAGTTTTTATATCGACTTGGTGTGGCCACATGTTGCTTCTCAGCTCACACAGGAGAGGACAGTCTTGCAGAATATGCTCCGGTGTCTGTTACGCCTGCTGATAGTGGCAGAGAGCTGTTTGACTGAATCCTAGTCTATGTAAGCATTTGTTGAGTCTGCAGTGCCCGGTACGTAGCTAAATATAATGACCTGGTCTGTTCTGCTTTGAGGAAGTCTTTTCCATAATCATATCCAGTGTTTGTCTTTGACGAGATTTCTATAACTGAATTTTGTGTGCGCTTTGCACATGGTGTCTTTTACTACCTGTTATGTCTGTGGTTCAACTTTTCCATGAGTGACCTTTGGCCTTGTAACAACTGTATCTAAATACAGTTGTCCATTGATGCGCACTGTCTGTTAGTAATCAGCTTATGTGTCCGAACCATTACATTTGTTGTTTCTTGGAAGTTCAGTAATCATGTACTTATTTTTCCACCAAACATCTTCCTTTCTAAACCGGTCTGTTCTTGATACTCCTAGCATTCTGTATGGACCTCTGTTGTGACTAGTTTTTCTTCTATCATTTGATGTCAGCGTCCAGGTTTGGTACTGATAACAATGTGGGAATGTTTTACATTATATTGCCTGTTCTTCTTACAGATGATCAATTGACAAGTGTTTTACTGTGACAACTTCTGAGGTTGTGCTTGTCTCTCTTGCTTTTCAGCTTATCCCTAAGTTTCTTTTCAAAAGATTCTGCAACCTTGCATTATGTAATGACGTGTCCTCTATTTATCACTAGCCTGGGCAGCTGATATGGAGAATTTGCCTTATCCATTGTGCACAAACCCCCTTTCTACCCTACTGTTTCATCCAAAGGAAAGGCAAAGTCCATACATTTGGAATCAATCTTCCGTCTCAAGAAAGGACATAGACTGAACAACCAATTGCACAGGCTATGATGGTCTCCATCCCCTGTGGCACCACTGATCATACCACAGAACATATCCTGCAAGACTGTCCACAGTATGTCCTCCCTAGAAAGGGATGCTGGCCCTACAACACAATACTACATTTAAAACTACATGGCACCAGAGATGAGCTACAGACAACAGTTGATTTCATCATAAGAACGCGTCTGGCGTATAATATCAAAATAGCGATCAAGAAAAGAAGAAATCACAAATCATTTTGTGTATTTACCATATATGAATGACATCAACCAAATTCTCCCCAGAAAAATCAACACTGCAACGCTGACCTAGCAACATGAAATACTGAAGAGAACTTCGGTACAACAAAAATCTGGTTACATTCAACTATTGACAACCTGGATTGGTCATGATCAAACCAACGACAAATCTTATCTCCTTGAGTTAAACCTCACTTTAAGAAGTAGAATCACATACACATAATAGGGCAGAAATGTAGAAGGAACGGATAGAATTGTCAGAATAAAAATACAGAAAGCAAGAGGTCCTTTAGTCGTACTTTGAGGAAGTCTTAAAATAATAAAATCTAGAACAAGAATTAGAATATATAAATGAGTATTACTTTATGCATAACTTAGAATATCATGAACAGAGAAAAGAACAAACACTTCTGTTCTGCAACAGCTTGATATTAAAGACAGTTGGCTATTAAAGAGCATAACATCAAGGAAAATTAAATATTTTGGACACATCAAATGACATGATTTCCTAGAGTAGATAATTTTGGAGGGAATGGTGCATGGAATAAGAATGAGAGGAAGACCTAGAAGATGATGGGAGCAAGAGATTATTGACGATCTGAGAATGACTGCTGCTGACACCGGTCAACTTGCACAGAACAGAGTTTTTCAGGACTGCTGCCATTGGAGCCAAGTTCCAGAAGGGACAAGCAACTTGATGATGATGATTACTTAAATGTTGAAGAAGTTTTTCTGTATGGGTCAGAAACCTTGGAGAACTAAAATGCAAACATTCATCAACTAATGTCTATGTAAAATAGAGGAACTGAAATGGTATGATAAGTTCACAAATGAGGGAGGAGCTTATGGAGAGACTGAGACTGATCCCAGTGAACCAAGAGGTGAATAAAAGATGATGGCCCTGGATAGGACATACCTTAATTAAAACCTGAGGGGAAAATCACAAAACAGGTCCTTTCCTAGAACCTGCAGGGAAAGCAAACACGGGAAGAATAGAAATACATGAATAACAAATCTAGAGGCAGAGATTAACAATATACAGAAGAGCTGGAAGGAACTGCAAGAGATAGCTAAAGGCATGAGCTGGTTGAGAGTCTATGAGAGTAAAATTCAGGTCAATTAAATCAATTCTTTGGCTTTAGATCCTTTTTAAAAACATTTATAAAATCTCAAACAAGAACCAACAAAATATTTTGGATGCATAAATAGACATGATATATTGATCACATCTTTTGTGGAGAAGAAATCTGAAGTGTGGTGTGCAACACAAGTAGGAAGGCAATATCCAGAGATGGATAAATTAGTTTGGAAGAGTGCAACATAAAGGCCAGAGACAAAGGACGTTGGAGATCCATTGCAGCAAACCTGTGATGCGGAGACGACAACCTTACAATGATGAAAAGGTTCCCAGCCCACTGCAGCATAATAGGAAATGAAAATAAGGGCAGATCACTTAACCAGATCAAAAATGATATATGTAATCATGTAATGAATTAATCTTCTTCTGCTTTCACCCGCTGTGATTTCGGCGCTAGCCATAACGCCTGGTATGGCGCTACCGACTGATTTTTGGGTGAAAGGCTGCTTTACCATTTGACTGGTGTCCATGTAATGAATTCAAAACTTTGATAAAAGTAGAAATTATCCAACTGCACACACCAAAGTCCAAAGGTACCAAAAAGAACAAATGATTTATATAGACAGACTCTGAACAAGATAGACTTCCACAGCGGTAGGATACTATGGACAACCTGAAGCAAATCATATAATTCATAGAAGCTGTTGGTTTTGTGATCTAATGACTAATAGAAAAACAATGATGTAGAATATAGCCATCCTTCGCAAGTGATGATGACAACACTTACTGTCACTTACACTATACTCTATATATAATATATCATTATCAGATATCTTATTTTACTTCAATGTGGATTATTAAATCAAGATTAACATGCATATTATATAAAAACTACATTCTTTGAATATGACATCGACTATTTTTATTTTACTAATATTCTTCTAGCAACTGTAATTCAGTAATTGTACTTGTAAACAAAACAGTTATAGTAGTAATTTTTCGCACCTGTAAGCTAAAGTCATGCATTCGAATAGCTTCGTCAGAGACGCATCAATGCTGACAGACTGGTTGTTGGGACTAGAGAAATTGTACGTCACATATGTTTCTCTGTCTGCTGTCAAATAGTCGAATCCTTTAACTTCGTCGTTGAAAGGTGAAGCAACTTCCTCTTCATCATCGTCGTTGTTGATATCATGAACACGACTAACCATAAAATGGCCACTGTGTATAGTCTTACTCGCAGATTCTAACGACGGCAGTTCTTCTTTGATACCCACCATTGTGGTGTGATAACAAACTGGACGAATATCACCAACAGTCATCATAATGAACTCCTGATCAGAATAACACACACAATTATTACATTATTTGTAAGTCCAAGAGGAACACCACAGAATAAAAACCGACTGTATCGTATGGATCAAGAAAACTAAAACACGACATCACGATATTAGTGCGTGAACAAAGACGCCTGACCAATGAATAAGCTTATAATCTTCACCTTGAAGGTAACAGTTCAAGGATTTCAAGGTACATAACTGTTAAAATATGTAGCTTCCATTTTGTAAGTTATAAAAGTTGGGTTGTCTACCATTACATTGTCAATTGCGATCAGAATGTGAGTTATTCAGTGCTACATAGAACCAATACTCATATACAGAAGCAAGTCATGGACAATGAACACACAGATCGAAAAATCTCTGAGGGCCACAAAGATGTAGTTTTATAGAAGAATGATGAGAATTTCATGGACTGCTAAAATGACTAATGTTGAGGTGTTGAATGAGATCAAACACAGAGAAAGCTTATCATCAATAAGCTTTCTCTTAGCAAAGAGGCAGTCATCATTTTTTGGGGCATGTGATGAGGAGGGAGGTTTAGAACACATTGTGACAACCGGTAAAATCGAGGGTAGAGGAAGAGAGCAAGAGAAAATTTTGGATAGCCTGACTTCATGGCACTGTAGAGCGTCAACATCTGAGTTGATAGCAAACGCCGAAAACAGAGATTTGTGGAGATCCATGATCGCCTATGCCAGCCGGCACGGCACCTGATGATGATGTCTACCAATATGTAATTCATTTTCTTTCTTATTCTTCCCAGACCCGCTTCATATTGATTGTTGCAACATAATCTCGCGATCGTTCTTTTTGACCATTTTGATCATTCTTATTGTGATATATAAACATCCTTTGCCTTCTTCTTTTGCCAGCACACTGTTACCGGGTTGTTAACCCAGTGTCGTGGTTTTATGTACTTGTCTTGCGCTTCTCTTGTGACTTTGTGTGATGTTTTTCTTGGCAGAATTCAACTACGTTATCTATCCACCTTTTCCTCAGTCTTGCTCTCGCCTTCCTTCCTGATATTCTGTTGTGGAAAACTTCATTGGCAGTTTGGCCTGTTCGCATTCTTACTAAGTGACCAAACCACTTCATTCTCTGTTTCGTTGTATAATTCAAGCACGGTCTTGTTCCGACCTTTTCTCTTATACTGGTATTCGTTACTCTATCGATTCTTCTGTTGTTGGTGACTTTGCGGAGACATCTCATTTCACATGTTGCTATTTTCTGTGTATGTTTCTTATTCATTGTGCATGTTGTAACGTTTTTTTACGTCACATCATTCAGCGCCATTTGGAGCTGTGCTGTTTGCTGTTATTTGAGCCTTCGGCGACGTGTCCGGTTTCAGCCAGCGTTACTGGGTTCGCTCTCCGTCAGCCTTTGGCTGTCCCCATCCGACTTGCAAGGCAGCAGGTTACATAATCTTTCAAGACATATTTAACCGTGTTCAATCAATCAATCATATTATAACCATATTGTCGTAAATGTTAATTTATTAATCGATATCGCCGTCAAGAACACGGAATAATTGGTGCTCAGTCTCTTTCAGAAGATTATGATAGGAGACTTTTCACACGGAGATTGGGGGACTGCCTAGAGTAGTTGATAGTAGCTCGGCCTGCTAGCTGTGAGACGCCTCACAGCTCGGGTTCGAACCTACTGTCCGGCATTTGTTCGAGTCCCTGGTCTTACTCAGGACGATAACGTGAATACCTCTGAAGACGGAGAAAATCTGCCTGTATGGCGAGGAATACTAATTACGAGTACATTGAGCACACGGCTGCCAGTGTAAAGTAATTTACAATGTGCACGCTGCTGCCATTGTAAGAAATTGGAATAACGGATTTTCACGCAAAAATCAGTTTCAGAGATGAAACTTCGTCTGAGTTGAAAGCGGACGAAAAAAAGAAAAAGAAAAAGAAAAAGAAAAAAAAAAGAAAAGAAAAAAAAAAAAAAAAATAATACTGGCCTTATGGCCAGTAAACATTTCAGTTCTGTTTTCTTTGGGCTAACCCAGGATGAGAAGAGATAATTGTTTCACGTTAACAAATTTGATACCAAACTGCCAGTCGCTGAATTTGAACCAGGTACGCTTGGATGGTGATCGAGCTCACCACCGAGAGGTCGACTTTAGAGTCGAGTTAGAGACAGTGTGAGCCTTCCAAATGAGATCTGATACTCACTGACAGATAAACAGAGAAGAGACTATTGAGCAGCCTTGAAGAGCAGGTCAGACGAGTAGACTCAACGAAGGGAAGTATGAGTGTCGTATTACATCACACAGAGAAAGAAAACATAGTGATAGATCCCAAACACCCCCCAGATAAGAACTTAGAGCTGAATCAAGAATTTTTCATGAGAGAGTATCAGCTAAAAATAACTCTGAAGTTGGAGAAGGCTCGCCTGAATCGCGAGGGACACCGATGATAGTGAAAGCAAGACTTCACGCAAAAATCAGCCAGAAGCACCAACCACACTGGACGCCCTGATTACGCATGAATTCATAGCGGGCGAGCAAGAAGAAGCTAAGAAATCAGCCATTTAATTGTTTCTACCAGACAGAACTATCTACAGTCATCAACAAACTGTTTGTCTGTTCAGTTCAGACGGCAATGAGAGAGCAGACAGACTGGCTGTCTCTGCAACCATATAAGGGGTCAGCCGATGGATAGAGCTGTCATTCTGAACGTCTTCATAGAGTGTAATCCACGCCAACTGCTAGATTTCAAGAGCTTGGATTGAAGATTTAAATGGCCAGAAAAGAACAGGTATATGAGTAGGCTCATTGGTAGCGTCTGAGGCTTAGGATTAACCCCGACGTTCTGAGTTCGAATCACGCTGCGGAAATTTTGGTTGCAAATTGTTTCGCGTGGGTTTTTAGAAAATGAAGATCCCGTTCAGAAAGCAATGACAAACTTCTTCTTCTTCTTCTTTTGTCGTCACACTGCTACCGGGTTGTTGCCCAGTGTCGTGGTTTTCTGTTTTGTCTTGCGCTGTTCTGGTGGCTTGTGTGATTGTTATCTTTGCTCTTTCACAGGATTCTGCTACGCCATCTAACCATCTTTTCCGTGGTCTTCCTCTTGCCTTCTTTCCCGATGTTCTGTTGTAGAAGACTCTGTATACTGTGGAGTTTGGATGCATTCTTATTAAGTGGCCAAACCACTTCATTCTTTGTTTATCTATATAATTCAAGCACGGTTTGTGCCAACTTTCTTTCTTATGCTGATGTTGGTGATTCTGTCTTTTCTTGTGTTGTTGGTAACTTTTCTCAGGCAACACATTTCACATGTAGTTATTTTTGTGACTGCGCTTTGCTCAATGTCCATGTTTGGCTCTGTAACACAAAGTAGGTATAAAAATGCTGTTGATCATTTGTTTCTTAGCTGCCTGTGAAATTTGTAAAGTAGTAATGACAAACTACTGAACGTAATAATGCCTAGAAAATCACAGAGTTAAAAGCGGGGTTGATGCGCAAAGTCATGTAAAGGATATGCAATTAACTTTAACATCAGTCAACATCGAACTGGTACGATTAGCCGCTGAACGCTTTTGGTGATATTGCGAAGGAGATCAATGCACAGACAGACATGCCCGGAGTGCAAATAAAGATATTCCAAACTGAAGATGAAACATACATTTTTTTGGTACTTCTATATACTTTTCTGTTAATATCCATAGATAACAAAAATATTCTTCTCTAGTCCCACAGTTCTTTCGAAAACCGAATAGTTTTCTATTATAAGATCTTTAGGGGTATTTTTGACATATGACCCATACAGTTAATTGTTCTTTAAATTGTACATTTTATTACCCTTGGCTTCTTAGGTAGTGCTACAAATATTGATGTTTTTACATCTCTTGATATGTGCCATGTTCTGTAAATTTAATCCCACATATAAATAATTGTGTTTAAAGTATCACAGGGCATCTGTCATTTAAAACTTCGTCTTTCAAATACTATTACTATAAATCTTTTATTCTTTACAAAAATATGGAACATTGATCATTGATCATTGACATTGATCATTGAACATAATGTAAGCAAACTATATATATATATTATGTTATTAAATATATATTGTAATCTCTCCAAAAATATAAATAGTATTTGTTAAAATCATAAATTTTATATTTTTACCATCAAAATGTTTAACTTTATTCAGTATTGCAGTATCTAAGAGTTTATACACTATTTATTTCGTTATATGTCAGGTTTTGAATTTTGATATCTCTCGGAGTCCCGTTTGACGGAGGGTACCGAAGTAGCAGAATAATAACTATGTTCGTCGATGGCTTGATATCAAAACAAAACATTACACACTGCCGTCTTGTTCGCAGTACAGCAACTTTTAGTTGTTAGTAAGACAGTAAGTCGGTACATTTAAATACCCATAGTTGTAGGTCTGGAGAAATACGTGCACTGACTGCGTGCTGCAGTGAATGTTGACGTTTTTGTAACTTGTAGATCGATTGCGTTATTTTACTGTTTTCGTATTGAAGAAGTGTGTGATGTGTGTCCTGCTGGCATCTGTAGTGTACTGAACTCAGAACTGTACTGTACTGTCAGTAAGTTGTGTTCTCAAAGGAGTATTGACCAAACTAAGAATAGTAGTTTATCATTCTTGTTCTCTAATTAAACTTAAATCCGATATTAATTGCTGGTGATTGAGTGTTGAACTAGTTGTTAGTAGTTGCAGGTTAGTTAAGTGATCAGTTAGTTACTTACTAGTATTAGACTTATTAGTAGCTACAGTACAGTTCAGCTACGCAAGTTAGAGGCAACAGTAAGACAACTATTGTTTGTCAACGAGACCACTGAATGAATCTACTCACATACTAATGAAGTTAATTTAAATAATCTTATATTATAGTGTAACAATGACACCAGAAGTACGCATAACGGAGCAGGGTTTTTGGTTATTGAACCAACAATGGGTATTACACTCCAGACAAATCCATAGGTGCTCTGTTTCTCCCAACAGATGTTGAAGGGTACATATAATGATGGTTCTTGTGGCTCGCTGGCTAAACACACTCATCACTCTTCCCCTCGGGCATCTTATTCTACGAGTTAAGTTTAGTCGTCATATCATCATGACTGCACATCGTAGCAATTAGTCCATAAGTGCTCCGATCTCCTCAGTATGTGAAGTATGTCTCTCAGCTTGTGGCAACTAGTGATACCAGTTCTGTGTTGGTTTACTATTATTCTTTGGCTACCAGCATAGTGCTCTTGCCTAGCTACACCACATTTGACTTGTTATTCTTGCAGTCTGGTTAGATTTACCACCATTACTTGAATAATTTACTCTCCCATAGGGAATTTAGAATATCGACTTGATCTATTGCTCGCTCGTATTTTATGGCAGCCATATCTGCAAGCCTATCAGGGCATTCTTCTTCTTCTTCTGCTAACATTCTTCACGGCCAATTTGATCATTCTTATTGTGATGTATAATTGGTCCACTGGCAAGACCGGAGTGATCTACGCGGAGACGATTGTGCGCCCATGGTGACTAGGCCCGCCCGTCCGTTTCAGCCAGCTTTTGATTTACTAGGGTGAGCTTTCCTAGGTGCGATCCTTTCGGATCTACGCCTTTTCGATCAACTTTGCCGTATATTTGGGCTTTGTGATCTACGCCAAGACAGTGAGTTACGCTGCTTTACCCGTTCTGACTGAGAAATATTTCTCGGGCTTGTCAGCTTGTCCTCGGACGGCGTCTTACTCGTATAAAACACCGTGTAAAGTATCGGCCTTCGCCAATGTTCAGGACCCGGACTTCCTGTTTGATCCGTACATTGTCGGCCTTGCTTTACCGTACATTTTGAGTTTGATCCGGGGAAGGAACATTCTCAGCCTTTTCTAGATGCGTATCGGTACGTGGCAATTTGCAATTTACCTCGAAAGCACTGGCATGGGGCCTAGTACAAGCAATGTAGAGGGTCGTTTCAGTGGGCACTATAAGCGTAACTGAGGATTTTGCGATCGCCGCCATCACCCGCCCCAGTTATTCGGGGATGTTATTACGACTGCAATCGAACCTTGCCCAGTGCCCCAAGGCTGGCAATTCCGTTAGGCATCACCAACCTCAGTTCTTCCGGGGATGTTAATTTTAATCGCAAAGTACCTTGCACGGTTTTCCCAGGGCGGGTAGTTTCGTTATGCACTAAACGCAACTTGTTCTTTTGCGCTCGGCAAACCTTGCCCAGTACATGTATCTGCACCAGGCTACCAATGCGGGGTCAGCTGCAATCTTCTCTCGCACCAACACGAGGGTAGACTTTCATTCGTTACGGTCCTGTCTTATTTATTCTTGCCGGCGGGCTGGCAATGTTTGCCCCTCCTCAGGGCTTCGAGCTTCGCCCTACGTGGGCATACGGTTGGTCACTGGATGCACCTCTCATCCATGTCTGAGACGTTTCGTTGCTGTTTCTTTGCGTTCAGGGACTTGGGCAATATCTTGTTGGACATCGGTCAGGAGAATTGTGCATTTTATTTGTATGTATCTTTATCGTATTTCGTAATTGCACTGCTACCACTACCAGTAGTTTCCTCTCCCGATCCCTGCCCCTCTTAGCCAGACCAGAACCAGAGTCTGTTTCCAGGGTCACCGCGGGGAGGTTAGGGGCAGGGTCTTGGTTAGCGCGCCCCCTCGCTAACCCTGGCTCATGTTACCACCATGACCTCATGAGCCTTTTGACCCCATCAGGGCATTCATTTCCCTTTACACTTGCATGCTCTGGCACTAAAATAAAACTGATTTTTGTCAGCCTAGACCTCTTCTGCGACTTCAACCATTGTCTCCAAGCCCATCCTGTTTCAATCCTCCTTAGCATACTCATTGAGTCACTGAAAAAACATGCGATGACAAAAGTCTGTGACTTCAGCCAGACCATCACTTTAGTTAGTGCCATGAGTTTCATAGTTATATTTGTACAACGGATAACTCCAAACCCCTTAACTTGCTGGATCAATTCAATGTCTATTTTAGTGTCTTCATCCAACATACAAGACAGGGTTGAATATATGTTAAGTTATGTTATGCGATCGACGTCATGGCACATTGGGCATTCCCATTTGTGCTCTATCCTTCCCTGTAGTAGCCATTGCAAAGTCCATTTGCTCACCATACCCATGAGAAGTTGATTAGTATATCTTCTCTCTCTCTACCACGGAGATGACACTGTCTGGCATGTCCAAACTTAGCACCTAATTCTCAAACATTCCAGTGTCTGAGACTTTCCCATATCACATAAATGAGAGCATACCACATTGATGATATCAGCTCTGTCCATACTTCTGCCCGCTTGATTCGGGCATTGTTTGCAAGAAAGTCAGCATGCTCGTTACATTGCACTCCAGCATGTCCAGGTATGTACAGCCAAGTCATTTTCTTCAGATGTGATCTCCAAATATATAAATCTATTCATCATCTAGCTTTTCCATGTCTGAACTTGGCTCCCATGACAGCAGCTCTAACTGCCTCCCTGTCCTGCTTAAGGTGTCCAGCTTCACCACAGTCATACTCAACTTGTCTATGACATCCTGCATCTATCTTCTCCTTGGTCTTTCTCTCCTTTGTCTTCTTCTTCTTCACCCTTCGCCCCTAGGAAGCATAGGTCCGCAACCAAGGCCTTCCAAGCCCACCTATCCAAGGTCATCTTTTCCAGATCTCCCCACTTTCTCCTCATTCTTTTGCATTCCGTCTCCAGCTCCCGGCTCCAGATCTTCCTGGGTCTTCCCTTACCGCTATTACCCTGGGGTTCCATCAGAGAGCCTGTCTCATGGTGCTGTTGGGGTTTCCTCAGTGTGTGTCCATCATCGCCACCTTCTGCTCCTTATCTCTTGTTCCACCTACCGTTGTCTTGCTCTATCCCATAGTTCACTGTTTGTGGTCCTGTCATACCATCGCAGATGGAGTATTCTGCGCAGGCATCTATTGATGAATGTCTGCAACTTTGTAGTGTTCCCTTTAGTTGTTCTCCATGTCTCTGCTCCACATAGAAGGACAGCCTTGACATTTGAGTTAAATATCATCTTAGTCCTCGTTTGTCTGCCATAATTCTCTTAAGAATATCTTCATCAGACAATCATGTTTACATGTCAAAAATGCCTGTTTGTTGCGCAGAGGGGGGTGCTCACAAGGGGAGCAAAGAATAGTAACACCAAGACCTTCGAACTCGAACTCACAAGGCAAGATTCCTTAGCATACTTATTGAAGGCTTCAAACTGGCTAGCCACAGAGACCCCCAAATTTTATGTTAATGTAACAGAGTGACACATATTTACTGTTACCCTCAACCCTGTCCTTTTACTGTTGTTACATTCCTGTTAGATTAATTCACTGTAATAACAAGTGGCTGGAGATTAAAAGGTTAGAGTCAGGATATAAGATAAATAAAAATGTTATTTTTGTGTTAACTATACACATAACAAAATGGAGGACATGTCTATTAACACTTTCTGTTAGAATAGGAGGATGATATAAGCTTTGTCCTAATTATGTTTTTCTTTAACTTTATATTTATTTTTTCTGTGTTAATGGAGGTGGTAGAGAATAATATTCTAGATCAGGAGTAGAATAGCTCAAACAAAGCAGCTTTTATGAAAATACACTATGCAGGAACTCACTACCAATGACATTGCGAAAACAAGTACTCCAGTGCTATATAGAACCAATACTTATGTATGGCAGGGAGTCATGGACAGTGAACAAACAATTAATAGGATCATTGGAAGCCACAGAGATGTGGTTTTACAGAAGAATGCTGAAAATTCCATGGACAGCAAAGAAAACAAATGTGGTGGTTTTAAATCAGACCTGCACACAAAGAAACCTTTTCAAAAGAATAAGAATCTGACAATCAAGGTTCTTCGAGCATATAATGCGAAGAGAAGGTTTAGAACATTTGGTGACTACAGGTAA
The DNA here is from genome assembly GCA_020796225.1 of Arion vulgaris. Lineage (NCBI taxonomy): Eukaryota > Metazoa > Mollusca > Gastropoda > Stylommatophora > Arionidae > Arion > Arion vulgaris. The sequence continues at coordinate 3,321,132 of CM036775.1, read as the reverse complement.
AATTCAGGGAAGGAGAGATCGTGGAAGACAGAGGGAGAAGATGTTGGATGGCCTGACATCTGGTTCGACAAAATATCGATGTCAGAACTGATTACATGCACCAAGCAAAGAGAGTTGTGAAGAGACATGTTTGCCTACACCGCCGGCAGGCACGGCACTTGATTGAGAGAATAATATAGAAGAGTAGCACTAGTCTTACAGTGGATACTGGCACACTGTGGCATACCAGGAGGTGTTCATAAAGCTGAATTTTGTGTGATTGATGTTCCTTTGGACATGAATTGCAATTCAAGTGATGAACAGTTTTGTGTTGACACTTTAGCAACAAGGGACATATATGTATTTATGCAGTGCAGGCTGCTTTTTTTGGCCAGGGCTGTTTCATTCTGGAATTTGTTCACACCACAGAAAACAGTTGTCAACATTTTATGTGATTTTATTGGCACAGGAATGGAGCAATTATGGCAGTGAAGTTGGAACCTACATATGAACTATGAACCCGGAAATGGAAAGGCTGACACACTCGCATGGGCTGGAGGGAGCCTAACACAACACCACCCATCACAAAGCTTTATGGATACAAAGACTCTCCTGAAACAATCCAGGAAATTGATGTGGAGAAAAACAAACAGAGGTTACAACCCAGAACAGGACAGTATAAATACACGAAACAGAAATGCACAGACCACAGTTTTCAGACTTAGAACGGGACACTGCAGTCTCAGAGCACACCGCCATAGAATGGGTCTCAAGGACTCGACTGCCTGCACTGTGGGCACCTTTTGACACATACTGAGTAGTCACATAGCAAAAGTTGATCGCATAAGAAGAGTAACAATCTTTTTTTTTTTAAGCAATGCTTCTTCTTTTTCAAAACAATCCATATCTACCCTATGTTAAACCACTCTTTGTAATTTGTATGTGATCTGAGCCTAAGAGACATTGTATATTGTGCCAGTTATGCGCCTACAAGTAGGCCAGCACATACAATTTCTGGGACGCTTTTGTTTACTAGGTAGCTTCTTAGGACGCTACCTCAGTCACCTCTTACATCATGCCTTGTAGGTAGCAGAGTTACTGTTCTGTGCTCCCTTTGAGCACGCAACACACCAGCGAGAATAATTCAGAAGAGCAGCAGTTCTTTTTTTGGGGGCAAAGAAAATTATATAGTTAATATTTAATGGTAATAATAGTTCAAAGGAAACATTTTTTAAAATATACCTGCAAATCCTTATTTCAGTTCTTTACAAACAAAAGCCAGTTTTCTTTGATTTTGAGTTCTTTCTGATAGATCTATTTGTTCTCTTCTCTGTCCATGATATACGAAGGACTCTTCTGTAACACTTATATTCAAAAACACATATATGTGGTTTTTTTTAAATAAGGCAGTGGAAAAACATATATGTACTTTTGAATATAAGTGTTACAGAAGAGTCCTTCATATATCTTGGACAGAGAAGAGAACAAATAGATTTATCCAGAAAGAACTCAAAATCAAAGAAAACTGGCTGATGCTACAAATAAGAAAGAGAAAATTGAGATATTTTGAACATATAAAAAGACATGAAGGGCTGGAGAATACCATCATGGAAGGAGGCATACCGTCAAAGAGAAGAAGAGGAAGACCACAGAGAAGATGTATTCAGGATGTAACTGATGGGTTGAACATGACGGCTGCAGAGGCAGGACATCTGGCCTATGAGAGGGAAATTCCGGAGGACTGTTCTGCTCAAGACAAAATATTTAATGATGACAAAGAAAAGTGAAAACTTATGTTGAAATTTAATTACAATATAACAACTTACAAACACATGCAGATACCACTACATAGCATTGGGCAGAAGGGCAAAAGCTCAAGTGCCGCTGGATCATTGAAGAAGAAGAATTACAATATACCTGGAAAATGAACTAAAAATGTATCTGTCATCTGACAAAGACGATTATGTATCCGAATTATCATGTTTCTGAGTAACATTCCTGGATACTTTTCGGTACAATAAAGTTAAACTGTCCGTAACTCTTTATGTCCACAGTTATTTCCCTCAGTTTTACACAGTTAATTCAAGGGAGGAAAATAAAAACAATTTAAAAAAAAAATAAAAAATAACTACTTGTCAATAATTAAACATATATATTATTATATTGGACAGTCTCGCCCGAGTGGTTACCGGGCCCAAATGTGGGGTGTAAAGAATAGAACCACTGTTACCTGCCACGCATGTCGTAAGAGGCGACTAAGGAGGTCTGGATGAGATCGGATGCATGTGTCCCTAGGGAATGCTAACCCGAAACAAATGCTTGCAGAAAACGGATGCACCAGGCCGTAAGGTGCATAACATGGTGCAACAACCCCTCACAATGCGGAATGGGATAAAGGATTCTACAGTTGCCAATCTGCCTTGGAGATTTTGCCACGCGGTAAGAATGTCAGAACTACCATCACGAGGGTGGCCAAAACCTACTGCGGGAAGAGGTCAGCACAAACGGGAAGCAGAAATCATAGGAATTATATCCTACAGAACTGCCCCCAGTATGCAAACTTGAGAAGAAATAGGTGGCCCACTTACACTAGCGTCCAAGACAAACTGTATGGCGTGGCTGATAATCTGAGGCAGATGGCTGCCTTTATTAAAGAATCCAAAATCCCAATCTAGTGAGAACGAAGAAGAAGAAGAATATTGGACAGAAAAAGAAAGAACACTGATGTCCTGAAAGAACTAAAAGAGAATTGGCTGATAAACAACATACTATACAGAAAAATTACATACTTTGGTCACATCAAGTGTCACAATGGCCTGGAAAGAACAATACTAGAGGGCAGGGTCCCAGGACCCAGAGGCAGACCAAGAAGAAGATGGCTACAAGATATTAAAGAAACCATGAACATGACCATCGACGAAGTGGGTGAACTGGCAAGAGACAGAGTGAATTTCAGATGTGCTGCAAAGAGAGCAACGTCCTATAAAGGATACGCACCTTGATGATGATGATATTATTATATACTAATTTTAAGAAAACTGGGCAACCTGTTAGAATAACTAGGTTAAAAAGTAGTAGCAGTAAAATAGTAGAAGTAAAACTAGAAAGACTTTTATAAGGGAAATAACTTCAATGACACAGTGTACTGCGATTGGCGTTTAACATAATTCTGCTGTTGCGCAGTGTGCCAGCAATTGGCAGGGAAAGAGTTAAGGATATCCAGCCAGACTTGGGTAATGTGCTGTGTGTGTGTTCTAGGTCTTGTTTTTATGGTATCTCTATGATATCATCCTGTTGTTGTTTTTTTTTTGGGGAACATGAACGCTCTGGCACAGCCTCTGGCAAATTTTTGTTGATGTTATTAGCTGGCAGTATAGACTTGGTACTCTAAGCATTCTCTACATTCCTATCCAATCTCCATGTAGCTCCACTTTTTCTTTTGTTGACTTGAATAATGCAGGGACCCAATAGATGCTGCAGCACATCACATATTGTTTAAGTCATGGACTCAAAATCTATTTTGAGATCTAGGTTACCATAATATTAGGTCCTTGTGTGATGATTGCAGTGGGTCAGATAGCAGGATTTTGGTGTGAAAGAAATTCAGAGTGACAGAAAATATATTTGGATTGTTTTTATAAGGATAGTTCTTTGTAGCTGGTTGAAATATGGGTGACTAGTCCTCTGTAAGTGCGGGTTCAACTCCGCGGACTGGCAGAAAAGCTACAGGTTCCCCAGATTTACTGTGTTCGTGGCACCGAGCTGAAGAGTTACGATGTCCATGACACCGAGCCGAAGAGCTTTCAGCTCAAGTGCTTCTGGATCAGATAAAAAAAAGGATAACAGAATTGGGCATACAATTTCAGGGAAACACAAATTCTCCAACAAAGAGAATCACGGTTTTTGCCATGTCCTATATATAGATAGAAGTACCATGTTAGAGACAGAATAGGACAGAGGCAGACAATGTGCATGCTGTTTGTATGTGGGATTGTGTTTAGCATGGCATGATTGATTTGTACACATCTACTTTGGTTGTTGCATTGATGTTTATTGTTTGATGTAGTGTTTTTAGTGCTAGAGATATTGTGTTGCAGTGGGAGAAGAGACGGTTTTCTGTTTCTTGATTGTTTGGTCTGCAGAATGTGCACCTCGTTTGTTTGTGGTATTGTGTTTAGCATGATTGCTTTGGTACGCATCTACTTTGGTTGTTGCATTGATGTTTATTGTAGTGTTTTTAGTGCTGGATATTGTGTTGCAATGGAAGAAGAGGTGGTCTTCTGTTTCATGTTTCTTTGGTCTGCAGAATGTGCACCTCGTTTGTATGTGGGATTGTTCTTCTTCTTTGCGATCGCTATTTTGATGATTATACCGTTAGATGCGTTCTTATGATGAAATCGACTGTTGTCTGGAGCTCATCTCTAGTGCCATGTAGTTTTGAATGTAGTGTTGTGTTGTAGGGCCAGCATTCCTTTCTTGGGAGGACATACAGGGGACAGTCTTGCAGGACATGTTCTGTGGTTTGTTCAGCGGAGCCACAGGGGCACAGAGGGGTTGGGGACAATTGCAGCCTGTGTAGGTGTTTGTTCAGTCTGTTATGACCTATCCTGAGTCGGAAGATGATAGTCTGTCCTTGTCTGTCAAGTGTGTGGTAGTCATCGTTGGATGGTGTAGGTTCTTTTCTAATGTCCATGATAGCTCTTTTTTTCAAAGTATGTGATTTCATTATCTATTTGTTCACATTCTGCTCCCTGTTTTGCAAGTTTGTCTCTCATAACCTGGCACACCACAGTGTGAAGGTACCCACTGTAGTGTAACTCTCTTGTTGGCAGAAATATGTAGGATTGTGTTTAGCATGATTGCTTTGTATATATCTACTTTGGTTGTTGCGTTGAGGTTTATTGTATTTTTAGTGCCAGATATTGTGTTGCAGTGAAAGAAGAGGTGGCCTTCTGTTTCTTGTTTTGTTTGGTCTGCAGATTGTGCATCTTTTTTGTTGTGATTTATATGTTCTTCTATATGCAACTGGTGTTATGTTGAAGAGTAATCTGTACATGACATCTTTTGCTTTTATTGATGTTTGTGTTTAGTGTAGGTTTGTAAAGATTCCTGGATAGTCTGTTATGAAATGAGTGTAGCCTTTGATTCTGTTGTGCAGCGGAGGCTCTTATCTTGTGATTAGGGGTCTGTAGATGGTCTTAGTAGGGTTGTGTATTAGTTTCTCATTTTCTTGTATGCTTTGGATGACGATGGAGCAGGCCAGAATTATAGCAGGTTAATCTCACTGAGAACAGGCTGCCGAGAATCAATGACTGCATCAAGACAAGATATGGACTCACAAACTTGTAGCAACTAGAAAAATAGTAAAATGAGAAAGTTAGACTATCTTTAGTATTTCTATAAGAAGCATCACCTGGTGTGCATCGATGAAAGAAATAAACTCCCCCAGGCATATTAGCTATAGCTAGAAGCTCCTATAAATTAACTTGAAATCGGAATTCTAAGACTTTAGTGATATGCAAAAGTTAATTTTTAGGTCAGATTCACTACTCTACGGGGTTAAAATGAGTTGAATTGTAAAAAAGAAAATTGATAGAGTCATTTGGAAGCTTTGAGAATCAAAAGTATACTTGTACAAATTATTAAGGTAATTGGAGCATTTGCTCTTGATACAAACAGTGAAGATAGAACACATCAAAAGCCCAATACAAACTATTGAACATATAAAGGTGCCAGAAAATAGGCAGTTCGTGTTAAGATGAAGACTGTAAAGAGATAAATAAACAAGTCCATATGTGTCACCAGTTGGGAAAGAAAACGTGGAAGACCAAAGACCACTCTTCGAAGAACCATCCAACAAGAAAGTAAACTATTGGGATGTAAAACCATACAAGATCTGCAACTGCTAGCAAAGAACCGTATCACATGGAGATCTAAAACCTCTGCCCTATGTCCGCCTTTGGCACGAAAGGAACAAACTAACTAACTAACTAACTAATCTCACAGATGGACTTTACAGGCAGCCAGAAAAAAATAGAGGTGAACGCGATCAAGAGAAGCATAATTGTCGAGCCCAGTTCATACTTTGTAGCAACTAGATAATAGTAAAATAAAGAGCTTAGATCTATCTGGTTAGTCCATTCTATACAGAGAGTCACCTGTGTGTTGCAGGGTCCGCAGGAGCAAAGAATAGTAACACTGCAACCCACAAGGCATATCATAGAGGCGACTAAAGTAGGGGCCTAGGGAAGCTACCCTAGTAAATAAAAAGCTTTGCAGAAATCGGATGTGCTGGCCTACTTCTAGATGCATGACTGGAACAACGTATAATTGCTCCTAGGCTCAGATCACATACAATTCACAAGAGTGTTTTAACAAGTGATCGATTTGAAGTTTTTGTAGAAAAAGAAAAATGCAGAGTGTCATTTGGTTAAGCTGTAGTTAGCTCAATCACAACCCAAGTATACTTTGTGCAAATTCTGCGGCCGGTAATTTGGAAGCAAATTTGCTCCATTGGATTTTTACAAACTGTAAAAATAGACCTCACTCATTCAGAAAGCAATAGCAAACTATTGAACATATAAATGGTGCCTAGAAAATTGACGACTAGTTTACTGTGGTTAATGGTGAAGTCCTGTAAAGGGTATAATATAATAATAATTCCTCTCATATCGTTATACGTTACATAGGACCTGCAAGTAATTTCTCCATACCGCTCTATCTTGGGAAACTCGCTCAATCTCCTCCATGGAACTGAGACTGATATTTCCTGCCTCTCTCAGCAAAGTTCGTTTCAGGGTCTTGTAAAGGGTATACCACGATTAAAATTTTTTAATTTTAAATAATGATAGTAATAAACTTTTACTGTAATTTCAGGAGAGGATAACTAGACACTGGCAGTTTTGAAAGTAGTTGCTCTTCAGCATGGATTATTCCAACTTGAACAGGGCTCAACTCAGTTTTGATTATTTGCATACAAATTCGTAAGTGCTTATTCACAAATCTTTCATTGACAGTCTTGTCTCTTCTTATATTTTCTGCTTCTTGTTATCTGTTGCATGGACATCTAATAAAGCAGTGGAAAAACATATATGTGATTTTTAATATAAGTGTTACAGAAGAGTCCTTCGTATATCATGGACAGAGAAGAGAACAAATAGATCTATCCAGAAAGAACTCAAAATTAAAAAAACCGGCTGATGCTACAAATAAGAAAGAGAAAATTGAGATATTTTGGACATATAACAAGACATGAAGAGCTGGATAAGACCATCATGGAAGGAGGCATACCGGCAAAGAGAAGAAGAGGAAGACCACGGAGAAGATGGTTTCAGAATACAACTGATGGGTTGAAATACGTGCAGGCGGGACATCTGGACTATGAGAGAGAGAAATTCTGAGACTGTGGAAAAGTTCTGCTCAGGACAAGCTATTTCATGATAATGTTATGTTGTTTAGCTGTCTACACAAGGAGCTCTGAATGTGTGTTGTTGTGTTTGATAGTCCATCAAGATTTCCAAAAATCTCAGCCTTGATTATTTGCATACCAATTCATAAGTGTCTATTCACAATTTTGATTGCACAGGAAATGTTAGAAAAAAGAAATTGTCAAAGCAACACCAGCTTTTAAAACGCAAGGGAAGCAAAGAGTACCACTGCGACCTACAAGGCATGTCTAAGAGGTGACTGATGTAGGACTTAGGGAAGCTACCTTAGTAAATAAAAAGTATTGCAGAAATCTGATGTGCTGGCCTACTTGCAGGCACATAACTGGCACAACATACAATCACTCTTAGGTTTGGATCACATACAAATCACAAAGAGTGATTAACAATTGGTCGATATGGAGCGTTCATGGTGACTTGTTTGTCACTCCTTTTGTGTTCTTGGTGACATGTTTGCATTTTAAAATTGACGCTATTTGTCCTATCATTTGATTTGCTTTGTTGCATCTGCAATACATTTGTTTGTTTTCCTTTTCTTCCCAGAACAACTCATGAATTCTTGTTTGGTGCTCTTGCTGAACTGCTGGATAATGCTCGGTAAGTACAAGTATCTGCCGCCTTCTTCTTCTCTCTCTAATCCTGATTGCCTCACAGTGTCAGGATGCAGCGGCCCGAATGGGGTGCAAAGAAGAGTAAAACTGTGACCTACAAGGCATGGCTTATGAGACGATTGAGGTAGAGGCCTAGGGAAACTACTCTAGTAAATAAAAGGCATAGCAGAAATCTGAGGTGCTGGCCTACTTGTAGGCGCATAACTAGCACAATGTACAATCGCTCTTAGGTTCAGGTCACATACAGATCACAAAGAGTGGTCTAACAAGTGGTCGATATGGAGTGTTCGAAGAAGGGTCAGGATAGGAAGATATTTCTAGAAGAGGTATGTGTATGCGCTTCATAAACAGTGTTCTTCGCTGCCTCTGTTATCTCTGAGGTCCACCTTTGGCATATTAAAAGTATCTGAAATTTTAAATAAATATAGAGAAAAATAGGCTACATGAGCAAAGATATACTGACAATACAGTGTTACTGTTGTAGTCGGGATAACCCTTACAAATACAGCACCATCTTGGAATAGTGTATTCTCTTCTGACAATCTCTGCCTCTCAATATTAGGATTATTAAGATTCATGCAATATGAAAAACAAGAAAAAAACAAAGATCACATCAACCAAAAGGTTGGTAACAGCATACATTTCAGTGAAATAAAACATAAGATTTATTTACATTTCTTCAAATGATGCTAACAGAACGCATCCCAATTTAATAATTCCTTTTAAAATTTAACATCTATAACAGAGTCCTCTCCTCTTCGTGCACTATTTCTCTGCTCTAAAAGGTCTACAATAAATTTCAACAATTCCACTTGTCTTTATATCACAAAGCCCGATTGCCCAGCGTGTTCATAGCGCATTGGACTACGGTGACTATCCTCTGTTGTGCGGTTCAATTCCGGGATGGCAGAAAAAGCCAGATTTCCAGATTTGCGGTGTTCTGGTGGCGAGTAGCGTTGCTTGTCCATGACACCGAGGAATTCGATGTCCGTGGCACCGATCCGAAGAGCTTTCATCAAGGCTTTGGATCGGAAAAAATCAAAAATTTTATTAGCAACCACTGGAACCATCAGTATTATATTCTCGATATCTGTTGGGAGACTAGCACCTATGGGATTCTGCCAGTGCTATGCGTCTAGTTTGAAACCAATACATATCACAAAAACAAGGGGTCTGTATGGAGCTTTCTACAAAGAAGGCAGGAGGAAAGTATATTCATATGGCATAAATAGCTATAGTACTCCAGAACTCATACATTCTATATAATTCTGTTGTTGCCATAATTGTTACTTCACTAACACATTTTCATTTGATCTTTTCTCCACAGAGATGCCTCAGCAACTAAAATGAACATATTCACTAGTAAATTTCAGAACTCAATAAGAGAGAGAATAGGAGTTTTAACCCTTTAGCTGCTAGACGTAATATACTAGTCGTCCATTCACTTCTAAAAAACATTGACACGTCTGTTAGAACTCTCACTTAGTGGCTAAAGGATGTTAACAGTATACATTCTACCTGTCATCTATAGGCTACATTTACTTCTTATCTAGAAACAATGAATAGCTATTTTAGCTCAGCCACAAAAGTATATAGCAGCTAAAGAGTTAAGAACTCCAGAAGCACTGGAGCCAAGAATCTCTTCTTCTCTTCCACCATTAACTTCTTTATAGAAGTGTTGGGGAGGAACATAGTGATCTTGTGTTGCTTGTTCTAAGGCACTTTGTATAGCAGATATTCATTTTCACATAAGGCTTTTGATGTAGTCTCCATCTTTTGGCTTCTTTCTTCCCTTTGCGTCTTCCATACTTTTTCAGTGTGGCTCTCTGTGAGGGACTACAGGGCATTCTTGTCAGGTGTCCAAACCATTTAATCGTTGTTATTTTATGAATTGCATGACTGGTTTCACATCCAATCTTCTTCTGATTTCTTCATTTCTAATTTTGTCTCTTATTGTCATACCTGCAGCTCTTCTAAGACACCTCATCTCTGTCGTTATGGTTTCTTCATTAGCTGCTGTTTCATGTTTGACACTGGTAACATAGTGACACCTGCAGCTCTTCTAAGACACCTCAAACTCTGTCGTCATGATTTTCCACTCATTAGCTGCAGTTATTGGCCAAGTTATGTTGGGCACACCTTGAGGAGAAATGATCAACGAATAGCAAAGCAGGCATTGAAGTGAGATGCAAAGGGTTCAAGAAAGAGAGTCAACCTAAAGAGACCCTGAAACGAACTTTGCTGAGAGAGGCAGGAAATATCGGTCTCAGTTCCATGGAGGAATTGAGCGAGTTGCCCAGGATAGAGCGGTATGGAGAAATTACTTGCAGGCCCTATGTAACGTATAATGGTACAAGAGGAATTATTATTATTATTGGCCAAGTTTGACACTGGTAACATAGTGTTGGCCAGAAAATCATTCTTATAAGATTTGCTGTAGAATTTAGTGGTATCTCTTTATATTACCGCTACAAACTAAAGCAAATCTTATATGAATATGAAAAGCCAATGAATATGAAAAGCCAATGAATATGAAAAGCCAATGAATATGAAAAGCCAATGAATATGAAAAGCCAAAGAATATGAAAAGCCAATGAATATGAAAAGCCAATGAATATGAAAAGCCAATGAATATGAAAAGCCAATGAATATGAAAAGCAATTAATATGAAAAGCCAATGAATATGAGAAAAGCCAATGAATATGATCAATAAATAAACATTGAACAAGTATTAGAGTTTCTAAAAACAAATTACCAGACACAGTATTTGAACCACAAACCTTCATTATTTTACGGCAGCCATTGCTTAGCCCTTCAGACTAGCGCTTTGTAAGAACACTACTACTGCCTTGTAGTTAGATTGGGGACAATCAAAGGCTAGCGAAGTAAACCAGACACAAAACTGGATGGCAGGCAAATCAAATAGTAAAAAAAAAGACTGGTTACCTGGGCAGATGACGCTCAACAACCCGGGAGGGAAGGTTGTCTAAGGGCAGCTACCCTAAAAGAAAATAGCAACCTGCTGCCTTGCAGGTCGACTGGGACAGCCCAAGGCTGATGGAGAGCAAACCCAGTAAAAGCTGGCTAAAACTGAACACATCGCTGAAGGATAAGCACCAGTGCTCCAAATGGCGCTAAAGATGTGATGTATCACACCCATCTAAGGTGATGAATCAGATTTCCACATGAATAAAGAATTTATGGGGAAATCTGTACATCAATCTAAATGGTGATCGAGAGAGAGAGATTTCGCCGAGTGGTTACCGGGCCCAATTTTGGGGTGTAAAGAATAGAACCACTGTTACCTGCCACGCATGTCGTAAGAGCGACTAAGGAGGTTTGGCTGAAATCGGATGCATGTGTTCTAAACGTGTAGAAGTCTATGCGTTTAGGGCCTACCAAACCAATGTGCAATGTATACACATTCTTGGCAAAGATCAAACATATCACAAAGAGTGATTAAAATTGGTCGTAAAGAACGAATGCAAAGAAGAAGAGAGACAGAGAGGAGTAAGAACACAACCTGATTTGAAAGCTAAATATTTCTAAGAACTTAAGAACAGATTTGCTGTAAAGTTTTAGTTTGGCCTCTGGACAAAATTATTTGTTAGTTCAGAAAATTGCACTTGTAGTTTAGCAAAACTAAAATATTATTTCTAAATATGATTTACAGCAGAGGTTCCCAAACTTTGCATTACCGTGGACACCCTTTTAAATACATTTTGCTGCTACTGACCTCCACAAGTTTCTAGATATGAAAATGGACAGGAATGAATTATCAGTGTGTTACAATAGTAAACAATGTTTGCAATTTAACATTTTAATAAACAGAAAAGGTTTCCTTTTGTTTGAACAAGACTCGTCATCATTAGCATCATCAGTACATTTGCATTTCAATTTCAGCCACCGATCCATTCTGAAGTTCAGCCAAAATATATATTGATTCAAAATCCTATGCACGCCAACGTTATTTATCCTATCTTTCCCAAGATTGTTTCAGTCAATTACTTACTTAAATTTAATTCTTCTAGCGATGGAGTTATTATTACACCACACCAACAGTCAAGCTGGCTCCAATTTCTCAGACTGCGGGAAACTTCAAATGATCTTTCATTTTGTCCTGTGAGACATTTAGACTGTGGTCCGGGTCCTTGGCTTCGCAGCGGAACTAGTTTGCCACTGTTTTTATACATATTTTTAATATCTATTTTTCTGTTTGAAATGTCAATGATCATACTATTTCTTCAAGTGCTTAAGGACCCCTGTGAGTACCTTGCGGACCCCTGAGGTCCTCGGACCCCAGTTTGGGAAACGCTGCTTCTGTATTAATTGTGTCTGCTCCATATTTTTCAGTTGATGACCCTTCCTTGCGAGGCGGTTTCATTATATGCTTCTTGGATGATGGAGAAGGCATGGATGCAGGTAAGGATTTTATACCTATGGGGAACCTTCATTGTATTCATTGCTTTTACTTCTTCTTTTTGTCTGTATACAGGAGTCTGGTCCTTTCTGTGCTTGAGTTCGTGCATCCTGACTCTAGTCATAGTCAGATAGAACGACTGGAAAGAATACAGAACGAGGCGATGCGCATTATACTTGGTTGCACTAAAGACACGTCGTGCAGGGCGATGCGCTATCTCCTTGACTATCCTACTATGGAGTATAGAATACTGATGAGCCGTGCAGAGCATACCTTCGAGTCAATGCTGACACACAACATCCTCTGCACTTGGAAATAAAGAGACAAAAAGGAAATAGGTTAAAAAGAGGAAAATCTTGGATGGGTCAGGCCGAGGACTGTATTGAACAGGTGTGTACACTTGAAGACATTGATCCGGTGAAGAATGGATACCAGTGCCAAGAGCAATCACTACATCCTTTTCTGTATGCATCGAACTTGATAAAGAATGCAGGCAACACAACCCACTTGTTGTGGAGGCAGAGGTTCAGGCATTAATTTCTGAGAACGCATCTGAGCATGATGTAATCATTTATATGGATGGTTCGGTGATTCGACATGTGCGGAGCTCGTGGGCTTTCACTGCTCAGGTCGGAGGTGATGTTGTGAAGGAAGACAGTGGTGGTTTTGCCGTGACTACAAGCAGTCTCACTATGGAAATCATGGCGGTTACCAAAGCGATGATTTGGCTAGAATCACAGACTTTTATCCATGCATGTTTTCTCAGTGACTCAATGAGTATGCTCAAGAAGATTGAAACAGGATGGGCTAGGAGATATTGGATAGAATCGCTGGGGTCTAAGCTGACAAAGATCAGTTTTATTTTTGTGCCAGGGCATGCAGGTGTAAGGGGAATGAACGTAGGATAGGCTTGCAGGTATGGCTGCTGTCTAAGCGGACGAGCAATGGACCAGGCTGATATTATAAATTCCTTAAGGGAGAGAGGGCGTGTACATGATTCACGTAATAGCGGTGAATCCACAACACTAACCAGACTGCAAGAGTTCCAAGTCAAGTGTGGTGTAGCTCGACAAGAACGCTATGCTGGCAGACAAAGAAGAATTGTAAACCAACAAAGAACCGGTGTCGTTAGTCGCCACACGCTGATGGACATACTGAGGGAGAGATCGGAGCACTTATGGACTAATTTGTTCGACGTGCAGTGATGGTGATCCGACTAAACTAAACTAAACTTCTTCTTCTTTGTTGACACTGAACAGGAATGTTATTATGTCCACTTACAGTTTACATACTGATAGTCTCGGTGGTCACATGGTTAAGCTGTTACCTTGTGTTCTTCTTTCTTCTCGTTTGCTGATGTTTAATTTCTACACAATGAATCCGGTTCTCTGGATGTATGTTGTTGTGTTTGTTAGTTCATCAAGGGTTCCAAGCAGCTTTGTGTTGATGTCTATCTCTGTTGGCCAGTGTTCTTTCTGCAGTTGATTCATCAGGTGACATTCTTGCAGGATGTGTTCGGCTGTCTGTCCACAAGCACATGTGGGTGATGGAACTAGTTTTAGTCTGTTAAGTGTCTGTTCAGTCTGTTGTGTCCAGTTCTGAGTCGAAACTATATCCTAAAGTTGCCACATGCTGAGAGAAATACTGAGGAGGAGATCGGAACACTTATGGACTAATTGGTTCGATATGCAGTGATGATGATCTGACGACTATACTAAAACTAAACTAAGGTATATTTGTCTGTCTTAGAACGACAGTGAGAATATTATTAACCAATATTATTATATGGTTCGATGATGCAAGTGAATGATTGATCTGCATCGACTATACTAAAACTAAACTATATTTGTCTGTCTTAGAACGACAGTGAGAATATTATTAACCAATATTATTATATTCACATTCATCCTCTGTAGGAGAAACTGCCAGCATTGTCACGTTTGGTAAATCTAACAAGATATCAGATGATCTACACCAGATTGGCATGTATGGTAACGGGCTTAAATCGTAAGTTTGTGGATATGCTTTACATTGTTTGACAAATTACTGTCAGTACTGATATATTTTGAGCGTCTCATTGTCTTTCACCGATTGGATGATGGCATGTCCACTCTTATGTCAGTCTAAGCGTAGATGGTGGGAGCTTTATAGTTGCGTTTTCAGGGCCAAATGAGTCAGCTGCCCTGTTGTGTTATGAAAAATGAAGATTGTGGCATATCCTTTACAGGAGGTGGCCATGACCACAGTAAAGTAGTCTGTGATTTTCTAGACACCTCTTATACGTTCAGTAGTTTGTCATTGTTTTCTCTCTCTTTCTCTTTAGTTCGTTCTTTTCAGCCATTTTTATCATTCTTGTTGTTATATATAAACAACCTTTGCCAAGACTGTTTTTTTATGTCACATCTTCAGTACCATTTGGAGCTCTAGTGCTTGTCCTTAGGCGACGTGTCCGATTTCAACCAGCATTTACTGGGTCTCTCTCCTTAGCCTTTGACTGTCCCCAGCTGACCTGCAAGGCAGCAGGTTGCTATTTTCATTTAGGGTAGCGACCTTTAGATGACCTACCCTCCTGGGTTGTTGAGTGTCATCTACCCAGGTAACTTGTCTTTATTTGGACTACTTGGTTTGCTTGCCGTCCAGATTTGTGTACTGTTTACTCCACTAGCCTTTGATTGTCCCCAATCAAACTACAAGGCAGTAGTAGTTCCTGCGAGGAAACTGCGACTGGATTCAAGCCTGTACTGTGCGTTCCAGTTTTTCTATACATTTGCGTTGTCCGCTCACCCCTACGCCTGCAGCACCACTTGGGGCTGTGCACCTCTGCTCCACCGTTGGGCCCACCTGTGCATTGTCACATGGTGTTCGCTCTGCTTTGGTGTCTGCCCCACCGTGTCTATTGGTTCTCACTCACTGTGCACACATTCACCATGCCTCTAGCTTGTCCAGACACACGAGGCTCAACTCGGGCCCCTACCTCAGAGCTGAGTTTCGCCTATATGGGTCCCCGTGCAACTCATCTCGGGCCCAAACTTTTGCTCCACGTGGGCCCACTTCTTTTCTCTGGATGCACCCCTCATCCCTTTTTGTTCATCCGTTCAGCTTTTCCCATCACCCGGGAGAGATGTGCATTAATAGTCACTCTGGGATTCCGCTTGTCTGTGTTGCGAACGGATCTCATCCAACATGACTGCGTCTGCAACAATACTTAAACCAGAGTAGCTCTCCCTCGATCCCTACTCACTTAGTCAGACAAGATCGGTTGTCTGTTACCAGGGCCACCACATGGAGGTGGGGTAGGATCTTGATTAGTGCCAGCTCACTAATCCTGGTGCTGCATTGTCCCTATGCGCCTTTGACCTCTCACTGCTTTCTGAACGGTGTTGTGTTATACCCATGTTTATTGAGTGTAGAGGAGCATCTAGCCGAATGGATTAGAGCACAACTCCCATGCGACAGACCCAGGTTCAATCCACGGTAAGGCCCAGGAGTTTTTTCTGTCAAGGGCATAAAGAAAAACATCTGAACAGTTTCACGGTGACTGTACTAGTCATGTGGCCATTAAATTTCACAGGGTCATGTCTCTCCTCAGCGGTTTGGAGAGAAATGTAATGGAAGGCATGGTTCCTGGAATACAAGGTATCCAAAACAAGGTAGCAGCAGGAGGTCAAAGAAACCGTGAACATGATGCTAGAACAGGCAGGAGAACTTGCAAGAGACAGAACTTTTCAGATTGGCTGTACACACAAACGCTGGCTGAAATCGAACACCCCACCCAAGGATAAGCAACTGTGCTCCAATAGGTGCTGAAGGCTGGTGCACTACATTACGTTCTGATGTTTGGCTGTTTATATATCACAATAGAATGATAAAAATGGCTTTAGACGATAGAAGAAGAAGACTGGCTGTGATGAATGTTACGTTTCGCAAAGGACATGCTACTTACTACATGTACATGTCTCTCCTGTACAACACCGGCCCAAAAGCGGTTTACGGGTAGTAATGAGTTTTTAAACAATAGTTTTTTAAAATTGAGTGTAGTATTGATAATCTGAGGGCCACAGAAATGTGGTTTTACAGAAGAATGATGAGAATCCCATGGACTCTAAAATGACTAATGTTGAGGTATTGAATGAGATCAAGACACAGAGAAGGCTTATCATCAATATAAGAAAGAGGCAGTCATCATTTTTCGGGCATGTAATGAGGAGGAGAGGTTTAGAACACATTGTGACAACTGGTAAAATCGAGGGTAGACGAGACAGGGAAGACAGAGAAGAGAAAATTTTGGATAGCCTGACTTCATGGCACGGTAGAGCATCAACATCCGAGTTGATAGCAAACACCAACGACAGAGATTTGTGGAGATCCATGATCGCCTATGCCAGCCGGCACGGCACCTGATGATGATGAGTATTGGTATTGTCTATCCATCTTTTTCTCGTCTGCGATAGTAATGAAACAAATTGTTATCTTTCCTTAGTGGTTCCATGCGTATTGGCAATGACCTCATGCTGTTTACCAAGAAAGGTGACACAAGGTCATGCCTCTTCCTGTCTAGAACATTCCACGAGGAGGAAAATATTGAGGAAGTCATTGTGCCTATACCATCCTTTGAGGCTGGTTCTCGGAACCCTATAGCAGCAGATGAGAGAGCCAAAGAGAAGGTATACTGAGTGTGTTGTAATTACTTTTTTCTTAGAAGGGTATGAAGGAGGTTTGCCAATGTTGTATAAATCCTAACATATGCCAGCGTGAGTTGGAAAACGACTAAAGATATAGAAAGCAAGTTGTATCAATCCTAACATATGCCAGCATTGAAACGACTAAAGATATAGAAAGCAAGTTGTATCAATCCTAACATATGCCAGCAGAGTTGAAACGACTAAAGATATGAAAGCAAGTTGTATCAATCCTAACATATGCCAGCAGAGTTGAAACGACTAAAGATATAGAAAGCAAGTTGAATGCATGTCTTCATTTCTAAACTGGTCTCTTCTTGATACTCCCAGCATTCTGCGTAGACACTGTTCTCTGTCGTGACTAGTTTAATTCTATCGTTTAATGTCAGGGTCCAGATCTTTCATTGATAGCATAATTTTGGGAAACAGATTGTGTTGAACAATGCTCTTTTTGTGTTCATGGTCACCTGTTTGAATTTTAAAATTGGTGTCATTTGTCCTATCATTTGATTTGCTTTGTTGCATCTGTGTTGGATTTCGTTAATTCTTTCATTTGTTGATTCCATTTGACCAGGACATTCTAAGAATTTTATATTTTTTATGGGTTTCAAAATATTTGATAAGAATTTCATAAGCAATCATGGATATCCACGAATCTCTGTCTCTGGTGTTTGCTATCATCTCAGATGTTGACACTCTTCCATGCCATGAAGTCAGGATATCCAAAATTTGCTCTCTCTGTCTACCCTCGATTTTACCGCTACCCTTGATTTTACCGGTTGTCACAATGTGTTCTAAACCTCCCTTCTTCATCCCATGTCCGAAAAATGATGACCGCCTCTTTCTTATATTGATGATAAGCTTTTTCTGTGTCTTGATCTCATTCAACACCTCAACATTAGTCATTTTATCAGTCCATGGGATCTCATCATTCTTCTGTAAAACCACTTCTCTGCAGCCCTCAGAGATTTTTCAGTCTGTGTGTTTATTTTCCATGACTCGCATCCATATGTCAGTATTTGTTCTATGTAACATTGTCATGACTCTATCTATGTCATATTTGTTCTATGTAGCATTGTCCATGACTGCATCCATGTGTCAGTATTTATTCTATGTAGCACTGTCATGACTCGAATCGGTGTCAGTATTTGTTCTATGTAGCACTCTATAACTCTCATTTTGATCGCATTTGCATATTTAATTGTATTATTTGTCGTTGATCAAAGAGGTCTAGCTGACAAAAATCAGTTTATTTTGTGCAGAGCTTGCAGGTGTAAGGGGAAATGAACTCGCTGATAGGCTTGCAGGTATGGCTGCTGTACAAAGCAGGTGAGCAATGGACCAGACTGATATTCTAAATTCCCTAAAGGAGAGAGGACGTGTAAATGATTCAAGTAATAGTGTTGAATCTGCAACACTAACCAGACTACTAGAATTCCAAGAAAAGTGTGGTGTAGCTAGACAAGAACACTGCTGGTAGCCAAAGAAGAATAGAAACCCAACACAGGACCAGGGTCGTTAGTCACCACACGCTGAGAGACATACTGTTGGGGGAGGTTGGATCACTTATGGACTAATTGGTTCGACGTGCTGTGATGATGATCCGACAACTAAACTAAACTAAATTTATCAAATAACATTAAATAATTCCACTATCTTCCCAGCATGCTACAGAAATGGAAATTATACTCAAGTACTCTCCCTTTACAACAATGGATGACTTCTTCACACAGTTTGATAGACTGGATGGACAATCTGGCACATTAGTTATGGTTTACAATCTCAAACTCTTAGATTCTGGCGACCCAGAGCTAGATATCAGTTCGGATCCATATGACATTGCTCTAACCAATCCAAGTACGCATGATTTTGATTCTGATGAAGGGTAAGTGGTTGTTATTAAATTGTTACATCCTCCATGAATCATCATTATCATCCTCCTCCTCCTCATCATCTTCTTTAAACACTCCATATCGACCACTCGTTAATCACTCTTTGTGATATGTATGTAAATTTTTACATCCTCCGTGAATCATCATTATCATATCATCATCACGCCCAAGTGGTTACCGGGCCCAAATTTGGGGTGTAAAGAATAGAACCACTGTTACCTGCCATGCATGTCGTAAGTGGCGACTAAGGAGGTTTGGCTGAAATCGGATGCATGTGTCCGCTAGGGAATGCTAACCCAAAACAAATACTTGCCAAAAATGGATGCACCAGGCCGTAAGGCGCATAACATGGTGCAACGACCCCTCACAATGAGGAATGGGATAACGGATTCTATGGTCGCCAATCTGCCTCTGAGATTTAGCCTCGCAGGAAGAATGTCAGACCTACCATCACGAGGGTGGTCAAAAACTTACTGCTGGAAGAAGTCGGCATAAACGGGGAAATAGAAATTATAGGAATTATATCCTACTTACGCTAGCGTCCAAGACAAACTGTATTGCGTTGTTGATAATCTGAGGCAGACGGCTGCTTTTAATAGAGAATCCGAAATCCCAATCTAGTGAGAATGCAGAAGACAAACTGTATGGCGTGGCTGATAATCTGAGGCAGACGGCTGCTTTTATTAGAGAATTGGAAATCTCAATCTAGTGAGAACGCAGAAGACAAACTGTATTGCGTTGCTGATAGTCTGAGGCAGACGGCTGCTTTTATTAGAGAATCGAAATCCCAATCTAGTGAGAATGCAGAAGACAAACTGTATGGCGTGGCTGATAATCTGAGGCAGACGGCTGCTTTTATTAGAGAATCTGAAATCCCAATCTAGTGAGAACGCAGAAGACAAACTTTATTGCATTGTTGATAATCTGAGGCAGACGGCTGCTTTTATTAGAGACTCCGAAATCCCAATCTAGTAACGCAGAAGACAAACTGTATTGCGTGGCTGATAATCTGAGGCAGACAGCTGCTTTATTAGAGAATCCGAAATCCCAATCTAGTGAGAACGCAGAAGACAAACTTTATTGCATTGTTGATAATCTGAGGCAGACGGCTGCTTTATTAGAGACTCAAATCCCAATCTAGTAACGCAGAAGACAAACTGTATTGCGTGGCTTATAATCTGAGGCAGACGGCTGCTTTTATTAGAGAATCAAATCCCAATCTAGTGAGAATGCAGAAGACAAACTGTATGGCGTGGCTGATAATCTGAGGCAGACGGCTGCTTTTATTAGAGAATCCGAAATCCCAATCTAGTGAGAACGCAGAAGACAAACTGTATTGCGTTGTTGATAATCTGAGGCAGACAGCTGCTTTTATTAAAGAATCCAAAATCCCAATCTAGTGAGAACGCAGAAGAAGAATAACATCATCATCACCATCCGTACTGAGGATGTGCTCAGGATTAGCTATTTGATGATTTTCTGTTTAGTCTGCATATGGGAACTTGTGGGTGTTTCCTATGGATTTGTTGCCTCCACAAAACTACACTAATGCTTGCATTCTGAGTGATTCATTGAGTATGATCCGCAAGGTAGAGGCTGGTTCGGTGCGCAGGTAATGGACTGAATCACTACAAGCGTCAACAATTTGTAGAATCACACTTATTTTCATTCCGGGGCACATGGGTGTCGTTGGCAATGAGAGAGCAGACAGGCTGGCTGGCTCTGCCACCATATCAGACGCAATGGATACAGCTGATATTTTGAACGCCCTCATAGAGTGTGGCCGCAAAGAAGATTTTAATTTAACCCAATCCACATCAACTACTAGATTGCAGGAGCTGGGTTTGAAGATTGGAGTAGCAAGAAAAGAACAGCATAACAGGTACTTGAGTAGGCTTATCAATCAAAATAGAACTGGTACGGTCAGTTGCTGGACGTTGTTGGAGATATTGCGAAAGAGATCGGAGCACCTATGGACATGTCCGTAGTGCAATGAAGATATTCCATACTGAAACTGCCTTCACAACTCTTTGTATTTTCACTTGATATGTGTCTTGACACTGGTAGTGACACCTGGTGTTTGTGTTGTATCTCCGATTATAGTTTAAAAAAAATATTTTGCTTAACATTCCTCATGAAATACACTTTTACATAAGTACAATCTTAGGGAAGGCTAACCTGAAACAAATGCTTGCAGAAAACGGATGCACCAGGCCGTAAGGCGCATAACATGGTGCAACGACCTCACAATGAGGAATGGGATAACTGATTCTACAGTCTTAGCCACGCAGTAAGAATGTCAGACCTACCATCACGACCTGGCCAAAACTTAATGTGGGAAGAGGTCGGCACAAACGGGGAAGCAGAAATCATAGGAGTTGATATTCTACAGAACTGCCCCCAGTATGCAGACTTGAGAAGAAAGTGGTGGCCCACTTACACTAGTGTCCAAGACAAACTGTATGGCGCGGCTGATAATCTGAGAGATGGCTGCCTTTATTAGAGAATCCGAATCCCAATCTAGTGAGAATGCAGAAGACAAACTGTATGACGAGGCTGATAATCTGAGACAGACGGCTGCCTTTATTAGAGAATCCGAATCCCAATCTAGTGAGAATGCAGAAGACAAACTGTATGGTGCGGCTGATAATCTGAGACAGACGGCTGCCTTTATTAGAGAATCCGAATCCCAATCTAGTGAGAATGCAGAAGACAAACTGTATGACGTGGCTAATAATCTGAGACAGACTGCTTCCTTTATTAGAGAATCCGAAATCCCAATCTAGTGAGAATGCAGAAGACAAACTGTATGACGAGGCTGATAATCTGAGACAGACGGCTGCCTTTATTAGAGAATCCGAATCCCAATCTAGTGAGAATGCAGAAGACAAACTGTATGACGTGGCTAATAATCTGAGACAGACTGCTTCCTTTATTAGAGAATCCGAAATCCCAATCTAGTGAGAACTCAGAAGACAAACTGTGTGGCGCGGCTGATAATCTGAGACAGACTGCTGCCTTTATTAGAGAATCCGAATCCCAATCTAGTGAGAACGCAGAAGAAGAGGAAGATTATGTACAATCTTCATGTTTTGTTTCACTTTCTCAGGTTAATGCCAGAGAGGAAGTCATTCCGTGCATATGCAGCCATATTGTACATGGATCCACGAATGCGTATATACATACAGAACAAGAAAGTGCGCACTAAACGTTGGCATGCTCTTATATAAATCTAAGATGTACAAGTACTCCTCAAACCGATTCAAGACCCGTGCTGAGAATGAAGCTAAGCGGGCAATTGATGAAGCATTGTCAGCGGAGAACAAGGCAAGAGAAGCAGAAAGCAAAGCCAAGTAAGTTTTATTTTGTTTCTCTAATCCTGAAGCATTGAAATTTAATAAAGCAGTGGAAAAACATATATGTGCTTTCGAATATAAGTGTTATAGAAGAGTCCTCCGTATATCTTGGACAGAGAAGAGAACAAATAGATCTATCCAGAAAGAACTCAAAATCAAAGAAAACTGGCTGATGCTACAAATAAGAAAGATAGAACTGAGATATTTTGGACATATAAAAAGACATGAAGGGCTGGGGAAGACCATCATGGAAGGAGGCATACCGGCAAAGAGAAGAAGAGGAAGACCACGGAGAAGATGGATTCAGGATGTAACTGATGGTCTGAACATGACGGCTGCAGAGGCAGGACATCTGGCCTATGAGAGAGAAATTCCGGCGGACTGTTGGGGTGGCAGTGTTCTGCTCAGGGCAAGCTATTTGATGATGATGATGAATTCTGTTTTTCCCCACATCATCAGTATAAGAAAAGATTTCTAGAACAGGTTCTTGTGTGCGTTTCTCTAATCCTGTTTTGCTTCACATCATCAGTATAAGAAGAGATTTCTAGAACAGGTTCTGTGATGCTTTCTCAATCCTGTTTTGCTTCACATCGTCAGATAAGAAAAGATCACTAGACCGGGTTCTTGTGCGTGCTCTAATCCTGTTTTGCCGCATAGCATCAGTATAAGAAAGATTTATAGAATGGGTTCTTGTGCGCGCTCTAATCCTGTTTTGCTTCACATCTTCAGTATAAGAGATTTCTAGAACAGGTTCTTGTGTGCATTTCTCTAATCCTGTTTTGTTTCACAGTGTCAGTATGAGAAAAGATTTCTAGAACAGGTTCTTGTGTGCGCTCTAATCCTGTTTTGCTTCACATCATCAGTATAAGAAGAGATTTCTAGAACAGGTTCTTGTGTGCATTTCTCTAATCCTGTTTTGTTTCACAGTGTCAGTATGAGAAAAGATTTCTAGAACGGGTTATTGTGTGCATTTCTCTAATCCTGTTTTGTTTCACAGTGTCAGTATGAGAAAAGATTTCTAGAACGGGTTATTGTGTGCATTTCTCTAATCCTGTTTTGTTTCACAGTGTCAGTATGAGAAAAGATTTCTAGAACAGGTTCTTGTGTGCGCTCTAATCCTGTTTTGCTTCACATCATCAGTATAAGAAGAGATTTCTAGAACAGGTTCTTGTGTGCATTTCTCTAATCCTGTTTTGTTTCACAGTGTCAGTATGAGAAAAGATTTCTAGAACGGTTATGTGCGCTTAATCCTGTTTTGCTTCACATCATCAGTATAAGAAGAGATTTCTAGAACAGGTTCTTGTGTGCATTTCTCTAATCCTGTTTTGTTTCACAGTGTCAGTATGAGAAAAGATTTCTAGAACAGGTTCTTGTGTGCGCTCTAATCCTGTTTTGCTTCACATCATCAGTATAAGAAGAGATTTCTAGAACAGGTTCTTGTGTGCATTTCTCTAATCCTGTTTTGTTTCACAGTGTCAGTATGAGAAAAGATTTATAGAACAGGTTCTTGTGTGCATTTCTCTAATCCTGTTTTGTTTCACAGTGTCAGTATGAGAAAAGATTTCTAGAACAGGTTCTTGTGTGCATTTCTCTAATCCTGTTTTGTTTCACAGTGTCAGTATGAGAAAAGATTTCTAGAACAGGTTCTTGTGTGCGCTCTAATCCTGTTTTGCTTCACATCATCAGTATAAGAAGAGATTTCTAGAACAGGTTC
This sequence comes from Arion vulgaris, assembly GCA_020796225.1. NCBI lineage: Eukaryota > Metazoa > Mollusca > Gastropoda > Stylommatophora > Arionidae > Arion > Arion vulgaris. The sequence continues at coordinate 3,297,036 of CM036775.1, read as the reverse complement.
TTGTGTGCGCTCTAATCCTGTTTTGCTTCACATCATCAGTATAAGAAGAGATTTCTAGAACAGGTTCTTGTGTGCATTTTCAATCCTGTTTTGTTTCACAGTGTCAGTATGAGAAAGATTTCTAAACGGGTTATTGTGTGCATTTCTCTAATCCTGTTTTGTTTCACAGTGTCAGTATGAGAAAAGATTTCTAGAACGGATTATTGTGTGCATTTCTCTAATCCTGTTTTGTTTCACAGTGTCAGTATGAGAAAAGATTTATAGAACGGGTTATTGTCGCGCTCTAATCCTGTTTTGCTTCACATCATCAGTATAAGAAGAGATTTCTAGAACAGGTTCTTGTGTGCATTTCTCTAATCCTGTTTTGTTTCACAGTGTCAGTATGAGAAAAGATTTCTAGAACAGGTTCTTGTGTGCATTTCTCTAATCCTGTTTTGTTTCACAGTGTCAGTATGAGAAAAGATTTCTAGAACAGGTTCTTGTGTGCATTTCTCTAATCCTGTTTTGTTTCACAGTGTTAGTATGAGAAAAGATTTCTAGAACAGGTTCTTGTGTGCGCTCTAATCCTGTTTTGCTTCACATCATCAGTATAAGAAGAGATTTCTAGAACAGGTTCTTGTGTGCATTTCTCTAATCCTGTTTTGTTTCACAGTGTCAGTATGAGAAGAGATTTCTAGAACAGGTTCTTGTGTGCATTTCTCTAATCCTGTTTTGCTTCACATCATCAGTATAAGAAGAGATTTCTAGAACAGGTTCTTGTGTGCATTTCTCTAATCCTGTTTTGTTTCACAGTGTCAGTATGAGAAAAGATTTCTAGAACGGATTATTGTGTGCATTTCTCTAGTCCTGTTTTGTTTCACAGTGTCAGTATGAGAAAAGATTTCTAGAACAGGTTCTTGTGTGCATTTCTCTAATCCTGTTTTGTTTCACAGTGTCAGTATGAGAAGAGATTTCTAGAACAGGTTCTTGTGTGCATTTCTCTAATCCTGTTTTGTTTCACAGTGTCAGTATGAGAAAAGATTTCTAGAACAGGTTCTTGTGTGCGCTCTAATCCTGTGTTGCTTCACATCATCAGTATAAGAAGAGATTTCTAGAACAGGTTTTTGTGTGCATTTCTCTAATCCTGTTTTGTTTCACAGTCTCAGTATGAGAAAAGATTTCTAGAACGGGTTATTGTGCTCGCTCTAATCCTGTTTTGCTTCACATCATCAGTATAAGAAGAGATTTCTAGAACAGGTTCTTGTGTGCATTTCTCTAATCCTGTTTTGTTTCACAGTGTCAGTATGAGAAGAGATTTCTAGAACAGGTTCTTGTGTGCATTTCTCTAATCCTGTTTTGCTTCACATCATCAGTATAAGAAGAGATTTCTAGAACAGGTTCTTGTGTGCATTTCTCTAATCCTGTTTTGTTTCACAGTGTCAGTATGAGAAAAGATTTCTAGAACGGATTATTGTGTGCATTTCTCTAGTCCTGTTTTGTTTCACAGTGTCAGTATGAGAAAAGATTTCTAGAACAGGTTCTTGTGTGCATTTCTCTAATCCTGTTTTGTTTCACAGTGTCAGTATGAGAAGAGATTTCTAGAACAGGTTCTTGTGTGCATTTCTCTAATCCTGTTTTGTTTCACAGTGTCAGTATGAGAAAAGATTTCTAGAACAGGTTCTTGTGTGCGCTCTAATCCTGTGTTGCTTCACATCATCAGTATAAGAAGAGATTTCTAGAACAGGTTTTTGTGTGCATTTCTCTAATCCTGTTTTGTTTCACAGTCTCAGTATGAGAAAAGATTTCTAGAACGGGTTATTGTGCTCGCTCTAATCCTGTTTTGCTTCACATCATCAGTATAAGAAGAGATTTCTAGAACAGGTTCTTGTGTGCATTTCTCTAATCCTGTTTTGTTTCACAGTCTCAGTATGAGAAAAGATTTCTAGAACAGGTTCTTGTGTGCATTTCTCTAATCCTGTTTTGTTTCACAGTGTCAGTATGAGAAAAGATTTCTAGAACAGGTTCTTGTGTGCGCTCTAATCCTGTTTTGCTTCACATCATCAGTATAAGAAGAGATTTCTAGAACAGGTTCTTGTGTGCATTTCTCTAATCCTGTTTTGTTTCACAGTGTCAGTATGAGAAAAGATTTCTAGAACAGGTTCTTGTGTGCGCTCTAATCCTGTTTTGCTTCACATCATCAGTATAAGAAGAGATTTCTAGAACAGGTTCTTGTGTGCATTTCTCTAATCCTGTTTTGTTTCACAGTGTCAGTATGAGAAGAGATTTCTAGAACAGGTTCTTGTGTGCATTTCTCTAATCCTGTTTTGCTTCACATCATCAGTATAAGAAGAGATTTCTAGAACAGGTTCTTGTGTGCATTTCTCTAATCCTGTTTTGTTTCACAGTGTCAGTATGAGAAAAGATTTCTAGAACGGGTTATTGTGTGCATTTCTCTAGTCCTGTTTTGTTTCACAGTGTCAGTATGAGAAAAGATTTCTAGAACAGGTTCTTGTGTGCATTTCTCTAATCCTGTTTTGTTTCACAGTGTCAGTATGAGAAGAGATTTCTAGAACAGGTTCTTGTGTGCATTTCTCTAATCCTGTTTTGTTTCACAGTGTCAGTATGAGAAAAGATTTCTAGAACAGGTTCTTGTGTGCATTTCTCTAATCCTGTTTTGCTTCACATCATCAGTATAAGAAGAGATTTCTAGAACAGGTTCTTGTGTGCATTTCTCTAATCCTGTTTTGTTTCACAGTCTCAGTATGAGAAAAGATTTCTAGAACGGGTTATTGTGCGCGCTTTAATCCTGTTTTGCTTCACATCATCAGTATAAGAAGAGATTTCTAGAACAGGTTCTTGTGTGCATTTCTCTAATCCTGTTTTGTTTCACAGTGTCAGTATGAGAAAAGATTTATAGAACAGGTTCTTGTGTGCGCTCTAATCCTGTTTTGCTTCACATCATCAGTATAAGAAGAGATTTCTAGAACAGGTTCTTGTGTGCATTTCTCTAATCCTGTTTTGTTTCACAGTCTCAGTATGAGAAAAGATTTATAGAACGGGTTTTGTGCGGCTCTAATCCTGTTTTGCCGCATAGCATCAGGATATGAATAGATTTCCAAAACAGGCTTTTGTTCGCATTTTAATCCTGTTTTGCCACAATTTGTCAGGATAAGAAGAGATTTCTAGAACATGCTTTTGTGTGCATTTTATAGTGTTTTTCACTTCCTCTGTTATTTCTGAGGTCCACTGGTCCACTTTTTGTGTGGACAGTCTTTTTTGCTTTGTATCCACTGTATCAACTGTATCGGCTTAGCATTGCTCTTTGAAGTAAGTCATCATAGCCAGGTGCCGTGCGGCTGCCGTAGCGATCGTGGATCTCCACAAATCTCTGAGCCTGGTGTTTGCTATCATCTCAGATGTTGACGCTCTTCAGTGCCATGAAGTCAGACTGTCCAAAATTTTCTCTTTCTGTCTTCCTCTGCCTCATTTTCCCTTGATTTTACCAGTTGTCACAGTGAGTTCTACGCTTCCCCTGCTCATCACATGTCCAAAAAATGAATGTCCAACCATCTAACCAACCATCTAACCAACCATCTAACAACCATCTAACAACCATCTAACAAACTTGCCAACCATCTAACTAACCATCTAACTAACTTGCCAACCATCTAGCAAACCATCTAACTAATCATCTAACTAACTTGCCAACCATCTAATTAACCATCTAACTAACCATCTAACTAACAGAAAATGAAACTGTACTTATTTAACAATGATACTATTTCGTGATTTTCTTCCTCAGAAATTTAGAAAACAAAACAGGCTCATCCATAAACAAGGAACAGAGGGTGTATTTCATGTGTAATGCTTGTGTTTCTTTGAATCTAGCTCATACAGTTAGAATCTGACATCTTTGTTGTTCCATGGCTTTGTGTTTCTTTTTCTCTTTAGCTAAATCATCCTTTGGTAACGGTTTGCATTTCTAAATGATACCAAATTTAACATCAGTAGGTGTCTGAGTGGTGAACATTCATAATGGGAAAACAAAGAGAGAGAGAGAGAGAGGTGTCTGTAGTTTAAGCAGTGGTGAGCTCAATGAAAACCCAAGTGTACCTGGTTTTTCTTCTTCAAACGCTCCATATCGACCACTTGTTAACCACTCTGTGTGATCTGTATGTGATCTGAGCCTAAGAGCGATTGGACGTTGTGCCAGTTATGTGTCTACAAGTAGGCCAGCACATCCGATTTCTGCGACGTTTTTATTTACTAGAGTAGCTTCCTATTCCTTACCTCAGTTGCCTCTTACGACATACCTTGTAGGTCGCAGTGTTACTATTCTTTGCTCCTCTTGGAGGCCCCAGCAACACACACGGGTTCATCTTATATAACGAAATGAAATAAAAAAATCTGGCCAGCAATGGCGAAATGCGGGAGGGCCATTCAGAGTCAGAACTGTTTGATTCTGAACACGACTTTGCTAGCGCTATTTGCCATGTTTGGTCGGGTATTTTCCGGTTTCTTTGCCGAGCTACTGAGTTAGTGTTTGAGCAACGCTGTGAGCTATGACTGTTACATGGAATGCTTTTGCTGTGTCAACCGTGCGTTTGTTGTGTGTATTCAGAAAATGGTGGACAGCGGTTATGCTCAATCTGCCGTATGCAGTTATATTGCGAGTGCAGAAAGCTGGATTTTGTCATGATTGATGTTCCTTCGACAAGAATTGCAATTCAAGTGATGAACAGTTTTGTGTTGCTACATTAGCGGCGGCCATATGCATTTTATGCGGTGCAGGTTTCTTTTTGTGGTGGTATGCGGCTGTTTCATTCTGGAATTAGTTCACGCAGGAAACATTTCACAGTTGTTAGCATTTCGTGTGATTTTCATTGGCACAGGAAGGAGCAATTATGGGGTGACCCGTTGCAGTGAAGTTGGAACCGTATTATGAACTTATGAAAACAATTCTCCAGAGCAAATCGACTTCGATCATCAGAGGAACATGATCGAATGGCTGTGACCTGGGCATCGCAAGCTCCCAAATGGTCAGTTCCATTGAAATGAGAGTCACAGAGCATTTGGCGTATATTACGCAAGTGTTGGCCGAAACAGTCACTAACATTTTGCCTATTTCACTAACATATCCTAGATCCCTCTCAAGAGTATTGCATAAAGTACGAATTTAGTAGTTCCAGCAACAATCCGATGGATTTCAGAAAAATGCAGTTGTGAACCATACATAGTTGTCTGGATTTGAACACATGACTTTCAGAACATTTATTTTATTTTATTTTTTTTTCGATCCAGAAGCACTTGAGCTGAAAGCTCTTCGGCGTCATGGACATCGTAACCCTTTGGTTCGGTGCCACGAACACCGTAAATCTGGGGAACCTGTGGCTTTTCTGCCAGTCCGAGAGTTGAACCCGCACTCACAGAAGACTTGTCACCCATAGTCTAATGCGCTACGAACACGCTGGGCAGGCGGACACCTTCAGAACATAAGGGAAACAACTAGACCACATCACCACAGAAACTATCAGCATGTAAACTGTAACATAGCTTTTTCTATTACGGTTAACTTCTGCGTTCAATTTCTGCTATGCAACTACTCCGGTATTTGTCATAAACAGGGGTTTTCACCAGTCGCCCTTAATTTGTTATGAAGTGTTGATCATTTTTGGACATATATACACAAAATAGATGAGACTGCAGTAAAACTATTTGATTGGCAAAACACGTAATCACAAAGTACTGTAGTTTTACAAATTACAAAAACAATGACAAAATACAGCAACGTTTCGACCAACAAGGCCTTTATCAAGCAAACAACAGGAGTGACAAATTTAAAAAAACATATGGACAACTACATACAAACGTATTATATATTTACTAGATTTTTCATTGTTTCTCTTCTTTTCTATTTCTAGTTTTTATGTGTGTTTTTGTGTTACATTTATTTCGTTATTCGTTTTTATTCCCAGATTTTCATAAGAAACGTTTGTATTTGTAGTCCTCCATATGTTTTTTTAAATTCGTCACTCGTTATTCGTTTGCTTGATAAAGGCCTTGTTGGTCGAAACTTGCTGTATTTTGTCATTGTTTTTGTAATACTACAGTACTTTGTGATTACGTGTTTTGCCATATATAAAGAGACACAAAGGGCTGTAGAAGATCATCATGGAAGGAGGCATCCCAACAAAGAGGAGAGGAGGAGGACCACGGAGAAGATAGATTCTGGATGTTTAGCGATGATTTCAGCATAACGGCTGGAGAGGTGGGACATCTGGCCTACGTGAGAGAGAAATTCCGGTCTGTTAAGGGGGGACTCTGGTCTGGAAACTATTTTCTTTGCTTTGGTATTAATGTAGAATTTGTATAACAATTTTGAAAGATTATGACTTAGAATAGTAGAAAAAATTAGAAAAAAAAAATCAGCAGCGTTGCCATGGAAACAATACAAAATGGCCGCTAACTAAAATTTCAAATCCCTAAGGCTCTGAAGTTAATGTATATAAATGAATTCTGTTTTCACTCTAAGGTGCGCAATTGTAATATCTACAAAATTACTGATCTTTTTTAGGATATATTAAATATTACATTTTTTATGAATTTTGTGTAAACACACCCTCCAAAAACAGCTTTTTTGACCACATTTTGAGGGAATTTTTACCAAAAAATTAATAAAAAATTAAATATTTAATATATCCTAAAAATCATGTGTAATATTTTAGATATTACAATTCGCACCTTAGAGTGAAAACATAATTCATTTACATTCATTAGATTCAGAGCCTTAGGTATTTGAAATTTTGTTTTTGGCGGCCATTTTGTATTGTTTCCATGGCAACACTGACATTTTTTTTTTTACTAATTTTTTTCTACTATTCTAAGTCATACTCTTTCAAAATGTATAAATTTATATTATATGTTAAAACACATGACTAGATAATTCTGGATTTCAAGACGAATCCCTTAAGGTGGCAAAGTTCTGCCAGAACAAGCTATTTGATGACGATGATGTTCATGTTGGCCAGATTTCTATTCTCAGGCTGGGTAAGTCTTGCAGGATGTGCTTTGGAGACTCAATGAGTATGCTCAGGAAGATTGAAACAGGATGGGCTAGGAGACATTGGATGGAATTCTGAGCGGTTACCAGGGCCCAAATTTGGGGTGTAAAGAATAGAACCACTGTTAACTGCCACACATCGTAAGATGCGACTAAGGAGATTTGGCTGAAATCGGATGCACGTGTCTTAAACGTGTAGAAGTCTATACGTTTAGGGCCTACCAAACCAATGTGCAACGTATACATGTTCTTGGCAAAGATCAAACATATCACAAAGAGTGATTAAAATTGGTCAAAAAGAACGAACGCAAAGAAGAAGAAGAAGATTGGATGGAGTCACTGGGGAGGTCTAAGCTGACAAAGATCACTTTTATTTTTGTGCCAGGGCATGCAGGTGTAAGGGGAATGAACGTGCGGATAGGCTTGCAGGTATGGCAGCTGTACAAAGCGGGCGAGCAATGGACCAGGCTGATATTATAAATTCCTTAAGGAGAGAGGGCGTGTACATGATTCACGTAATAGTGGTGAATCTACAACTCTAACCAGACTGCAAGAACTCAAAGTTAAGTGTGGTGTACCTTGACAAGAAAGCTATGCTGGCAGACAAAGGAGAATTGTAAACCAACAAAGAACCGGTGTCGTTAGTCGCCACACGCTGAGGGACATACTGAGGGAGAGATTGGAGCACTTATGGACTAATTTATTCGACATGCGGTGATGGTGATCCGACGACTAAACTAAACTAAAACTTTGGAGATTGTTTTGGTGCTTCACAAGTGCAGGCAGCCGTGTTCCCTAAGACCCATTCTATGGAAGTGTGCTCTGAGATGTAACTTAGCATAAAAACGTTCCTTTTCACTGCAGATGAAGAAGAAGAGGAAGCAGTGAATACTGTTTAACATGTAGTGACGTATTGAGTGTTGTTCAGTTTGGAACATTTACCAATCACTTTTGTATGTAATTGTTCTATCAGACAGCGCTACGCAAAGCACAAAACTATGCATTAGAATGTAGAGGCAATGCTCAGATCAAACGACAGATGGCAGAGAGAAAAACAAAGTGAGTAGTTTTTCTCCATCTTGTCTGCCTTCCTGTCTGCCTTCCTTCCTGCCGCCCTTCCTGCCGTCCTTCCTGCCTTATTTCCTTCCTGCCTGCCTTCCTTTCTGCCTTCCTTTCTGCCTTCCTTTCTGCCTTCCTTTCTGTCTCACTTCCTGCCTTCCTTCCTGCCTTCCTTTCTGCCTTCCTTTCTGCCTTCCTTCCTGCCTTCCTTTCTGCCTTCCTTTCTGCCTTCCTTTCTGCCTTCCTTCCTGCCTTCCTTCCTGCCGTCCTTCCTGCCTTCCTTCCTGCCTTCCTTCCTGCCGTCCTTCCTGCCTTCCTTCCTGCCTTCCTTTCTGCCTTCCTTTCTGCCTTCCTTTCTGCCGTCCTTCCTGCCTTCCTTTCTGCCTTCCTTTCTGCCTTCCTTCCTGCCGTCCTTTCTGCCGTCCTTCCTGCCTTCCTTTCTGCCTTCCTTCCTGCCTTCCTTTCTGCCTTCCTTCCTGCCTTCCTTCCTGCCTTCCTTTCTGCCTTCCTTTCTGCCTTCCTGCCGTCCTTCCTGCCTTCCTTTCTGTCTTCCTTTCTTCCTGCCTTCCTTTCTGCCTTCCTTCCTGCCTTCCTTCCTGCCTTCCTTTCTGCCTTCCTTTCTGCCTTTCTTTCTGCCTTCCTTCCTGCCTTCCTTTCTGCCGTCCTTCCGCCTTCCTTCTGCCTTCCTTCCTGCCTTGCCTTCTGCCTTCCTTCTGCCTTCCTTCCTTTCTGCCTTCCTTTCTGCCTTCCTTTCTGCCTTCCTTTCTGCCGTCCTTCCTGCCTTCCTTTCTGCCTTCCTTCTGCTTCCTTTCTGCCTTTCTTCTCCTATCCTTCTGCCTTCCTTCTGCCTTCCTTCTGCCTTCCTTCCTGCCTTCCTTTCTGCCTTCCTTTCTTCCTGCCTTCCTTTCTGCCTTCCTTCCTGCCTTCCTTCCTGCCTCCTTCCTGCCTTCCTTCCTGCCTTCCTTCCTTCCTTCCTTCCTCCCTTCCTTCCTGCCTTCCTTCTGCCTCCTTTCTGCCTTCCTTCTGCCTCCTTCCTGCCTTCCTTTCTGCCTTCCTTCCTTCCTTCTGCCTTCCTTTCTGCCTTCCCTCCTCCTCCGCCTCCTTCTGCCCTTCCTCCTCCCTCCTTCCTTTCTGCCTTCCTCTCCTTCCTCTCTTTCTTTCTCCTCCCTCCCTCCCTTCCTCTCCTCCCTCTCCTCCCTCTTCCTCCCTTCCTCCCTTCCTTTTCTTCATAGAAATATGACTAGAAATATGAAGTGATACAACTTCATATCCAAAGGCAGTGGTTCTCAAATGTTTTGAAGTCGGGGCACACTTGAAGTCCTACACAAAATCGTCGACGCACAATACACAAAAACTGAATAAATAAGATAAGCAAAAAGCAAAGAAATAACTGGAAAATGCTACATACTTTCATTCATCATTTAATTTCTGCCGATGAGAAGCATAGCCTGATATGCCTTGGCGATTTTTACCCTGGTACCGCTGACACCACATTGCTGACCCATGATCTGGGATTTCTTAGGGCGCACCTAGGAATCTCACCGGGCACATAGTGCACCTGGGCACACCCTTTGAGAACCGCTGTCCTAAGGTCTAAAAAGGCTGCAGGAAATCTTATTTGCACATGACCATTGAGTCATTCATATATGTTGATTTCTCTCCACCAATAATGGCTCTGACACATTCCGTTTCTGATGAAATTTTTTTGGAGTTTGTTCTCTAGACAGTTGCAGTCCCCTGCTGATGAGATCTGTCTTCCCGGGTTTGTTTTGAGTCGTCCTACTTTAGGTGACTTTAGCCTTCTGTTGCTGGGCTCACCAACCTAGGCTTTTATGTAGGGTATGCTCACAGGACATTATAGTTCAATCCCATATACTTGGAGGAAAGTGTCATAGAGTACAAGACCATACAAGAAAAAGGATGTCCTCCTCATGGGAGAGAGAGGATGACTGATATTTGTCCCATACCACATCCTGTTTTGCACCATTTACCAGTCGCCGCTGGTTCTGCGCTGTCACCCTTTGAGGCCCCATCCTGCTCCCGCTCTTGGTCAGGTCTTTCACCTTCAGTCTGTTCGGCTAGGTTAGACCTGCCAAGAGTTAGACACCCACTGATATAGCCTGAAGGATCCTAAAGGCACACAAACCCTCCAACCACGATAAGGTATTCTTCTTCTTCTTTGAATGCTCCACTTGTTAACCACTGTGTGATTTGTATGTAATCTGAGCCTAAGAGTGATTGTATATTGTGTCAGTTATGTGCATACAAGTAGGCCAGCACAACCGATTTCTTCAATGCTTTTTTATTTACTAGGTAGGTTCCTAGGTCCTACATCAGTCGCTCTTACGACATGTCTTGTAGGTCGCAGTGTTACTATTCTTTGCTTCCTTGCGGGCCCCAGCACCACACAGGCGCAAGGTACAGGCTAATGTGGAGGGGCTGCAGTAAACAAAATGGTCATTAGCCTGCATGTTTTCAACTCCGCTATCGACCCCCAAGAAAGATGTTAATTCTTTTGTGTCTTTGCAGATCTCTGAAGGACCCAAGACGCTGAACTTAATATTTGGTCTGAACCTTGAGAACCGGAGCCATGACGGTGTATTTGTTTATAACTGTAGTCGGCTCATCAAGATGTACGAGAAAGTAGGACCGCAGACTGAGGAGGGTGTAAGTACTGTCTATTTGTCGATATAGGGGAAGATTGCAGTAAAACTATGTAGCAATGGCAAAACATGTTTTATTGCCATTACAATGTTTCTGTCGTAGTCTAAATGTAGTGTGCTGTGAAATTTGTCACTCCTATTGTTTCTGTTGCTTGATAAAGGCCTTTTGGTCAAAATGTTGCTCCCTCCATATTAGCCTACCTTATCGTGGTTGGAGGGTTTGTGTGCCTTTAGGATCCTTCAGGCTATGTCGGCGGGAGTCTAACTCCTGGCAGGTCTAACCAAGCCGAACAGACTGAAGGTGAAAGGCCAGACCAAAAGGCGGGGAGCAGGATGGGGCCTCATAAGGTGACAGTGCAGAACCCACCGGCGAGTGGTAAATGCTCTGGCTGCAACCAACCCATCCCCCAGCTATGGGACAATAGCACTTGTCCTCTCTCTCTCTTGAGGAGGACATCCTTTTCTTGTCTTGTCTTCTACTTCTATGACACTTTCCCTTAAGCATAAGGGATTAAACTACAGTGTCCAGGAAGCACACCCTGCATAAAAGCTTGGGTTGGTGAGCCGGCAACAGAAGGCTGAAGTCATCTAGAGTAGGACGACTCCAGACAAACCCGGGAAGACAGATCTCGTCAGCAGGGGACTGCAACTGTCTAGAGAACAACCTCAAAAAAAGATGTCCTCAGAAACGGAATGTGTCAGCCATTATTGGCGGGAGGAATCGACACATACGAACAACTCAAATGGCCAATGGCCATGCAAAATGTTGCTGTGTATTGTTTTTGTATTTTGTAAACCTATAGTACTTTGTTTTCACATGTTTCTGTTTGTGTATGTATTACATTTTGAGGATTTTTATTGTCTGTCCTCAATTTTGAAACACCCAGCACCTCTGAAGTCGGAGAAGACCTGCCTGTATGGCGAGAAAAACCCAAAAAAACGGCAAACAGGCTTGCATGCAAAAATCAGTCAGATGCACCACACCGGGCACCTTGGCCACGCCTGGATTTATAGCGGGCTAATGCAGAAGAAGAAGAAGAAACACTCAGCAATTCCAGTAGAGGCTAAAAGACAGATTATAAATGCAATCTTCATACCAACACTGTGCTACCAGTACCAAACATGGACACTGATAAAAGAACAATAAATGAAAATTACCAGCTGTGAAATGAGATGCTTGATGAAAGCGGTAAGGAAAACAAGAAGAGACCATATAAGAAATGAGGAAATTAGAAGAACAATCGGAACAACACCTGCTATTAGATTCATTGAAAAACAGAGACTCAAATGATTTGCCCACTTGGGGAGAATGAACCCGAATACACCAGTTGCAAGAATCATCAAGAGGAAGGGGCAGACCAAGAAAAAGATGGAGTTGCAGACATCTTAAAACTCCATAATACCATATCAAGTGACAGAGCGTTCACTATCTCGGAAACCAATCATCAATTAAACCTTCTACGCCTAACAGGAAAAAAGCAGAGAAGGACACAGCATATCAAGTGACAGAGCGTGTACTATCTCGGAAACCGATCATCAGTTAAACCTGCTACGCCTAACGGAAAAAAGCAGAGAAGGACACAGCATATCAAGTGACAGAGCGTGTACTATCTCAGAAACCGATCATCAGTTAAACCTGCTATGCCTAACAGGAAGAAAGCAGAGAAGGACACAGCATATCAAGTGACAGAGCGTGTACTATCTCAGAAACCGATCATCAGTTAAACCTGCTATGCCTAACGGGAAGAAAGCAGAGAAGGACACGGCATATAAAGTGACAGAGCGTGTACTATCTCAGAAACCGATCATCAGTTAAACCTGCTATGCCTAACGGGAAGAAAGCAGAGAAGGACACAGCATATCAAGTGACAGAGCGTGTACTATCTCAGAAACCGATCATCAGTTAAACCTGCTACGCCTAACGGCAGAAAGCAGAGAAGGACACAGCATATCAAGTGACAGAGCGTGTACTATCTCAGAAACCGATCATCAGTTAAACCTGCTACGCCTAACGGGAAGAAAGCAGAGAAGGACACAGCATATCAAGTGACAGAGCGTGTACTATCTCAGCAAACCGATCAACAGTTAAACCTGCTAGCCTAACGGAAGAAAGCAGAGAAAGACACAGCATATCAAGTGACAGAGCGTGTACTATCTCAGAAACCGATCATCAGTTAAACCTGCTATGCCTAACGGGAAGAAAGCAGAGAAGGACAAAAGAAAAGAGGGAAGGGGCTGAGTCATTTGGGATTTATTAAAATATATAAAATTTTTTGAGATCCAGAAGCACTTGAGCTATTCAGCTCTTCGGCTCGGTGCCACGGACATCGTAACCCTTTGGTTCGGTGCCACGAACACCATAAATCTGGGGGAAACTGTGGGCTTTTTCTGCCATCTGCGGAATTGAACCTGCACACACAGAGGGATAGTCACCCGTAGTCCAACGCGCTACGAACACCTGGGCAGACAGGCAGTCATTTGGGATAAAACCCAGTGCAATGACATCAATCCTTTGTCTTTAAACCTTTTTAGACCTGTAGGTGCTCAGTCTTCCCCAACAGATGTCAAAGGGTGTGCTTACTGATGGTTCCTGTGACTTGCTGGTTAAACCTAAATTCTTTCTATGCCCCTCAAGCATCCAGTTCTACTTCTACAGCATGTAATTCCAAACTCCCTAAATCACTGGATTAATTCAACATCAATTTTAGTGTCCTAATCCAACAGTAGGTCGCCAAGAGACCAAGGAACATACCCCTTATCCATCTTATACTCCCCAAAAATTGACGCTTTTGATGCAAACATGCCCGCTCTAGCATTGCCGCAAACACCCGCATGACCAGGACAGAAGATCCACATAAGTCTCTGGAGGTTAGAAACATGCAAACTTGAAGATCAATGACAGCCAACCTTTGATGTGAAGATTGTACTTGATCTGATCTGTATACTTATGTAGGTTCCACGTTCTTTATAGCATGTAGCATGCAAATAGTAGCATGTCCTTTGTGGAGCGCGCATTCATCACAGCCGCCTGAAAAGCTCTCTGTCTCTTGCAAGTTTTTCTGCCTCTTCCAACATCATGTTCAGGTTTCTTTGATGTCCTCGCCACCTTCAGCTTGGCCTCCCTCTGTTTTCCAGGAACCATGCCTTCCATTACCTTTCTCTCCAGACCATTGTGGCGTTTAATGTTGTCAAAATATGTCATCTTCCGGGACATGATGTTATTTATGAGCCAATGCTCTTTGGTATGCAGGTCTTGTAGGATGTCTTTGTTCATATTCATGTCTCCTAAATTCATAGTCATGTGCGGCTCTTCTCTGTCCATATTCTTAATCAAACTTATTTTGTTTTCCATCTCATTTCAGATTCTGTAGCGGTGTTGTAGGTAAGACAATTTGTTGTTCTTTTCATTTTCTTCTATGTTTATTTGTATTCTTTTCAAAGTAGAGCTACAGGGTATCCCATGTCATTCTTTTCATTATATTGTACATTTTTAAGTCTATTTTGATAAGTAGAGCTACAGGGTATCCCATGTCATTCTTTTCATTATATTGTACATTTTTAGTCTATTTTATTTTATGTTTGGTTTGCAGTCTTTTGGGAAGATCTACAGGGTATCCCATGTAATTTTCCGTGGCGTCCATAGCGGAGTAAAGAATAATACCTCTGCAACCTACAAGGCATGTCGTAAGAGATGACTGAGGTAGGAGCCTAGGGAAGCTATCCTAGTAAATAAAACGTGTCACAGAAATCGGATGTGCTAGCCTACTTGTAGGTGCGTAACAGACACACAGTTTAATCGCTCTTAGGCTCAGATCACATACAAATCACAAAGAGTGGTTTAACGAGTGTTCGGGAACAAGTTGCGGAGCTACAGAGTTTGTGCTTTGTGCAGTACTCTTGGCAGGTGGCGTGCCATTTATGCGGAGACGGACCGAGCCATGTGGGTAAACCGCCCAATTAAGTCAGTCCGTTGTCTTTGATTTAAAATTATTTATCTTCTTCATTTTTGTTTTATACGATCCAGAAGCACTTTAGCTTTTAGCTCTTGCTCGTGTCATGGACATCGTAACTCTTCTGTTCGGTGCCACAAACACCGTAAATCTGGGGAACCTGTAGCTTTTCTGCCAGCCGATCCGTTGTCTTTAGACACATTAGATAAGGACACATCTGATGGTATAATCATCAAAAAAGCAATCACAAGAAGAAGAAGAAGAAGAAGAAGTGTTCATGGTGACAGGCTTTTAATAAGAAATCTGAGGGAACAAAACTGATACAACACAAACACCCAGTGTCGTTACCAGAAATCACGATACATATCAAGTGAAAATACAAAGAGTTGTGGAGGCAACAAACCCACAGCAACACCATAAGTTCCCATCAGCAGACTAAACAGAAAACAGCACCTACAATCTTTCGCCAAGAACTTGTCACTGTAGGCTCAACCATCACCTGCATAGAATAAAGCCTGCTCAGACTGCACAGAGAGCATGTCAGACAGAAACACAGATTTAGAGCACATCCTGTAGTCATGTTCATCATACATACACCAATGAAACGAAACATGAAATCATAACAAAGCTTACAGAGCAAACTATGGGGAACTTTCGAGGAACTCCAATTGACATGCAGCTTCATAGAGGCAACCCATCTCATGGTTTAGATGCCAGACAAGACAAGCTCATTCAGGACATATGGCAAAATATCAGCTTGTTGTCAAAAAATCCGAACTGGTCTTACAGTGGATACCAGCTCACTGTGGCATACCAGGAAACGAAAAGGCTGACAAACTCGCAAAGGCTGGGGAGCCTAACACAACACCACCGAACACAAAGTTTTACAGAAGCAAAGACTCTCCTGAAACAATCCAGGAAAATGATCTGCAGAAAAACAAATGGAGGATACAACCCAGAGCACGACAGTATAAATATACTAAACAGAAAAGCACAGACCACAGTCTTCAGACTTAGAACGGGACACTGCAGTCTCAGAGCACACCTTCACAGAATGGGTCTCAGGGACTCGGCAGCCTGCACCTGTGGAGCACCAAAGCAGTCCCCAGAGCACATTCTGCAAGACTGCCCTAGTCTGAGTAGTGAGAGATTGGAGATCTGGCCAACAGAAACAACACTACAAGACAAACTATGGGGAACTGGTGAAGACCTCAAGCGCACCGCCCTGTTTATGACACATACCGGAGTAGTTGCATAGCAAAAGTTGATCGCAGAAGAAGAAGAATGGTTGAGATGAGCATATGAAACCGACACAAAGAAGATGAAGATACATACACCAACGAAATGAAACATGGCCTCATGAACGAAGCTTACAGAGCAAGCTATGGGGATTGATTATTGGTTACTAAACTAACATCATTGCACTCCAGGCAGACCCATAGGTGCTCAGTCTCCCTACAAATATAGAAGAGTATGTATACTGATGGTTCCCGTGGCTCGTTCTATGTCAGCTATGGCGAACTCTCGATGAACTCCAACTGACATTCTGCTTCATAGAGGCAACCCCTCATAGAGTATGGCCGCAATGAAGATTTTCATTTAAACCAATCCACGTCAACTACTAGATTGGAGGAAGCTGGGTTTGAATATTGGAGTAGCAAGAAAAGAACAGCACAACAGGCATGTGAGTAGGCTCCATCAATCAAAATAGAACTGGTACGGTCAGTCGCTGGATGCTGTTGGAGATATTGCGAAGGAGATCGGAGCACCTATGGACATGTCCGAAGTGCAATGAAGATATTCCAAACTGAAACTGAAACAGAGGCAATCCTATCTCATGGTTTAGACAAGCATACAAAACTGAACGCAAAGAAGAAGAAAAAGAATAAGAAATCTAAATGTTGTACATTCTGAAATGTTGTATATTCTGAAATGTTGTAGGTATTGTTGATGTTCCGTACCTGGTTCTGGAACCCACACATAACAAGCAAGACTTTGCTGATGCCAAAGAGTATCGCCATCTGTTGAGAGCTATGGGAGAGCATATGATACAATACTGGAAGGATGTTGGCATTGGTAACTATTGTTGCTGTTGTGTTGCTAATAGAAATCTTCTTATCCTTCATCTTTTGTTTGCTTTGTTATCAGTGACATGAGGACCTGCCTGTTTGGGGCCAGGACTGATGTTCGTTGTAGAATACTCAGAATACTGTGGAGTTTGGATGCATTCTTATTAAGTGTCCAAACCACTTCTGATTCTTTTCTGTTTCTTCAACTTTTTAATTCCAAGCAAAGGTTCCTGCATGCCAACTTTCTCCATGGAATCCTTGATGTTGGTGATTCTCTGTTTTCTCTCGGTGTTGTTGGTAACTTTTACGTAAGCACCGCATTTCACATGTAGTTATTTTTTGCGACTGTGTTTTGCTCATTGTCCATGTTTGGCTCTGGTAACACAAAAGTAGGTATGAAAATGCTGTTGATCATCTGTTGTTTAACTGTCGGTATTTTTGCTGCCTTAATAATGGGGCTATCTAGTGGCTTAGGTGATTGTTATTTTTGCTTTTTGACAGAATTCTGCAGTGCCATTTATCCATCTTTTCGTGGTCTTCTTCGCCTCCTTTCCTGATGTTCTTTGTAGAAGACTAATAATAATAATAATAAATAATATCTCTCTTATCGTTATACGTTACATAGGGCCTGCAAGTAATTTCTCCATACCACTCTATCCTGGGCAACTCGCTCAATCTCCTCCATGGGAAATGAGACCAATATTTCCTGCCTCTCTCAGCAAAGTTCGTTTCAGGGTCTCCTTGGGTCGACCTCTCTTTCTTGAACCCTTTGCATCCCACTTCAATGCCTGCTTTGATATTCTTTGATCATTTCTCCTGAAGGTGTGTCCAACATATCTCCATCTTCTCTTTCTTATAATAGTTGTCACTAGTGGTTGACCAGACATGTCTCTGATTTCATCACTTCTCCTGAATTCGTTCCATTTTATATTCATTATTTTTGCAGACATCTATTTTCAAATGCATTCAACTTGCTTTCTATATCTTTAGTCATTTTCCAACTCTGCTGGCATATGTTAGGATTGATACAACATTTGAATTGAAAATTCGTAATTTAGTTTTAATACTATATGACTTGCAGTTCCATATTTTATTTAGACTTTTAAAAGCTGATGTTGCTTTGCTAATTCGTATCATAATTTCTTTTTAACATTTCCTGTGCAATCAAAATTGCTACCTAAATAGGTGAACTGCTCTGTTATTTTTATCATTTTAGATTCCAGTGTGATATCTGCATTACTTGCCATAGGTGTCTTCATTATATTTGTTTTTTCATAGTTTATCTGCAGTCCAACTTTTG
The DNA here is from genome assembly GCA_020796225.1 of Arion vulgaris. Taxonomy (NCBI): domain Eukaryota; kingdom Metazoa; phylum Mollusca; class Gastropoda; order Stylommatophora; family Arionidae; genus Arion; species Arion vulgaris. The sequence continues at coordinate 3,278,956 of CM036775.1, read as the reverse complement.
GTGCTATAGATGACAAGTTGTCTGTTTTTTGATGCTATAGTTGACAAGTTGTCTGTTTTTTAATGCTATAGTTGACAAGTTGTCTGTTTTTTGATGCTATAGTTGACAAGTTGTCTGTTTTTTTATGCTATAGTTGATAAGTTGTCTGTTTTTTGATGCTATAGTAAAGTAAAGGAACCCTTTCATACCTTGTGGTATATAGGCAATACAGTGTTAGGCCTGTATTTTCATTGACCATCGGCACACGATGGGTGATGTGGTCACATCACGCGCCGCCTTTCTTTCCCAGAGCATGTCTGGTACCCAGTTGAGGCTGGGTCGACCTGAAGCCGTCGCGTGGAAAATTCCACGCACACTGCGGAGGTGAACCCGGACCACCAGCCTTGAGAAGCGAGTTCTTTTTGATGCTATAGTTGACAAATTAATAAGGAACCCTATTTTCATACCATGAGGTATATAGAGTAATACAGTGTTTGGTCCGTATTTTTCATTGACCGTCGGCACAAGATGGCTGATGTGGTCAACATCATGACGGCTGCCTTTACTTCTCAGTGCTTTACCTGGTACCCAATTGAGACTGGGTCGACCAGAGAGCCATTTCGGTTGGAAAATTATTCCATGCCCGCTGTGGTATTGAACCTCAACCATGTGCCTAAGAAGTGAATTCACATACAACTGTGCTAATGAGGTTCACTTCTGTCCTGCATACCATAAGGGAATATGAGTCGAGTCTTTGCAGTGTACTCATGTTCTCGACGCAAGTTAAGCCATATTTGTCATTAACTGTGCACCATCGATGGGCAATGTGGTCAACATCATACCGGCCGCCTTTACTTTCCCAGTGCTTTTCCTTGGTACCCAATTGGTGCTGGGTCCACCTAAGAGACGTTACAGTTGGAAAAATATTCCACGTCTACTGTAGAATTGATTCCAGTGAACGAACAGGTTAAAAAAGACGCTGGTGCTGGATAGGACACACTTTGCGAAACCGGAGGAATATAACAAGAAGGGTCCTTGCCTGGAACCGCTGTGACAGCGAAAGAAGGAGGCCGAGAAATACATGGAGATGAGATTTGGAGGCGGAGATCAACAATATAAGGAAGAGCTGGAGGGAGCTGCAGGAGATAGCTAGAGATAGGAAGACTTGGCATGAGTTGGTTGAGGGCCTATGCCTCAACCCGGGGTAAAAAGGCAAAGAGTTGAACTGTAGAATTGAAACCTGACATGTGCCTAAGAAACAAATTCACTTACAACCATGCTACTGCAGTTCTCTCCTGTCCTACATACTGCAGGGGAATATGAACCGAGTCTTCACAATGTACTCACTTTCTCGGCACAAGCCATACAGGTCACAACGAGTGGTTAATTTTGTTGATAAGAATGAATGCCAAGAAAAATTAAATATTACTTGCAAAGAAGAAGAGAAAAAGAAGAAAGATGCTCTAAGATTATGTTAATTGCATCCAATAATTTTGTATATTTGCAGCTCAACAAGATATTTCCACGTTTTGGTGAGTACATTTTTTATGTGTGTATGCTAAATAAGCTTTGGTAAATCGCCTCAGCAATTCCAGTAGAGACTAAAAGACAGATTATAAATGCAATCTTCATACCAACACTGTGCTACAAGTGCCAAACATGGACATTGACAAGAGAACAAGATAGGAAAATAACCACCTGTGAAATGAGATGCCTGAGGAAAGCGGTAAATAAAACAAGAAGAGACCATATAAGAAATAAGGAAATTAGAAAAACAGTCGGAACAACACCTGCTATTAGATTCATTGAAAATCAGAGACTCAAATGGTTTGGTCACTTGGTGAGAATGAACCCGAATACACCAGTTGCAGAGCGTACAACCTGAAAATGGAATCATCAAGAGGAAGGGCAAACCAAGAAAAAGATGGGTTGATGGAGTTACAGACATCTTAAAACTCCACAATACCACATGCATATCAAGTGACTGGCATCATCTGATCTTACTGTGAGAAAGCAGACCATACATAGTGAAACCATGCTATCTGTGAAACCGACTATAAATTTGATACTTTTAAGAGAAGTTGCCTACTAAGTCATATTGATACTTCTAGAAAGTTGCCCACTATACTTGATGCACTATCTCGAGAAAGTTGCCCACTCCATTGAGTTCAATTACTCAGAAAGTTGCCATCTGATACTTCTGAAAAGTTGCCCATACATTGATACTTTGAAAAGTTGCCCACTATGATCTCTGAAGTGCCATACATTGATACTTCTGAGAAAGTTGCCCCATACTTGATACTTCTGAAAGTTGCCTCATACTTGATACTCTGAAGTTGACTGATCTTTGAAAAGTTGCCCCATACTTTGATACTTCTGAGAAAGTTGCCCCATACATTGATACTTCTGAGAAAGTTGCCCCATACATTGATACTTCTGAGAAAGTTGCCCATCATTGTACTTTGAAGTGCACTTCTGAATTAGAGTTGCCTATACATTGATACTTTGAAAGTTGCCCATACTTTGATACTTCTGAGAAAGTTGCCCCATACTTGATACTTCTAGAAAGTTCCCATACATTGATACTTCTGACAAAGGTTGCCCATACTTGATACTTCTGAAAGTTGCTCCATACATTGATACTCTAGAAGTTGCCAATACATTGATATTCTAGAAAGTTGCCCATACTTGATACTTTTGAAAGTTGCCCATACATGATACTCTAGAAAGTTGCCCCATACATTGATTTTGACAATTATACTGATACTCTAGAAATTGCCATACATTGATACTTCTGAAAGTTGCCTCGTAGTCTATATATATATATAAATTTGCAGAAAAGTTGCCTACTCTCTAATGTTGATATTGCTATGTGTCTGCCAGGAAGCAAGTAGTATCACTCACTACAAGGCATTCATAAGCGACTGATGTAGGACCAAGTCACTGTAAATAAAAGCATACAGAAATGAATTGTGGTACTTGTGCAACTGGAATAAACGTCTTAGGTCAGAAATACAATCACAGTTTATGTGTGAATGGCTTTGACAGATGAAGATTTGATTGCGATCTAATTGATTTTGCTAGGAAATACACACTCAATGAAGATTCCGACGTGTCAGTTTTCAGAACCATCAATGAGGTAACTGCAATGTGGTAGTGGATTTCTGTTACATTTATATATGTTGATTGGATCATCCTGCTGAAATTTCTCATCTTTCTTACACAGGAAGATGTCAGCTGCAGTGCACAAACTCCTAGCAATGAGGTAATTTGAAGCGTGAAGATATTTTGTACAAATTTTAATTAAATATGTTTCTTATGAATTTCCTTGGCAGTGACTTTCCAGCCTGCTCTTCTCGATTTTGAACTGCCAAGGGTTCTTTTAACCCTTGAACCTGGCCACCTGTACCTTAAAATCTCTTCCTGAAGCTCTGGGCAAAAACAGTACACATCAGAGTTATATTAAACACGATAATTTAGCACTCTTAAGTGCTCTATAATTTGTTATTGATTTACCCCATTATCTCCGTTATTCATGCTTATTATATATTTGAAGAATACTAAACTTTAAATTTATTTTATTTAATATGTGGACACGGCCACGAATACTCCCGTATATGAAGATATGAAGATTAAATACTTAACTAAATACCTCATCAGTACAATAAAATCATACAACAGCATCCGCCATCTCGTAAAATGATGTAGAACACATGAGTTGTGTTTTACGTCTCATTTGTACACAATTTTTTTCAAATACCGAAAAATAGTGAAAAAATATCAGACCAATATATCGGAGCTCGGTATGGAGTGCTTTACATTAAATCCCGAAATATCGGGAGCTAAGGGTTAAGTGCTCAAATTGAACATGGGACCTATGTTTTATCATCCGTCTCTGATAGGACTAGGAACTCAATCTCTTCTATACTGAGATCAAGAGATCCCTGGAAAAATATCCAGATGGCTCCACAAGGTAGTGAACCTGGTACGTTTGGAGTGGGAGATGAGCACCTAACCTCTACGCCACAGAAGCCGCCAATTTGATGTAGAATTGGATACTTCTTCTTCTTCTTCTGCGTTCTCACTAGATTGGGATTTGGATTCTCTAATAAAGGCAGCCGTCTGTCTCAGATTATCAGCCACGACATACAGTTTGTCTTCTGCGTTCTCACTAGATTGGGATTTGGATTCTCTAATAAAAGCAGCCGTCTGCCTCAGATTATCAGCCACGCCATACAGTTTGTCTTGGACGCTGGTGTAAGTGGGCCACCTCTTTCTTCTCAAGTTTGCTTACTGGGGGCAGTTCTATAGGATGTAATTCCTATTTCTGATTCCCGTATGTGCGAATTCTTCTCGCAGTAAGTTTTGGCCACCCTCGTGATGGTAGGTCTGACATTCTTACTACGTGGCTATATCTCTGAGGCAGATTGGTGACCGAAGAATCCGTTATCCCATTCCTCATTGTGAGGTGTCGTTGCATCATGTTATGCGCCTTACGGCCTGGTGCATCCGTTTTCTGCAAACATTTGTTTTGGGTTAGCATTTCCTGGCGGACACATGCATTTGATTTCAACCACACCTCCTTAGTCGCATCTAACGACATGCGTGGCAGGTAACAGTGGTTCTATTCTTTACACCCCAAATTTGGGCCCGGTAACCATTCGGGCGGAATTGGATACATACTAATTAGTTCAGGTTTTAAAAAAAACTGTTGTTACTGTATGCAGTACCACTTTTTAGGACGGTGTAGGACAGAAGGGACGGGAGCCTGAGGAATTTAATGGCCGCATGGCTAGTACAGTTGCCTCTGTTGCACTGTGTGGGAACGGAAGGGGATAAGCATAGTCACAAAGCTGAAAGTTTACCAGGCCATAGTGCTAACCACGCTGCTGTAGCGAGACATGGACAGTGTATAGCAGACACGCAAGAAAATTAAACCATTTCCACACAAGCTGTCTACAGAATACTAAAAATAAACTGGCAGGACAAAATTCCAGACAGCGAAGTCCTCACAAGAGCAAAGATCCCAAGCATCAACACACTGTTGCAGAAGGCCCAACTGAGATGGGTCGGTCACGTTGCTCGAATGCCTGATAAACGCATCCCAAAACTGTTGATGTATGGCGAGCTTGAAGAGGGCAGACGTTTAGCTGGTGGACAGAAAACGCTTTAAAGACACTCTTAAAGTGTCTCTGAAATGCTTCGATATAGACAATACATGCTGGGAATCCCTTGCACAAGATCGCCAAATGTGGCGCTGTAACAACAAAGAGGAACCCGAATAGCTGAGAATCATCGTATTGTTGAGTCACAGAGAAAACGAGCAGGCGAAAGACAGAGCACACAACATGCACATGTCTAACCTTGATCATGTATGCCCCACCTGTGGTCGGGATTCTGTTCTAGGATTGGACTCTACAGTCACCTCCGCACACACCAGAGAGGTGCAACAGCACACGTCTGAGATTGTTGTCATCATCGCTTGTGATGGACGGCTATTATTACAGTTGCCATGAAATTGTTCAGTTTAGGAGTCTAGAAATGCCCCTACAGAAAAACTCCTTGGCCTTACCGATGGTTGAACCTCGGGTCTCCCCCATGGGAGCCAATGCTATAATCCATTCGGAAAGATGCTCCACTATTAGTTTAGGTAGAGACCAAGATATGGGGAGTGAGATGATAGATGTCAGGGTCAAAGATCCAGAGCTGACCAAGACCCTACTCAATCATCAAGTGGTGACCTAAGATGCATTTAATGAGATGGTAGATAGGGGTGTTAAAGCCGAAGGATTGACTTCATTGCACCGGGTTTTACCCATATGGCTCGGTCCCTCTCAGCAGAAATGGCACGCCACCTGGCGAGAGTATTGTTCAAGCACGAACTCCGTAGCTCTGGCAACAATCCTAGGGGTCTCTGGAAAAACTGCACTCGCGAACTGAAGGCCGCGGTCCGGATACGAACCCACGATCTTCGACTCGCAAGGCAAAGGGCTTAACCACTCAGTCACAGAGACCCCCAAGATGGTAGATGTCAGGGTCAACGAGCCAGGGCTGACCAAAACTCTACTCCACCTTCAAGTGGTGACCTAAGATGCATTTAATGAGATGGTAGATGTCAGGGTCAACGAGCCAGAGCTGACCAAAACCTTACTCAGCTTCCAAGGGCGTATGGGGCCTAATATGCATTTTATGAGATGATAGATGTCGGGGTCAAGGAGCCAAAGCTGACCAAGACCCTATTCTACCTCCAAGTGGTGCTCTAAGATGAAGTTTATGAGATGACAGATGTGGCCGTATTGGGATTGAACCGGGTCCCCTGCAGGGACCTAAGCTCTAATCCATTAGGCCAGATGCTCCAATTGAGAAATCAGATTTGCCGACTAAAGAATTGCAAAATGTTGCAGCTCTTCTGCTAGCACTGCAAACTAGCAGTGCAATGTTCTTGCGCTCTCTGGTTCAAACCACAAACGGTCACAAAGAGGGACTAACAAGCGATGTTCTAGAACGAACGAAGAAGTAGAAGAGAGGAAGTCATGTCAGTACACTATCATCATTTATTTTCTTAATCATTACCTTGTTATTTTCATGAACATTATCGTTATCTATGTCATCATTGTCCTTAGATATGTGCCTTAAGTGGAGGATGATCCCTTTCAACTCCAGCAACATTGGTAAAGATATCCCTGACCACTGGGTCTGCACTATGAACCTTGACCAGCAGCATAATAAGTAGGTCATTCAATGTGTCGTACAAACCACCTTTGGTCTTCTTCTTCTTCCTCTTTGCGATCGCTATTTTGATGATTATACTACCGTCAGATACGTTTTATGCTGAAGTGACTGTTGTCTCTAGCTTATCTGGTATCATGTAGTTTTAATGATTATACCGTCAGATGTGTTCTTATGATGAAGTTGACTATTGTCTGGAACTCATCTCTGGTGCAATGTAGTTTTGAATGTAGTGTTGTGTTGTAGGGCCAGCATCCTTTTCAAAGGAAGACATACAGGGGACAGTCTTGCAGTCTTATAATGAAGTCGACTGTTGTCTGGAGCTCATCTCTGGTGCCATGTAGTTTTGAATGTAGTGTTGTGTTGTAGGGTCAGCATCCTTTTCAAAGGAAGACATACAGGGGACAGTCTTGCAGCCTTATGATGAAGTCGACTGTTGTCTGGAGCTCATCTCTGGTGCCATGTAGTTTTGAATGTAGTGTTGTGTTGTAGGGTCAGCATCCTTTTCAAAGGAAGACATACAGGGGACAGTCTTGCAGTCTTATAATGAAGTCGACTGTTGTCTGGAGCTCATCTCTGGTGCCATGTAGTTTTGAATGTAGTGTTGTGTTGTAGGGTCAGCATCCTTTTCAAAGGAAAACATACAGGGGACAGTCTTGCAGCCTTATGATGAAGTTGACTGTTGTCTGGAGCTCATCTCTGGTGCCATGTAGTTTTGAATGTAGTGTTGTGTTGTAGGGCCAGCATCCTTTTCAAAGGAAGACATACAGGGGACAGTCTTGTAGTCTTATAATGAAGTCGACTGTTGTCTGGAGCTCATCTCTGGTGCCATGTAGTTTTGAATGTAGTGTTGTTCTGTAGAGCCAGCATTCCTTTCTATAGAGGACATACGGGGGACAGTCTTGCAGGACATGTTTCCTTATTGTCCTATTTTGTGTTTAAAAAAATGATTGTCGTTATCTTACAGCATCTTCCATGTAGTGCTGGGACCCGAAGGAAGCAAAGAATAGCACCACTGCAACCTACAATGCATGTCCTAAGAGGTGACTAGTGTACTACATAGGAAGCTGCCTAGTAAATAAAACGGTCGGGAAATCGGAAGTGCTGGCCTACTTGTAGGTGCATAACTGGCACAACGTACAATCGCTCTTAGACTAAGATCACATACAAATCACACAGAGTGGTTAACAAGTGGTCGATATGGAGCGTTCAAGAAGAAGAATCTTACAGCATGAGAAATAAATCAAATTTTGTACTTTTATCTTGTGCAGATGTTCATCAACGGAGCAAAAGCTGAACATTCCAGAAAGTATATTGAAAAAAGAGATTAAATCTCAGGAACAGAAGAAGAAAGATCTGGAAGAGTCGAGTTTCATAGGATTTTGTGAAGTAATCAGATTTTTTTCATTTTCTTCTTCTTTTGTCGTCACACAGCTACCGGGTTGTTGCCCAGTGTCGTTGTATTCTGTTTTTATCTTGCGCTGTTCTGGTGGCTTGGCTGATTGTTATTTTTGCTCTTTGACAAGATTCTGCTATGCCATCTAACCATCTTTTCGTGGTCTTCCTCTCGCCTTCTTTCCTAATGTTTTGTTGTAGAAGACTCTGTATACTGTGGAGTTTGGATGCATTCTTATTAAGTGGTCAAACGACTTCATTCTTTGTTTCTCAATGTAATTCAAGCACGGTTCTGTGTCAACTTTCATTCTTATGCTGATGTTGGTGACTGTCTTTTCTGGTGTTGTTGGTAACTTTATTGCGATGAGGAAAATGTAGTATTTTTCATTGTGTAAATGTAACTTTTTATCATTGCGTTGAGGAAAATGTAGTGTTTTTCATTGTGTAAATGTAACGTTTTATCATTGCGTTGAGGAAAATGTAGTGTTTTTCATTGTGTAAATGTAACTTTTTATCATTGCGTTGAGGAAAATGTAGTGTTTTTCATTGTGTAAATGTAACTTTTTATCATTGCGTTGAGGAAAACACCACAGAACACTTTCTACTTCACTGCCAGAAATACACACAACATAGAAGTTACCACCTGGGAAATGAGATGCTTGAGGAAAGCGGTTAATAAAACAAGAAGAGACCATATAAGAAATACGATTTTTAGGACAGTTGGGATGTTTCTGTCGTAGTTTGTATGTAGTGCGCTGTGAAATTCGTCACTCCTTTTGTTTCGTTTGCTTGATAAAGGTCTTTTGGTCGAAACATTGCTGTGTATTGTTATTGTTTTGTATTTTTAAACTACAGTATTTTGTTATTACGTGTTTCACCATTGCTACATAGTCTTACTGCAGTCTTCCCTTATATCGATAATACTATAAGAAATAAGGATATTAGAAGAACAGTCGGAACACCTGTTGTTAGATTCATTGAAAAATAGAGACTCAAATGGTTTGGCCACTTGGTGAGAATGAACCCAGATACACCAGTTGCAAGAGTGTACAACCTGAAAATGGAATCATCAAGAGGAAGTGGCAGACCAAGAAATAAGATGGATTGATGGAGTTACAGACTTAGAAGAATACTGAACCTCAAATGGTCAGATTTCAGACCCAATACACAAATAAGACAAGAGACCAAGCAAGAAAATGTATCAAATTTTGTAAGAAAGCGCTGCTGGAACTACATCGGCCACACACTTAGAATGGATGAGAGAAGACTCTTTTACCAATCCCTCATATGGACACCAGAGGGAAAAGAAAACGAGGAAGACCAAGAGAGACTCTGCGTAGAACCATCACCAGAGAGGCTCAACGATGGGCCTAGTAAACATTAAAGACTTAAAACAAATAGCAACGAACCGCGAGACATGGAGAGCTATGACCTCTGCCCTATGCGCGCCCACAGGCCCAAGAGGAAAGACTAACTAATGGAGTTACAGACATCTTAAAACTCTACAATATCACAGTATATCAAGCGATAGAACATGCACTATCTCGGAAACCGATAGTGGATCAGATCGGGATGAATCAGATTGTCATCATTGTGGTAGAGAAGAGTGATATAGTAATCAGCTGCTCATGGGGACGGTGTGCAGGTGGACGTAGGGATCGCTGCTGTAGCAGAAAATAAAGTACGCAAGAGAATGCCCAATGTGCCATGATCTCTTTCTCTAGTCTGTGACGTCCTTGCCGCTAAGGGCAGCAACAAACGTATGCCATAATTCACTATTCTTGGCCAACCACTCTATTGTTACACTTGGTTCTAGCTCTGTATTTATGTTTATTGTGTGTTCTTGTGTTGAATTGGTCCTATTGTCTCATACGTGTCTCCAAATTTTTATTATACATGTTTATGTCATAATTTGTATCTCTTCTTCTTCTTTGCGATCACTATTTTTATGAGTATAACATCAGACATGTTCTTATCATGAAGTCGACTATTGTCTGGAGCTCATCTCTGGTGCCATGTGGTTTTGATGATTATATCATCAGACACGTACTTATGATGAAGTCGACTGTTGTCTGGAGCTTATCTCTGGTGCCATGTGGTTTTGATGATTATATCATCAGACACGTACTTATGATGAAGTCGACTGTTGTCTGGAGCTTATCTCCGGTGCCCTGTAGTTTTGATGATTATATCATCAGACACGTACTTATGATGAAGTCGACTGTTGTCTGGAGCTTATCTCCGGTGCCCTGTAGTTTTGATGATTATATCATCAGACACGTACTTATGATGAAGTCGACTGTTGTCTGGAGCTTATCTCCGGTGCCCTGTAGTTTTGATGATTATATCATCAGACACGTACTTATGATGAAGTCCACTGTTGTCTGGAGCTTATCTCCGGTGCCCTGTAGTTTTGAATCTAGTGTTGAGTTGTAGGACCAGTGTCCATTTCAATGAAGGACATACAGGGGACAGTCTTGTATACTTATGATGAAGTAGACTGTTGTCTGGAGCTCATCTCTGATGCCATGCAGTTTTGAATCTAGTGTTGTGTTGTAGGGCCAGCATTCCTTTCAAGGTAGGACATACAGGGGACAGTCTTGTATACTTATGATGAAGTAGACTGTTGTCTGCTCATCTCTGATGCCATGCAGTTTTGAATCTAGTGTTGTGTTGTAGGGCCAGCATTCCTTTCAATGAAGGACATACATGGGACAGTCTTGTATACTTATGATGAAGTAGACTGTTGTCTGCTCATCTCTGATGCCATGCAGTTTTGAATCTAGTGTTGTGTTGTAGGGCCAGCATTCCTTTCAAGGTAGGACATACAGGGGACAGTCTTGTATACTTATGATGAAGTAGACTGTTGTCTGCTCATCTCTGATGCCATGCAGTTTTGAATCTAGTGTTGTGTTGTAGGGTCAGCATTCCTTTCAAGGTAGGGCATACAAGGGGAAAGTCTTGCAGGACATGTTCTGTAGTAGTGGGGGCTGCCTAGAGTAGTTGATAGTAGCTCGGCCTGCTAGCTGTGAGACGCCTCATAGCTCGGGTTCGAACCTACTGTCCGGCATTTGTTCGAGTCCCTGGTCTTACTCAGGACGATAACGTGAGTACCTCTGAAGTCGGAGAAAATCTGCCTGTATGGCGAGGAATACTAATTACGAGTACATTGAGCACACGGCTGCCTGTGTAAAGTAATTTACAATGTGCATGCTGCTGCCATTGTAAGAAATTGGAAAAACAGATTTTCACGCAAAATCAGTTTCAGAGATGAAACTTCGTCTGAGTTGAAAGCGGAGAAAAAAAAAAAAAAAAAATGTTCTGTAGTTTGATCAGCGGTGCCACAAAGACACAGATGGGATAGGGACAATCGTAGTCTGTCGAGTGTGTGATAGTCATTATTGGATAGTTTAGGTTCTTTTCTAATGTCCACAATAGCTCTTTTTTTTCAAGTAATTTGTATCTCTTAAAACTACATGCATTCAATTCTCTTGCAGGAAATTCTCCGTAAAACAGAAATGTTAGACAAGTTGCAGGTAAGCTCAAAAGTTGAACTAAGTTCCAGACTTTGTACTAAGAAATGCTTCTTATTTTGTTTTTGATTTTTTGTTTGATTTTTTTTTTTCGATCCAGAAGCACTTGAGCTTTCAGCTCTTCGGCTCAGTATTTTTTTTTTTTTTTCCGATCCAGAAGCACTTGAGCTTTTCTGCTCTTCAGCTCGGTGCCATGGACATCGTGAACCTTGGTTCGGTGCCACGAACACCGTGAATCTGGGGAATCTGTGGCTTTTCTGCCTGCCCACGGAATTGAACCCGTACACACAGAGGGCTAGATTCGGCTCAGTACTATGGACATCATAACCCTTCGGTTCGGTGCCACGAACACCGTAAATCTGGAGAACCTGTGTCTTTTCTGCCAGCCGCGGAATTGAACCCGCAATCACAGAGGGTTTGTCACCCGTAGTCCAACGCGCTACGAACACGCTGGGCAGACGAACATTTTGTCTTTGATTAAGACAGACACCTGCTGCCTTGCAGGTCGGTTGGAGACAGCCAAAGGCTGATGGAGAGCGAACCCAGTAGACGCTGGCTGAAACCGGACACATCGCGAAGATAAGCACCAGAGTTTCAAATGGCACTGAAGATGTGACTTACAAACCATACCAATGCTAAGGCTGCATGAATTAGATTTTCACATGAATGAGATTTATGGGGAAATCTGGTATATCAGTCTAAGCGGTGATCGCAAAGAAGAAGATAAATACAGACAAAGCAATCAATAAAAATGATGTATAGTAGTAACTTCAAGCTTTACAAAAAATGAAACAACTAAAAACAGTATGGAATGGAACTGATAGGAAAACACACACTGTGAAGGAGATCGGCAGGGGGACTGCCTAGAGTAGTTGATAGTAGCTCTGCCTGCGAGCTGTGAGACGCCTCATAGCTCGGGTTCGAACCTACTGTCCGGCATTTGTTCGAGTCCCTGGTCTTACTCAGGACGATAACATGAGTACCTCTGAAGTCGGAGAAAATCTGCCTGTATGGCGAGGGAATACAAATTACGAGTACATTGAGCACACGGTTGCCAGTGTAAAGTAATTTACAATGTGCACGCTGCTGCTATTGTAAGAAATTGGAAAAACAGATTTTCACGCAAAAATCAGTTTCAGAGATGAAACTCCGTCTGAGTTGAAAGCGGACAAAAAAAAAAAAAAAAAAGGAGATCGGAGCACTTGTGGTCTAATTGGTTCGATGTACAGTGATGATGATCCAATGACTAAACTAAACTGATAGACATACTGTGAAGGAGATCGGAGCACTTGTGGTCTAATTGGTTCGATGTACAGTGATGATGATCAAATGACTAAACTAAACTGATAGACATACTGTGAAGGAGATCGGAGCACTTGTGGTCTAATTGGTTCGATGTACAGTGATGATGATCCAATGACTAAACTAAACTGATAGACATACTGTGAAGGAGATCGGAGCACTTGTGGTCTAATTGGTTCGATGTACAGTGATGATGATCCAATGACTAAACTAAACTGATAGACATACTGTGAAGGAGATCGGAGCACTTATGGTCTAATTGGTTCGATGTATAGTTATGATGATCTGATGACTAAACTAAACTGATAGACAAAGAAGAAGATTAAAAAATAACCAAAAAATAACTTGTTACTGCCTGTAGTACAGCTTTTAGGGTGGTGTAGGACAGGTGGGACGAGAGCCTGAGGAATTTAATGACTGCATGGCTAATGCAGTTGCTGCAAAGCTGTTCAGGTTAGGATTTTCATTTATGCCCACAACAGAAACAAATTCTTGGCCATACTGTGAATTTAACACCGGTCTCCTGCATGGGAGCCATGCTCTAATCCACTCGGCCAGATGCTTCTCAGAAAAGATAGTGAACCAACAAAGAACTGGTGTCGTTAGTTGCCACACAGTGAGAGACGTACTGAGGAGGAGATTGGAGCACTTATGAACTAATTGATTCGATGTGCAGCGATAATAATCCGACGGCTAAACTAAACTTATTTTAGTTTTTGTCTTCTTCTTTGAATGATTCATAACGACCACTTGTTAACCACTCTGTGTGATTTGTATGTGATCTGAGTCTAAGAGCGATTGTACATTGTGCTAGTTATGTGCCTACAAGTATGCCAGAACATTAAATTTCTGTGATACATGGTAGCTTTCCTAGGTACTACATCAGTCATCTTTTACAACATGCCTTGTAGGTCGCAGTGGTACTATTCTTTGCTTCCCTTGTGGCCCGGCCCCACACGGGCAGTTTTGAAGTGAGATAAAGAAAATGTTTGTGTGATTCAGTGATTGACCTCCTGATCTTGTCCATAGAAAATGAAAGTGGTACAGACATCCAGAGATGTTGATACAGTCATGAAGAGTGAGGAGAAGATGATGGATAGCCGGTCCAATCCAAGTAGGGTAAGTATCTGCTTTCTAGGATATTTCTGTTACGTAAACAAACAAAAAAAGTTGCAGTAACGTAGTTTTTAGTGAACTTGCTTCTTAGGCTAGTAATAATTCCTTGTAACGTTATACGTTACATAAGGCCTTCAAGCAATTTCTCCACACCGCTCTTTCCTGGGAAACTCGCTCAATCTCCTCCATGGAACTGAGAATGATATTTCCTGCCTCTCTCATCAAAGTTCATTTCAGGGTCTCCTTAAGTCGACCTCTCTTTCTTGAACCCTTTGCATCCCACTTCAATGCCTGCTTTGATATTCTTTGATCATTTCTCCTCAAGGTGTGCCCAACATATCTTCATCTTCTCTTTCTTATAACAGTTGTCACTAGTGGTTGACCAGACATGTCTCTGATTTCATTACTTCTCCTGAATTCGTTCCATTTTATATTCATTATTTTTCGCAACATCTATTTTCAAATGCATTCAACTTGCTTTCTATATCTTTAGTCATTTTCCAACTCTAGCTAACATATGTTAGGATTGATACAACATTTGAATTGAAAATTCGTAATTTAGTTTTAATACTATATAACTTGCAGTTCCATATTTTATTTAGACTTTTAAAAGCTGATGTTGCTTTGCCAATTCGTATCATAATTTCTTTTTAATATTTCCTGTGCAATCAAAATTGCTACCTAAATAGGTGAATGGCTCTGTTATTTTTATCATTTTAGATTCTGTTTAAGTTTATGTTGATGGAGTTACAGACATCTTAAAACTCCACAATACTACAGCATATCAAGCGGCAGAGCATGCACTGTCATAGAAACTGATCATCAGTTAAACCTGCTACGCCTAATAGCAAAAAAGCAGAGAAGAACACATCATATCAAGCGACCGAGCGTGCACTATCTCGGACACCGATCATCAGTTAAACCTGCTAAACGGAAAAAACGAAAACCAGCTAAATTGAAATCAAATAGATATCCAAAGATTTTCGCAGACATCTATTTTCAAATGCATTCAACTACAGTGAACTATAAGCTCATACGGCCGGCGGACTCAGGTAAAAAATTCTAGGAAATAAGAGAACAACCTGTCATGTGACCTTGCATTCCAGTATTGTTGTATATAGACGAATTCATTTTAAAATCAACACAAAATGCTAAATCAAAGTTATATTATGCAACAAGTTAAGTTTAACAACAAGGAATATCAATATTAGGACTATTTTTCACCAATAAATAACCATAGACTCATAGAATTGAGAAAAAATTGCAAAAAAAGCTTGCAGTGTTCTACCAAACATATATATAAATTCCATCTTCTCCCCCTACCCCCAACTGAAACTATTTCATAGTTTCCCTGTTCAGTTATGCAGCCCAATTTTAGAGTTGGCTGTGATTCAACTTACTTTCTATATCTTTAGTCATTTTCAAACTATAGTTACAAAGCTGCCCAAATATTTGAATTCTTCTGCTTCTTATATCTTTCCTTCCTCTACCATAATCTACTCTGGGGTAACCCATACTTCTTCTTCTTTGCGTTTGTTCTTCGACCTAATTTTAATCACTCTTTGTGATTTCTTTGATCTTTACCAAGAACGTGTATACGTTGCACATTGGTTCGGTAGGCCCTAAACGCATAGACTTCTACACGCTTAGGACACATGCATCGATTTCAGCCAACCTCCTTAGTCGCCTCTTACGACATGCATGGCAGGTAACAGTGGTTCTATTCTTCACACCCCAAATTTGGGCCCGATAACCACTCGGCGGGTAACCCATACGATTATCATATCAGACTCGATGAATATGCTACAAAGGATTGAATCTGGAAGTCTGTGAGTGGAATGGGTGGACATCATTCGGAGATCACATCTCAAGAAAATGACTTGGCTGTACACACCTGGACATGCTGGAGGTACGTAGAGCGTGCTGACTTTCTTGCAAACAATGCCTGATTCAAGCTGGCAGTATAGACAGAGCCAATATCGTCAATGCGCTCTCATTTATGTGATATGGGCAAGTCTCAGACACTGGAGCAGCGCAGAATTAGGAGTTAAGTTTGGACATATCAGACAGTGTTGTCTTCATGATAGAGAGAGAAATTATACTAACCAACTCCTTATTGGTCTTCTACACTTTTCTTCCACCATTTACTTCTTTATAGAAGTGTTGGGGAGGGAGGGTGTAGTGATCTTGTGTGTGCTTGTTTTAAGGCACTTTGTAAGCTGATATTCATTTTCATAAGGCTGTTATTGATGCCATCACTCCATTTTTTGCGTGGTCTTCCTCTTGCTTTGTACTCGTTATACTTTTTATGTGTGCCTCTCTGTGGTAGGCGATACCATAGCATTCTTGTCAGGTATCCAAACCATTTAATCTGTTGTTCTTTTATGAATTGCATGACTGGTTTCACATCCAGTCTTTTCTGATTTCTTCATTTCTAATTTTGTGGGTTATAGTGTTATCTCATGGGTACGGTGAGCAAATGAACTTTAGGATGGCTGCTGCAGCGGAGGACTGAGCACGCATGGGAATGCCCATTGTGTCATAATGCTGAACTTAAAACATAACATAATCTCCTCTGTGTTATTTTCATTTTTCTGTGACATAACATTTCTATGTAGTACAACATTTATTATTTACAGAGAGCTAAAGTGACATCTCCTTCAGAGTCTCCAGACCCAGAGCCACCAAAGTCCAAATCCTCCTCAGTCTCACAAAACAGTACTTCTGTAAAGAGGAATAGGAGGAGTCCCACCCCTCCTCCTCGTCCTTCCCCTCGACTGGCAGCATCCAAATCAACACAGTCCCCTCGGGCAGCAGTCAAGCGTGTCCGAGTCCAAGCCCACCCGGCGTGCAGCACCAGTTAAGTCTATCGAAATGCAAGTCCACCTCCGAAACGTGCAGTTAAACCTGTTCGAAGTCCCAGTCCACCTCACAGACGAGCAGCACAAGCCAAAGATAAGGTATATACTTGGAGTTTGGTTTAACATATCAGTCTATGTATTTGATAAAAAACCATTGCTTTTTCCTTGGTAGCGTATGATTGTGAGACATGGACCTTTAACAATGCGGTGGTGGAAATATCATCAGTGCCTTTGAATTCAAATGTTTCTCTGTGTGGATGCCTGCGCCCAGAAGCAAAAATAGTACCCTGCAACCTACAAGGCATATCATAAGAGGCGGGCGACTGATGTAGAACCTAGGAAAGCTACCTAGTAAATAAAAAGCATTGCAGAAATCGGATGTGCTGGCCTATTTATAGGGGCATAACTGGCCAACGTACAATCGCTCTTAGGCTCAGATAACATTCAAATCACACAGTCGTTAACAAGTAGTCTATATGGAGCGTTTGAAAAAGAAGAAGGAATTTATTTTCTGATTCTATAAGTTCTGTGCCATGTATGAAGTAAATTTCTTAATTTCTGTTGTATTCTTTACCTGATAAAGGCTTTTTGGTCGACACGTTGCAGTGTATTGTTATTTTTGTATTTTGTAAAACTACAGTACTTTGTTTTTACGTGTTTCGCCATGTAATGTCTATCTATATCCGCTTCGTGTACCGATTGACACATAAGGCTTCCACAAGAGACTTCCACTGTTGCCGTTCTGCTGCCTTTCTACCAACCGTCTCCCATGTCAGGCCACACTCCTTCAACTCTGTGTGGGGTCTCTGTGGCTGAGTGGTTAAGCCCTTTGCCTTGCGAGTCGAAGGTCGTGGTTCGAATCTGGACCGCAGCCTTCTGTTCACGTGCAGTTTTCCAGGACCCTAGGATGGTTGCCGACTCGGAGTTCGTGCCTGTGCAATACTCCGGCAGGTGGTGCCATTTCTGCGAGAGAGGACCAGCCATATGGGTAAAACCCGGTGCAATGAAGTCAATCCTGCTTCAAACTCCTTCAATCTCTCCACAGTTCTCCTGTTTCCTTTGGACGTCAGGCCTTCTCTTCCATCTGCTGTCCATCTCTCTCTCTCTCTCTCTCAATCCCCAAGCTGTTCATCTGAGACTGTCTAGCCAATGCCCCACTGACAATTGACATACATATCAAACCACCTCCATCTTTGTTTTTAATGATGGTCTCAAGGATGACAAGTCTGTTCGTTTCAAAAGCTCCTCATTTGTTATGGTATTTGTGCCAAAAATTTGCAGGATTCTTCTTAAACATTTATTTTGAAATGTTTACAGCTGAAATGTCGTCATGTAATGTAATAAATACAAGTCTACAAATCTACTTGTCTGCAGTGATTGTCTGCACAGACATTTCTTGACAAATCTGTGTCTGTTTCTTGACATACGTGTTTCATACTTTGACAGGCTGGACACAAGACATCACAAAAAGCAGAACATAGGAAGAGGCCACAGAGACCAGCAGAATCATCATCAGAGGAAGTAGAAGAAGAGGAGGAAGAAGAGAAAGAGGAAGAGTCAAGAACAAGAAAAGGGAGGAACCAAAACAATATTTCTCAGTCTGAGACTAAGACGGATCTAAAGAGGACCAAATCCAAGGATCAGGTATTCTGAGACTCTATTTCTTCTTTTGTCCTTCTCTGCTTTTTGCCGTTAGGTGTAGCAGGTTTAACTGATGATCGGTTTCTGAGATAGTGCACGCTCTGTCGCTTGATATGCTGTGTCCTTCTCTGCTTTTTGCCGTTAGGTGTAGCAGGTTTAACTGATGATCGGTTTCGAGATAGTGCTCTTGGTCGCTTGATATGCTGTGTCCTTCTCTGCTTTTTTTACCGTTAGGCGTAGCAGGTTTAACTGATGATCGGTTTCCGAGATAGTGCTAGCTTGGTCGCTTGATATGCTGTGTCCTTCTCTGCTTTTTGCCGTTAGGCGTAGCAGATTTAACTGTTGATCGATTTCCGAGATAATGCAAGCTCTGTCGCTTGATATGCTGTAGTATTGTGGAGTTTTAAGATGTCTGTAGCCTGCCTCTTCCTCTTGATGATTCCATTTTCTGGCTGTACGCTCTTGCAACTGGTGTATTTGGGTTTATTCTCACCAAGTGGTCAAACCATTTGAGTCTCTGTTTTTCAATGAATCTAATAGAAGGTGTTGTTCCGACTGTTCTTCTAATTTCCTCATTTCTTATATGCTCTCTTCCTATTTTATTTACCGCTTTCCTCAAGCATCTCCTTTCACAGGTGGTAATTTTCCTTTCTTGTTTTTTTGTAAGTAGTGTATTCTTCTTCTTCTTCGAACTCTCCATATCGAACACCTGTCAACCACTCTTTGTAATTTGTATGTAATCTGAGCCTAAGAGCAATTGTACATTGTGCCAGTTATGCGCCTACAAGTAGGCCAGCACATCCGATTTCTGCGACGCTTTTTATTCCCCTAGGTCCTACATCAGTCGCCTTTACGACATGCATTGTAGGTTGCAGTGGTACTATTCTTTGCCTCCCTTACGGGCCCCATCACCACACAGGCAACATGTATCTATGAACTAAATTAACAATTTCATTTTTTATTAGGACCGTTGAAATGTCTCGTGTAGTCTATATGTAGTGTGCTGGGAAATTCATCACTCATGTTGTATCTTGTTTTCATGATAAAGGCCTTTTGGTTGAGACGTTGCTGTCCATTATCATTGTTTTTGTAACACTACAGTACTTTGTTATTACATGTTTCACAATTGCTACCTAGTTTTACTGCAATCTTCCCCTATATCAGTTTTATTTTCTAGAAATTTTTACATGAGCCCGATGGTCATATGTTATCGGAGGCCTACACAGAATAAACCCCACACACCTACCACACTGTAGAAAGTGCAGTCATTCATGTGAGACAGTACAGCATATCTTGCTTGAATGTCCTGGACTGCATAAAGCTAGACAAGAACTCCTCCCACCACACCCATCTGTTCATAATACCCTTTACACTAGTCTTCAACAATTACAGAACACATGCAGATTCTACAAACTGGCATTGGCTGCCCAAGAGTGAAAACTCGCAGCCTTAGTTAGAAGAAGAAGAAGAATGTTATCGGAGGCCACATTTGAGTCTATTATGTCCATTTCTACTTCTAGTATGAGGATGGAGGTTGAGGCCGTTACTGCTGCCTCCATTGGATTTCTGGAACTTCATTTACTGGGGCAGTTGTTGTATCTGACTCTCAGTCGATGCTTCACAAGATCCAGAAGGGCAGGTTTCGGTATGAGTGGATGTCGTCTATAGAAGTTTCTAACCTCCAGTGACTTACGTGGATATACTGTCCTGGGCATGCAGGTGTTTGTGGTAATGAGAGAGCGGACAGGCTTGCATCAACAGCATCGATTGTTGGGGAGTTGAAGATGGATAAGGGGATATTCTTCGGTCTTTTCGAGACTCTCTGTTGGATGAGGACACTAAAATCGATGTTGAATCGATCAAGCGATTTAAGCAGTTTGGAGTTACCCGTTGTTCAAGTCGAACTGGATGCCTTAGAGGCAGAGCGGGAGGTGTGTTTAATCAGCGAGCCACAGGAACCATCAGTATGCATACTCTTCGATATCTGTTGGGGAGACTGAGCACCTATGGGTCTGCCCGGAGTGCAATGCGTCAGTTTAGTAACCAATAACCAATAACCAATGTCCATATGTCTACGTTGATGATAATGTTGTATTCCTTTCCTGTCCAGGAAGTTGAGTATCCGGAGATTCCTGTTAAAAAACAAAGAATATCGCATTTGAATACAGAAATTAATGAGAAATATTCAACAAAACCAATAGAGGTGGAGGCCAGCATTGATGCAGAGAGGTCTCCTTCTGCACGATCCACACGTTCCGTGGTAAGGAGGCAATCTCAAGTGTGAGGTAGGTTAACAAGATTGTTCATTGTTCATTTGAGGATCATCTTCATCGCACATCAAACATCTCCATAATTGTTCCGATCTCCTCCCAAACATGTATCTCAGTGTGTTTAAGCTAACAACTCCCGTTCTGTGTTGATTGATGTATCTACTGGGATTTTCTCACAATAACAGATAAATACAGTCTGTGGCTAAGTGGTTTAGCCCTCACCTTGCATTCTGAAGGTTGTGGTTTTGAATCATCGATCATGCAAATATTTTGGTCAGAAAAGATGACATGTGGAGATGTGCGAGAAATTTGGCAGCCACGATCAGAGGAAGAAGATTAAGATGGATTAAACATGTGATATGCATAACCATGAGAGGACTATCACTGTATTGCATGACTACATGGAGACTATCACTTAGCTATCAGTGTATGCATGGAGACTATCACTGTTATGTGCATGGAGACTATCACTGTTATGTGCATGGAGACTATCACTGTATTATGTTTGCATGGAGACTATCACTGTTATGTGCATGGAGACTATCACTGTTATGTGCATGGAGACTATCACTTTGCTGATATCATGTGGTGGAGACTATCACTGTTATGTGCATGGAGACTATCACTGTTATGTGCATGGAGACTATCACTGTTATGTGCATGGAGACTATCACTGTTATGTGCATGGAGACTATCACTGCTATGTGCATGAGAACTATCACTGTTATGTGCATGGAGACTATCACTGTTATGTGCATGGAGACTATCACTGTTATGCTGGTCGGGGATGAACTATCACTGTTATGTGCATGGAGACTATCACTGTTATGTGATGACTGTTATGGAGACTATCACTGTTATGTGCATGGAGACTATCACTGTTATGTGCGTGGAGACTATCACTGCTTATGTGCTGGAGACTATCACTGTTATGTGCATGAGAACTATCACTGTTATGTGCATGGAGACTATCACTGATTATGACTAACGTGGAGACTATCACTGTATGTGCATGGAGACTATCACATTTCATACTTGTGCATGGAGACTATCACTGTTATGTGCATGGAGACTATCACTGTTATGTGCATGGAGACTATCACTGTTATGTGCATGGAGACTATCACTGTTATGTGCATGGAGACTATCACTTATGAAAACTGCATTGAGATGAACACCAGAGGGTAAGCAAGGGACACCCATACGACCTGGAGGAGAACAGTAGAACTTCTTGAGCGATCCATATTGAACACATGTTAATCATTCTGTGTGATTTGTATGTGATCTGAGCCTAAGAGCGATTGTTTGTTGTGCCAGTTATACACCTACAAGTAGGTAGCTTCCCTAGGTCTTATATCAGTGGCCTCTATGAAATGCCTTGTAGGTCGCAGGGTACTATTCTTTGCTTCCTTGCACCACCTGAGTGCAACAGTAGAACAATAACTCAAAGACATGAACCACAGTTGGAACACAATACAGAGGATGGCCAAGAACAGAGTACATCTGTTAATGCATAATCTCAGGAGCTGACACAGGCTAGAGAGTAATAGAGAATGTGGTTTTCTAGAGGTATCATTCATTCATTTCTTGATTATTTTTTCGCCTGTGTGGTGCGGGGCCCAAAGAATAGTACCACTGCAATCTACAATGCATGTCGTAAGAGGCGACTGATGTAGGCCCTAGGGATGCTACCTAGTAAATAAAAAGCAGCAAGAAATCGGATGTGCTGGCCTACTTGTAGGCACATAACTGCACACGCACAATTGCTCTTGGGCTCAGATCACATACAAATCACACAGAGTGGTTGACAGGTGGTCGATATGGAGTGTTCGAAGCAGAAGATTATATTTTTATTTCTATTCTCTTGTTGTTTCAGTTGCTTGTTGATGAAAATGAAGCTCAGACAACAGAGACATCGATTAGCGAAGAATCAAGCGAGCAAGGTATTTGTCTTTAGTTTTAAAAAGCGTTTAACCCAGTGTTTCTCAACCTTTTTGGTGCCATGCCCACCAAGCTTTCTAACATTCTTATGCCTCTATGTAACATATACATAATTTATTTTCTTTCTAATTTGTCTTGCACACTCATTTACACCCTCATTTTACTACACCACCATTTCTACCACTCATTTTACCACCACTCATTTACTACACCACTCATTTACTACACCACTCATTTTCTAACCACTCATTTTACTACCACTATTTTACTACACCATTATTTACTACACCACTCATTTACTCACCCTCATTTACACCACTCATTTTACTGAAAGAAAGAAATATAAGATGGATTAAAAAATAAAAATAAAGTATGTTTTAAAACTTAACTTAACTCCTTGTGGACCAAATGCCACACTACGGGGCTTTGGGTTGGATGCCTTTTTACCAGGAGCCACACTAAAGTGCGCTTTTTATTCTAAAAACTAATGGCTTGTAAAAACATGGCTTTTGCCCTGATCCACTAAGAGTTAATGTGAAGTGGAGTGAACATAGACTAAAAAATGCATATTTATTCTTCCCCCATAACAGTTAAATTGGTGTCCCCCACCACCACCACACACACACACACACACAATCAAATTGCCCCCTGTAGGAAATGGGCCCCACGATTGGGAAACACTGGTTTAACCATTTAAGGATGGATCAAAATTGAGCTTTCCCTCTAAAGAAGATGTAGCCATTTCTTTCAAAACAGAAATAAGTACTATGAGAGTTACAAAAATTCTAAAAATCTACTTGGGTAGCTCCCTAGGACCTAACCTCAGTTGTCCTCTTAAAACAGGCCTTATATGTTGCATTTACTATTCTTTGCTCCCTTGCAAGCCCGACAAACCATCAGTGTAAATAACTACATCTGTTCACAGGAATAAATGAATCAAATAAACACTTTCCAGGAAAAACAACCACATCAAAGGCCATTAGAAAGAAGACTAGCAAAGAGATAATTACCATTGTCTAGATAGAGCAAGGAAGGTGATATTGTTTCGAGTCAGAACTAGACACAACAGGCTGAACAGACACCTAGACAGACTAAAACTAGTTCCATCATCCACATGTGGATGTGGACAGAAAGCACAGACACCGAACACATCCTGCAAATTGTCACCTGATGAATCACTGCGGAAAGAATACTGGCCAACAGAGACAGACATCAACACAAAACTGTTTGGAAGCTTTGATGAACTAACAAACACAACAACATACATCCAGAGAACTGGACTCATTGCGTAGACATTGAACATCAGCCAACGAGAAGAAGTAGAAGAAGACTACATCTGTTTAATTGTAGACATATACGTTTGTTCTGTACATATTTAAGATGACTTAAACAAAAATTGCATGCTATTTCTCCACAGATGGTGTAGGCAGTCGAGTGGAAGCACAGGTCAACAGTAAATGGTATGAGATTTTTCTCAAGTTCAGTAAAGTAAAGTAAGTAACCCTTTCTTGCTCATAGGCAAACAGTGTTAGACCTGTATTTTTCATTGACCGTCGGCACACGATGGGTGATGTGGTCAGCATCACGCCGGCCGCCTTTACTTTCCCAGAGCATGTCTGGTACCCAGTTGAGGCTGGCTCGACCTGAGAGCCTTCGTGATCGGGAAAAATTCCACGCACACTGCGGGAGTTGAACCCAGACTACCAGCCTTGAGAAGCGAGTTCACTAACAACTACGCTACCGCTGCTCTCTCTAGTTCAGTAGCTCCCATTGATATCCTGCTTTTCTTCCATATTAATTGATTCGCTACAGTTTTTTTTGCCTCTGGACAAAATTATTTTTAAGTTCTAAAAACCTTATGCGTTCATTCCGATTGAACCTTACTTGATTATTCTGTGTTCATCTTCTTCTTCGACCGCTCTATATAAGCCACTTGTTAACCACTCTTTGTGAGTTGTATATGATCTGAGCCTAAGAGGATTGTACGTTGTGCCAGTTATGCGCCTACAAGTAGACCAGTACATCCTATGTCTGCGCCGCTTTTTATTTACTAGAGTAGCTTCCCATGGCCCCCTACCTCAGTTGCCTCTTACCACATGCCATGTTGGTCACAGTGGTACTATTCTTTGCTTCCCTTGTGTGCCCCAACACCATACGAGCGGGCCTCTGGATAGAATTACATTTAAATTATAAAAACGCTGCACTCTTAGTTTTTCGATTGAAACTTATCTTATTATTCTGTCTAGCAAAACGAAGATTTTGTGAAAAAAACTCCTCAATACAATGTTGTTGGCAATGAGAGGACAGGCTGGCTGGCTCTGCCACTTTATCAGAGGAAGCCAGTCAATGGCAATCAGAAGCTGTTGACTATTTAAACGCCCTCATAGAGTGTTGCAGCAAAAAGATTTTCATTTAAACCAATCCACATCAACTACTAGATTGCAGGAGCTGGGTTTGAAGATTGGAGTAGCAAGTAAAGAACAACATAACAGGTATATGAGTAGGCTCATCAATCAAAATCGAACTGAGTACGGTCAGTGCTGGATGCTGTTGGAGATATTGCGAAGGAGATCGAAGCACCTATGGACATGTCCGGAGTGCAATGAAGATATTAAAAACTGAAACTCCTCAATACAGCTATTTAAAAAAAATTCTTGCTGGTTGTGTTTGTAAGAGTGCTCGTATTGCTGGGCTAGGCAATGGATGCCATAAGAATCCCATAGAGAACCCCACTTTACCATAGAGAACCCCACTTTACCACAGAGAACCCCACTTTACCATAGAGAATCCCACTTCAGCATAGAGATCACTTTAGCATGAAATCACTTTACAAAGTACCCCACTTTACCATAAAATACCTCACTTTCCATAGAGACCCCCACTTTACCATAGAGAATCCCCACTTCAGCATAGAGAATCCCACTTTACCATAGAGAACCCCACTTTACCATAGAGAACCCCACTTCAGCATAAGAATCCCACTTTACCATAGAGAACCCCACTTTACCATAGAGAACCCCACTTTAGCATAGAGAACCCCACTTTACCATAGAGAACCCCACTTTACCATAGAGAACCCCCACTTCAGCATAGAGAATCCCACTTTACCATAGAGAACCCCACTTTACCATGAGAATCCCCACTTCAGCATAGAAATCCCACTTTACCATAAGACCCCACTTCACCATAGAGAACCCCACTTCAGCATAGAAGAATCCCACTTTACCATAGAGAACCCCACTTCAGCATAGAGAACCCCACTTCAGCATAGAGAACCCACTTTACCATAGAGAACCCCACTTTACATAGAGAACCCCACTTCAGCATAGAGAACCCACTTCAGCATAGAGAACCCCACTTTACATAGAACGCCACTTCATCATAAAGACCCCAACTTCATAATAGACATCCCCCCACTCTATGTTTAACATGACATTCCTCTACTCTCTGTTAGGTACCCAGGCACAGTGACTGAGGACAACAACAAAGAAGGCAAATGGAAGGTTAAGTTTGACCATCATCCAAAAGACAAGTATGACAAGTGGTAAGTTTTTCCCAATACCCTACCTATTTCCTCAATAAACACTTACATAGACTAGGAATAAGTCAAACAGCTCTCTGCCAGTGTCAGCAGATGGACAGACACCAGAGCATATCCTGCAAGACTGTCCTCTTCTGGGGAGCTGAGAATCAACATGTGACCACACCCAGCCGCCCGAGTGGTTACAGGGCCCAAATTTGGGGTGTAAAGAATAGAACCACTGTTACCTGCCACACATGTCATAAGAGGCGACTAAGGAGGTTTGGCTGAAATCGGATGCATGTGTCCTAAACGTGTAGAAGTCTATGCATTTAGGGGCCTACCAAACCAATGTGCAACGTATACACGTTCTTGGCAAATATCAAACACATCACAAAGAGTGATTAAAATTGGTTATAAAAACGAACAAAGAAGAAGACCACACCAGTTGACCTAAAAACTAAGCTTTGGGAAACCTGACAGACCTGAAGCTGACTGCCCAGTTTGTAGTCCACAGTAAATTAAGCGCATGACCAGAGATCGCTGAAGAAGGAAACCTGAAGCTGACTGCCCAGTTTGTGGTCCACAGTAAATTAGCGCATGACCAGAGATCGCTGAAGAAGGAAACCTGACAGACCTGAAGCTGACTGCCCAGTTTGTAGTCCACAGTAAATTAAGCGCATGACCAGAGATCGCTGAAGAAGGAAACCTGACAGACCTGAAGCTGACTGCCCAGTTTGTAGTCCACAGTAAATTAAGCGCATGACCAGAGATCGTGAAAGGAAACCTGACAGACCTGAAGCTAACTGCCCAGTTTGTAGTCCACAGTAAATTAAGCGCATGACCAGAGATCGCTGAAGAAGGAAACCTGACAGACCTGAAGCTGACTGCCCAGTTTGTAGTTCACAGTAAATTAAGCGTATGACCAGAGATCGCTGAAGAAGGAAACCTGACAGACCTGAAGCTAACTGCCCAGTTTGTAGTCCACAGTAAATTAAGCGCATGACCAGAGATCGCTGAAGGAAACCTGACAGACCTGAAGCTGACTGCCCAGTTTGTAGTTCACAGTAAATTAAGCGCATGACCAGAGATCGCTGAAGAAGAAACCTGACAGACCTGAAGCTGACTGCCCAGTTTGTAGTTCACAGTAAATTAAGCGCATGACCAGAGATCGCTGAAGAGGAAACCTGACAGACCTGAAGCTGACTGCCCAGTTTGTAGTTCACAGTAAATTAAGCGCATGACCAGAGATCGCTGAAGAAGGAAACCTGACAGACCTGAAGCTGACTGCCCAGTTTGTAGTCCACAGTAAATTAAGCGCATGACCAGAGATCGCTGAAGAAGGAAACCTGACAGACCTGAAGCTGACTGCCCAGTTTGTAGTCCACAGTAAATTAAGCGCATGACCAGAGATCGCTGAAGAAGGAAACCTGACAGACCTGAAGCTGACTGCCCAGTTTGTAGTCCACAGTAAATTAAGTGCATGACCAGAGATCGCTGAAGAAGGAAACCTGACAGACCTGAAGCTGACTGCCCAGTTTGTAGTCCACAGTAAATTAAGCGCATGACCAGAGATCGCTGAAGAAGGAAACCTGACAGACCTGAAGCTGACTGCCCAGTTTGTAGTCCACAGTAAATTAAGCGCATGACCAGAGATCGCTGAAGAAGGAAACCTGACAGACCTGAAGCTGACTGCCCAGTTTGTAGTCCACAGTAAATTAAGCGCATGACCAGAGATCGCTGAAGAAGGAAACCTGACAGACCTGAAGCTGACTGCCCAGTTTGTAGTCCACAGTAAATTAAGCGCATGACCAGAGATCGCTGAAGAAGGAAACCTGACAGACCTGAAGCTGACTGCCCAGTTTGTAGTCCACAGTAAATTAAGCGCATGACCAGAGATCGCTGAAGAAGGAAACCTGACAGACCTGAAGCTGACTGCCCAGTTTGTAGTCCACAGTAAATTAAGCGCATGACCAGAGATCGCTGAAGAAGGAAACCTGACAGACCTGAAGCTGACTGCCCAGTTTGTAGTCCACAGTAAATTAAACGCATGACCAGAAATCGCTGAAGAAGGAAACCTGACAGACCTGAAGCTGACTGCCCAGTTTGTAGTCCACAGTAAATTAAGCGCATGACCAGAGATTGCTGAAGAAGGAAACCTGACAGACCTGAAGCTGACTGCCTATTTTGTAGTCCACAGTAAATTAAGCGCATGACCAGAAATCGCTAAAGAAGGAAACCTGACAGACCTGAAGCTAACTGCCCAGTTTGTAGTCCACAGTAAATTAAGCGCATGACCAGAGATCGCTGAAGAAGAACCTATTTCCATTACATCCTTTCTGCATTAGTTTAGTTGTTAGGTTAGTAGAGCATGTATGTTTATTTATTAACAAGTAGTTATAATTTAAAAACAATCTTTTCTTTGGCCTGCCTTGAATTAACTGTGTACAACTTGAGGAAATAATTGCGTATGGAAAAAAATAAAGCAGGGATGGGATGTAATCTGTTGTAGATGCAACAATTTTGTCTTCATATTTCAGGTTTGACAAGACTGGTCCACAGTTACGGATGTTGGATATAAAGAAGGTAAGTTTTATTTTACTTACTTATTTATTCCTCTCCGCTCCTCGTGGAGCATAGGGCATCAACAGTGTTGTTCACCACTTTTCCAGGTCTCTGGCTGTTTTCCTTATGGTTTCCCATGATAGTCGAGCACTCTTCAGTTCCTAGAGAAGACTCAGTATCTAGGTCTGTTTAGGATGTTCCCTTTTCCGTTTTCCTCGCATGGTTGCCCCTCAAAATACTTGTCAAGTGACACTCCTCACTGTGTTCTTCTTAGTAGGTTGTGTCCCAACCCATCACCATTTTTTCCTTAACCTGGGACTCATCATGGGCTTCTATCCACTAGGTCTGTGATTCAAATTTGTCTACCATTTCATTCTGAGAATATGCAGAAGAAACTGCTCTTGCGCTTCCAATTAGAGTTATGCAGATTGTTGTTACTCCTGGCTCAAACCCCCAAACTGGGGACTAGGAGCTATATTTATCTGTCCCTTCTCAGTGACCTGGGGACCTGTCTGAAACATAGTTCTACCGTTCTAGCCCACTCTATCATTGAACATGCAAGCCTACCCACCACTCCTGGTAATGGCCTTATGGGAGGGTAATTTTTCTAGAAAAAAGGCACAAAAGTGACAGATTGACTTAATTGCACGGGTTTCCCATATGGCTTCTTCCTGACAGGTGGGACGAGAGCCTGATGAATTTAATGGCCACATGGCTAGTGCAGTCATTCTGAAGAAATTCTAAGAGAGTTACACAAACTCCATAGCTCTGCAACAATCCTAGCTGGTGTGCTAGTCGCCACTCGCTGAGAGGCATACTGAGGAGGAAATCAGGCGCTTATGGGCTAATTTATTCAATGCGAGGCCGTGTAGCGTAGTTGTTAGTGAACTCGCTCGCAAGGCTGGC
Organism: Arion vulgaris; assembly: GCA_020796225.1. Lineage (NCBI taxonomy): Eukaryota > Metazoa > Mollusca > Gastropoda > Stylommatophora > Arionidae > Arion > Arion vulgaris. Next base: position 3,249,198 of record CM036775.1, on the reverse strand, counting down.
GGTCTGGGTTCAGCTCCGCAATGTGCATGGAATTTTTCCAGACCGCGACGGCTCTCAGGTCGACCCAACCTCAACTGGGTACCAGACATGCTCTGGGAAAGTAAGGCGGTGATGCTGACCACATCACCCATCGTGTGCCGACGGTCAATGAAAAATACAGGCCTAACACTGTATTGACCTATATACCACGAGGTATGAAAGGGTTCCTTTACTTTTTTTTACTTTGTTCAATGTGCAGTGATCATGATCCAATGACTAAACTTTACTGGAGGCGAAAGAAAAATAGTAGACCAACAAAGAACCGGTGTCATTAGTCGCTACACGCTAAGAGACATACAACAGGAAATCGAAGCACTTATGGCAATTTATTCAATGTCAGTGATCATGATCAATGACTAAACTATACTGGAGGCGAAGAAATAGTAAACCAACAAAGAACCTCATTAGTCGCACACGCTGAGAGACATACTGAGGAGGAGATCAAGCACTTATGGACTAATTGGTTTGATGTAGAATATGATGATCTGATGACTAAACTAAACTAAAACTGTCTTTTATCATACAGGTACCAGATCTTGCACCATCATCACCATCCTCACAAGATGCTGCAGAAGCCCCCACATCATCTACCACCACACCGGCAGTGACTAGTCAAATTTCTGAAGACATTGCTAATGGTTACAGGTATGTTGTCTAACCTTTATTTCTTCAGTATTTATATTCTCCTGTCTATTTCTTCCGTGTGGGCGTCTGTGGCTTAGCGGTAGTGAGCTCGGTTATAACCCAAGAGTATCTCGTTCAAACTTCGCTACGAGCAGTTTGGAAGCAAATAATCAGACAGTGATAAGAGAAATCACCTTCATTTTTGTCCCTGGGCACGCAGGAGTTAGGGTTAACTCTAGTGGACCAGGCAAAATCACGTTTTACAAGCGCTTCACGTTTGATAACCAGCGCCATTAGCGTGGAATGAATAACGCATGTCTTCTCAGACGCACTTACGTGGCGCTTAGTCCACTCAGAGTTAATGAATGAGATTGGCTGTGGTCTACAATATCAGAAGGAGCTGCCATGTACTGAAATGTCATTCTTAACGCAATGAGAGTCTTTCCGAACAGAGGAATTTCAGGGCTGTGAATCCCACTTGTTGACGAGATTGAGAGAGATGGGTGTCGATATTGGTGCAGCCTGAAAAAAAACGACATACTAAATATGCAAAAATATTAATTAATGAACATCGAACTGGCATGTTGGGCTGCTGGACGCTGCTGGATTTACTGAGGCGGAGATCAGAGCACCTATGGACATGTCCGAAGTGCTGTGATGATAGTCCTCATATAACTGATAACTAGAAGCAAATTTATTCCTGTTGATTTTTACGAATGGTAAAAATATACATTACCGTTCAGAAAGCAATGACAAACTACAGAACGTATCAGTGGTGCCTAGAAAATCAACAACTCGTTTACTCTAGTTGATGGCAGCATCCTGTAAAGTATATACCATGTTTTTCATTGCTTCAGTATGTTTATTCTGCTCATGTGGTGCCGGACAAACAATGGAAACAAAGAATAGTACCACTGCTACCTACAAGGCATGTCGTAAGAGGCGACTGATGTAGGACCTAGGGAAGCTACCTAGTAAATAAAAAGCATCGCAGAAATTAGATATGCTGGCCTACTTGTAGTCGATATGGAGCATTGAAAGAAGAAGATGTATGTTATTCTCTTATCTTTTTCTTTATTGTTCTATTCATTAGAATTACAAATTTGTAATGTAGTTTAAATTTGTTTCAATTTGGATGGAATCTCAGTAAATTGTACGGAGGTAAAACAAGTACATCAATTTAAATACCTCAGAGTCCTGGTAACATCAGATGGCAGATCAGAAATAAAAAGCAGAATAGGGCAGGCCTAAGCAGCGTTCCAGAAAATGAGAAGCATTATATGCAAAAGTCCTTATCAATTGAGATCAGAATGAGAGTTATTCAGTGCTACATAGAACCAATACTGACATACGGAAGTGAGTCATGGACAATAAACACACAGATTGGAAAATTTCTGAGGGCCACAGAGATGTTGTTTTACAGAAGAATGATGAGAATCCCATGGACTGCTAAAGAAAGAATGTGGGGATGTTGAATGAGATCAAGACACAGAGAAAGCTTATCATCAATATAAGAAAGAGGCAGTCATCATTTTTGGGCATGTGATGAGAAAGGGGATGTTTAGAACAGATTGCAATAACTGTAAAATCATGATGAGACATACAAAGATAGAGAGAGAAATTTTGGATAGCCTGACTTCATGGCATGGAAGAGCGTCAACATCCGATATGATATCAAACACCAGAGATGTGTAGAGATCCATGATTGCCTACACCAGCCGGTACGACACCTGATGATGAATAATTTAGTGTAAAAACTTTATTGAAATTGACAGTCTTATTACTTCTGAAGTCGACGAAAGACCGCCTGCACGACGAGGGACACCAGTCTAATGGTAAAGCAGCCTTCATGCAAAAATTAGTCAGAAGCGCCAAATCAGGTGTCATGACTAATGTCTGAATTCACAGCAGGCGAACACAGAAGAAGACGAAGACAGTCTACTAAAAATATTTATGATCTATTTTGGCAAGTCCAACAGTTATATATTAGGAAAAATGTCGAGACCAAGTATTCTTGTTTGTCCATCCTTCCCCAGAACATGTTTACGTTACTTTCTACCTCCGCAATGGATCATGGATAAAGATGCAATCACGGCAATGTCCTTGCAAGAATTATCTGACTTCCCATTGGATGACTTCTTTGACCACTATGAAAGAGGATTGAGAAGGGTGAGTATGGTTGTTAAGTACCCAACAGGTGATCTGTGTAGCGTAGAGGTTAGGAGCTTGCCCCTCGCTCCAAAAGTACATGGTTTGCTCCCTCTTGTAACCATCTGGATATTTTTTCGATTCCTAATCTTAATGTAGGTGAGATCAAGCTCCTAGTATTATCAGAGACAGACGATAAAATATATTCCTTGTGTGCAATTTGAACATGTAAAAGAAGCTTTGAGAGTTCCAAATTGAGAAGAACAGGCTGGAAAGCTGCTGCCCAGGCAAAATTGATAAGAAATATAAAAAAATATAATTTCCATAAAATGTTTTCACAGACTTCTAAATTACATCGTGGACCTTCACCGGCGCTATGGAGTTCATGCGCTGCCGCTGAGATCTTCCTGTATAAGAAAGAGATCTGGGCACACATGGTTAGTCACCAAAGTACAATGATCGGCCTATCAATCAATCAATCATTACCCAAGGAAATAGTTTTATTCAAGATTTGTTTCATTCCTAAAAAAAAAAAAATTATATTTTTTCAGCGCTGTTCTCATTTCTGTGTGTACAATAGGTAGGGGGTGTAACTCTTTCCACACTTTAAGCCGCACACTGCGCCACGGCGGAAGTCCGTTGCACGCTTTAAGCCGCACACTGCGCCATAGAGTTACTTCCTTATAAGAAGTCTTTCTAGTTTTACTTCTACTGTTTTACTTCTACTACTTTTTAACTTTGTTATTCTATTGGGTTGTCCAGTTTTCTTCAATTTAGTATATAATAATATATATGTTTATTTATTGACGAGTAGTTGGGATCGTAATTAAAAATTTTTTTTTTTTTTACTACCCTTGAATTAACTGCTTAAAAATTGAGGAAATAAATGGGCGTGGAAAGAGTTAAAACTCAAGGTACTCATGAACAGAACAGCCCGGTCCGGGTGCACACCCACGACCTTCAGAGTGCAAGGCAAAAGCATAAACATATCTATATATTCTCTTTTTTTATAACAGTTATTACTTGTGGTTGACAAGATATTTCTCTCAGTTTGAAGCTGTCCAGTGAATATGTAAACGCTATCTAAAACCGGACACATCGCCAAAGGATAAGCAGCAGAGCTCCAAATAGCACTGAAGATGTGATGAACCACAACAATGCTAAGGCTGCTTGAATCAGATTTCTACATGAATGAGATTTATGGGGAAATCTGGTACACCAGTCTGGGCGGTGATCTTGAGAGAGAATATGTCCAGGAAAAACTTCAGTCAAAAGGATTTGAAGCCGAAGGAATGACTTCATTGCACTGAGTTTTACCCCCATATGGTTCAGTCCCTCTCAGCAGAATTGGCATGCCACCTGCCGAGAGTATCGCACAAAACACATACTCCATGAAAGTGGAAATATTTAGGTCATGTTCTTAGATCAGACGAAAAGAGACTAAATCGACACGTCCTTATGTGTCCCCAGATGGGAAAAGAAAACGTGAAAGACCACTCTTCGAAGAACAATCCTACAAGAAAGTAAACTATTGGGATGTAAAACCATACGAGATCTCCAACTGCTAGCAAAGAACCGCATCATATGGTGATCTAAACGCCCGAGTGGTTACCGGGCCCAAATTTGGGGTGTAAAGAATAGAACCACTGTTACCTGCCATGCATGTCGTAAGAGGCGACTAAGGAGGTTTGGCTGAAATCGGATGCATGTGTCCTAAGCGTGTAGAAGTCTATGCGTTTAAGGGCCTACCAAACCAATGTGCAACGTATACACGTTCTTGGCAAGATCAAACAAATCACAAAGAGTGATTAAAATTGGTCATGAAGAACGAACGCAAAGAAGAAGAAGGAGGAGATGGAGATCTAAAACCTCTGCCCTATGTGCCGCCTGTGCACGAAAGGAATAAACTAACTAACTAACAAACTCCGTAGCTCCAGCAACAGTCCAAGGGGTCTCTAGAAAAAATGCACTTGAGAACAGAACAACACTGCTGGATTCAAACCCATGACCTTCTGAACACAAGGCAAGAGCTTAAACATATCTCCATTTAAAAAAAAAAAAACAGCTGTTACTAGTCAGAGGAGCGTCTAGCCGAATGAATTAGAGCGCGGGCTCCCATGTGGGAGACCTTTGTTCAATTCACGGTAAGGCCAAGGATTTTTTGGTTTGGGCATAAATGAAAATCCTAACCGGGAACAACTTTGCTGCGACTGCACTAGCCATGCGGCCATTAAATTCTTCATGCTCTCGTCCCACCTGTCCTACACTGCCCAAAATGTAAAAATTTTTTTCAAATTTCTTAAAATTTTTTTACTAGTAGTTGACCAGACATTTCTCTCAGTATCTTCAAGGAAAACTTGTGTAATTTGTCTGCAGCTTGTCAGCAATTTCCAGACAGAGGCGACCGTGAAAAAGCAGGAGTGTGATGATACTAAGACTAAACTTGCGGCGGTTAGGAAGCTGATTGTGAGGCTGCTGAAATCTACGAATGAGGTAATGGTGATATGTACTTACACTACGCCGCTATGTGTCCGTAACTGTCTCTGTGTTCTTGTGTTTTCTCTCATTCTTGATTTCGCTTTCATTCTTGATCTCACCTGCTGTCTACGAAGGAGGTCAATGTAATACATACATATGCTACGCCGCTATGTGTCCATAACTGTCTCTGTGTCCTCTCTCATTTTCAGTCTCACCTGCTATCTACGAAGGAGGTCAATGTGATACGTACATACGCTACGCCACTATGTGTCGATAACTGTCTCTGTGTTCTCTCTCATTTTCAGTCTCACCTGCTATCTACGAAGGAGGTCAATGTGATACATACATACACTACGCCGCTATGTGTCCATAACTGTCTGTGTGTTTTTCTTGTATTTTGTCTCATTCTCGATCTCACTTGCTATCTACGAATGAGGTCAATGTGATACGTACATACGTTATATAGCGTAGCAACGTTACTCCGATACAGTGGATACAGAGCAAAAGGTCGACCACGCAAAAGGTGGACCTCAGAGATAACAGAGGTGACGAAAGACACTATTTATGAAATGCACACAAAAGCCCTGTTCTAGAAAATTCTTCTTACCCTGAAGCTGTGAGGCAAATCATGATTGGAGAAGAGAATGAAAGACAAGGCGTGCAGAGAGACTCGCTCCAGGTGTCTTCTTTTTCAACCTGACACTGAAAGAAAAAACAGGATTAGAGAATAGATAGATTCATGATAGATATAATGTGATATTTACTGAACAGATATGCACAGTTGAGAGAGAAACAAAGAGAAACAAAGAGATGGAGAGAGAGAAAGAGCAAGAAAGAGAGTGAGAGAAAGAAAAGTGAAAGAGCGAGAGAATGAGAGTAAAAGAGAGAAAGAGCGAGAAAGAATGAGTGAAAGGGAGAAAGAGAGAAAAGAGAAAGAAGAGAGAATGAAAGAGAGAAAGAGCGAGAAAGAGAGATGAAAGAGAGAAAGAGCGAGAAGAGAGAGAGAGAGAGAGAGAAGAGAATGAAAGAGAGAAAGAGCAGAAAGAGAGAGAGAGAAGGAAGCAGAAAGAGAGAGAGAGAGAGTGAAGAGAGAAAGAACGAGAAAGAGAGAAAGATGAGAGAATGAAAGAGAGAAAGAGAGAAAGAGCGAGAAAAGAGAGTGAGGAAATGATAGAAAGGCGAGAAAGAGAGAAAGAAGATAGAAAGGAGAAAGAGAGAAAGAAAGAGAGAGGAGAGAAGACAGGAAGAGCGAGAAAGAGAGGAAAGAGAGTAAGAGAGAGTGAGAGAGAGAGAGAGAGAGGAGAAGAGAGAGATAATGAGAGAGTGAAAGAGAGAGAGAGAGATGAGCGAGAAGAGAGAGAAGAGAGAGAGTGAAGAGAAAGATAATGAGAGAGTGAAGAGAGAAAGAGAGAGAGAAAGAAAGAGAGGAGAGAAAACAGAAAGAGCAAGAAGAGAGAGAGGAGTGAAGAGAAGATAATGAGAGAGTGAAAGAAGATAATGAGAGAGTGAAGAGAGAAAAGATGAAGAGAGAAAGAAAGAGAGAGAAAAACAGAAAGAGCAAGAAAGAGAAGAAGAGAGAGATATGAAGAGTGAAGGGAAAAATAATGAGAGAGTGAAAGAGAGAGTCTTCAGGTCTGTTTAGGACCACCTCTGTTTTCATTTTCCTTGCGGGTTCCACGCAAGTGCTTGTAATCAATCAATCAATCAATCAATCAATCATTATGATCCAGATTTCATCATCCACAATTTGCCTATTTCCTCACAGGACTTTGACATTGATCCAGAAGAGTCAGGTGACCAAGTGGATGATCTCCTGGCAGCATGCGTGAGACAAGCGACATCTCAAACTTCATAAAACAGACAATTCACTCAACAAAAATAAAATTAGAATAAAACACAGCAGGCTCTCTTCATGCACACTCGCAAACTGAGATCTGAACCTAAAATCTGTGTGACCATAGTAGATATATACAGTTTGGAAACTAGATGTTTGTGATGACTATCTGAAGTGAAGTATATATATAGCCTTTTTCATTTTTACAGACAGTCAATTGACAAGTGTTTTACTGTGACAACTTCTAAGTTTTCGCTTTTCTCTCTGTCGCTTCAGCTCATACATAAGTCTCTTCTCAATAGACTATGCGCCCTGGCGCAATATCTCTTTCCACACAACTCTGTCATCAGCTAGTTTTTCAAATGTGCTGGAACCTATAAAAAAGTTTTTCATTGAGGCCTTGCAGACATCTTTTATATCTGAGCAGTGGTTTGCCCTGGTGCCTCTTCCCCTCTGAAAGTTCACAGAACATTTGTAATGGTATGCGATAAGTTTCCATTCTTCTCACATGCCCCAACCGTCTTAGTCGTCTACTGCTGAGCATGCCCATGATAGAAGGCAAGTTTGCACGTTGCAGTACTTCAGAGTTGGTTATCTTGTCGTACTCACCTAATGTTCATAATTTTGTGGAGACATCGAAGGTGAAAGATGTTAAGTCTCCTCTCTTGCCTTGACTATCTGAAGTATGTGAAAGATATCCTCTCTTGCCTTGACTATCTGAAGTATGTGAAAGATGTTCTCTCATGTCTTGACTATCTGAAGTACGTGAAAGATGTTTTCTCATGTCTTGACTATCTGAAGTATGTGAAAGATGTTCTCTCATGTCTTGACTATCTGAAGTATGTGAAAGATGTTCTCTCATGTCTTGACTATCTGAAGTATGTGAAAGATGTTCTCTCATGTCTTGACTATCTGAAGTATGTGAAAGATGTTCTCTCATGTCTTGACTATCTGAAGTATGTGAAAGATGTTCTCTCATATCTTGACTATCTGAAGTATGTGAAAGATGTTAAGTCTCCTCTCATGTCTTGACTGTCTGAAGTATGTGAAAGATGTCCTCTCATATCTTGACTATCTGAAGTATGTGAAAGATGTTAAGTCTCCTCTCTTGTCGTGACTGTCTGAAGTATGTGAAAGATGTTAAGTCTCCTCTCATGTCGTGACTGTCTGAAGTATGTGAAAGATGTTAAGTCTCCTCTCATGTCTCGACTGTCTGAAGTATCCAGAAGAAATATACTAGTTCCAACATATAAACTAATTGAAACATTGATGTTATAGTTTATATATGAAGATGATGTACAGTGATTTTTAAAGTGACCATAGAGGAGCCACATTTTTAAACAAATGATGATAATATAAATGATATGGGTGTCTGGTTTAGAGATGGTGAACTCAATCGCAACCCAAGAGTTACTGCCGGTAGTACAGCTTTTTAGGGCAGTGTAGGACAGGTGGGATGAGAGACTGATGAATTAAATGGCAACATGGCTAGTGCAGTCGCTATGAAACTGTTCAGGTTAAAATTTTTTCTTTTATGCCCAGACAGAAAAAAAAATAATTGGCCTTACCGTGAGTTGAACATGGGTCTCCCGCATGGGAGCCTTGCTCTAATCCATTCGGTCAGACGACCCAAGAGTACCTGGTTCTACCTGGTTCAAACTCTGTGGAGGATAGTTTGAAAGCAATGTTTTTCCCATAAATTTTCTAGACGGTAAAAGTCGACCACACCGTTCAGAAAGTAATGGCAGATTACTGAATGTATAAGTGCTGCCTAGAAATTCAATGACTCGTTTACAGTGGATGATGCAGAAGTCATGTAAAGAAGCGGTTCCCAAACTTTACATTACCGCGGTTCCCTAACTTTTCATTACCGCGTATCCCAAACTTTGCATTGCCGCGGATCCCTTTGTAAATACATTTTTGCTGCACGGACCCCAAATGTTTCTACATATGAAAATCTTCTAGCGATGGAGTTATTATTACACCACACCAACAGTCAAGCTGGCTCCAATTTCTCAGACTGTGGAAACTTTAAATGATCTTTCATTTTGTCATGTCAGACATTTAGACTCGGTCTGGTCCGGTCGGTCCTTTGATTGCGCAAGGGAACTAGCTTACCAATGTATTTATACATATTTTAAAACTTATTTTTCTGTTGGAAATGTCAAAGATTATAATATTTCTTCAAAAGTTTAATATTTCTTCAAGTGCTTGAGGGCCTCCTGTGAGTACCTCGCTGACCCCTTGGGGTCCATGGACCCCTGTTTGGGAAACGCTGCTTTAAAGAATATTCCACAATTTTAATTTTTTATCAATGATAATTAAAAAAGTAATACTGAATCCTGACTAAATGTTTAATTGAAAAATTCAGTTGTATGTTCATAATTAATGTGAAAATTCCACTCAGCATATTCGTTTCAAGTTGTAGAAATTATGATATTCAATGGAGATTCAGAAATCTCATTAATCAATTATCAGTGATCAATGAGGAATATCATTATAGCACTCTGGACATGTTCATAGGCGCTCCGATATCAGTTATATCAGGAGTATCATCATAGCACTCCGGACATGTTCATAGGTGCTCCGATATCAGTAATATCAGGAGTATCATCATAGCACTCCGGACATGTTCATAGGTGCTCCGATATCAGTTATATGAGGAGTATCATTATAGCACTCCGGACATGTTCATAGGTGCTCCGATATCTGTTATATGAGGAGTATCATTATAGCACTCCGGACATGTTCATAGGTGCTCCGATATCTGTTATATGAGGAGTATCATTATAGCACTCCGGACATGTTCATAGGTGCTCCGATATCTGTTATATGAGGAGTATCATCATAGCACTTTGGACATGTCTATAGGTGCTCCAATATAAGTTTTAGTTTAGATTAGTCGTCGGATCATCATCACTACACTTCGAACAAATTAGTCCATAAGTGCTCCGATCTCCCCCTCAGTATGTCTCTCAGCGTATGGCATAACGACACCGGTTCTTTGTTGATTTACTATTCTTCTTTGGCTACCAGCATAATGTTCTTGTCTAGCTACACCACACTTGACTTGGAACTCTTGCAGTCTGGTTAGTGTTGTAGATTCCCCACTATTACTTGAATAATGTACACGTCCTCTCTCTCTCTTAGAGAATTTATAATATCAGCCTGGTCCATTGCTCACCTGCTTTGTACAGCAGCCATACCTGCAAGCCTATCAGCAGCCATACCTGCAAGCCTATCAGCAGCCATACCTGCAAGCCTATAGGTGCGTTCATTTCCCCTTAAACCTGCATGCCCTGGTACACAAATAAAACTGATTTTCAACATCTTAGATCTCCCCAGCGACTCCATCCATTGTCTCCGAGCCCATCTTGTTCCAATCTTCCTGAGCACACTCATTGAGTCACTGAGGAAAAATGCATAGATAAAAGTTTGTGATTCCAGCCAGACCATCGCTTTAATTACTGCCATGCCCGCCTGCCCAGCGAGTTCGTAGCGCGTTGGACGACAGTGTGACAAGCTCTCTGTGAGTGCGGGTTTAATTCCGCGGTCTGGCAGAAAAAGCCACAGGTTCTCTAGATTTAAGGTGTTTGTGGTACCAAACCAAAGGGTTACGATGTCCATGACACAGAGCCAAGAGCTGAAAGCTCGGGGAATTATTGCTATGATTATGATATTTCCATAGTGAGACTGCTAAAAGTTGTATTTATATAATTTGTGTGAAAATTTCACTCAGCGTATTCCTTGCAAGTTGGGGAATTCTAATATTTGCTGGAGGTAAAGAAATCTCATTAATCATTATCTATGAGCGCCAGTGGTTACGGGGCCCAAATTTGGGATGTAAAGAATAGAACCACTGTTACCTACCACGCATGTCGTAAGAGGCGACTAAGGATGTTTGGCTGAAATCAGATGCACATGTCCTAAACATGTAGAAGTCTATATGTTTAGGGGCCTACCAAACCAATGTGCAACGTATACACGTTCTTGGCAAAGATCAAACATATCACAAAAAGTGATTAAAATTGGTCGTAAGAACGAACGCAAAGAAGAAGAAGGAGATTATCTATGAGGAGTATCATCATAGCACTGCGGACATGTTCATAGGTGCTCCGATATCTGTTATATAAGGAGTATCATCATAGCACTCCGGACATGTTCAAAGGTGCTCTGATATCAGTTATATGAGGAGTATCATCATAGCAATCCAGACATGTTCAAAGGTGCTCCGATATCAGTTATATGAGAACTATCCATATGAGCTTTATGCAGATCCAGAAGATTCACGATCAGGGGGTTAAGTTGGTTAATAAGGATGGACACAAACAAACCAACAGCATCCCTTCTTCTGTTAATCTAAATAGCTCTTCATTAAATTATTTTCACTAATTACTTGTAACAACAAGATATCTGCATGTATTCTCTGTTGACCATATGATTTTTTTCATGTAATTTATGATAGACTCGTTATGCACTTATCAGAAACTAGATAGAAGATTGGGGTGTACACTTTAGAGCCGTGGTTCTCAACCTGGGAGGAGCCGCCAAAGGATATGTGAGATAGTATCAGGAAATATGTGAGAAACATTTAGTGGAAATTGTGTTTTAATACGTTCTTATACTAATTTGATTTTTTTGTTTAACTCTTAGTGGACCAGGTCAAAAGTCACGTTTTTACAAGCGCTTTCACGTTTTGATAACCAAACGCCACTTAGCGTGGCGGAATGTAAACACGCGTCCACTTCAAACGCCACTTAGCGTGGCGCTTGGTCCACTAAGAGTTAAATAATTTTTTGAAAAATTTTAACTTTTCAAGTTCAAGTAGTAGCATGTCCCCTAGCAGAACGCCACTTTCCTGACAGCCTGCCTGAAACACTCGCTGTCTCTACAGCCAGTTCTCCCACCTTCTTCTTCATCATCATGTTCGAGGTCTCTTTGATGTCCTGCTGCCACCTTCGTCTTGGTCGTCTCCTGCCTTGTACTCCAGGAACCTTGCCTTCCATTATCGTTCTCTTCAAACCACTGTGACATTTAACGTGACCACAATATTTCATCTTCCGAGACATGATGTTATTTATGAGACAATGCTCCTCGATATGCAGATCTTATATGATTTCTTTGTTTAAGAACTTTTCTGTAACACCTTGTTTCAAAAGCTTCAATTTTGTTCTTTAATGTTTGTGTTATGGTCCACAATTCACACATATTTTGCCACAGGAATATGCATGTTCTCAGAAGTCGTACTTTGTTTCTTTGCTTGTGTGTGCCACAGTTTCTTTATGCTGACCACTCTCTGGAAAGTCATGGCTTGTCTACTTCAGACTTTTGTTTCTTTGCTTATGTCATGCCATAGTTTCTTTATGCTGACCACTCTCTGGAAAGTCATGGCTTGTCTACTTGTACTTTGTTTCTTTGCTTATGTCATGCCATAGTTTCTTTATGCTGACCACCTTCTAGAGTGCCATGACTAATCTACTTCTAACATCTATTGTACAGTCTCCATTGTTGTTAATTATAGAGCCAGATTAAAAACTGTAATTTCAAAATTTCTCCACAAAATGACATAAATCACCGTTGATTTTGTCTCACTCATGTTGATATTGTTCTCAAATTTCTTGTTAAAATTAGTTTTACACATTTTTAACATTTCTCACTGCTGCCAATGTTATTGTGTTAGGGAACTGTACTGTTATAAAACTCATAATGAGAAACATTTTTTCAGTATATGCACTTGTATACAGTATATAAATTATAGTTAATTTGGCAGGGGAAATTGAGGGAGAGCGTTGGGGCGTGGAAGTCTTTCCTTTTCTTCAAGAAGGTGCTAGCTGAAAAATGTTGAGAACCATTGCCTTAAGCAGAGAGAGAGAGAGAGAGAAGCATAGAAAGAAAGAAAGGCAGAGTGAGAGAAAAAAGAAATAGTGTGTGTGTGGGTGTGTGTTCTTTCTTTATAGCACATTTTATTATGTACTGTATTTTGCCATAATGAATATCTTATATATGGTTCTATGGTTTGTTCATTTCTATTGTGTAGGTATGTGTATTTTGTTGTGTGCACACATGTGTGTGTAGTTTCTGAGCATGCACGTGTCTAGTTTGTGGGCATGTATGTGTAGTTTGTGGGCATGTGTGTGTAGTTTGTGGGCATGTGTGTGTAGTTTGTGGGCATGATGTATGTTTGTGGGCATATGTGTGTAGTTTGTGGGCATGTAATGTGTAGTTTGTGGGCATGTAATGTGTAGGTTGTGGGCATATGTGTGTAGTTTGTAGGCATGTATGTAAGTTTGTGGGCATATGTGTGTAGTTTGTAGGCATGTATGTAAGTTTGTGGGCATATGTGTGTAGTTTGTAGGCATGTATGTAAGTTTGTGGGCATATGTGTGTAGTTTGTGGGCATGTAATGTAGTAGTTTTGTGAGACACGCATTGTCTACATGGAGTATAGAAAGGATCTTAAAGGTCTAAAAGTTTGTAATGTAGTGAGTTGAAAAGTTTGTAATGTAGAGACTGAAAGGTTTGTAATGTAGAGACTGAAAAGTTTGTAATGTAGAGACTGAAAGGTTTGTAATGTAGAGACTGAAAGTTGTAATGAGAGACTGAAAGGATTCACTTCATTACATCAGGTTCCCAAATGACTACATCCTGTCGGCGAAATGACATCATCCCTGTCGGCAGAAATGGCACGACACCTGCTGGCACTGTTGCACAAACTCTGTAGCTCCACCAAAAATCCTCATCATCATCAAGTAGCTTTTCCCTTCCGAAACCTGGTTCCCATGACAGCATTCCTGAAAAACTTTCTGTTGTGTTCAAGTTAACAGACGTCAGCAGCAGTCATTCTCAGATCGCCAATGACATCTTACACCCATCGTCGTCTAAGTCTTTCTCTCATTCTTCTTTCAGACACCATTCCCTCCTAAATTATCTTCTCTAGGCCCTCGTGTCGTTTGATGTGTCTGAAATATTTAATTTTCCTTGATTTTATGCTCATTAATAACCAAATCTCTTTAATATCAGGCTGCTGCAGACCAGAAGCATTTGTTTTTTTCGCTGTCCATGATATTCGAAGTTCTCTTCTGTAGCATTTTCAATCAAAGGCATTAACAATCTTCTCCGCCGCTTTGTCAATGGTCCATGTCTCACAACCATACGTTGCCAAGGAAAACGAGGCTCTTAAACACTTAATTTTTGTTCTATGTCAGTTCCCTTCCATAGGTTAGTTAGTTCTTTTAGTTTTTACAAAGCAATGCTCAACTTTCTTTTAATTTCTTTTATTGCATTCCTGTCATTTGTCAGCAATACCCCAAGGTATTCAAAGTTGTTTTTAATTTGTGGCGCTGGCCGTATATTATGCCATCAATTCTTCAACAGTTCTAATGATCTCAAAATAATGACATATGATTTGATCTGGGTTCGAATCCACGACCTTCAGCACTACAGGCAAAGTCTGGTCAACTTCACTATAGAGATCTACTTGAAAAATATTAACCCTTTCGCTGCTACATACTTTATGAAGGCTGAGCTAAAAATAGCTACTCTTTATTTCTAGGTCCACAAACGTGAATGTACGCCTATAGCAGTGACAGTAGCAATGTATAACGTGTTAACACGTCTTTAGCCCAAAAAGGATAGATAATTACAGACGTGTTAATGCGTCTTTAGAAGTTAATGAGAAAAACGTATATATACGAGGGCGCATTGAAAAGTAATGCCTCCAAGTCCATAACTTTGTTAATATACATAATTTACAAATGAAACATACATTTCAGAAAGCTTGAGATGTCCACTACACAATAGTCATTATTTTTCGACATAGTCACCTCCACGTTCCACACACACGCCAACGTCGAACTAGTTGTTGCATCCCGTCCAAGAAAAATCTGATGCTTTTCACGAAGCCAGGTACGCACATCTGCTGCCACATCCTCGTCAGAAGCATATCTGTTTCCCTTGAGATGTTCCTTGAGCTTTGGAACAGGAAAAAGTCACAAGGTGCCAAATCGGGGCTATATGGTGGGTGCGCTAAAATTTCGTCAAAATTGAGACGCTCTAATGCTGCCGCTGTTTGTCTACTGGTGTGTGGACGAGCATTGTCATGTTGAAGGACTGCGTGTTTTCCAGGACGAATACGTAGCATTCTTGCCCATAGTTTCTTCATCGTTTCCACATACCAATCAGAATTGACAGTATTGCCGCGTTCCAAAAATTATGTGTGGATTACGACCTGGCAGTCCCAAAAAATGGTCATCAAAACTTTTCCCATTGACGCGACAGTTTTGAATTTTTTTGGGGTGGGTGAGTTTTGTGCCTGTATTCCATAGACTGGCGCTTGTTTTCAGGGTCGTAATGATGCACCCATGACTCATCGCCAGTGACAATTTGGCAGATAAAGTCATCGCCTTCTCGTTCATATCGCATCAGGTGTTCCTGACACGCCTGATGTCATCAGATTTTTCTTCGACGGGATGCAACAACTAGTTCGACGTTGGCGTGTGTGTGTGAAACGTGGAGGTGACTATGTCGAAAAATAATGACTCTATTGTGTAGTGGACATCTCAAGCTTTCTGAAAATGTATGTTTCATTTGTAAATTATGTATATTAACAAAGTTATGGACTTGAAGCATTACTTTTCAATGCACCCTCGTATATACGTCATTAGCAGCTAAAAGGTTAAGAATCTAACTTGCTGTCTTCAGTTCATACATCAGAGATGGAAGTGGTTGGGACATAACTTTAGAATGCAGAAGATCAGACACCCACATGTGGCTTTGAAATGAAATCCAGGAGGCAAGAGAGGTAGGGGGCGACCTAGAGAGACATGGAGATGAACTGAAGACAGAGAAAGAGAAGAGGCGGGAAAGACCTGGAATAAACTAAGTTGACTTGTTCAAGACAGATCTGGTTGGATGAAGGAGATGAACTGAAGACAGAGAAAGAGAAGAGGCGGGAAAGACCTGGAATAAACTAAGTTGACTTGTTCAAGACAGATCTGGTTGGATGAAGGAGATGAACTGAAGAAAGAGAAGAGACAGGAAAGACCTGGAATGAACTAAGTTGACTTGTTCAAGACAGTTCTGGTTGGATGAAGGAGATGAACTGAAGACAGAGAAAGAGAAGAGGCGGGAAAGACCTGGAATAAACTAAGTTGACTTGTTCAAGACAGATCTGGTTGGATGAAGGAGATGAACTGAAGAAAGAGAAGAGACAGGAAAGACCTGGAATGAACTAAGTTGACTTGTTCAAGACAGTTCTGGTTGGATGAAGGAGATGAACTGAAGACAGAGAAAGAGAAGAGGCGGGAAAGACCTGGAATAAACTAAGTTGACTTGTTCAAGACAGTTCTGGTTGGATGAAATTTGTTGATGACTTATGCCTCAAGGAGAGTTAAGAGAAAAAGAAGAAGAACTGGATGCTGTAGGGGCAGAGTGAGAAGTGTGTTTAACCAGCTGGCCACAGGAACCATCTTTATGCATACCCTTCGATATATGTTGATTTAGATCATAGATTGCCAAACTTTTTTGGTCCACCGCCGACTTTGCACAACATAAACTTTGTAATGTACGCGCCCCCCCCCACACACACACACACATTATAACAGTTTGCCAACGCTCACTTCACCAGAAATAGAATCCAGTGGACTCTGACAGAGCAACTAGAAGATCTGGACTTCGCTGATGATATAGCCCTTCTGTCACATACACGAAATCAGATGCAGGATAAGCTAAACACATTGAATCAAGGTCCCAGCAACTAGGGCTGAACATTCATAAGGGAAAGACAAAGATATTAAGAATTAACCAGGCAAACGACAACACGATCTCCCTGGGTGAAATCCCACTTCAAGAGGTAGAATCATACACTATTTGGGCAGCAACGTAGACAAAGAGGGTGGAACAGATAGAGATGTTAAAATAAGAATACAGAAGACAAGAGGAGCTTTTATTGCACTGGGAAACATTTGAAAGTCTAAAGAAATCAAATCTAGAAACAAAAATTCGGATATTTAACTCTAATGTTAAAGCAGTTCTACTGTATGGGTCAGAAACATGGAGAACAACTAAAACAATAGCGCATAAATTGCAAACATTCATCAACTGGTGTCTGCGCAGAATAGAGGGAATAAGATGGTATGATAGGGTCACAAATGAGGAACTTATGGAGAGAACAAGACAGATTCCAGTGAACGAACAGGTTAAAAAAGACGCTGGCGCTGGATAGGACACACTTTGCGAAAACCAGAGGGAATATAACAAGAAGGGTCCTTGCCTGGAACCCGCAGGGACAGCGAAAGAAGGGAGGCCGAGAAATACATGGAGACGAGATTTGGAGACGGAGATCAACAATATAAAGAAGAGCTGGAGGGAGCTGCAGGAGATAGCTAGAGATAGGAAGACTTGGCATGAGTTGGTTGAGGGCCTATGCCCCAATCCGGGTTTAAAAGGCAGAGAGAAAGATGAAAAGGCCATATACATGCAGGAGCATGCGGTATATTCTCTCACTATAATGCAAATCTTCGAAATGCTGCCCCTTAACTCTTTCCACGCCCATTTATTTCCTCAATTTTTAAGCAGTTAATTCAAGGAAGTAAAAAAAAATAAAAAATTACGATCCCAACTACTTGTCAATAAATAAACATACATATCTTATTATATACTAAATTGAAGAAAACTGGACAACCCAATAGAATAACAAGGTTAAAAAGTACTATAAGTAAAATAGTGGAAGTAAAACTAGAAAGACTTCTTATAAGGTAAGTAACTCTATGGGCGCAGTGTGCGGCTTAAAGCGTGCAACAGACTTCCGCCATGGCGCAGTGTACGGCTTAAAGCGTGGAAAGAGGTTCTTTCTTTAAAATAAAATTCAATTTTGATTTCACTGGTTATGTCGCCTCCCTTACGATACCGCCTGATGCGACCGTCTCTCTGTACCCAGCACGATACCGCCTGATGCGCCTCTCTGATCAGCACGATACCGCCTGATGCGACCGTCTCTGTATCACGATACGCCTATCGACGTCTTCTGTATCACAGCACGATACGCATATACATGTATTAGTATGTATTTCATTATAGTTAGCGCAACATGTTAGGAACTTAGAATTCAAATTGTTAAAAAAATACAAGATTAATTATTTTTTGGTGCGTTTGAGATCACTAGCGACACAAAGAAAGTTGGACGGTGGTAAAATAATAGGGGCAGTATGCCCCAAGCCATGTAGGTTTTTCTTTCTTATTCATCCGCTATGCATTCAGACGTAGTCGGGGAGTCTAATATGGCACCGCCGACTGATTTTTGAGTGAAGACTTGATTTTCTTATTATCAGTGTCCCTTGCTATTCAAGTGAGCCGTACTTTTCTTCTTCTCTTTGAACGCTCCTTATCGACCACTTGTTAAACCACTCTTTGGAATTTTTATGTGGTTTGAGCCTAAGAGCAATTGTACGTTGTGCCAGTTATCTTCTTCTTTGCATTCGTTCTGTACGGCTAATTTTAATTGTTAAGCCCTTTGCCTTGCGAGTCGAAGGTCTCTGTGGCTGAGTGGTTAAGCCCTTTGCCTTGCGAGTCGAAGGTCTCTGTGGCTGAGTGGTTAAGCCCTTTGCCTTGCGAGTCGAAGGTTTTGGTTTCGATTCCGGACCGCGGCCTTCTGTTCACGAGTGCAGTTTTTTCCAGAGACCTTAGGATTGTTGCCGAGCTACGGAGGGTTTGTGCTGTGTGCAATATCTCGGCAGGTGGCGTGCCATTTCTGCGGAGAGACCGAGCCATATGGGGTAAAACCCGGTGCAATGAAGTCAATTCTTCGGCTTTAAAACCCCTTTTTTTAAATCACTCTTTGTGATATGTTTGATCTTTGCCAAGAACGTGTATACGTTGTACATTGGTTTGGTAGACCCCTAAACGCATAGAATTCTACACGTTTAGGACACATGCATCCGATTTCAGCCAAACCTCCTTAGTGCCTCTTACGATATCCGTGGCAGGTAACAGTGGTTCTATTCTTTACACCCCAAATTTGGGCCCCGGTAACCACTCAGGCGTGCCAGTTATGTGCCTACAAGTACCACATCCGATTTCTGCGACGCTTTTTATTATAAGGTAGATTCGACAATGTGCGCAGAGGATCATTACATCTGTCCCAACATCTGAGTTACACTGTGAGTAGAGGATCATTACATCTGAGTTACACTGTGAGCAGAGGATCATTACATCTGAGTTACACTGTGAGCAGAGAATCCTTACATCTGACCCAACACCTGAGTTACACTGTGAGCAGAGGATCATTACATCTGACCACACGAGTTACAATGTGAGCAGATGATCATTACATCTGACCCAACACCTGAATTACAATGTGAGCAGAGGATCATTACATCTGACCCAACACCTGAGTTACACTGTGAGCAGAGAATAAAGAGCGGGAGAAGAAAGAACTGCAGTACATAGAAAGTATTTGAAGATGACCACTTGTCGGCACTCAGAATTAGTACCATTTTGGAACTTTCTGCAACAATGCCAGAACCTCAGTTAAACTATCTTGCTTCTCCTGGAACATGGAACCTCAACTGTTGCTTTTATTCTCTTATTCTGGGAAGGTTGGGGGGGGGGAGAGGTCTATGTGGTGTAGAAGTTAGGTACTCGTCTCTCATACTAAAGGTACCAGGTTCCTCCCTCGGGAGGCATCTTGGATATTTTTCCAGAGATCCCTGATCGTAGTGTAGGTGAGATCGAGTTCCTAGACCTATCGGAGACGGATGATAAAACGGAGGTCCCGAGTTCAAATAGAACATGTAAATGAACTCATGGCAGTTCGAAATCGAGAAGAGCAGGCTGGAAAGCCACTGCCCGTGCAAAAATTCTTTAGAAAAGGTTAAAAATAAAATTCCTACAATAATATCTTTACCACCTTCAAAATTACATCCGGGACCCTCGCCGGTGCTACGGAGTTCGTGGACTGCAGCTGAAATATTCATGTGTAAGAAAGAGATCGGAGCACACATGGTCACTCATCGAAGTGCAATGATAATGGTCATATCAACCAACCAATCTTATTGTGGGTAAGCTTGTTAAATTTTAAGAATTTTGTCAAATATAGACACAATACAAAAAAAGACAAAAACACCAAACTTGTTGACCTTTTTGGCTTAGCGGCAATGAGCTCGATCCCAACCAAAGAGTACCTGGTTCTTCTTCTTCTTGTGCGTTCTCACTAGATTGAGATTTCGGATTCTCTAATAAAGGCAGCCGTCTGCCTCAGATTATCAACCACGTCATACAGTTTGTCTTCTGCATTCTCACCAGATTGGGATTTCGGATTCTCTAATAAAGGCAGCCGTCTGCCTCAGATTATCAACCACGTCATACAGTTTGTCTTCTGCATTCTCACTAGATTGAGATTTCGGATTCTCTAATAAAGGCAGCCGTCTGCCTCAGATTATCAGCCACGCCATACAATTTGTCTTGGACGCTAGTGTAAGTGGGCCACCTCTTTCTTCTCAAGTCTGCACACTGGGGGCAGTTCTGTAGGATATAATTCCTATGATTTCTGCTTCCCCGTTTGTGCCGACCTCTTCCAGCAGTAAGTTTTGGCCACCCTCGTGATGGTATTTTGACATTCTTACTGCGTGGCTATATCTCCGAGGCAGATTGGCGACCGTAGAATCCGTTATCCCATTCCACTTTGTGAGGGGTCGTTGCACCATGTTATGCGCCTTACGGCCTGGTGCATCCGTTTTCTGAATGCCTTTTTTTCGTGTTAGCATTCCCTGGCGGACACGTGTATCCGATTTCAGCCAAACCTCCTTAGGCGCCTCTTACGACATGCGTTTCAGGTAACAGTGGTTCTATTCTTTACACCCCAAATTTGGGCCCTGGCAACCACTTGGGTGTTACCTGGTTCAAACTCGTGGATTTTTACGAATGTTATCAATAGACCTCACCGTTACGAAAGCAATGACAAACTACTGAACCTATAAGTGGTGCCTAAAAAAATCAATGACTCGTTTACTGTTGTTGATGGCAACACCCGGTAAAAGATATGCCAAAATTTTCATTAAATACACACATTTTTTCATAGTCTTGCGGGCCGGTTTGGAACCACTTTCGAGCTGCATGTACCTTAGGACCGTAGAAATGCCAAATCGTAAGCTAGATTTGCTTATGTTTGACAACATAATTATCACCGTTGTGACGGTGAAAAAAATAAACAAATTCCTTGCAAGTTTCTGCTGGTACACTCACTGGAATAAAGACAAACAAAATTAGCCCTGCTTTCACAAACATGAAACAAAAATTAACTAAAACGAAAGCAGTCTTGATGTTTATTTGTTGTTGATTTATTAGTAGTTGTTAGCATGCGGTACCTTTTCATCTCTTTCATGCTTATTCAACAATCTTCTCCTACTTTACGATCGCTATTTTAATGATTATACCGTCAGACGTGTACTTATGATGAAGTCAACTGTTGTCTGGAGCTCATCTCTGGTGTCATGTAGTTTTGATGATTATACCGTTAGACGTGTTCTTATGATGAAGTCGACTGTTGTCTGAAGCTCATCTCTGGTGTCATGTAGTTTTGATGATTATACCGTTAGACGTGTTCTTATGATGGTCGACTGTTGTCTGGAGCTCATCTCTGGTGCCATGTAGTTTTGATGATTATACCGTTAGACACGTTCTTATGATGAAGTCGACTGTTGTCTGGAGCTCATCTCTAGTGCCATGTAGTTTTGATGATTATACCGTCAGACGTGTTCTTATGATGAAGTCGACTGTTGTCTGGAGCTCATCTCTAGTGCCATGTAGTTTTGATGATTATACCGTCAGACGTGTTCTTATGATGAAGTCGACTGTTGTCTGGAGCTCATTTCTAGTGCCATGTAGTTTTGATGATTATACCGTTAGACACGTTCTTATGATGAAGTCGACTGTTGTCTGGAGTTCATCTCTAGTGCCATGTAGTTTTGATGATTATACCGTTAGACACGTTCTTATGATGAAATCAACTGTTGTCTGGAGTTCATCTCTGATGCCATGTAGTTTTGAATGTAGTGTTGTGTTGTATGACCAGCATTCATTTCTAGGTAGGTCATACAGGGGACAGTCTTGCAGGACATATTCTTCTTTGCGATCGCTATTTTAATGATTATACCGTTAGACTCGTTCTTATGATGAAGTCGACTGTTGTCTGGAGCTCATCTCTAGTGCCATGTAGTGTTGAGTTGTAGTGCCAGCATTCCTTTCTAGGGAGGCCATACAGGAAGCAGGCTTGCAGGACATGTTCTGTGGTTTGATCAGCGGTGCCACAGAGACACAAAGGTGATAGGGACAATCGTATCATGTGGAAGTGTTTGTTCAGGCCGGTAAGTCCTATCCTGAGTCGGACGATAATAGTCTATCCTTGTCTGTCGAGTATGTAGCAGTCATCGTTGGGTAGTTCATCAAATCATTATAATCACATTTTAGTTATACTGCTAGAGCGTCTAAATCAATGGTTCTCAAACTTCCTAATGCCACGACCCTTTAATACAGTTCCTCATGTTGTGGTGACCCCAAACCATAACATTATTTTCGTTGCTACTTCATAACGGTAATTTTGCCACTGTTATAAATCCTAATATAAATATCTGATATGCAGGATGTATTTTCATTGTTACAAATTGAACATAATTAAAGCAAAGTGATTAATCACAAAAACAATATGTAATTGTATATTGTGAAATATTTATCTATAATTGTGATAAATATGTGTTTTGAGATGGTCTTAGGCGACCCCTGTGAAATAGTCGTTCGACCCATAAAAGGGTCGCGACTCACATTTTGAGAACCACTTGTCTAAAGGCTCTAAAAACCGAAGGATTGACTTCATTGCACCGGGTTTTTCCCAATATTGCTCGGTCCTTCTCCGCAGAAATGGCCCGCAACCTGCCGAGAGTATTGCACAAAGACGACATCCGTAGCTCCTGCAACAATCATAGTGGTCTCTGGAAAAAAATGCAATCGTGAACAGAACGGCGCTGTCCGGATTTGAACACACGATTTTTGGAACACAAGGCCGCTCATCTGTTGCCGGGGCCCACAGGGGGAACAAAGAATAGTAACACTGAAACCTACAAGGCATGTCGTAAGAGGCGACTGAGGTAGAAGCTACCCTAGTAAATAAAAAGGCGTCGCAGAAATTGGATGTGTTGGCCTACTTGTAGGCGCATAATCTGCACAACGCACAATCGATCTTAGGCTCGAATCACATACAAATCACAAAGAGTGGTTAACAAGTGGTCGATATGGAGCGTTAGAAGAAGAAGGAAAAAGGAACACAAGGCATGACTTAGCCCAGACACCCCTCCCCCATTTCTCTTCCCTCCCCCAATCCCCGTTCCTGTTATTTTGTATTGTGTTGCAATTATCAGATAGAAAGATATTTGGAGCTCTGGCGCTTATCCTTTAGCGATGTGTCCGGTTTTAACCAGCGTTTACTGTGTTCGCTCTCCATCAGCCTTTGGCTGTCCCCAGCCGACCTGCAAAGCAGCAGGTTGAGCCTGATATGATAATCATATATAATATAGTTAGTTATTCACCGAAGTACGTTGATAATGGACCAATCAATCAATCAATCAATCAATCAACCAATCATTCAATTTGAGTAGGAGATAAACATATGCCCAACATCAGTGCAGTTACAGAGTAAGGTCTTTGAAGATTTGAGCATCATGAAACTGACTTATCGTGTTAAGAACATTTGATGTCTGCGAGTGAAACGTAAAGAACAATTTCTAAGTAAATTCTCGCCAGACATAAACACAGACTCCAGAGCACATCCTGCAGTCATGTCCATCATACATACACCAACGAAACGAAACATGGCCTCGTGAACAAAGCTTACAGAGCAAGCTATGGGGAACTCTCAAGGAACTCCAACTGACGTGTAGCTTCATAGAGGCAACCCATCTCATGGTTTAGACGAGCATACGAAACTGAACGCAAAGAAGAAGAAGAAGAAGCCAATTCTGAACCAAAATATCTGCAGTCAATTATAAATTAATCACGTGAGGGCTATAAATAGAATAGAAGTTAATAAACGATTTGGCATGACAGAAATAGTTGAGCGTTAGTAAACAACTTCATTGGTTCATGGAAAGTTCATATTTTTCACGTGCATATTGGCGGCAAAATGATGTTGGGCATAGCTGTGTTGTGGCGATTGCATATATGTACATGATGAAAGGCTGTCGTGTCGTCCGTGCATGTGGCCTGGTCGCAGGCCGTATCCTGCTGCTGTGAAGGAGGATGGTGATGATGGTTGCCTATGGGAAAAGTCAGTAGGTGAATGTCCTGTTAGTCGACACGCTGTCATCTGTGAGCTGAAGCTTAGTCCATGATCTATGCTTGAAATTAGTGGAGAGTTAGAAGTAGCTGGTATAAATGTACCCATACCTCCCAGACGGCTAGCTACAGAGCTAAGATTGTGAGGGCAGTATATAGACTCATTTCCAAATCCTACACAGGAAAATGAGCCATATTCATTAGATTTGATCTCGCTTCCATATTGACATTGATGTGGAGACGAGACAGTCCTCATCTCTGGAACAATTACTTTTTTGTTATCATTTTCTAATTTGCTGCACAGGATGTTGTACGTGGACGTTGACAAGAGTTCACCTTCTTCTGGTAAAGTTTCGTTTGCTAAGTCTACTTGTGGAGTCTCATAACCTTCTTTGACATCGCATATTGGTATTATTCTTTGGGAGGTTGTCTTGACGGCCATAAATTCATCGGTTCGTCGTTTTGTTACCTCCCTGTTTAAAAAAACACAACGTATACTGATTCATCTATTAGTTTTAAACGTAAACAATTAAAAACAGTATGGAATGCAAGTAATCTCTCTCTCTCTCACTCTCTCGAACGTTCTTTTTCGGACATTTTGATCATTCTTATTGTGATGTATAAACAACCTTTGCCATGAACGTTTGTTTTACGTCACATCTTCAGTACCATTTAGAGCTCTGATGCTTGTCCTTTGGCGATGTGTCAGATTTCAATCAACGTTTACTGGGGCAACTGATATAAAAACAGAGATCATCTAAATCAGAGGTTCTCAAACTTTGCATTACCGCGAATCCCCTTTTAAATACATTTGACTATCGCGTACCCCCACAAGTTTCTAGATATAAAAATGTACAGGAATGAATTATCTTTGTGTTACAATAGTAAACAATGTCTGCAATTTAACATTTTAATAATAAACAGGAAGAGGTTTCCTTTGCCTTGAACAAGACGCGCCATCATTAGCATCATCAGTACATTTGCATTTCAATTTAAGCCAAGCGATCCATCCTGAAGCCTTGAACAAGACGCGCCATCATTAGCATCATCAGTACATTTGCGTTTCAATCTCAGCCAACTATCCATCCTGAAGTTCAGACAAAATGTATTGTAGCAAAATCCTATGCACGCCAACGTTATTAATCCATCTTTCAAAGATCGTTTCAGCCAATTAATTACTTAAATTTCATTCTTCTAGCGATGAAGTTATTATTACACCACACCAACAGTCAAGTTGGCTCTAATTTCTCAGACTGCGAGAAACTTCAAATGATCTTTCATTTTCTTCTATCAGACATTTAGACTCCGGTCTGGTCCAAGTCCTTTGATTTCACAGCAGAACTAGTTTACCACTGTTTTTATACATGTTTTTAATACTTATTTTTTGTTTGAAATGTCAAAGATCATAATATTTCTTCAATCGCTTGAGGACCCCTGTGAGTATCTTTTAGGCGTCTTTAACGCCCCTTTTTCTCGTGATGTAGTCTCGCCCCTGGCGTAAATGTCACTGCACATCGACTGTATAAACACCATGTATATGCTTCATGCACAGGAAATGTTAAAAAGAAATTATGATACGAATTGGCAAAGCAACATCAGCTTTTAAAAGTCTAAATAAAATATGGAACTGCAAGTTATATAGTATTAAAACTAAATTACGAATTTTCAATTCAAATGTTGTATCAATCCTAACATATGCCAGCGAGAGTTGGAAAATGTCTAAAGATATAGAAAGCAAGTTGAATGCATTTGAAAATAGATGTCTGCGAAAAATAATGAATATAAAATGGAACGAATTCAGGAGAAGTGATGAAATCAGAGACATGTCTGGTCAACCACTAGTGACAACTGTTATAAGAAAGAGAAGATGGAGATATGTTGGGCACACCTTGAGGAGAAATGATCAGCGAATATCAAAGCAGGCATTGAAGTGGGATGCAAAGGGTTCAAGAAAGAGAGGTTGACCTAAGGAGACCCTGAAGCGAACTTTGCTGAGAGAGGCAGGAAATATCGGTCTCAGTTCCATGGAGGAGATTGAGCGAGTTACCCAGGATAGAGCGGTATGGAGAAATTACTTTCAGGCCCTATTTAACGTATAACGGTACGAGAGGAATTATTATTATATGCTTCATATTTGATTTTGTGTCGAGATACATGTTTTAACTTTACCATCAATAAACTAAAGTAGATATTCTTGGTCCTTTCTTGGAGCCAGCAGGGACAGCAAAAGAAGGGAGGCCGAGAAATACATGGAGACGAGATTTGGAGGCAGAGATCAACAATATTAAGAAGAGCTGGAGGGAGTTGCAGGAGATAGCTAGAGATAGGAAGATTTGGCCGGAGTTGGTTGAGGGCATATGCCCCACTTGAAAATGGCAGATATATATATATTCTATGGCATTTCATAGAAGTATTCTATGAACAAGTCTGTATCAATCAAGATCAGGTGATAGTTATACAATGCTACATAGAACCAATACTGACATACGGACGAGAGTCTGAGAGTTATACAATGCTACATAGAACCAATACTGACATACGGATGAGAGTCTGAGAGTTATACAGTGCTACATAGAACCAATACTGACATATGGATGTGAGTCTGAGAGTTATACAATGCTACATAGAACCAATACTGACATACGGATGCGAGTCTGAGAGTTATACAGTGCTACATAGAACCAATACTGACATATGGATGTGAGTCTGAGAGTTATACAGTGCTACATAGAAACAATACTGACATACGGATGAGAGTCTGAGAGTTATACAATGCTACATAGAACCAATACTGACATACGGATGCGAATCATGGACGGTAAACAAACAGATCCAAAAATCTCTGAGGGAAACAGAGATGTGGTTTTACAGAAGAATGATGAGAATCCCATGGACTGCTAAAATGACTAATGTTGAGGTGTTGAATGAGGTGAAGACAAAGAGAAAGATTATCATCAATATAAGAAAGAGACAGTCATCATGTTACGGGCATGTGATAAGGAGGGAAGGTTTAGAATACATTGTAACAACCGGTAAAATCGAAGGAGACGGCAAAGACAGACGAAGAGAGAACGTTTCGAACAGCTTGACTTCATGGCACGGAAGACCATCTGAGATGACAGCAAACACCAGAGACATAGATTTGTGGAGATCCAAAATTGGCTACGCTAGTCGGCACGGCCCCTGATGATGATGATGTAATTTCAACTATCTCTCATTTCCTAGAACAGTAGAACTGGCCAGGTGTTCCCATCATTTCGTGCAATCATATAATTAAATTTGTTGGAAACGCAGAGGTGTGAAAACTGGCTCTGAAGAGGAAAGCACGGATGCTGGTACTAATTTCAAGAGTTCATTAATATTGCAAAGAAAGCGACAAACTCAATCGCCAGCGCTCAATTTCTTTTCCGTGATCTGTCGAGGGAGCCGAAGGATATATAACTCTAAGGAGAAATAGCAGACACTACTGGCCAGGAAAATGCGTGGCTTTTGTCAGCCAAAGTGATGAAAAAAATCGCAGCTTAAATTGTTTATTTTGGTCGCCAAATGTTGTCTTGTGCCAATTTTCGTTGTTTATATAACGAAGTTTTGTCTTAGTTGGGTTATAGGCAGTTGGACTTTAGTTGGACTTTAGGCAGTTATTACAACACGTTTAGGTGGCGTAGAGGTTAGACTCTCGCATCTCGTACCGAAGATACCCGATTCGCTTCCTCATGGAGCTATAGATCTTTTTAATATATCCCGATCTTTAGAGTCGATATATTTTTCCAGAGATCCCTAATCTCACTGTAGAGTTCCTAGTCCTATCGGAGATGGACGATAAATGGTAGTTTCCGTTTTGAATGTGAGCACGTAAAAGAACCATTGGCAGTTCAAAATTGAGAAGAGCAGGCTGGAAAGCAGCTGCCTGGCAAAATTCATTAGACAGATAAAAACAAAAAACAATTCAAACAAAATATTGTCACCATTTTCTAAATTATACTGGGAACCCTCGCCGGTGCTACAGTGTTTGTGCACTGCCGCTGAGATCTTCATATGTAAGAAAGAGATCGGAGCACATATGGTTACTTACCAAAGTGTAGTGATGGTGTTCTTATCAATCAATCAATCAATCAATCAATCAATCAATTAGTGAAAACAGTTGTCTGAGCCTCGCTTTACATTAAAAACAGTTGTTATCTTTCAGACAAGCAAAGGCGATCAAAAGGGTCTTCAAGAAGGGACTGTGTTCTAAGAAATACCTTCTTTAAGAAGATTACTGGATATTTTTTTTTTCCCCGATCCAGAAGCACTTGAGCTTTTCAGCTCTTCGGCTCGGTGCCATGGACATCGTAACCCTTCGGTTCGATGCCACGAATACCGTAAATGTGGGGAATCTGTGGCTTTTCTGCCATCCCGCGGAATTGAACCCGCACACACAGAGGGATAGTCACCCGTAGTCAACGCGCTACGAACACGCTGGGCAGACGGGCGATTGCTGGATATAAGACATGCCTGTACCCCTCTTCTTCTTCTTCTTTTGCGTTCGTTCTTTACGACCAATTTTAATCACTCTTTGTGATATGTTTGATCTTTGCCAAGAACGTGTATACGTTACACATTGGTTTAGTAGGCCCCTAAACGCATGACTCGTTTATGACACGTGCATCCGATTTGAGCCAAAACTCCTTAGTCGACTCTTACGACATGCGTGGCAGGTAACAGTGGTTCTATTCTTTACACCCCAAATTTGGGCCTTGATAACCACTCGGGCGATGCCTGTACCCCAAGAAAAATCTAAGAAAATTAAGCTCTTAGAATCTTCGGCGATGCTACGGAGTTCATGCACTACCGCTGAAATATTTCAGTGTTCAAAAAATATCAGAGCACACATGTTCATTAACTGACGTGAAATGGTAATGGTTCAATCAATCAGTCAATCAATCAGTCAATCAATCAGTCAACCAATCAAACTTTCAGTCAATCAGTCAACCAATCAATCAATTAATGAATCAATCAATCAATCAGTCAGTCAATTGATCAATCAGCCAGTCAATTAATCAATGAATCAATGAATCAGTCAATAAATCAGTCAATCAGTCAGTCAATCAATCAATCAATCAATCAACTAATCAATCAATCAGTAAGTCAATCATTCAGTCAATCAATCAATCATATATTTTAATGACATTAACCTACTTACCGCTATGATTGTTTAAGTCACCTTCCGATGATCTTTTCAGAGAAAGTTTATGGTCTCTGCAAGTACAAAGAATGCATTTGAAAATAGAAATAGGGGAAGACTGCGTAAAACTTGGTAAATAGCGAAACACGTACAAACAAAGTACTATAGTTTTACAAAATACATAAACAGTGACGATAAACAGCAACGTTTCGACCAACAAGGCCTTTATCAAGCAAACGAACAAACAGGAGTGACAAATTAAAATGAAACACAAATGGACGACCAAATACCAACGTATCTAAGGAAAATCTGGAATAAAACGAATAACGAAATAAACGTAACACAAAAACACACATAAAAACTAGAAATAGAAAAGAAACAATGAAACATCTAGTAAATATATAACTTGAATACATGCAACATATACCCATATAGATTATAAAGCATGGGAAGAGAAAGTACTAAGAAGCATAAGAATGAATACATGCACATATACCCATAGAGATTACAAAGCATGGGAAGAGAAAGTATTAAGAAGCATAAGAATGTAATACGTTGAGCCCGCGTGGTCAAGGTACCATACAAAGAAATCAACCGATTCTCCAGAGCAAATCGACTACGATCATCAGAGGAACATGATCGGATGGCTGACCTGGACATCGCAAGCTCCTGAATGGCCAGTATCATTGAAATGGGTAGCTACAGGGTCACAGAGCATTGGCGTATATCGCGCAAGTGTTGGGCGAATCGGTCACTGAGTCTCCTGCCGGTTTCCAAAATATAGGCCTTGTTGCACCGCTTGCAGATAATGGCATAGATAATATTACGGACTCGCACGTGAAACTGTCTTCAACAACGAACGTGGCTTTTGGAAAAGACACCGTGCGGGTCTGTATTACATAAGCACAAGTGTTACAGCGCCGACAGCCACCTGGATGGTGCCAAAATGACTCTGGATGTTAGGCTGAGGCGACTGTGAACTAACATATCCTTAAGGCTTCTGTCCCGTCTGTACGCCACCAAAGGATAGTGTTGGAAGATTGAACGTGTATCAGGATCAGACTGAAGAATGGAGAGATGACGGAATAAGACTTTCTTCACAAAGGGAACTATGAGGGTGGAAAGTTAAGACAAGTTTCACCCTGTCAGAATTGGAAGTTCTATGCTGGTATTACATCAGTATACTACAAGCCTACTGATGCACATAGTTTTCTTCTTTATACCTCTTCCCATTCCCAGGCGTGTCGTGATTCTTTACCATTCTCTCAACTCTTGCGCCTTCGTCGCCTCTGTAGCGAGGACGACGATTTCTTCGATAGAGCTCACGAGATGCTGGATTTCTTTCGTAAGCGCTTATACCCGGATAAGGTGCTTGCTTCTGCTATGCGGCGCGTTCAGCAAATTTCTGGCCAGGAGGCTCTCTCTAACCAGCATAGAACTTCCAATTCTGACAGGGTGAAACTTGTCTTAACTTTCCACCCTCATAGTTCCCTTGTGAAGAAAGTCTTATTCCGTCATCTCTCCATTCTTCAGTCTGATCCTGATACACGTTCAATCTTCCAACACTATCCTTTGGTGGCGTACAGACGGGACAGAAGCCTTAAGGATATGTTAGTTCCCAGTCGCCTCAAGCCTAACATCCAGAGTCATTTTGGCACCATCCAGTGTGGCCGTCGGCGCTGTAACACTTGTGCTTATGTAATACAGACCCGCACGGTGTCTTTTCCAAAGCCACGTTCGTTGTTGAAGACAGTTTCACGTGCGAGTCCGTAATATTATCTATGCCATTATCTGCAAGCGGTGCAACAAGGCCTATATTGGGAAACCGGCAGGAGACTCAGTGACCGATTCGCCCAACACTTGCGCGATATACGCCAATGCTCTGTGACCCCTGTAGCTACCCATTTCAATGATACTGGCCATTCAGGAGCTTGCGATGTCCAGGTCACAGCCATCCGATCATGTTCCTCTGATGATCGTAGTCGATTTGCTCTGGAGAATCGGTTGATTTCTTTGTATGGTACCTTGCGACCACGCGGCTCAACGTATTACATTCTTATGCTTCTTAGTACTTTCTCTTCCCATGCTTTGTAATCTCTATGGGTATATGTTGCATGTATTACATTCTTATGCTTCTTAGTACTTTCTTCCCATGCTTTATAATCTATATGGGTATATGTTGCATGTATTCAAGTTATATATTTACTAGATGTTTCATTGTTTCTTTTCTATTTCTAGTTTTTATGTGTGTTTTTGTGTTACGTTTATTTCGTTATTCGTTTTTATTCCAGATTTTCCTTAGATACGTTGGTATTTGGTCGTCCATTTGTGTTTCATTTTTAATTTGTCACTCCTGTTTGTTCGTCCATTTGAAAATAGATGTCTGCGCAAAAATAGTGAACATAAAATGGAAAGAATTCAAGAGAAGTGATGAAATCAGAGAAATGTCTGGTTAACTACTAGTGACAACTGTTATAAGAAAGAGAAAATGGAGATATGCTGGACACACCTTGAGAAGAAATGATTAAAGAATATCAAAGCAGGCATTGAAGTGGGATGAAAAGGGTTCAAGAAAGAGAGGACGACCTAAGGAGACCATGAAATGAACTTTGCTGATAGAGGCAAGAAATATCATTCTCAGTTCCATGGAGGAGATTGAACGAGTTGCCCAGGATAGAGCGGTATGGAGAAATTGATTGTAGGCCCTATGTAACGTATAACGGTACGAGAGAAATTATTAAGTACAAATACGAGAACAAAGACATGTAGAAATCCAACAGGTCCTATCGAGAAAAAGTGTACAGACTTAGTCTCTGATTAAGAATAGTGCAGATCTGTCCTTTCGTTGGCTTGAAATATTGTCTGTATATTCATCGTTGTCCCTTGTATAAGCTTCTACTTCTTCTTCTTCAACGCTCCATCTGAACTGTCCAATGCAATACTGACTAGTTTGTGATCCCCACTAGTTTGGAATATCTTCATTTATCTCCGGACATGTCCGTGGGTGCTCCGATCTCCTTCGCAATATCTCCAACAGTTTCAGTTTGGAATATCTTCATTGCACTCAAGACATGTCCGTGGGTGCTCCGATCTCATTTGCAATATCTCCAACAGTTTCAGTTTGGAATATCTTCATTGCACTCTGGACATGTTCGTGGGTGCTCCGATCTCCTTCGCAATATCTACAACAGCATCGAGCGACTGACTGTACCAGTTCAATGTTGATTGATGAGCCTACTCATATACCTGTTATGCTTTCTTTCTGGCCACTTCAATCTCTGCAATCTCTGCAATCTAGTAGTTGATGTGGATTGGTTTAGATGAACATCCACTTTGCAGCCACGCTCTATGAGAGCGTTCAGAATGTCAGCTCTATCAATTGGCTGATCCCCCCTGATATGATGGCAGAGCCAGCCAGCCTGTCTGCTTTCTCATTGCCATCGACATGCATTTGTTCCGGAACGAAGATGGATGATAATTCTGCAAATAGATGCATTTGAGTGTTTTTCTTACAGACTTTCTGCCATACACATTTGACGCATCTGTGTGTTTAATCGTGGCCTCCGATTACAAATGGCCGGCGAGCTCAGATAAAAATTTAGGAAAAAAGACCACAACTGTCGCGTGACCACGCATTCCAGTATTGTTAGATAAAGAAAAAATAATCTTCGGATAAGAGACATCCACTTCACAAGAACATTAATGATGTTAAGGGCACGAGAATCAAGCGTGGCATGTCGTGAATGGCCCAGGCTGAGAGAACAATTGGCCAGGTGACTACGGTTGCGACTCTACCAAAAGGGGAAGAATGGATCCCAACAGATGGTAACATGATGAACTATCTCAACGTTATCATTACTCTTGGAAGAGAATGTAGAGATTGGGGCAACATGAAGGCTGATCTCGCAGTTAAACAGCTGATAGAAGATAATGCAAGGGAGCATGATGTTGTTGTATATACCGATGGGTCGGTTCAACGTGGTGAGAAATCCGGCTGAGGTTTCTTGGCTAATGCGCATGGTAGGGTTGTTGCAGAGCGAAGTGGGGCATACAGGACAACTACTTCTAGTATGAGGATGGAGGTTGAGGCTGTTACTGCTGCCCTCCATTGGATCTCTGGGACTTTATTTACTGGGGCAGTTGTTGTATCTGACTCTCAGTCGATGCTTCACAAGATCCAGTAGGGCAGGTTTCGGTATGAGTGGATGTCGTCTATAGAAGTTTCTAACCTCCAGCGGCTTACGTGGATATACTGTCCTGGGCATGCGGGTGTTTACGGTAATGAGAGAGCGGACAGGCTTGCATCAACAGCATCGATTGTTGGGGAGTTGAGGATGGATAAGGGGATATTCTTCGGTCTCTTCGAGACTCTCTGTTGGATGAGGACACTAAATCGATGTTGAATCGATCAAGCGATTTAAGCAGTTTGGAGTTACCCGTTGTTCAAGTCGAACTGGATGCCTGAGAGGCAGAGTGAGAGGTGTGTTTAATCAGCGAGCCACAGGAACCATCAGTATGCATACTCTTCGATATCTGTTGGGGAGACTGAGCACCTATGGGTCTGCCCGGAGTGCAATGACGTCAGTTTAGTAACCAATAACCAATAACCAATAACCAAAGAAAAAAATAATGTTAAAATCAACACAACTTGCTAAATCAATTTTATATTATGTAACAAGTTATGTTTAACAATAAGGAATATCAGTATTATTAATATTTGTCATCAATAAATAACCATGGACTCCTAGAAGTGTGTAAAATTACAAAAAAGCTCACAGTGTTCTATCTAACGTATACAAAAACCAGTCTCCATTAAACATGAATTTTCGATTTCCTCTGAGCTAGTCGGCCTTATGTTGCAGGAGGTCACGGTTTAATGTAACTTATAACTTACTTTCGTGCAAGGCCGTTATCCCTAAATCCCTTGGCGAATGGGTTGTGATCAATCTTCAGCTGTGTGATCTATGGAGAAAAAGTAGGAAAAAAGTGAACCACCCGTTTTTCTATATATATCATTTTTCGTCTTTATAGACGGTCAATTGGCAAGTGTTTTACTGTGACAACTTCTGATTTTCGCTTGTCTCTTTGTCTTTACAGATGGTCATTGGCAAGTGTTTTACTGTGACAACTTCTGAGTTTTCGTTTTCTCTCTTGTCGTTCAGCTCATACATAAGTCTCTTCTCAAAAGACTCTGCACCCGTGTTGTGCCCGATCCGAAAGCAAAAATGAAGTTTCTCTTCCTTTGTGCTTAGCCTGGACAGCTTATATGGAGAGTGTGTCTTGTCCATTTTGCACAAATCCCGTCTCTACCCTACTGTTTCATCCAAAGGAAAGACAAATCTATACGTCTGGAATCAAGTAAGGTTTGCAGGAGATACCAGAAGATGGAATGAATCACACCTAACTACCTTAGGTCCCTCCTTTCGGATTTTTGGTCAAGGTTTACTCTCTATCCTTCTGCATAACCGTGCTTACCCACAAGGCAGTGGGGATTTTAAATTAGGGTTTACTCGTCTAGCCTTTAGCTCTCCCGAGTCCATCTCCACAATGCAGTGGGTGTAGCAATTACAAATGGTACATACTGTGTAAATAACACAATACAACCATAGGCGATCGTGACGTATTAAACATCAATTGATAATAGCCTTTCTTGGCTAACTGTCGTCACTGGTAGGATTGTTCAGAAACTATAAGTAATATGTAGACAGATACTTATATAGATGGAGGTTGAGGTTCCTGTTACTGTGCTTCCAGTTGATTTCCTGGACTCTCATTTGACTGGGTCAGAATTGTTGTATCTGACTCTATCGATGCTCAAGAGATCCATGAAGGGCAGTTTCTGTTTCAATGAGAAGATGTGTTATAGGTTTAACCTCAGCGCCTTACTGATATACTGTCCACAGGAGTAGGGTGTTTAGAACTGAGAGATCGACAGTCTTGGCATCAACAGCACGATTGTTGGGGAGTAAGATGGATAAGTGGAAATTCTTGTTCTTCGACTCTGTTGATGAGGACACTAAAATCGATGTTGAATCGATGCGATTAGGCTAGTTTGGAATTACCCTTTTGTTCGAAGTCGAACGGATGCCTGAGAGGCAGAGTGAGAGGTGTGTTTAATCAGCGAGCCACAGGAACCATCAGTATGCATACTCTTCGATATCTGTTGGGGAGACTGAGCACCTATGGGTTTGCCCGGAGTGCAATGACGTCAGTTTAGTAACCAATAACCAATAACCAATCTTTCAGCCCTGTTCTGTGAGTTTAACTAGTTCAAAACAGATACTACTGGCGTTTTTACTTCAGCAATATGTATTCAGAAACTACTAAGTAAATTGTATGAACATTTTATATATATATAATATCAGTTAAACTTCCTCGTTCGTTGATGTTCACTTAGAATCTTGTAATGTTAACAAAACATGACATCCATCTTTGATCGTGACGTCAGAAAAATATCCGCCTTGTCGTGTACTATGTGCTGGTATTTTGGGAGATTGCGATGTTAAGTACATCATTTTTCTGTTATCAATGGAACACGATGATGATTAATGTGGTTAACGCTGTACAGGTTCACCTTTACTCTCTTGTATTTCTCTGACATCCAACAAGAGAGTAAGGAGTTTTAAGAACACCAGAATACTACTGTCTTGTATTTCTCTGACATCCAACAAGAGAGTAAGGAGTTTTAAGAACACCAGAATACTACTGTCTTGTATTTCTCTGACATCCAACAAGAGAGTAAGGAGTTTTAAGAACACCAGAATACTACTGTCTTGTATTTCTCTGACATCCAACAAGAGAGTAAGGAGTTTTAAGAACACCAGAATACTACTGTCTTGTATTTCTCTGACATCCAACAAGAGAGTAAGGAGTTTTAAGAACACCAGAATACTACTGTCTTGTATTTCTCTGACATCCAACAAGAGAGTAAGGAGTTTTAAGAACACCAGAATACTACTGCCTTGTAGTTCGATTGGGGACAATCAAAGGCTAGCGGATTATACCGTACACAGATGCAATTCAAGTGATGAACAGTTTTGTGTTGGTACATTTGCGACGGCCATATGCATTTTATGCGGTGCAGGTTGCTTTTTGTGTCGGTACGCGGCTGTTTCATTCTGGAATTAGTTCACACAGGAAACTTTTCACAGTTGTTAGCATTTCGTGTGATATTCGTGTGGAACGGAGCAATTATGGGGTGACCCGTTGCAGTGAAGTTGGAACCGTACTTATGAACTATGAACTATGAACCGTACACAGAACTGAACGGCAGGCAAACCAAGTAGTCCAAAAAGACTGGTAACCTGGGCAGATGACGCTCAACAACCCGGAGGGAAGGTTGTCTAAGAGTAGCTGCCCTAAAGTAAAATAGCAATCTGCTGCCTTGAAGGGACAGCCCAAGGCTGACGGAGAGCGAACCCTGGCGGAGAGTAAACGCTGGCTAGAAGCGGACACAGCGCCGAAGAATAAGCACCAGAGCTCCAAATGGCACTAAAGATGTGACGAAACCCACCCATGCTAAGGCTGCATGAATCAGATTTTCACATGAATATAATTTATGGGGAAATCTGGTACATTAGTCTAAGCGGTGATCGCGAGAGAGAGAGAGAGAGAACCCCCAGATGGAGCAACGGAGCCAAAGAATATGATAAAACAATAGACACTGAAACATACAAACAAGGCATACATTGCATTCTGACCTGTTCGTTCTGGTATGCGGTAACAGCGATGAACGTGTCTCTTCAAAGAGTAAGTATTAAAAGTGTTCCATCTCATGGTGAAGATATCATTAGCTTGGACAATGTGAAGACGCGGCTGATATCGATGCATAGAGTTAAGGATTATCTGAGAAAGGATTAAACTGGGATTAATCCATGTCAATGACCTTACAATCAACAAAGTGCAAGAATTATTCTTCTTCTTCTTCTTCAACGTCCATATCAACCACTTGTGAAACCACTCTGTGTGATTTGTATGTGATCTAAACCTAAGAGTGGTTGTACGATGTGTCAGTTATGTGCCTACAAGTAGGCCAGCACATCTTGTTTGTTTGTTTGTTTAGTAGGGGATTAAAGCCTCTTTAAGCCGAGGCACGACCCTTTCAACCTAAGGCGAACCTTTATTGGTTATATCAGAGCGTGTAGGCCAACAAACATGAAAAATAAGAATTAACTCCTTTCGGAGAATCCAAGACTGTTTCCAGCACATCTGATTTCTCCGACGCTTTTATTTACTAGGAAGTTTCCTAGACCCCTTCCACAGTCGCATCTTACGACATGCCTTGTAGGTCGTAGTGTTGCTATTCTTTGCCTCCCCACCCACCTCCCTTGAGAGCCCCTGACAACACACGGATGGCAAGAATTCAAATACTTAGGAAGCATATTTACAGAAGATGGAAGACTAGATAGAGAGATAGAGGCTAGAGTACAAAAGCAAATGCTGTAACCTACCAGCTAGCTCCATTGTTAAGGCACCCAAACATCTTACTGACAGCTAAACACCAGATGATCGACAGCATTTTCCTACCTACTTTCGCCCGAGTGGTTACCGGGGCCCAAATTTAGGGTGTAAAGAATAGAAATACTGTTACCTACCACGCATGTCGTAAGAGGCGACTAAGGAGGTTTGGCTGAAATCGGATGGACATGTCCTAAACGTGTAGGTCTATTCGTTTAGGGGCCTACCAAACCAATGTGCAACGTATACACGTTCTTGGATCAAACATATCACAAAGAGTGATTAAAATTGGTTGTAAAGAACGAACGCAAAGAAGAAGAAGATACCTACTTTGTGTTACAAGAGCCAAACATGGACAATAAGCAAAAGCGCAGTCACAAAAAAATAACTACATGTAAAATGCAGTGCCTGCGAAAAGTTACCAACATCAGAATAAGAAAGAAAGTTGGCACAGAACTTTGCTTGAATTACATTGAGAAACAAAGACTCAAGTGGTTTGGCCACTTAATAAGAATGCAACCAAGCTCCACAGTATACAGAGTCTTCTACAACAGAACATCAGGAAAGAAGATAAGACCACTTCTGACACCATTGTTGTAGTGGGGGTGGTGGTTTTATTATGCTTTAATTATTATGATGATGATAAATAAACCCCACTACAATACATCCCACAGTCATAGATGTCATAACTATGTTTATATAGTTGCACTTCATAGCCTTTATTGATATTATTCCGACATCAACAAAAACATGTCCTTCCATGTCAATGGTTTATGCCTTCTCTCTATTTACTAACTAACTTCCAAGCAACTGTTACTAAACCGTCACTATTTAACTACACAAAAGCGTCATGTCTCGTAGTTATGTGTTGCACTTCTACATAGAGAGTACAACACATAGTCTCAACTATTAAATAATCTAATTATACTACTCTAACTATCTGGCTAACTGTCCATTCTTCCGCTCACCTGGGGACTATGACAGGAAGACCACGAACAAGATGGATAGATGACATAGCATAACCCTGTAAAAAAAAAGTACTATCTCCAGAAAATGATATCGTCATTCTCTAGTGGGTACAACATCAGTACTAGACTTCATCAAGAAACAACAAATTAAATGATTCGGACAAGTAAGCAGATTACCAACAGACAGTGCGCCTCAAAGCGCAATGTTACTTCAGCACAGTGGAAGCAAGGCAAAACGATTTCCCGCGCTAAAGCTGGACCGCAGAAATAACAGAGGCTGAGTAAGACACTATTACGATGCGCACACAAGAGCCGTTCTAGAAATATCTTCTTATCCTGATACTACAAAACAGTATTAAAGAAAAGAAAAGAAAAAAAAGAGAATAAAAAGCTTCCTATTCTTCTTATACGGGTTGAATACACCAGGGAGTGATAGAGTTCTGGAGAGAGATGATCGCCTACACTGGCAGACATTACCTTTTAATTCTCGTTTCACTTCTTCATTCTCTGTTATTATTTTCCCCATTTATATATGAAAAAAAAAACAATATTTGTTTCAGTTTCTCAACTTCTATTCTTACGTTCAACATTTTTATTTCCTTTGTTTAACTAATTACCATGACTACATATTAAACGAGAAATAATGGCGCGGAAAACCTTGAGAAGACAAACATTAGGAAGTTTCTAGACATTTTAGTCGCAGACGGTTGATATTTGAGATAAATCACTGATCGTTTTGCTGCAATAAATCACCTGATTGACGATTTAGAAGACGCCAAGGAACGTGATAAATTTGTTGCGGTTTTTTCGGGGTGACTTCTGATGACATTAGTCGATTCATGAGTGTGACATGGCTGTGCATAATTAGTTATTTATAAGCTGTTACCTGGTTGGAAGATGGGAGGAGGGAGGGTGGAGAAAGCATAGAGAGACAGGGAGAAATAGGGAGAGAGAGAGAGAGAGGGGAAACACAGACAAAGAGAGTCTCTGTGGCTAAGTGGTTAAGCCCTTTGCCTTGTGAGTCGAAGGTCGTGGGTTCGAGTCCGACCGCGCCATTCTGTTCACGAGTGCAGTTTTTTTCCAGAGACCCTAGGATTGTTGCTGGAGCTACGGAGTTCGTGCTTTGTGCAATACTCTGGCAGGTGTAGTGCCAGTTCTGCGGAGAGGCCCTGAGCCGTATGGGGTAAAACCCGTGCAATGAAGTCAATCCTTCGGCTTTGGCTTTTAAACAGACAAAGAGATATAGACACAGAGACAAACAAAAAAGAAAGACAGTGAGAGACAGAGAAGAGAGGCACAGCCAACGCGATAGAAAGAGAGACAGGGAGAGATAGAGACACGTAAATAGGCAGAGAGACACAGACACAAAGCTAGACACAGATACAGACAAAGAGACACATCCAGAAAGAGACGAAGAGACAGAGAGAGAGATTGACATAGAGAGATAGACATAAAGAGACGCAGAGAGATTGGGAGAGAAGATATGATTGATTGATTGATTGATTGATTGATAAGATCATCATCATTGCACTTTTTTTTTTTTTTTTTTCCGATCCAGAAGCACTTGAGCTTTTCAGCTTTCGGCTCGGTGCCATGGACATCGTAACCTTCGGTTCGGTGCCACGAACACCGTAAATCTGGGAATCTGTGGCTTTTCTGCCATCCCACGGAATTGAACCCGTACACACAGAGGGATAGTCACCCGAAGTCCAACGCGCTACGAGACACTCCAGAGGGGCAAACATGATCAGAGAACATGCCAGATTTTACATAGAACGATCTAGCGATAGACATATAGAAGCAAGGCTGGGAGAAGAACATAACCGATCTATGATAAGACACACATTGCACCACAGAGTCTCAGGGTCCGAACCACATAGAACAATCTCAGGAGTACACGAACCACATAGCCCCAGCAAAGGTCTCAGCGGTAGTACACGAACACATAGCACCAGCAAAGGTCTCAGCGGTAGTACACGACCACAAGCACCAGCAAAGGTCTCGGCGGCAGTACACGAACCACATAGCCCCAGCAAAGGTCTCAGAGGTAGTACACGAACCACATAGCTCCGGCAAAGGTCCCAGGTGTAATTTAAAAGATGGAGAATATGTTTTGTTAGAATTTTATATGTTAATTTTTTTATTGAATTTTGCCTGGACAGCGCTATCCAGCCTGCTCTTCTCAAGTGTGGTGTAGCTAGACAAGAACGCTATGCTGGTAGCCACAGAAGAATATTAAACCAACAAATAACCGGTGTCGTTAGTCGCCACACGCTGACGTAAATTCGGAGGGGGAGATCGACGTGCAGTGATGATGATCCGACGACTAAACCCAAACTAAACTAAACTAAACTAAACTGCTCTTCTGATTGTCAACTGCCAAGGGTTCTTTTACGTGCTCAACTTGAAGACGTGACCTACGTTTTATCGTCCGTCTCCGATAGGACTAGGGAAAGATAGGATCTCTGGAAAAATATCCTGATGGCTCAACGAGGGAGCGAACTCGAAGCCCCTTGGAACTAGAGGCAAGCCAGATATCCAGCACCTGACCAACTGTACAACACTGGTTCTAAATATTTTAAAATTTAATCTTTTGGCTATCCAGATTTTCTTGACTATGGCGGCCAGTTTTGAATATCTCGGTTTACTGCTGACAAGAGATGGGAATGGGATGAAAGAAATTAAAAAGAGGATTAACATGGTTTTACAACCTGGACGCTGACAACAAATGATAGAAGAAAACTAGTCAGGACAGAGATGAAGTGTCTACGCAGAATGCTGGAGGTAACAAGAAGAGACCGGTTGAGAAATGAAGACATCAGGAAAAAAGTGGATACAACATCAGTACTAGACTTCATCAAGAAACAACAAATTAAATGGTTCGACCACGTAAGTAGATTACCAACACACAGTCCGCCTCAAAGAGGTATGTTGCTCCGATGCAATGGATACAAACCAAAAGGCCGGCCACGCAAAAGATGGATCTCAGAGATAACAGAGGCGAGAAAAGACACTATTTATGAAGCGCACACAAGGGCTCGTTGTAGAAATCTCTTCTTATCCTGGCGCTGTGAGGCAAAACAGAATTGGAGAAAAGAAAAAGACAGAACAAACATGGTTTTACAAAAAATTAAACAACTAAAAACAATATGGAATGGAACTGATAAGAAAACAAAGATCAGAATACTAAGAGCATGCATATTCCCAGTAGCAACGTATGGGTGTGAAGCATGGGCATTTAATAAAGCAGTGGAAAACATATATGTGCTTTTGAATATAAGTGTTACAGAAGAGTCCTTCGTATATCTTGGACAGAGAAGAGAACAAATAAGAAAGAACTCAAAATCAAAGAAAACTGGCTGATGCTACAAATAAGAAAGAGAAAATTGAGATATTTTGGACATATAAAAAGACATGAAGGGCTGGAGAAGACCATCATGGAAGGAGGCATACCGGCAAAGAGAAGAAGAGGAAGACCACGGAGAAGATGGATTCAGGATGTAACTGATAATGTGAGCATGATGATTGCAGAGGTAGGACATCTGGACTATGAGAGAGAGGGAAATTCCAAAGGACTGTTAGGGTGGCAACGGTCTGATCAGAACAAGCTACTTGATGATGATGAAACAAACACAGTACGTCAACGACAACAGAGATCTTCATTTTAAAAAAATGTGAGCGATCTATTTTCTATATAACCAGATCTATTTTCTATATAACCAGATCTATTTTCTATATAACCAGATCTATTTTCTATATAACCAGATCTATTTTCTATATAACCAGATCTATTTTCTATATAACCGGATCTATTTTCCATATAACCAGATCTATTTTCTATATAACCGGATCTATTTACTGGGTCTATTTTCTATATAACCAGATCTATTTTCTATATAACCGGATCTATTTTCTGTATAACCAGATCTATTTTCTGTATAACCAGATCTATTTTCTATATAACCGGATCTATTTTCTATATAACCAGATCTATTTTCTATATAACCAGATCTATTTTCTATATAACCGGATCTATTTTCTATATAACCGGATCTATTTTCTATATAACCAGATCTATTTTCTATGTAACCGGATCTATTTTCTATATAACCGAATCTATTTTCTATATAACCGAATCTATTTTCTATATAACCGAATCTATTTTCTATATAACCGAATCTATTTTCTATATAACCGAATCTATTTTCTATATAACCGAATCTATTTTCTATATAACCGAATCTATTTTCTATATTCTTTCTAGTCTTAGTCTTCGAACGCTCTATATCGACTACTTATTAAATTACTCTTTGTTCTTTCTGATCCTAAGAGCGATTGTGCGGTCTTCCAGTTATGTGTCTACAAGAAGACCAGCACATTCGATTTCTGCGACGCTTTTTATTTACTAGGTATCTTCCTAGCCATCTATCTTAATAGCCTTTATGACATGCATTGTAGGTAGCAGTGTTACTATTCTTTGCTTCCATTGCGAGCACCGGGAACACACATGCGATTTTCTATATAGCTAGATCTATCTTAACCAACCCAATAAGCAAACATTGCATTTAAGTGACGATAGTCTTAAAGTAAAAGAAATATCTCCCACGTTCCCAGTAGACTTATTGTTTGCAATACTAACTCTACACTTTCATGCACGCTTTAGGAATATTAATCCCACTCGCGTGAGCTGCCAAAGTTATCAGCCTTCCCTGAGTCATCCTCTGACGATACTTGTCTCTATTTTGCATATCACTTTAACATGACCAGCCATTTTAGCAAATCCTACGGGATTTCCCGCAAGATGTTTCCTGTGAGAACTTTGGGGAATTCCCGATGTTGGAACCCTTCTGTCGTGCCCTCATACAGAGATATGGACTATATTGGTCTCCGTTGTTCACTGTCTGTATTTAAGTGGTCGTATTTCTTTTAACGAATTCTTTTCTTTTATCTGTCCATCACTGTTTTCTTATATCTTTTAGCTATCATTATAAGAGCATGATGATTCCCAGTGGTAACGTATGAGTGTGAAGCATGGACATTTAACAAGACAGTGGAAAAACCACATATGTACTTTTGAATGTAAGTGTTACAGAAGAGTCATCTGTATATCACAGACCACCCGAGTGGTTACTGGGGCCCAAATTTGGAGTGTAAAGAATAGAACCACTGTTACCTGCTACGCTTGTCGTAAGAGGCGACTTAGGAGGTTTAGATGAAATCGGATGCACCTGTCCGCTGGGAAATGCTAACCTGAAACAAATGCTTGCAGAAAACGGATGCACCAGACCGTAAGGCGCCATAACATAGTGCAACGACCCCTCACAATGAGTAATGGATAACGGATTCTACTGTCGCCAATCTGCCTCGGAGATTTAGCCACGCAGTAAGAATGTCAGACCTACCATCACGAGGGTGACCTAAATTTACTGCGGGAAGAGGTCGCCACATGCGGGGAAACAGAAATCATATGAATTATATCCTACAGAACTACCCCAGTATGCAGACTTGAGAAGAAAGAGGTGGCCCACTTACACTAGTGTCCAAGACAAACTGTGTGACGTGGCTGATAATCTGAGACAGACGGCTGCCTTTATTAGAGAATCCGAAATCCCAATCTAGTGAGAACACAGAAGAAGAAGAATATCATGGACAGAGAAGAGAACAAATAGATCTATCCAGAATGAACTTAATCACAGAAACTCATGATGCTACAAATAAGAATGAGATAACTGAGAAATTTGACAAAAAAGAATGGATGTTAGAAATGATGTTGTGTAAGG
Organism: Arion vulgaris; assembly: GCA_020796225.1. Taxonomy (NCBI): domain Eukaryota; kingdom Metazoa; phylum Mollusca; class Gastropoda; order Stylommatophora; family Arionidae; genus Arion; species Arion vulgaris. Next base: position 3,204,388 of record CM036775.1, on the reverse strand, counting down.
AAGCATCCGGGTAAAAGGATGACCAGTAGCTAAATGGATTGAGGAAGCTAAGGATGATTTGATCACGATAACAGCGAGGCGATACTGGACAACTAAATGAGGAAGAGATATTAGGACTCTACGGTACAAAGTTCGGCTCAGGACAAGCTATTTGACGATGAGATGATAATATCGTTATAAAGTTGGCCTCGTCATCATTACTTGAATTATATGGAACAAATTTCATAACTTAACAAAAATCTTTTTATTTGACTCCACTTTATTTATGTTTGAGGATAGGGTGGAGGGAGTGGGTTTAATTTGAACGAGAACCTAGACATGTTGATGTCTGGTAAGTAGAACTTGAAAGCTCAGCAGACATTGTAGTGGTGGGGAATGAACCAGAGCCAACTATAAACTTATGGGCCTTCGGACTCAGGTAAGAATTATGGGAAATCAGACCATAACTACACCACGTGACCTCGCATTCCAGTATTAGTGTATTTAGACGAATTCTTTTAAATAAAAAAAATGCTAAATCAAAGTTATATTATGCAACAAGTTAAGTTTAACAATAAGGAATATCAATATTATGAATATTTTTCACCAAAAATAACCATAGACTCACAGAATTGAGTAAATTTTGCAAAATAGCTTGCAGTGTTCTATCACACAAATATAGATTCCAGCCTTCGCTCTAATCTAGGTTGGATGTTTCCCCGCCAGTTGTCTGGCCTAGTTGGCTGTGAATGAATACAGTGAACCCTAGTTTGGCTGTTATTCGTTCGCTCCAGAAGATCCTGAGTATATGCCTCAAGCAACATGGGTGGAATACCTTCGTTCTTTTCTCTTGTAGCGTGTGTAGGTACCAAGATGCAGGGACACGATTAGTGTGCTCAGCACGCATGTCCAGTCATGTAGCGTGTGTAGGTACCAAGATGCAGGGACACGATTAGTGTGCTCAGCACGCATGTCCAGTCATGTAACGGTGTAGGTACCAAGATGCACGGACACGATTAGTGTGCTGCACGCATGTCCAGTCATGTAACGTGTTAGGCACCAAGATGCAGGACACGATTAGTGTGCTCAGCACGTGTGTCCAGTCATGTAGCGTGTGTAGGTACCAAGATGATGGGGCACGATTAGTGTGCTCAGCACGCATGTCCAGTCATGTAGCGTGTGTAGGTACCAAGATGCACAGACACGATTAGTGTGCTCAGCACGCATGCCCAGTCATGTAACGTGTAGGTACCAAGATGCAGGGACACGATTAGTGTGCTCAGCACGCATGTCCAGTCTTGCAGCGTGTGTAGGTACCAAGATGCAGGGGCACGATTAGTGTGCTCAGCACGCATGTCCAGTCTTGTAGCGTGTGTAGGTACCAAGATGCACAGACACGATTAGTGTGCTCAGCACGCATGTCCAGGCATGTAACGTGTGTAGGTATCAAGATGCAGGGGCACGATTAGTGTGCTCAGCACGCATGTCCAGTCATGTAGCGTGTGCAGGTACCAAGATGCAGGGGCACGATTAGTGTGCTCATGTTCGCATGTCCAGTCATGTAGCGTGTGTAGGTACCAAGATGCACGGACACGATTAGTGTGCTCAGCCCGCATGTTCAGTCTTGTAATCTGTGTAGGTACCAAGACACACGAGATAGAGTAGTGTGCTCAAAACGCAACCAGAACATCGATTTAGTTACTGCCATAATTTCTATAGTGAGACTGCTTGTAGTCACGACAAAACCCAATTTAACACTAAGGAATATCAGTATTATTAACACTTTTAATCAATAAAAAACAACGGACTCATAGAATTGTGTTTAATTGCAATAAAGCTTACTGTATTCTATCAAACATATATACAAGTCATTTCCACATCAACGGGAATTTCCGATTTTCCTATTGAACTGAATGTGTTTAGGATACAGTGGGCTATAAACGAACTTTGAAAAAGATAAAACACATTGATTTTAAGAATGGATCGAAAGTTATAAACAATACTTACATGTCCATTCTGGTCAAGGTTATTGTTGGTCAGTTTCAGCTTATGAAAATTGATTGGCTGTTTCATCCAGTGACCACCGGAGGCTGGTGAGTCCGGATGAATATAAAGGCGACCAGGCATGTGTGGTTCCGCCTTACCAGTGACCACCCATTCTGTGTTGTGGTACTTGTATCTACAGTCGTCGACAGGAACTATATCTACCAGTAAGATGTACTTGGCGTGCGTCTCAAGTCCGGATATGATCACTTTTAATGTTGGGAACATTCTTCTGCAGAGGAACAAGAATCCAGAAATGATTTGATTTGAATTGATTGATAATAGCCGTTCCTCGCAAGCAATGATGACAACAGTCTCAGATGTGTGCTGCTGCACTTCTCTCGTGTGTGTGACTGTAGAGTCCAATCCTAGAACACAATCCGCTACCACAGGTTGGGCATACATGTTCAAGGTTAGACATGTGCGTATTGTGTGTTCTGTCTTTTCGCGCAGCTCGTGTCTTTGTGCCTCAACGACACGATGATTCTCAGCTATGCGGGCTCCTCATTTGTTGCTACAGCGTCACATTTGGCTATCTTGCGCCAGGGATTCCCAGCACGTGGTGTCTATATCGAATTATTTCAGAGACCCAGTGAGAGTGTCTTTAAAGCGTTTTTTCTGTCCACCAGCTGAACGTCTTCCCCTTTCAAGTTCGCCATACATCAACTGTTTTAGGATGCGTTTATCAGGCATCCGAGCAACGTGACAGGCCCATCTTACTTGGACCTTCTGCAACAGGGTGTTGACGCTTGGGATCTTTGCTCTTGTAAGGACTTCAGTATCTGCAATATTGTCCTGCCAGTTTATTTTTAGTACTCTGCGTAAACAGCTTGTGTGGAAGTGGTTTAGTTTACTTGCGTGTCTGCTATACACTGTCCATGTCTCGCGTGCGTACAGCAGCGTGGTTAGCACTATGGCCTGGTAAACTTTCAGATTTGTGGCTACACTTATCTCATTTGATTGATAGGACCATCATCATTACACTTCTCATTCTCTTCTCATTTCACATTCTCTTCTCATTTCACATTCTCTTCTCATTTCACATTCTCTTATCATTTCACATTCTCTTCTCATTTCACATTCTCTTCTCATTTCACATTCTCTTCTCATTTCACATTCTCTACTCATTTCTCATTCTCTTCTCATTTCACATTCTCTTCTCATTTCACATTCTCTTCTCATTTCACATTCTCTACTCATTTCTCATTCTCTTCTCATTTCACATTCTCTTCTCATTTCACATTCTCTTCTCATTTCACATTCTCTTCTCATTTCACATTCTCTCTCATTCTCACTTTCTCATTTCACATTCTCTTCTCATTTCACATTCTCTTCTCATTTCACATTCTCTTCTCATTTCCTTCTCATTTACATTCTCTTCTCATTTCACTTTTCTACATTCTCATTTCACATTCTCTTCTCATTTCACATTCTCTTCTCATTTCACATTCTCTTCTCATTTCACATTCTCTTCTCATTTCACATTCTCTTCTTCTCATTTTCACATTCTCTTCTCATTTCACATTCTCTACTCATTTCTCATTCTCTTCTCATTTCACATTCTCTTCTCATTTCACATTCTCTTCTCATTTCTCATTCTCTTCTCATTTCACATTCTCTTCTCATTTCACATTCTCTTCTCATTTCACATTCTCTACTCATTTCTCATTCTCTTCTCATTTCACATTCTCTTCTCATTTCACATTCTCTTCTCATTTCTCATTCTCTTCTCATTTACATTCTCTCTCATTTCACATTCTCTTCTCATTTCACATTCTCTTCTCATTTCACATTCTCTTCTCATTTCACATTCTCTTCTCATTTCACATTCTCTTCTCATTTCACATTCTCTTCTCATTTCACATTCTCTTCTCATTTCACATTCTCTTCTCATTTCACATTCTGTTCACATTCTCTTCTCATTTCACATTCTCTTCTCATTTCTCATTCTTTTCTCATGCTCCTTATTCTATATGTGTGTATGTTAAATGTAAATTTCTTCTTCTTCTTCTTCTTCTTCTTCTACCTTTCGTCCCAGAGAAGGCAATGGTCCCCAACCAAGACTTTGCAAGCTCTCGTGCACTTGGTTGTGGTCTTATAGCTGAGTATTTTACTGAATGGGGTATCTAATCCCACGCCAAACCTCGACCTTCTCCGTATATGGCATGTGGTAGGTATTAGTAGTTCTATTATTTACCCCAAACTTGGGCCCAGTAACCACACGTGCGTCCGATTTGTATGATGAATCATCTTTGACTCATTATTGGACAGGAGAAACGTGTAGGCGTATGTGCTGAGATTCGTATCGTCTATTTTACGATCAAATCTCATATCAGACATGTATGCACCTACCCTTCTACCAATTCCAAGTAGCTCTCCTTCGATCCCTACCCACGTAGCCAGACGTTAGTCTGTTACCAGAGCCACCACTTGGTGGTGGGGTAGGATGTTGATAAGTGCCAGCTCTCTGACCCTGGCCCCACTGTAAATCTTTACATTATTGCACCTGCGGCCCCAAAATGTAAATATGTTATATATATATATATATATTATTTAATTGTTTATCTTGTTTTCCACTTCTATTTTTTTGCATTTAATTCGTTTTATAGTTTCTAGTCACGGATTTTCATTTTAGTGCGTTAAGAGTTTATAGTATTCTATATGTAGTGTGATGTGAATGAAGTGAAATTCTTCACTTCTCTTGTATCCTTGATAAAGGCCTTTTGGTCGAAACGTTGCTGTATATTGTCATTGTTTTTGTAAAACTACAGTACTTTATTTTTACGTGTTTCACCATTACACTTCGGTGAGTAACCATATGTGCTCCGATCTCTTTCTTACACAAGAAGATCTTAGCAGCAGAGAACGAACTCCGTAGTACCGACGAGAGTTCTCGATGTAATTTAGAAGATGGTGAAGATATTTATGTAGGAATTTAATTTTTAATCTTTTCTAATGAATTTCGCTCGGGCAGTTGCTCTCCAGCCTGCTATTCTCGATTTTGAACTGCCAAGTGTTCTTTTATGTTCTCAAATTAAACACGAGATCTCCGTTTTATCGCTCGTCTCCGATAAGACTAGAAACTCGATCTTACCTACACTGAGATCAGGGATCTCAGGAGACATATCCAGATGACTTCACGAGGGATCGAACCTAGTACCGTTGAGACAAGAGGCGAGCGCCTAACTTCTACGACACAGAGATCCCTTAGTTATACTGCAACCTGCTGCTAGATCTGATTGGTCTTATGGGAGATCAACAAATCTGACTCATGCCTCGTAATGGCACACGAGTCTGGAACAAATGCACATTGAAATAAAAACTGCCCTTTCAACCTTCGTAACTATATGCTGTTCTCAACCATTACCCGCTCTCTGCATTATCGTCTCCTTCTGCCCAAATTAGGCTTTAACACCTCCTATCAGTTGTTGAATTTTAGAATCAGACACAACAATTTGGGAGCGAAGGGAGTCTCCAGGCTAAACGAGAATTACTGGCCGCACGCCAGGCTTTTAAAGCGTTTATTAAGTCACTTGTTCCTTGGAGACAACCAGCAATCTCCCTTATGGAACGCGCTGAAATATGTCCATTCATTGGTTCATTCCCATTGATAATGCCAGATATGCTAAGAAAGTTGTGGTGAAACTACAAAAAGTTTTTAGCTGGCAACCAAGATTTTGGTTTGGATTAAAGTTGGTTAGAGAGTCATCAGAGATCGTCTGCAGATACGTTTGAGGGATGAATAATTTATACCTCTTCCAGAATAGTGGTCATTTTTCCTCGACTTTTTGGGGTTTTATTTGGCCGTATTTTCCGATTTTTCCTTCTTTATCTTCTTCTTGTTCTTCTTGACCTCCTCCTTCTTGTTGTTTGCTGTATTTTCCTCTTTTTCCTTCTTGTATCTCGTCTCCTTCTTCTTCTCCTCCTTCGTCTTGTTTTTTGCTATGACTTTTCCTTCTTTTTCTCCTTATTCTTCTTGTTCCTCTTCTCCACCTTTTTTCTTCTTCTTGTTTTTCGTATGTATTTTCCTATTGTTTCTTCCTTATCTTCTTCTTCTTCTCTTTACTTCTAATTTTTATACTTCTTCGATTTTTTTCAGTTGTTTTTTTATTTCTTCTACTTTTTTACATTTTCTTTGATTTCTTCGACTTTTCTTTTCTGATTTCTTCGACTTTTCTTTGATTTCTCTTCTGACTTTTTCTTTGATTTCTTCGACTTTTTCTTGATTTCTTCGACTTTTCTTTGATTTCTTCGACTTTTTCTTTGATTTCTTCGACTTTTCTTTGCATTTCTTCTGACTTTTTCTTTGATTTCTTCGATTTTCATTTTTCATTTTCTTGATTTCTTGACTTTTCTTTGATTTCTTCGACTTTTCTGTTGATTTCTTCGACTTTTCTTCGATTTCTCTCGACTTTTTCTTTGATTTCTTGACTTTTCTCGATTTCTTGACTTTTTCTTCGACTTTTGTTTTCTTCGATTTCTTCGACTTTTTCTTTGATTTCTTCAACTTTTTCTTCGATTTCTTCGATTTCTTCTACTATTTCTACTTTTTCTACTTTTCTTCGATTTCTTTATATCTTCTTCTTTTCTATTTCTTCTAATATTTCTACTTTGTCTATTTATTTGTCTCATTCTTCTACTTTCGTGTTCTTTCCTTGTGTGTACTTCTATAGAAATACTTCGGGGGGTCTCTGTGGCTAAGTGGTTAAGCCCTTTGCCTTGCGAGTCGAAGGTCGTGGGTTCAAATCCGGACCGCGGCCATCTGTTCACGAGTGCAGTTTTTCCAGAGACCCTAGGATTGTTGCCGGAGCTACGGAGTTCGTGCTTTGTGCAATACTTTCGGCAGGTGGCGTGCCATTTCTGCGGAGAGGGACCGAGCCGTAAGGGGTAAAACCTGGTGCAATGAAGTCAATCCTTCGGCTTTAAAACCCTTTAAACTTCTATAGAACTTAAATACATCCATATTTGTATCTCAATGTATCTCTAGCATAAATCCCATTCTGTTGATGTCTCTTTAATACATTTTTATTAGCACCAATAGTATACCTGAAACCAGTGGCGGCTCGTCATTAAGGGCTAGTGGGGCGGGCCCCACCAAAAATAATGTATAACGTGTATTTATTAGTTTATAAAGTAAAGTATAACAACCCAAAACTGATTTATCCGGAAAAAAATGTCTGGCCCTACTAAGAAAAATGATCACGAACCGCCACTGACTGAAACTATAAACCTGTTACCTCTTTCCGCTCAAATCTATTTGCATTCAAGTTTGACACTGCACATGGAGGCATATGTTGCGCGTGTTTTGATTAATATGTCACCTGGCGCGCTCTGAACGTGAGTTATATTCAATGTCCTAACACGCACTTGACTCTAGCGGAATTAGTTCTTCCCCTACCAACAAATCTCAACACGAGGATTGAACGTCCATACGTTGTGCAAATATGTAATAAAGATGAACACAGATGGTGGAGAACATGGGGTAATGAGTAAGGAAGGGTGCGGATGTAATGAAGAAAATGGGGGTTTACTTTCATCTGAGCTGACAGTAGACACGCCTCTGACTTTTTAATTGTTATCACGTGTAACAGATAAGTCAGCGTCGTCACCATGTTGCGTGTACTTTGCAGAAAGTTGTTCTCATTACAGCCCGTCTGAAAATTTGTGGGAGTTTAGCAAGTTCTCACCTCCGCTAAAATTTATTTCATGTTTTGTTGCTGCCATCGTTTTGGTTGTCCCTTTCTCGTCTTTCAAGCCCCTTCCAGAGACTAGGGAAAGTGAAGGTCAATTGTTGAGGCCCTATGCTTCACGTGGGCGGAGAAAATAAACAAGCAAGCAATATCTAAGTATTATCGATATAGCGGAAGACTGCAGTAAAACTATGTAACAATGGCTACGCAGTTCATGCAATTCCGTTGAGATCTTCCTCCGTGAAAAAGAGATTCGAGCACACATGGTTACTCCCAGAAGTGTAATGACGAAACATGTAAAAACAAAGTCGTGTAGTTTTACAAAATGCGAAAATAATAACAAACAAGAAGTTTCGACAAAAGCTTCATCAAGCAAAGGATACAACAGCAGTGACGAATTTCACTTCTTTCACAGCACACTACATATAGAATACAACAATAAAATCTCTTTCATTGTTGAAGATATCATTGTTGTACATCTATATGTAGTGTGTTGTGAAATTCGTCACTTCTCATGTATCCTTTGCTTGATAAAGGCCTTTGGTCGAAACGTTGTTGTGTATTGTTATTGTTTTTGTATTTTATAAAACAACAGTACTTTGGTCGTCCATTTGTGTTTCATTTTAATTTGTCACTCCTGTTTGTTCGTTTGCTTGATAAAGGCCTTGTTGGTCGAAACGTTGCTGTATTTTGTCATTGTTTTTGTAATTTGTAAAACTACAGTACTTTGTAATTACGTGTTTTGTTTTTTTTACAAGTTTCGCTAATACCCAAATACTAAGTAACAATCTGGCAGTCTCTCTCTTTCCTGATATACGTCATATCTTGATCGCTATATAACGACTCTTATTGGTTTGTCTCTTTACTTCATCAATTATTCAATAGATTCTTCTAGAACGACTCACCGGATGTAAATAATGTAGACAGACAGGCCAACAGTTTGATGAACTTCACGGCAGTACCGTTGTTTATAATCAAATATCCTTCGATTGTCTCTCGTTACAAAAGTACTTCGTTCGCTCCCTCGTTGAGCCATCGGGATATTATTCCATCTATCCCTGATCTCGGTGTAGGTGAGATCGAGTTCCAGCAAAATGCTGAAAATTCCATGGACAGCGAAGAAAACAAATGATGAGGTTTTTAATCAGACCTGCACACAAAGAAACATTATCAAAAGAATAAGAATCGACAACAAGGTTCTTTGGGCATATTATGAAGAGAGGCTTAGAATATTTGGTGACTACAGGTACAATTCAGGGAAGGAGAGATCGTGGAAGACAGAGGAAGAAGTTGTTGGATGGTCTGACATCGTGGTTTGACAAAAGATCGACGTCAGAACTGATTAGCTGGACCAAAGAAAGAGAGAGAGAATTGTGGAGAAACATGATCGCCTACAACGGCACTCATGTCACTTGATCGATTGCATATTTCTCTATCTTCCCTTGCACTTTTCCTCTGATTCCTCTTCTTGACCTTTCAACTCCCAACGGAGCACAGGTCTTCAACAAACTTCTTACAACCCTTCCTCTCCTCCTGCCATCCCTTCCAATTCCTTTGTCGAAACACGTAAAAACAAAGTAGTGGAGTTTTAAAAAATATAGACAACAATAGCAATACACAGAAACGTTTCGACCAAAATGTCTTTATCAAGAAAAGGATACAACAGAAGTGACGAATTTCACTTCTTTCACAGCACATTACATTTAGAACACAACAATAGAATTTTCCAATTATTTCCATGTTTTACCTATCCTTTTCATATCAGTCTCCAGCTTCTTCTCCAGGTCTGTCTAGTCCTAACACTACTCCTCTTTCCCTGCGGGTTCCAAAGCAGTGCATATCTTGCAATGTTTCCGGTTGGTCTTCTCAATGTGTGTCCTATCCATCGCCTCTTCCTTAATTCTTTCTCCACTGTTATCTGCTTAGTTCTTTCTCTGAGTTCCTCGTTTGCAATCTTATCATATCATCTCAGTCCCTCTATTCTATATAAACATCCACTTATGCAGGTCTGTAGTTTTCTGGTGGTTTCTTTTGTTGTCCTCCATGTTTCAGAGCCATAGAACAGCACTGACTTCACATTTGATTGAAAGATTCTCAGCTTTGTGTTTGTTTTGATCTCCTTTGACTTCCATATCTTGCTCAATGCAATAAAATTTCCCTTGCTTTTTGTATTCTTATCTTGACATCTTTGTTTGTTCCTCTTAATAATAATAATAATTCCTCTCGTACCGTTATACGTTACATAGGATCAGGGGCGACTCGTCATTAAGGTCCAGTGGGGCCA